>CM067168.1:54849994-54928424 GCA_034093135.1 Erigeron breviscapus | reverse complement strand
TCAACAACTTTGTACATTATACCAACTATGAAATCAAATGGAACATTGAAACATAATAGGTGATGATACAAAATAAGTTTAATGCATTGGGATGTCAAATAGGTGTTTGGTGAAGTAATAAAGTAAAGGCATGCTTTGGTGTTTTCAAGAAAAGCTAAACAAGAAATATGTGTTAACTTGGGGAGGTAATATCTCGGTCATAAAAAGGAGTCTTTAAACGATTTTTGAGTCTAAAATCAAGTTCAAAGAGTCTATTTTCAAATGGCACTGGTCTCAGGTCTTGGTTCCAAAGAAAAGTCGACCAAATGTATTTTTGAAGTTAAGTGCTCAAAACTGGATTTTTAGTTTAAAGGTCAGTAAATTTGGCGATTTTTAATTTTAAAACTACTAAGCTTCGGTAGCTAAAACTTGGTGAAACGTGAGTTCAAAGTGTCCTTAACTTAAAATAAAATTGGGGGATTTTTCTGAAAGATCCATCATAGAAAACGTTTATAAAACATTATGGGTCGCTGAACAGAAACATGTTTGACCAGTTTAGTTTCATGAATTTGTATAAATACTAAACATTATGTAAAAATTCACCGAAAATTCACAAAAATACTAGACACATAGATATCACTGTATAAAAATCACCAAGATCCAAATAAATCAATTTAACCACGAACACTTAGGCCACATTTCGGTAAAATGAAGTTCAAAACAGAAAGTTTAGAAGAAAACTAATAAATTGTGCAAATGGGCTAAAGAATTCAATAAGATCATAATGGGCTAATCCGGCCCAAATAATGAACCCAAATTGTGGACCAAATATCAGTAGCCCAATGTCCCATTAGGCCCGAAAATATTTAAGAACCATAAGTCGTCCAAACGTTAACGAGATTAATACGTCGAGACCATATCACCTTTTCAACTCGTAAGTCATGTTCATCTTCCTAGATGAACACTATAGCTAAAATTCGATGATGAACGAGTGATCAAAGATTAAAGGAACCAACGAGAGATTAAAACGTTGCAACTCAAATGTAAACCAAGAATCAAACGTATAAACAAAGGTGGCATTTCTATATGATAACCTAAGATAGGACCTTATTCGCCTTAGTTTCGCGTAAGAATGCTCTTGGCTTTGGAAATGCGAATGAGGAGCGTAAGGAATATGTGATCAAGGAAGCTATAGATGGGAAGTACCCATTTTGGATAAGTAGGTATAATGATCGGCATATCAAGGTGAGTCATAGCCCCCTTTCAAACTCTTTTATGTGTTTTACTTACGGGGTGTAAAAGCATGATAATATAAAATGACTTTCTTTATGAAATGATTCTTGAAACAATGATAATGATATGGGAATTATATTGTATGTTCAACGTGTTATTTGTTATATGATGAGCTTGAGTACTGTCAAACGGTGGTCCCCTGTACACTACTATTAACTCATTGAGGCCTGTAGTTAGAGGGTTGCGCAACTAGGATTCGTCCCCTCACTCACATCAGTGGCGACAGGTTGATTGGCCGCCTACGTGGCCGCCTTCAATGGTGTCGGTCATGGGGTGCTCTAATCTACTTTTTATATTATTGGTCGTCTCCATGGCACGACCCGTTTATGGTTAAAGCACGTGATTGACAGCATGTGCTATTATGGTTATATCATTGGGATATATTGCTTGGTTTGGGACGTGAAAGGGTCTTAGTAGTGGCTCAAGTTAAACTCATCTAAAGTATCAATGCGAATGTTACTAATGACAGATTTGGGACATACTTTGGTTATTATGGATATGAACATACGGTTTGGGTATTGGAACTTATATGGAATCTTGAAAGTTGTTGACATTGGCGATATTGAAACATTGATGACCGAATGGTTTTGGTGTGATGTATGATTAATCAATTTATATATTTTTCTCTCACAATGAATTTGAAAAATGAGAACTTTGTAATTTACCATGGATTCTCAACTCTTTGAAATAACATTATGGTATCTTGAAAACTTGATAATTTGATATGGGAATTTAGTTGGTCATGTGGTTTGGGTATATTGATATGTAATGATATGTTTTCCAAGTTTTGAAATGGTTATGTGACAAGATTTACTTGAAAACCTATGCACTCACCAACTACCTTTTCGTAGTTGACACTTTTTCTTCATGCTTTTCAGGAATTTGGATAAGCTTTGAGGAATTATATGCATCATGATTGTATGCATTGCACTTTGGAGTCAAAGATCAAACCTTGTGATGGGCAATGGAATCTGCCTTGATCATTGTAGTATACCGTTTCATGTATTTGTTATTTGTCTCGTGGACATAATATCCAAGTACGGTGGACGCATTGTACTTGGGGATTGGTTCACATGTTTGTACATTTGTAAATTCTTTTATCAAATAAAGCTATGGTGAATGTTTATCTATTATCCTTTATTTTGAATACTCGACTTTCTGTACATCTCATTGTTCCGCCTTAGTTGGTGTAACAACCCTCAAATTTCGACTAGGACAATTTACTTGGAAGTGTCTAGGTATCTATCCCTGGAGGTTTATTAAGAGAATTGACCTTCCAGACATTTAGGTCATGGTGATACTTGCCCTCTAGTTCAATAGAATGCCAAAAGGTAGCTAGTTGCCTTAGAAATGCCATAAACAATAACTATAATTATCCAAGACAAACTCAAAGAGAATGAGTAATAACAACCTTACAAGTATGTAAATTAAACAATCAAGCATCTAAGAAGCCAAATAAATCAACATTTCAACTAATAACAATGTGCATCGATAAAAATTATGAAGTCAATTACATGTATACATACACATATATACGGCTACATGTATATACATATACATATAAAACCTATAACAAATGACCTTACAACAAAATATATATATAAACATTTACACATCCAATACTTATACAATCAAGAGTAACATATATTAACCACAAATACATAATTCATTCAAAAATTACCCTCATTTTGAATATAGACTACATTAGGAACCTCATAACACCACACCACTTCTCCTAGCCAATGGGCATTCAACTAACAACCACACTAGCCAATGGGAGCCCATGGAACACCTCACTCTCCTCTCTCCCACGGCCATACACCCACAAACCCACCAAACCTTTTCATTTCACACAAAACAAACACACACACATCTCCTAGTTTCCTCTCAACCCTTCTTCCCATTTTCCCCATTATTTTCGGATTTCTTCAAGGCAAATGGAGCTCAAATCTAATCTAATCTATTGTAATAATAATCTTTCTTGTTAACTTATCATCTAAGGTCAAGTATGAAGCCGATTTGGTGGTCACAAGTCTCAAAAATCAGCCCCCATGCATACATATTTCGGATCTATAAAGGTTGTTAATAAGCTCCTTCTTAAACTTGTTTTCTACAAAAGATTTTATAAAACTTCTACTATATTTTCTTTCATTTTCTTCTTGATTTAAACTCAATGAGGGCAAAGTTGATAGATTCTTATCTCACATGTTCATACATGTTAAAATCAAGAGAAAGGATTCAAAGATTCAACATAAACAAGACCCAAGAGTTGTAGTTATAAGATTTGTTGCTAAATGGGTTTATGGATTCGATTAAAACTGATTTTATATGAAATAAACACCAATATATTCTGGGATTTTTCATAAAAATGGTGTTTTCAAAAAGAATATTAAAGTTTATAGCTTAGATATGTCCAAAAAGGTTAGATCTTGACATGCATGTATAGATTTAAGTAGTTTTGTTATAGTTTTGAATATGGGATTTGAGATGGATAATGGATGATTTTGAAATGGCTTATAATCTGTATATTTGATGTTAACATAATCCAAAAGTGAATAAAAATCTTGTGAGTGGTGTTAAATAGTGCAAAATAAGCAAGAGAGACCATTGGTGGGTTGTTTGGATCAAAAATAAAGTCACAGAATCTGTAACAGAACTTGGGACGGGTAAACCGGGCATTTGGGGACCGATTCAGGGAAAGTGTTCAAAATAGAAGTTGTAGATATATGATTCTAGTTTCACCACCAACTGGAATCAGTCAAAAAGATCAAATTTAACTCAAGATATGAATTTGTAAGTATACTGTGGTCGAACTGGGTTTTCACCGAAAAGCTAAATTTCACAAACTAAGAATCAACCCTTGAATCCAACAACTTTGTACATTATACCAACTATGAAATCAAATGGAACATTGAAACATAATAGGTGATGATACAAAATAAGTTTAATGCATTGGGATGTCAAATAGGTGTTTGGTGAAGTAATAAAGTAAAGGCATGCTTTGGTGTTTTCAAGAAAAGCTAAACAAGAAATATGTGTTAACTTGGGGAGGTAATATCTCGGTCATAAAAAGGAGTCTTTAAACGATTTTTGAGTCTAAAATCAAGTTCAAAGAGTCTATTTTCAAATGGCACTGGTCTCAGGTCTTGGTTCCAAAGAAAAGTCGACCAAATGTATTTTTGAAGTTAAGTGCTCAAAACTGGATTTTTAGTTTAAAGGTCAGTAAATTTGGCGATTTTTAATTTTAAAACTACTAAGCTTCGGTAGCTAAAACTTGGTGAAACGTGAGTTCAAAGTGTCCTTAACTTAAAATAAAATTGGGGGATTTTTCTGAAAGATCCATCATAGAAAACTTTTATAAAACATTATGGGTCGCTGAACAGAAACATGTTTGACCAGTTTAGTTTCATGAATTTGTATAAATACTAAACATTATGTAAAAATTCACCGAAAATTCACAAAAATACTAGACACATAGATATCACTGTATAAAAATCACCAAGATCCAAATAAATCAATTTAACCACGAACACTTAGGCCACATTTCGGTAAAATGAAGTTCAAAACAGAAAGTTTAGAAGAAAACTAATAAATTGTGCAAATGGGCTAAAGAATTCAATAAGATCATAATGGGCTAATCCGGCCCAAATAATGAACCCAAATTGTGGACCAAATATCAGTAGCCCAATGTCCCATTAGGCCCGAAAATATTTAAGAACCATAAGTCGTCCAAACGTTAACGAGATTAATACGCCGAGACCATATCACCTTAGTATTCAACTCGTAAGTCATGTTCATCTTCCTAGATGAACACTATAGCTTAAATTCGATGATGAACGAGTGATCAAAGATTAAAGGAACCAACGAGAGATTAAAACGTTGCAACTCAAATGTAAACCAAGAATCAAACGTATAAACGAAGGTGGCATTTCTATATGATAACCTAAGATAGGACCTTATTCGCCTTAGTTTCGCGTAGGAATGGTCTTGGCTTTGGAAATGCGAATGAGGAGCGTAAGGAATATATGATCAAGGAAGCTATAGATGGGAAGTACCCATTTTGGATAAGTAGATGTAATGTCTGGCATATCAAGGTGAGTCATAGCCCCCTTTCAAACTCTTTTATGTGTTTTACTTACGGGGTGAAAAGCATGAATAACTAAAATTGCTTTCTTTATATGAAATGATACTTTGAAAGAATGATTACGATATGAGAATTATAATGTATGTTCAACGTGTTATATGTAATATGATGAGCTTGAGTTCTGTTAAACCTTGGTCCCCGGTCACACTACTATTAACTCTGAAAGGGGAGGCATGTAGTTAGAGGGTTGCGCAACTAGGATTCGTCCCCTCACTCACATCAGTGGCGACAGGTTGATTGGCCGCCTACGTGGCCGCCTTCAACGGCTGCCGGCCATGGGGTGCTCTAATCTACTTTTTATATTATTGGTCGTCTCCATGGCACGACCCGTTTATGGTTAAAGCACGTGATTGACAGCATGTGCTATTATGGTTATATCGTTGGGATATATTGCTTGGTTTGGGACATGAAAGGGTCTTAGTAGTGGCTCAAGTTAAACTCATCTAAAATATCAATGTGAATGTTACTAATGACAAACTTGGGACATACTTTGGTTATTATGGAATGAACATACGGTTTGGGTATTGGACCTTATATGAAATCTTGAAAGTTGTTGAAATTGACGATATTGAAAATCTTGATGACCGAATGGTATTGGTGTAATGTTTGATAAATCGATATATATATTTTTCTCTAACGATGATTTTTGACAAATGATAACTTTATAATTACCATGGATTCTCAACGCTTTGAAATAACATTATGTTAATTGGGAAACTTGATAGTTTGATATGAGAATTTTGTCGGTCATGTGGTTTGGGCATATTGATATGTAATAATATGTTTTTTTTGTTTTGAAATGGACATGTAACGAGATTTACTAGAAAACCTATGCACTCACCAACTACGTTTTCGTAGTTGACACTTTTTCTTCATGCTTTTCAGGATTTAGCATAAACTTTGAGGAATTGTATGCATCATGATTGTTTGCTTTGCATCTTGGGGTCAAAGATCAAACCTTGTGATGGGCAATGTAATCCGCCTTGATCATTGTAGTATATCATTTCATGTAATTGTTATTTGTTTCGTGGACTTAATATCCAAGTACAGTGGACGCATTGTACTTGGGGATTGGTTCACATGCTTGTATATTTGTAAATTCTTTTATCAAATAAAGCTATGGTGAATGTTTATCTATTATCCTTTGTTTTGAATACTCGACTTTCTGTATATCCCATTGTTCCGCCTTAGTCGGGGTGTTACAGAAAATGGTATCAGAGCCTAAGGTTATAGAGAACATTGAGGTTCCTTCGGGAATTTCAAAACTATAGCCGCTTTTCAAAACAATGTTTATAGTCGAGTCGAGCATAAGGTTAAGCGGATTAGTTTGAGCTTTACATGGTAGGACCATAATTAAACGTAGAGTCATGAATCTACGTTTAATTATGAGAGGACCATGTAAAACTCAAACGGCCACTTGGACTTATGCTCAAAAGGATTCCTTTTCAAAAAAAAAGAAAAAGAGAAGAAGATCCTTAATAAATCCATTTTTATGTGAGTACTTGTTGCATTTAGACATTCACCTCAGCATATATAATTATCTGAGATTTGCTTTACTTGTGGATTATGCTAGTTTAGTAGGATTTCCCTTATGCACATTAGAAGTGAAATGAATCTAAAAATGAAAGATATTCGTTGATACATACTATTCCATGCTACGATATGTAAATTTCGGCATGATTTGATTGCAATGTGAAAGCTTATAATGTGCAATGTGAAAGTTTGTAATATGCAATGTGAAAGTTGTAATGTGCAATGTGAAAGCTTGTAATATCAATGTGAAAGTTTGGAATGTGCAATGTGGAAATTATGAAATAAATGTATGCATAAAAGCTTTGTGGTTTATGATGTTGAACTTTAAGTAGCATATGCACTTTAAAATAATATGATTACTATGAGGCAAGAACTCATTTTTGGAATATGACTTGTTTAAATTATTGGGTAATGAGGTTGATTATTTATGATTGATTTGAAAGAGAATATGAGCATGACGAGTTGATATGAAATTTCATGGACGATATAGATATAAGAGCCTTTACTCTCTAAGTTTGAGCTATTTGAAACTAGCGCGTGAATATTGCGATAGTTAGGTAGTCATGCCTTACTACTAAGATTGTTATTGCGCCCTGAGGTTGAGCTATTTGAGGACTAGTGCGTGAATGATGTAATGAGTATATAGTCTTGCCTTAGTATCGATATAGTTATTGTGCTCTAAGATTTGAATTTTGAGAACTAGTATTTGCTAGATATTATGATAAGGTTGATGGTCCTTACTACTGAGATAGATATTGCGTAATGAGATTTGACCGCTTGAGAACTAGTGATTGTCCCTGAGAAATTCATTATGAAATTAGATATCTTCTAAGTATGAAAGTTGTTATTAAGTACTCCTCCAATCCAATATTCGTTCACTTGTGCCCTTTTGAAAGTTATCCCACATCCTATTGCTTATGACGCCACTATTCATTATGGACATACGACAACACGATATCATCGGTGGAGCATCTTCTCACGAACGTGGGACGATATACTCTAGGAGTTGTAGTCCCAAGATATGACGCGAATCTATCCCCCTTAGATACTACGCATAACCTTTGTATTCGATCTGAGATGGTGCGAAACATATGGAAACGTCGGATGAAGTTGGAGACTTGTGAAGGGCGAGTGGTATTAAAGCCAAATTACGATTTGACGACGCTGGTAGAACACATTCCGATATATATATTCTAGACGACACGTCCTGAGAATCGTAACCCTGAAATTTTGGTGCAATATTTCTATTCTAACACGTATACGCGAACGTCTATTTATATTATCTAAGTCGATGTGACATATATTGACGTCATAGAAAGTTGGAGTCCATTGGGCAACGAAAGACATATAAGTGATTTCTTTAACTCGCGCAAGGAGTCTAATTCGAGCCTTAATGAATCTTTTGTTTTATATTTCCTATTTCATTCATTCGAAACCAAATTCTATATCCTTGATAATCTAGATGATTCAAAGTAATGATCACCACCGCCTCTTTTCAAAAGTTAGTAACCTAACAACATACAACTCACTTACGCAACAGTCCGCAACGGCGAAATCGAGTAAGTAGTACCCTGCTCTCGCTACGACATCAAGGGATGCGAAAGACGTTAAGACATCAGCTGTCCATAAGTGAAATACTTGGGACAACTATATAGCATAGAAGATGCTATTGGATCACGTACATAACGTAGGACGTGTAAGATATGTTGTGTGTCAGTCGAAGTACAAGGAAGCACAAGAAGAGTATATTAAGCCTTAACTTGGAGAAAGAAATCGAAGGTCTTCCCTATCTATGTTGATCGACCAAAAGGAAAAATTGAGCAGCCAATGAAAGGGAAGGTTGTGTGACATGAAGGTCACCTTTGGTTAAGTATAAGGACTTCCTTAAAACATTGAGGAGAACACTAGCAATGTTGCAAAATGAAGGTACATGGAGGAAGAAAACCTAGGATAAAAAGATGATTAGGATGTATTGAGTGGCCCTCAAGTTTTAGTGAGTAACAAAAAGGATTTTGAGGTATCCTTTCTCTTTTTGAAACAACCGTATAGATGGAGATTTGTTACACGAAGGAATAAGGAATTTGGCGAATTGAAGATCGTCAAGGATGGTGAGATGAAGTGAAGAGCAGAAAATCCCTTACATTTTTCTAGAGGAAAAATGTTAAGGGGGTAATCACAGCAAAGGTAGATACTCGAACAAGGAGTATAAAGCGCATGATTATACTTTATCTTTCAAGAAGAGTTATTCACTAGCATCATTGAAGGTGATGTGGAGTAGAAGATAAAGTAAAGGAACATCATTTAACTCAAACAGTAAAGTGAAGGCATTGACGCCATCTACGAGATGTAGTTCTGGTGGTGTTCATCTTTATAGCGCTCCACACGTTATTCTTTTAATACCTATTGGAAAACCCCTATCGAAAGACAAAATATTAGTAGAGCATATCAACTAAGCTGAGAGAAAGCGGTATACGCTTAATACCCAATGAAGGCTAGCCTTGCTAAAGAGGAGAGGTATGGTCGATGAGTGGAGGAAGCACGATGACCTGTGATGGTTATCCCCTCAAGGTCAACGGTCGTATGGAGGTAAGCTAAAATAAGATGAACTTGGCTGAGAATAACTTTGCAACACATGGTGAACCATCAAGGGCCATCGACCCACGGAGTAGTGCGCCCAAGAAAAGTGAAGAAGGAAAACAACATGGGATCGCTAAGTTGGTAGTGAAAGTAAAGAAAGAATACGACGCTAGAAGTCAGGGCACATACTACCACGATGATCAAGGAAGTTGATCGCTGAACTAATTTTCAAACAACTACAAACTCCGGGAAGAGCTAGTTATGGAACGTTTGAATGAAAGTGTGACAAGGATAACACGCATCCGTGATGAGTTGGGATTAAAGGATCCGTATCAGCATGTTGTGACGAGTACCCCTGAGATAACTTCAAGGACTAGTGACTGCGCGTGTGTCATTCAAGATGACGATTACTCTAGTAAGAGATGGATCCGAGTGGCGAAACGGTAAGGAGTATGGTTACCCATAAGACAACAAAAGGAAAATGGAGGGAACCGAATGGTTGAGAAAAAGACGAAGTAACCGATGTTTCACCTAAGTTGCCATACATCACAATTCCTAACAACATTATGCAAGTGTGTATTTGAAATGAAGCTTAGCTTAGAAAGCTGAAAATGGACATGAGGCTTTGAAGAGCAAGGTGATTGGAAGTTTCGTAGATCTAGGTCAAAATGACCTAGGAAGGATTTCATACCAATGAGGACTTGAAGTGTTCGTCTTGCCAAGATGGTGGCGATATGATTATTGGTAAGCATAAGGATTGTGTAAATCCTATCGCGAGGAATGCGTAGGGATAGAAGGGAAATGGAAGAGGTTACGTGTGCAATGTTAAAAATAAGTTTAGTCGGCAATATGTCATGGATGGTATTGCTTCTACATTAAAAAGGAAGAATTAAAGGTGCCATAAAACGATTTGCAAGCCAATATCGGCAAAAGCAAGAGAAATTGGTAACGATGCGACTTAACGGATAACACAAAGGCGGCCTTGGAAAATAAGGACGAAGTTGAAGTGTACGCCATAAAACAACAAAGACGACACTGAAAAACCCCAAAATGAGGTACTACAAAGATGTACCCTTGCAATTTTAGTGCATTTTGGCATAAAGGGTTAGTATCACTCCTGATAAGGGGGTAATCCCTTAACAAGTGATTAGTCACAATTGAAGTCAATATTTTCAAGTAGCGGCAAGCGTGTCCAACGTCAAACCAAAGAAGGATGAAAGTAGGCGAGGAGCCATTTGAAACGATTCTTTAATTGGGAACGAAAACGATGAAGGAAAGTACACAACGTGACGATGGAAATGAGTAGCCACCAACAATCGATATTCCAACGTTTCTTATTATTTTTATTGTAACTCACATTATAAACCGTTTGTTCATTTAACACCTCCATATCGCCATTTGTATCATCGACTTCTCGATCTCTATCAGTTTATGCAAAGTTACACACGTCTAACCTTTAGTCGTCTCAAGAAGTGAGCGACATTTGTAACGTTTCGAAGTTCTGATCACAAGGAATTTTGGGGCACCCAGGGAATGGATGCCCCTAATTTTGGAAAGAAAAGTTGTAAGAAACGAAGGATCGCAATAAAATCTAGTTGAACTTTCACCCTTTATACGCTTCCCTGTAGCTACTTTCTTCGTCAATTTATTCATTTTATTACCGTGTGAACGATCAAACTTCGAGGGCGAAGTTCTTGTTAAGTGGGTAATGATGTAACAACCCTCAAATTTCGACTAGGACAATTTACTTGGATTTATCTAGGTATCTATCCCTAGAGGTTTATTAAGAGAATTGACCTTCCAGACATTTAGGTCATGGTGATACTTGCCCTCTAGTTCAATAGAATGCCAAAAGGTAGCTAGTTGCCTTAGAAATGCCATAAACAATAACTATAATTATCCAAGACAAACTCAAAGAGAATGAGTAATAACAACCTTACAAGTATGTAAATTAAACAATCAAGCATCTAAGAAGCCAAATAAATCAACATTTCAACTAATAACAATGTGCATCGATAAAAATTATGAAGTCAATTACATGTATACAGACACATACATACGGCTACATGTATATACATATACATATAAAACCTATAACAAATGACCTTACAACAAAATATATATATAAACATTTACACATCCAATACTTATACAATCAAGAGTAACATATATTAACCACAAATACATAATTCATTCAAAAATTACCCTCATTTTGAATATGGACTACATTAGGAACCTCATAACACCACACCACTTCTCCTAGCCAATGGGCATTCAACTAACAAACACACTAGCTAATGGGAGCCCATGGAACACCTCACTCTCCTCTCTCCCACGGCCATACACCCACAAACCCACCAAACCTTTTCATTTCACACAAAACAAACACACACACATCTCCTAGTTTCCTCTCAACCCTTCTTCCCATTTTCCCCATTATTTTCGGATTTCTTCAAGGCAAATGGAGCTCAAATCTAATCTAATCTATTGTAATAATAATCTTTCTTGTTAACTTATCATCTAAGGTCAAGTATGAAGCCGATTTGGTGGTCACAAGTCTCGAAAATCAGCCCCCATGCATACATATTTCGGATCTATAAAGGTTGTTAATAAGCTCCTTCTTAAACTTGTTTTCAACAAAAGATTTTATAAAACTTCTACTATATTTTCTTTCATTTTCTTCTTGATTTAAACTCAATGAGGGCAAAGTTGATAGATTCTTATCTCACATGTTCATACATGTTAAAATCAAGAGAAAGGATTCAAGGATTCAACATAAACAAGACCCAAGAGTTGTAGTTGTAAGATTTGTTGCTAAATGGGTTTATGGATTCGATTAAAACTGATTTTATATGAAATAAACACCAATATATTCTGGGATTTTTCATAAAAATGGTGTTTTCAAAAAGAATATTAAAGTTTATAGCTTAGATATGTCCAAAAAGGTTAGATCTTGACATGCATGTATAGATTTAAGTAGTTTTGTTATAGTTTTGAATATGGGATTTGAGATGGATAATGGATGATTTTGAAATGGCTTATAATCTGTATATTTGATGTTAACATAATCCAAAAGTGAATAAAAATATAGTGAGTGGTGTTAAAGAGTGCAAAATAAGCAAGAGAGACCGTTGGTGGGTTGTTTGGATCAAAAATAAAGTCACAGAATCTGTAACATAACTTGGGACGGGTAAACCGGGCATTTGGGGACCGATTCAGGGAAAGTGTCCAAAATAAAAGTTGTAGATATATGAGTCTAGTTTCACCACCAACTGGAACCAACCGGTCACACTACTATTAACTCCGAAAGGGGAGGACTGTAGTTAGAGGGTTGCGCAACTAGGATTCGTCCCCTCACTCACATCAGTGGCGACAGGTTGATTGGCCGCCTACGTGGCCGCCTTCAACGGCTGCCGGCCATGGGGTGCTCTAATCTACTTTTTATATTATTGGTCGTCTCCATGGCACGACCCATTTATGGTTAAAGCACGTGATTGACAGCATGTGCTATTATGGTTATATCGTTGGGATATATTGCTTGGTTTGGGACGTGAAAGGGTCTTAGTAGTGGCTCAAGTTAAACTTATATAAAATATCAATGTGAATGTTACTAATGACAAACTTGGGACATACTTTGGTTATTATGGAATGAACATACGGTTTGGGTATTGGACCTTATATGAAATCTTGAAAGTTGTTGAAATTGGCGATATTGAAAATCTTGATGACCGAATGGTTTTGGTGTAATGTTTGATAAATCGATATATATATTTTTCTCTAACGATGATTTTTGACAAATGAGAACTTTATAATTACCATGGATTCTCAACGCTTTGAAATAACATTATGTTAATTGGGAAACTTGATAGTTTGATATGAGAATTTTGTCGGTCATGTGGTTTGGGCATATTGATATGTAATAATATGTTTTTTTTTGTTTTGAAATGGACATGTAACGAGATTTACTAGAAAACCTATTGTTGAAGCACATTAAGTGCACAAATTGTTGTCCGATGCAATAATTCTAAAAGGCTGAGAAATTCGTACATATATGCAGAACGAACTTTAAGTTCGTACATATATGCCTTACGAACTTCAAGTTCGTTAGAACCCTAAGTTCGTAAGGCCCAACCCATTATGAACGAATTTGACAGCCCAGCCCATTTGTTCCTATAAATATAGGATTTAGGTTTCAGATTTCAGTGATGAAAGAATAGCTATGTAATTCGTCCATGGCTGACTGAAGGATCGCGCAAACCTTCAGTCATAAGTCCACCATATTCATGATTGTTAGTCGTCTTGTTGATTGTGATTCGTAGTCTTCAAGATGTAATCATACGAATTCGTTTTGTATTGTAATCATATGACTAATGATAATGAATATTATTTCTCCAATTGTAATTGTTTCTTATCCTTGTATTGTTCAAGAACCCTAATAACTAATCTAGATGGATTCCGCCTTCTAGTTTAGGATAGATCATGATTTACGATCAACACACGTTCCATAAACGTGGTTTCACACCTATGCACTCACCAACTACGTTTTCGTAGTTGACACTTTTTCTTCATGCTTTTCAGGATTTAGCATAAACTTTGAGGAATTGTATGCATCATGATTGTTTGCTTTGCATCTTGGGGTCAAAGATCAAACCTTGTGATGGGCAATGGAATCCGCCTTGATCATTGTAGTATATCATTTCATGTAATTGTTATTTGTTTCGTGGACTTAATATCCAAGTACGGTGGACGCATTGTACTTGGGGATTGGTTCACATGCTTGTATATTTGTAAATTCGTTTATCAAATAAAGCTATGGTGAATGTTTATCTATTATCCTTTGTTTTGAATACTCGACTTTCTGTATATCCCATTGTTCCGCCTTAGTTGGGGTGTTACAGTTGGGGTGTTACAGTTTTGAAGATTCAGAGCCAAGGTTATAGAGAACAGTTGGGGTGTTACAGTTGGGGTGTTACAGTTGGGGTGTTACAGTTGGGGTGTTACAGTTGGGGTGTTACAGTTGGGGTGTTACAGTTGGGGTGTTACAGTTGGGGTGTTACAGTTGGGGTGTTACAGTTGGGGTGTTACAGTTGGGGTGTTACAGTTGGGGTGTTACAGTTGGGGTGTTACAGTTGGGGTGTTACAGTTGGGGTGTTACAGTTGGGGTGTTACAGTTGGGGTGTTACAGTTGGGGTGTTACAGTTGGGGTGTTACAGTTGGGGTGTTACAGTTGGGGTGTTACAGTTGGGGTGTTACAGTTGGGGTGTTACAGTTGGGGTGTTACAGTTGGGGTGTTACAGTTGGGGTGTTACAGTTGGGGTGTTACAGTTGGGGTGTTACAGTTGGGGTGTTACAGTTGGGGTGTTACAGTTGGGGTGTTACAGTTGGGGTGTTACAGTTGGGGTGTTACAGTTGGGGTGTTACAGTTGGGGTGTTACAGTTGGGGTGTTACAGTTGGGGTGTTACAGTTGGGGTGTTACAGTTGGGGTGTTACAGTTGGGGTGTTACAGTTGGGGTGTTACAGTTGGGGTGTTACAGTTGGGGTGTTACAGTTGGGGTGTTACAGTTGGGGTGTTACAGTTGGGGTGTTACAGTTGGGGTGTTACAGTTGGGGTGTTACAGTTGGGGTGTTACAGTTGGGGTGTTACAGTTGGGGTGTTACAGTTGGGGTGTTACAGTTGGGGTGTTACAGTTGGGGTGTTACAGTTGGGGTGTTACAGTTGGGGTGTTACAGTTGGGGTGTTACAGTTGGGGTGTTACAGTTGGGGTGTTACAGTTGGGGTGTTACAGTTGGGGTGTTACAGTTGGGGTGTTACAGTTGGGGTGTTACAGTTGGGGTGTTACAGTTGGGGTGTTACAGTTGGGGTGTTACAGTTGGGGTGTTACAGTTGGGGTGTTACAGTTGGGGTGTTACAGTTGGGGTGTTACAGTTGGGGTGTTACAGTTGGGGTGTTACAGTTGGGGTGTTACAGTTGGGGTGTTACAGTTGGGGTGTTACAGTTGGGGTGCCTTACAGCTCCGCGCCGGAAACACAGCGTATTGAAGTGAATACGCCGGCAAAACTTTGTGCGTTAAAGTTGGTCTTATATATAAGACCATCTTTAACCCACCACACTGATATTCAGTGTATTGGTGTCACATCACCAATACACCGACTCACCACACTGAATCAATTTTATCATTAACCCCCACACCGAAATTCCAATTTATTAGTGCCACATCATTATTTATTAAAATTAAAAAAATACAATATATTAAATTAAAAACATATTATATTTGATTAAAATCATATTATTTATAATTTTTATTATGAATAATATCAAATCTCATACAAATTAAATAAACGTGTATTACATCAAAGATAAATTTTACCCCATACTATCATCACTTAACTGGTTGCATTTGTAAAACCATTTAAGAACAAGGGTAAATCTGGCATTTCACTTACTAGATATAAATATCACCCATAAAGAAAGATTAGACAGATCTGATCATTTCATCTTCTTCACTCCACCTCGATCTGCAAGTTCAACTCCATCAACAAGAAACAAACAATTTTTATTTTTATTTCATCAATTCATCCTCATTCTAGCAAAAAGAAAAAAAAAACGAAACAAAAACAATAATTAATTCAATACACTGAGGATCACCACCGCGGTGGCCACTGCGCCGGTCGAATACGCCGTCAGCCTTAACGCGCCGCGCCGGAAACACAGCGTATTGAAGTGAATACGCCGGCAAAACTTTGTGCGTTAAAGTTGGTCTTATATATAAGACCATCTTTAACCCACCACACTGATATTCAGTGTATTGGTGTCACATCACCAATACACCGACTCACCACACTGAATCAATTTTATCATTAACCCCCACACCGAAATTCCAATTTATTAGTGCCACATCATTATTTATTTAAAATTAAAAAAATACAATATATTAAATTAAAAACATATTATATTTGATTAAAATCATATTATTTATAATTTTTATTAAGAATAATATCAAATCTCATACAAATTAAATAAACGTGTATTACATCAAAGATAATTTTTACCCCATACTATCATCACTTAACTGGTTGCATTTGTAAAACCATTTAAGAACAAGGGTAAATCTGGCATTTCACTTACTAGATATAAATATCACCCATAAAGAAAGATTAGACAGATCTGATCATTTCATCTTCTCCACTCCACCTCGATCTGCAAGTTCAACTCCATCAACAAGAAACAAACAATTTTTATTTCATTAATTCATCCTCATTCTAGCAAAACGAAAAAGAAAAAAAAGAAAAAAAAACGAAACAAAAACAATAATTAATTCAATACACTGAGGATCACCACCGCGGTGGCCACTGCGCCGGTCGAGTACGCCGACCAATACGTCGTCAGCCTTAACGCGCCGCGCCGGAAACACAACGTATTGAAGTGAATACGCCGGCAAAACTTTGTGCGTTAAAGTTGGTCTTATATATAAGACCATCTTTAACCCACCACACTGATATTCAGTGTATTGGTGTCACATCACCAATACACCGACTCACCACACTGAATCAATTTTATCATTAACCCCCACACCGAAATTCCAATTTATTAGTGCCACATCATTATTTATTTAAAATTAAAAAATACAATATATTAAATTAAAAACATATTATATTTGATTAAAATCATATTATTTATAATTTTTATTAAGAATAATATCAAATCTCATACAAATTAAATAAACGTGTATTACATCAAAGATAAATTTTCCCCCATACTATCATCACTTAACTGGTTGCATTTGTAAAACCATTTAAGAACAAGGGTAAATCTGGCATTTCACTTACTAGATATAAATATCACCCATAAAGAAAGATTAGACAGATCTGATCATTTCATCTTCTTCACTCCACCTCGATCTGCAAGTTCAACTCCATCAACAAGAAACAAACAATTTTTATTTTTATTTCATCAATTCATCCTCATTCTAGCAAAACGAAAAAAAAAAGAAAAAGAAAAAAAAAAAAAAAAAACGAAACAAAAACAATAATTAATTCAATAGACTGAGGATCACCACCGCGGTGGCCACTGCGCCGGTCGAATACGCCGACCAATACGTCGTCAGCCTTAACGCGCCGGCGTATTTTAGTGTATTTGCGGAGTGCTTTTGTTATGTTAGTGTATTTACATTGAATCTACAACGGTTTAGTTAAAACTATTTTGTCATTGATAGTTTACTCAAAAATTTGTCAAAAGGAAGGTACAACGTGACAAAATCTGAACGATGGCGTGAAGTGCGAGATAGTGTGTGCATAGTTGTTAGTATCGTACGATACACGAGACGTCTCTTACGAGTCGTATCAAAACTCAAAGAAAAAGTAACGTCTCGGTTAGTGTCTCAGACCTAGTTTTGACTCGGTTCGATACGATACGATAGGTCCGATACGTACACTTCAATAAAAAAAAAATATTAATTTTTTCAAAAATACTCTTTAATTTAGTGAATTTATTATTAATAAATGTGTAATATGTATTTAAAAAATATATAAGATGATGAAATCATTAAGAAAAATTAAAATTGTAAATAAATATGATAAGATTATCAATATATGTATGTTTTTAACATGAATTATATATTTTTGTTATATAATTTTTATTTTTATGTCTCTTACGATACGACTCACGATACGAGTCACGATTTAAAAAATCACAAAACGAGTCGACACACGATACACGATTCGACCTTGCCAAGACAATTATATGTAACTAGCATAATTACTTTTAATTTACTAAACTTATGATGAAATTGTTATAGAGCTTATATGGTTTTTCCTTTTTCTTATCTGTTTTTCTTATTTTTTTTGTTTTTTAGGTCTTTTTTTTTTCTCTATTTATATTATAGCACTTGGATTTTTAATTACGTTAGTTTTAATTAAAGACTCAATTAGAATATGGCACACTCCATCTAATAGTTACAGTGGCCAACAAATGAATCCACACGAAATTACTTTTTCATAATTAAGCCATTTCGAATCTCTCAATAGTTTAGTCAAATGTGGCCCAATAGACCTCGTAAATAAGTTGGAGCAATATGAAGAGTGTAGCCATAACAAGACACATACATATCTCGTGGATTTTAAAAGTCATGTATGATAGTATAAATTGGGGCCTTAAGCTCAAAAATTATAAATATGTAAAAAAAAATAAAAAAAAATAAGAGATTATTTGTAAATATCAAAAAGATGTATTTTTTAATAGGGAACATGATTGTATAAAACGCAAATATAACTCTAAAAATGACAAATTTAATTAAGATGAGGGAATCAAAATCAAAATAAACTTGAAAGTATGAGTCGATTACCTCAAACCTCAAAGTAGTGGAATAAAAAAAAGGATTCAAAATTGAAATAATTCTGCCGATGGAAAATAAACATGCGTATACCCTTGAATTTTTTTTTAGGATAAGATGATTTTACTTTGCAAAACAAGTGTCGATATAAAAGATAAAAGTATGTGTCCAATATGATATTAAATGGGGGGATTTCGCCGATATTGAGTCGACTATAAACTATTCATCTTGCTTGGAACCGTCGTTGTGTATGGGAAAGAGGGCTTCTACCTATGCTTGGTTGGGAAAAGGGTGAATGGTTCCAAAAGAGTCGGGAAAAAGCCACTAGAAAGAACGGGGGGTCATCCACCAAGTATCGCGCTGGGTAGTCCACTTTATCCGTGACTCTGAGTACAAGATTTCCGGGATCAAGAAACTAGCAAACAAATATGCTCGGCTGGACTCTTTTCTCGTATGTATTTATTTATTTTATAGGAAAATATGTTTTTATTTTGGACTCAAACATTAGATATTTCACAAATGCAAAATTAGGTTTATTTATTTAGGCCATATACATATAGGCCTTGGGCTTAACCCCATATATGATGTGAGTCTTATGTAGTTGGGCTTCCAGCACAAAATCATAACCAGGCCTGACAACCCACCATGATCGTTGTCAACCAATATGATGTGTTGACTTTGGGTAAATTAAAGTTAATTGGGCAGTCAATAAGCAAGTGATCACGAATGTCACGATATTCAGCCATTCAGGTAAAAAGTTAAAAAAAGACAGGGTATGTTACCAAGAGGGATACTCTATTTCTCCAACTAGCATTTTAACCCCGGCGTTGCTCGGAAGACAAAACTGTACATAAAACGTACAAAAGGTACTACACGAATGTTAGAAACTGAAAAACTTTTTACAAATGATGGTCATTTAGTTGTAGCGGAAACACTACACGATTCTCTAGTTGTTCGTCGGTGATTACCCGGCTGTTAAAACTGTTTAAAAGAAAAACAGTTAGTATTGAAAAAGAAATATAAAAAATATTGCAGTTTTTTAAACACATAAAGAAGGTTAAAAACTGACTATTTTGTTATAGCAGAAACAGTTCTGTGGTGGTTACATGACTATTGATCGGTGTAAAAAATATAATTTTTTTATCAACGTAAGTAATTCAAAAAGTTAGAAAACTTGGGGTGCAAAGCATAAATAGAAAGAGACAAAATTTAGTAGCAAAAGGAGAATTTCTATAACTTGTGGTGAAACCGAAAATAAATAAAAAAAGTTAGGTGGTGAAAGTTAATGCTAAGAAAATTGAGGGGTTGAAAGCAAAAAAAATAAAAAGTGAAAAACTTATGGGGCTAAAATAGAAAATCAAAAAGTTTGGGGTAAATTTAAAAAAGAAAAAAGTTTACTATTCCTAAGGATGTTTATAAATGTATATATATATATAAATATATATATATATATATATATATATATATATATAATATATATATATATATATATATATATATTAGAGTTAATTACATTTTTCGTCCCTGTGGTTTGTACAACTTTCAGCGTTTCATCCCTGAGTATGGAATTCCGTTAACATATTTGGTCCACGATCCAAACGGACGTTAAAATAGTAGTCACATGATCTGCACACCGAGGGTACAATGGTCATTTCAAACTCATAGGACCAAAAATGTAATTAACTCTTTTCTACTTAACCAGACTCTCTCTCCTCCTTCTTCCTCTTATTCATCTCCTTCCTCCTCTCTTATTCATTTTCTTCCAACAATCCTAAATCAAAAATCAAAGACCTCCAAATCCGTCAGATCCAAAACCATACACATACAAAATTAATTACAAATGCATAGAAATATGAACCATATACCCAGATCATCTGATATATAAACTAGAAATCATCAAAACCAACTTATACATAAGTACACCAAATGACCAGATCTGGCCTCCCTACCACCATCACCACCAAGATTCGACGTCCCCAAGACCCCAAAATCTGTATCTACATAGCAATATCTATTCATATATACTCGTATCTACATCTATATCTATGATCTATATCTACAAAATCAATCTTGTTCAAGAAAAAGAATCAATCCATATATACCCGTTTTATATATGATCTAGATCACAAATCAATCTTGGTCAAGAAAAAAAAACTTAATCTATACGTAACAAATACCCATCTCGTCGGAATTTAAGACCACCCATTTCCGGCCACCACCCACACCAAATATCTGGCTAACCACCACATACGCCAACCGCCATCTCAAACCCAATATTCCGATCTGAAACTTCAACCACCGTAGCAACCAATATCCGATCTAAAACCCCAGCCATCGGAGACATCGTTTTTGGTGATACCCAGTTGGGTGTTTAAGGCGTGTGATAGTTTAGTACGGTTATTTTGAAGTCGAAGAAAGTAAGTGTTTGTCCGGTATCGGAATATATTAAGGCCGGTTTGTTTGGATACGATGACATATAGCAAAACAGGAACGAAACCATTGATGTATTCAGGTCAGGAACGAAACCATCGCGAAACCATGATTCCATGAGTTTCAGGTAAGTTTCATGATGAATGGGCTTTATTCGGGTCGGGTCAAGAACCTATTTTCCAGTGAAAATGTTGCAGGGTATTGGAGGTAAAGATGGGGTTTTTGGATTTGAGAAAAAAGAGTAGTCATGAGTATAGTGAGTGATTTGAGAATATTAACCATGTTAGGAGTGATGAACGCATCTTAGTAAGCATGAACATGAGGAAAGTGAAGATGCCATGAAGAGTGGGATATATATGTGTATATATCATATCTCTATTTTACATAGATATGGAGATATAGACATAGATTTGTAGATATATATACACATATAGATATAGATTTCTAGATATAAAATTTTGGTTTTGATTATGATTTTGATTTTGGTGTTGAGGATAAGATATAGATATAGATACAGCCACATGAATGTATTTATAAGAAAAAATATACATTAATGAAAAATTACCATTAAAAGAGTTAATTACATTTTTGGTCCTATGAGTTTGAAATGACCATTGTACCCTCGGTGTGCAGATCATGTGACTACAATTTTAACGTCCGTTTGGGTCGTGGACCAAATATGTTAACGGAATTCCATACTCAGGGATGAAACGCGTAATTTCGTGTACTCAGGGATGATGCATGAAAGTTGGTACAAACCACAGGGACGAAAAATGTAATTAACTCTATATATTAATTAGATCGAGTTGGAAGACGGTCTGAGTAGGCTACTCAACGAATTAAGAAATAGAGTTAATTACAGAAATCGTCCTTGTCGTCGACCCTCACTTGCAGCTTTCATCCCTAAGTTTCATAAATTACAGTTTTAGTCCAAATAAGTTTGTCCCGTCAACAGTTTTGGTCCAAATTTCAAACGGACGTTAAATTACCCATCACGTGACTTGCACATGATGGGTATTTTAGTCTTTTACTTCTCACATGGACCAAAACTGTAATTGACTCAATAAATCTCACCCTACCCTTTCCCCTTCCAACCACTTTTCATACTTTTCCTTCCAACTTTTGTTCCATTATCAGATCTTTATATGCATCATTAACAACAACAATTAAAAAGTAAATTTAAACGGATTGTCCCTTTCACTATGTATCAAACACAAAATCCAACATTCAAATTTTCTATGTATCAAACAATATCAACATTCAAACGGATTTTCTATGTATCAAACACAAAATCCAACATTCAAATTTTCTATGTATCAAACACAAAATCCAACATTCAAATTTTCTATGTATCAAACACAAAATCAAATTCAAACGGATTGTCCCTTTCACTATGTATCAAACACAAAATCCAACATTCAAATTTTCTATGTATCAAACAATTTTTCTACTCAATTCTATATTCACGTCACAAAATTGAAACCCAAAATCCAAAATCAATGAAAAGAACAAGTCTACATATACATACATATACTTAATCATGTTTTTTCGGCGGTAGAGTATCACTATTTCTTTTTTCGGCTCTGGTGTACCATTCGTAGTTTTCCCGGCACACCTTGGTAAACCGTTTCTCCGGCAAAGGGTGGTGATACGGCTACATTAATATGCGAATCTAGGATGGTGGTGGTTAGCCAGATCTTGTTGGTATGGATGGTGGTCAGATCTTTGCTACCATTTTCTTCTTCAAGACCGAAAATGACATAAAGGTAGATATAGATACACTAGAAAGCTCTTAAATGTGAAAGTCAAATGTTATATGTGAAGACCGAAAAGGACCAGAGATCGGTACTACCAAATACCAATAATGAGAAAGCTCTTAAATGTGAAGATTTAAATGGAGCTTGTGAGGAGTTTGTGTACGTCAAATCTTTACTTTTTTGTACTATATATATCAATATCAATGGAATTAATTTACATTTATATACTATTATTATTATTATCAGTGGGATCAAATTTAGAATAAAAGAGTTGTAGATTAATTTTTGTGTTTGATTTGTGGATTATGTTAAAGGAGGATGGAATGAAAAATTTGTTGATGAATGATAATTATGTTTTCTATTTTGATGATGATGATGATGATGATGATGATGATGATAATGATGATGATGATGATGATGATGATCTGGGTTTGGGTGAAATCTTGAAAAACAATATTTTTGTTTTGTTGGGTGTGATGATGTGAGTCCCAAATATAGATGATTAATACCCGACTGGCAAGTAGTTCTAACTGGAAGTTGACCAGTTCAGAATACGATCCAGATATGGATGAACAATACGATAAAGGTACTGAAAGTAAATGCACGAAACAATAAGGGCTGAAACTATATAGATAATATGTATAGATCAAGTATGTGGCATTGAGACACGATGTACTTTTCAATGTATTTGATTTATTGATATATAAACAAATACAAAGGTTGTTGCGAAACAAAGATAAACACCCAAGTGTAAATATCTAAACAACCTAGAAATACAAGTGATCTAATAACTTGGAAATACTCGTAAGGATTACTTAGAGTATATCTCACAAGTTGCAATGCTAAGGTTTCAAGCTATTTGCAAGTTGTGAGAATACTTATATTTATAGACTAAGTCCATGATGACGTGGACCAGATCGTACAAATATGGTTGGGAGCATTTAAGGAATTAAAGTTAATTCTTTACATGCGTACTTTTAAGATTTAAGTATATAAGTCAATTGATGTGACCTATCATACCTTATTCCCAACCTTTACTTTACCTTGTACTTTTATTAATAGATAAATCTATTAACTGGGTAAAGAAATGTAAAGTAAAAAGTCTTCCTCGTAATCAGTGTAAAAGTGTGTAAGTACTTTTACACTGAGATGCTTCAGTCTTCGATCAAGTAGAATCAGTTTCTGAGCTCCACATCTGAGCTGATTCTCTTTCTTCAGACTTCAGTCTTTGACTTCATTCTGAACGGTATTCTGATACGTTGATCTGAACTGAAGTGAAGCTTCAGTGAACTAATTCTGAGCGACCTCAGAATTCTATACAAGTATTCTTCACTGAGCTTCAGCTATTTCTGAATAAATTATACTTGGTCGATTTTCGACCTAACAAATTCCCCCTATTTGTTCTGAAAGAGTGCATGCATCTCAGACTTCTATCTATACATGTTTGTAAGTCTGAAATGCAAGTTTTTGTTTAAGGTGTAAAAATTCTAAGTACATCTTTTTTTTTGAACGGCAATAAAATTATATTATTAAACATAACAAGAATACTAGCAAGGTACTAGCACTCGAATGTACAAGATCTAGAAATACAACAAATTTCACAGACTAGACCCTTCTTGAAACTTTAACTGCTAAGGTTTCTAAAAACTGAAGAAATTTCACAAATTTCTAAGTACATCTTATAGATCATTGATGTCTCAGAATTTTACTTGTGGTTTTTCTAACTTAAACCTATCATCTACTTATAAGCTACAAAATGTAACATATATATACAAACTGAAGTGTTTGTTACATTTGCAAATATTTATACAAGTACATGATAAACTGAAAAAGGAACTACTTCTTGGCAGGCCTTGAACCAGAAGGTGCTTCAGTAGGTTTCCTCTTCAGTGGAGAATGATCCTTCTTTCCAAACAATCTGCCTTCAATCTCTACCTTGGCCTGCATCTTTTGTTGTATTCTTGATAACCATGCACCAATCAAAGCAGATTTCAGCTTCCCCTCAGTATTTGGATCATCTCCCTATGCTCAGAAATCCCAAACTCGTGCACTGAAACCTGATGATATTCTTCAGCTGCCCTTCCTTCTCTTTTAACAACCAAGTCAAAAAACTTCAATCCATCAGCTTTTGTTACTTCCATATCAACTATTTTAGCGGGATGAGATCGATGCTTCATATAATGCTCATACTGATCCCTTTCATGTTTTCTTTCAATTTCAATAGCATCATCAGACATTGGCTTGAAGGTAGATAGGTCAGCATCACGAATATTCTTCCTTGAAGACCTTGGTCCAGTCACTTTGGGCTTTGTGGGTGGCCTAGCCAATTCTTTTTCAACCTTTAGAACTCCAGCCAGAATTTCTTTCTTTTTGATTGCCATCTCTTTTTCTCTGTTTTTCACCAAGTCCTCAATGGACATCTTGAAAGTGAGATGGTCCAGCTTTTGTTCTAAGGGAGAGTAATTCATCCCATACTCATACTCAAGCATATCAACAACAGCTTTCTGCACTCTTGGATCATTTTTTATCTTCAGATATCTTTCCAGAGAGAGACCAAGAGCTGCAGCATCAACATGATCAAGGGTTCCCATTTTCAGATGTTGAACCCTTTCTCTTTCCTTGTTTCCCCCCCACATAATGAATTGATTAGAAACTTGCTTCTGCAAAGCTTCTAATTTCTTGCTATCAGCATTAGGATCATGAATAGGATAACCATGTTCATCAACATTCTCACCAACCACCAAACCAGAACCCTTAGAATCTTTCTTTGTAGGTTCATCCACCACTGGGGCCTTGCCCTTATCTTTCTTGGTTGGTTCAGAAGCTTGTACTTCAGATCTCTGAACTTGTTCCCCCTGAACTGAGGCACTACCAGATGGTACCTCAGCTTGCTTCTTGGTTGCTTCTATCAATTCTTGAGTACTTGAAAGCAGACCAATAGGCACATTTCCCCCTTTAGGGACCTCAGAAGGCATCTTAGCATATACATCAATGGCAGTCTGAATGGCCTTCAGAGGTTCCCAACTCTGCTGCAGAAGGCAATCAGAAATGCCTTTTGCCATGGTAGAGAACTGAGCCCTTAACCTGAATGATGAGTTAAGGTTCAGATTCTCTTTTTCAGTAAGCTCTTTCAGCAATTTCCTATCTTTTTCAAAGAATGAAGGAGGAGGAGGAGTAGCAACAACATTTTCCTTCTTAAGCAGGGTTAGAATTTCATCTAACTGCTTGAACTGACCTTTAACAACTTCTTCGAGAGTAGATACTGATTTCTGAACTTCTTCAACAGCTTTATCTACCTTCTCGGAAGTGTCTTGAGTGAGTTCTAAGACCATCCTTTTGACCCCTTCTTCAACTTTTTCAGCCACAGAAGCTGAAATCTGAGCAACAAGATTCTGAGAAATCTCAGACTTCAGCTTCTCAATCACATTATCACAAATAGAAGACCCAAGTTCTTTCTCATTGACACTTGGTCTTTTTACCAACTCATTCACCTCCTTCCCGACTGCTAGAACTTCTTGTTTTATCAATTCAATACCAGATGTCAAGTTCGCAACAACTGAAGCTTGCACATCTCTTTTGGCCACTCTGGAGGCTTCCCTGATAGCCAAACTTATCTTATTACAAGAATGTACCAGCTCATTTAGCTTCCCACTTACTAGTCCCTCATTCCCAGCAACCTTGGTGAACTCAGTGCCAATGAACATCTGAGCACCCTTCATTTCAGCCAGGGACGTAGTATTGGCAGTTAGAGATTTGGTTAAGTCCTCAACCTTGATAAGTAGGCTTTGGACTTCGGCATTTTGTTTATCTAACTGTGCTTCTACACTCAAAGGAGGAGGTGGTTGTGTAGAAACACAAGCCACAAAGGGAAGTTTACCAAGCCCATCCAATGCCTTCTCCGATTGCATTTCAGTTGGACTCTCAGATTCAGTGGCAGAGTCCAACTCCTTTTCAGTTTCACCATCATAATTAATGGGCCTTGGCACTTGGTGAATTTGTGGGTGTAAGTGTTCGAGTTGTGGTTGAAAACGTGGTGAAGTAACAAAGGCAGGTGTTGAGCCAGGTGGAAAATATGGATGTTGATGTGATGTTTCAGGTTGGCAATATAGTTGTTCAACATTTTGTATTTCTGGGGGAGGTTGGACGTTTGTGAGGCTGAAGGTTGGCTCAGCCATAGCTTCATCGCCAGAGACAGTAGACACGGGGATTGCCTTAATGATTTTCGTACCGTCATCAAGAATCACTTCATCGGCCGTAGAGTCTGGAATCTCAGTCTCAGGTGGTGTCACACCAAAGACTTCATCAATTTGTGCTGCAGAAGAGTGTGAGATTTGTGAAGTTACAGGGGGATCTTTTGGGAGATACTCAGGTTGGTCAGTGGAGGAGGGAATTGGTGGTTGGGTAGATGAAGTTGTTGGGGTTTTAAACAACTTCAACATTTGACCACCAGGTGCACCAATGGGTCTCGCATTCTTTTGCGACCCGCTCAGTGACCTTTCTGAGCCAGCCGGTCGTGCTGTTTCAGTTTTAGAAATTACCTGAAGCATTGCAGCGGAGAGCTCTGGTTCTGGATCTGAAGTAGATAGCTTTGATAGATCCCTGCAGAACTCCGTCGCTGAAGATTCAAGCCCCTCCAAATGATACGCATCTCCAAGCATGTTCATGAAGCAAATGCTCAGAAATCTAGGGAATGAGATATGTGGACTTCTTTTCCCTTTTAATTTTGTTACCAGCTGAGAGAAAAGTATCTCAGCAAAGTCCACCTCAATCCCATGCCACAAGTAATACCCAATCTCTACTTGTGTTAAGGAAATCTGGTCCAATCCACCATAATTTCCTCCTAGGCACTCGACAATCTGAGTCCAAAAATATCTCCAACAGTTTCCAAATCCAGACAGAAAGATGTGTCCAGATGTCTTCAGATTGCCGTCTGCATCAACCATGTCATTATGACCAGTGGCATGCAGTACCTCCCTGAAATTAACTCCTTTAAGCCTTTTTGCATAGGCTGAAGAAGAGGGAAGTTAGTTCAATTGAAGGACCTCCCGAAACCCATCAAGTGAAAGGATATACTGCTTAGTGCCTTCTTGTAAAGAAAAAGCAATGGACTTTTCATCCTTGCTCAGAGTAGCAGTATACCAGAATTCAAGTAAGTATCTATGATACATTACTTGAGGATTTGCAGTCAAGGCGTAATGGATAGGGGATTGTTCAAGAAATTTATTTATCCTCCCCATTAAAGTTTTGCCTTTGGCGTTCAGTGCGGCCATGAAATTATTCATATTGAATCTAAGGGTCGATGGCTCGAACCCTTTTGGCCATTGTACACTGGCCTTGACTACCTTAGATGGTTTGTATTCGAAAGATATTAGTGATTTGACCACTTTAGCCATTATTTCTACAAGGGAAAACTGAATATGAAAGATTGATTTAGGGTTTTGGAGTTATGAAGGAATGAGAAGAATAGAGAGAGAATGATGATTGGGAGTAAATGTAAGGAGAAGTAAATGAAGGAATTGTTTTGGAAAGAGTATTTATATTTATGATGGAATACAAAGGGTTTTTCCAAAATAAATAAAATAAAATGATTTTGAAATTCAAACCCAAAAATGAAAATATTATTTTAATGAAATCAGTTTTGATCGGGTTTGAAGTCCGAAAATAATTTTTGGGTATACGTCCGCATTTAATGCAACGACGGCTATGACCCCACATTTTCACAAAACTTTTCAACACTTTAAAGAAAAAGTGATCATTACTTTCCTTTTACGGCGCAACTTGTGTGACACGTCAGCCAAAAACATCATTATTCAAACGTTAAACAGTAACCTTCACGTGTTCACACAACGACCAAGTATCCAAAATACATTATAAAGGACTGACTCATTTCAGAAATAATATACAAAATCTGAGCATGATCAGATTTAAGGAATCTGAACCATCTCAGTTTACACAATTATTCTGAAATCATTTTAGAAATTCTGAAGCATTTCAGTCGAAATATTTTCCTGAAAGCAAAGTTTTCCCTTAGAGAAAAATTCTTTTAATATAAAAATATTTGACACTTCCCCCTGAGGTGATGCTATACAGGATTTAGCATACCTAACTCACTGATGAGATGTTTAAACGTTTTGACATCCAAGGGTTTTGTAAAAACATCAGCGAGTTGTTTATCAGTGGGAATGAAATGAAGTTCAATGTCACCTTTAATAATGTGATCTCTAATAAAATGATACCTGAGGTCGATATGCTTGGTTTTGGAGTGCATGACAGGATTGTGAGAGATGGCAATGGCACTGGTGTTATCACAAAATATTGGAGTCTTTGTATACTTAACACCATAATCAGTTAGTTGGTTCTTCATCCACAAAATCTGAGCGCAACAACTGGCTGCAGAAATGTATTCAGCTTCAGCTGTGGAGAGTGATACTGCAGTCTGCTTCTTGCTTGTCCAACTAACCAATTTGCCACCTAGGAAATGACAACCACCTGTGGTACTTTTCCTATCTATTTTACAACCTGCATGATCAGAATCTGAATAACCCATTAGATCTAGACTTGAGCCTTTGGGATACCAAAGACCTAGTCTGGGGACACCTTTAAGGTATCTGAAAATCCTTTTTACAGCATTTGCATGTGCTTCTCTGGGATCACACTAAAATCTTGCACAAATGCATGTTGCAAACATTATGTCAGGTCTACTAGCAGTTAAGTACATGAGAGATCCCACCATACCACGATATTTTGTGGGGTCCACTTGTTTTCCATTGGGATCTGAGTCCAAAGTTAATGGTGCAGAAATAGGAGTATCTTTTGATGAGACAGAATCAAATTGATATTTCTTTAATAAATCTCTGACATATTTTTCTTGATTTATAAAAATACCATCACTGGTTTGTTTCACTTGAAGACCTAGAAAATATGTCAGTTCACCCATCATACTCATTTCATACTCAGATGACATTATTTTAGAAAACTGTTCACACATTTTGTTATTTGTAGACCCAAACACAATATCATCAACATAAACTTGTACAAGTAAGATATCACTTTTATCATGCAATATGAATAAAGTGCTATCTATTACACCCCTTTTAAAACCATTTTTCAGAAGATGTTTAGTAAGAGTATCATACCAGGCTCTAGGTGCTTGTCTCATACCATATAAAGCTTTGTTCAGTCTGTACACCCAATGAGGTCTTTCTTCATTTATGAACCCTGGTGGCTGATGCACATACACAACTTCTTCCAATTCACCATTCAAAAATGCACTTTTAACATCCATCTGATAGACTTTGAACTCATGATGAGCTGTAAAAGCTAAGAAAATTCTGATAGCTTCTAGTCTAGCAACTGGTGCAAAAGTTTCATCAAAGTCTACTCCTTCTTCTTGTGAGTAACCCTTTGCTACAAGTCTTTCCTTGTTTCGAATCACGTGACCATTTTCATCCATTTTGTTTCTGAAGACCCATCTTGTCCCAATTGGTTCTTTCTTTAGATTACCAGGACAAGGAACAAGTTCCCAAACATCGTTCCTCTTAAAATGATTAAGCTCATCTTGCATGGCTTCAATCCAGCTAGGGTCTTTCATAGCCTCGTCAATCTTCTTCGGTTCTATCAGAGATAAGAAGCTGACATTTAAGCATTGATCGCTTGTGGCTCTTCTGGTCTGAACCCCACTAGTGGAATTTCCAATGATTTGCTCGATTGGATGTGCTTTTGTCCACTTAGTGTAATGACCAGGATGAACAATGATATCAGTGCAAGAACTCCTTTGAAATACTTCAGGAGGTGCTTCAGAAAAGACTACCTCAGTCTCATCATCTTCCTCCTGCAGATCATGATTTGCATCATGAAACTGTTCAGATTGGGGTAATTCAGTAGAACCTGATATCTGAGGTGAAGCAACATGTACATCTGATCCAATAGTCAGTTCAGAAGGTAGTTTAAAACTGACTGGAGGATAGAATGAAATGTTGCTTGACTTGATTATTCTTGGTTCTGAACTGAGATGTTCAGAAGCAGGTTCAGGTGACTGGTCAGATTCAGCAATAGGATCAGAGTCACCAAAACTTATTGGACTTTCTGAGGGTGGTACAGGAATAGAATTCTTAAAGATTGCAGAATTAGATTCATCAAAGGTAACATGAATTGACTCATCAACCTTTTCAAGTCTCTTGTTAAAGACTCTAAAGGCTTTGCGATTTGATGAATATCCTAGGAAGTACCCTTCATCAGCTTTTGCATCAAATTTTCTAAGCTGACTGGAATCATTCAGAATGTATACTGGACATCCAAATACATGGAAGTATCCAATATTAGGCTTTCTATTTCTGAGTACTTCATAGGCTGTCTTCTTGTCTCTTTTGACATAGACAGATCTGTTCTGAGTGTAGCAAGCAGTTGCAACAGCTTCAGCCCAGAAATTCTTAGGAAGACCAGATTCATTTAGCATACTTCTAGCAGCTTCAATCAGCGTACGATTCTTTCTTTCTACAACACCATTCTGCTCTGGTGTGTGGGTTGAGGAGAAGTTCTGAGATATGCCAGTTTCAGTGCAGAAGGACTCCAGAGTGGCATTTCTGAATTCAGTGCCATTGTCACTTCTTGAGCTGACAAACTTTTTGCTTATGCTTGAGTTCAATTTGTTTGATGAGAGCAATGATTTCAGCAGCAGCTTCACTCTTGGATCTGAGGAAAATTACCCAGCAATATCTTGAATATTCATCAACAACAACAAGGGTATATTTCTTTCCTGCTCTAGTCTGAACATTCACTGGTCCAAAGAGGTCCATGTGAAGCATGTGAAGAGGTTCAGTTATACTAAAACTTTGCTTTGTTTTGAATGAAGCTCTTTTCTGCTTGCCCATTTCACAACCTGGACATGGCTTGTCTTTATTGAAAGACATTGAGGGTATCCCATCAACAAGTTGTTTTCTTGACAACTTATTAATATTCTTGAAGTTCAGATGGGATAATCTCTTGTGCCACAGCCAGTTTGTGTCTTCATCTGCCTTTGTGTAGAAACATTGTTCAGTGGGTGAACTATTCATATCAATGATATAAATGTTTCCTTTTCTTGGTGCAATCAAAACTACCTTTCCATCCCTGTTGAATATGGTGCCTTGTGAAATATCAAATAATACCTTGAAGCCATCATCACACAGTTGACTGACACTGATTAGGTTATATTTCAAACCATTCACATATGCAACACGTGTGAATTTGACTTGTCCATTATTCACAATACCATATCCCTCAGTTTTTCCATTTTCATCATTTCCAAATGTTATTGAGGGCCCCTCTTGCACCCTATATTCCTCCAGCAGGGTTTGATAACCAGTCATGGTTCTGCCAGCAGCGCTGTCAAGATACCATATATTCTTCTTTCGGTCTCCCTGCACAAGCACAAAGATTAGTTCTTTTTGGGAACCCATCTGATGATGGGTTCGCTAGACTCTCCCTTAGCAGTCTCAGATTTCTTTGGTTTATAAGGAACAGAAGGATCAAAGGGGATCTCAGTCATAATCTCAGATGACACAAAAACAGTTGGTTTGATGGGGGTTTCAACCTTTTTCTTCTCAGATTTTTGCTTGATTTGTTTGGAAAAAGGTTTTGCATTTTGTTTAGGTTGAAGAGGAGTGGTTTCAACATTTTTTAAACGTGCATTACAACTCTGCACTTGTCTAGCCAATAACTGAAATTGACTCTCTAACCTCAACAAAATTGATTCTTCATTAGACACCTGAGCCTTACCTGAATCTGAGGTAGAAGGCTCAGTGGGGGAGATAATTTTCTTCTTCTTTTGGCCTTTTGGAACCTTAGATGAAGTCTGAGGGGATGGCTTTTTGGTTTTAGCCTTCTTTTCTGAAACAGTTGTCTGAGCTGTTTCAGATTTACCCTCAGATTGTTCCTGAGCCTTATCAGTCACAGTTTTCTGTTTGCCAACTTTAGGAAAAGTAATTTCAGGTTTCATTTCCTTTGGAAGTGCATCTAAATCAGTGATTATAGATGCCATGTGAAGATCACCAGATTCATATGCTGCTCTTTGATTTGCAAAAGTATTTTTAATTGCAGCATCTGGTTTTGGTGCATTCATCCAAGATTTAATTATTTTCTGTTCTTTTTCAAGGATGGTTTTTAATTCTTCTTTTTCCAACTCTAAAGTGGCAACCATAGACTGATAACTTTTTAAAGCCAAATGAACATCTTTCAGTTCTTTTAGTCTGGCCTGACTGGCGTTCAGTTCAGAAGTATTATTTTCAAACATTTTTAGGCTTTCTGAACGCACAGTTTCAACAAATGAAATGTCAGCCTCTAAAAGAACCAAAAGGTCCAGTTTTTGTTCCTCGTTACTTTCAAAGCCAAAGTCACTAACCTTTTTCATGACTATATTGTTGAGTCAAGGATTCGCTGACCAGACTTGGTCGCTGACGTGGGTCGTCAGCGAGTTATCAGCGAGTCATTGACTCTCGTCAGCGGGTGGTTTGCTTTCCAAATTGTTGGTCAAGGCGGGAAGATTTCAAACCAACAAGAAGACAAGAAGTCACATGGTGGTTCTTTCAACTGATGATTACCTTATATGGCAAAGGTACAGTTGGGACCAAAATAAGGGTTTCTCTCTTTCATACCCGTTTTGGTAAAGAAGACAAAGGCTCCTGGATCCAAGTACAATGAGCCTATAAGCAGTCGACAACCACCATTCTATCACTATCATTGTAAGGCTGTGTTGCCCTAATTCCTCTCCTATATAAAGCAACACAGCCGCACCATTTACAAGTGTGTTTTATCACCACAAAGTGTGTGACACTTTATTTGTAATTGCTTAAGTTTCTTTCTTCCTTTCTAGGCTTAGCAATTATCTAGTTCATTTGTATTCTTGTAAGACAAGTTATAATATCGACCATGTATTCATCGTTTAAATCAATGATACATATGATTAGACTTGCATAGTTCTCTTACAATTGAACTTGTTCTTGTTTATGTTCTTTACTTTCTGTTCTTAACTCTTTGACTAAGATAAACTAAACATAAGTGTGCAAATCAAGGACTGTTAAGTGGTATCAGAGCCAACGTTTCTAAATTACTGAAACAAAGATCCGTTTGCATACTTATTTACTTAAAATTCTTTCTTTATCTTTTCTTAAACAAGAACATGACTGCTGTTCCCACCCTTGTTAACACACGTGACTTCGGTTACGTATCCGTCCCTCCAAGATTCGAGCCCGATGACTTTGGGTCTTGGAAGGAAAGGATGTTACTACATATAGTGGGTGTGGAACCCTATCTTATGTCTATTCTGACCGTCGGTCCTTATATCCCCACTCTGGTTCAAAGAACACCAGGAGCAACTGTTGATGCTCCTGAGATTGTGATTGACATCGTCAAACCAGAGGTTCAATGGACTGACGATGAAAGGAGACTTGTTAATCTTGATGCAAGGCTCAAAAACATGATTGTCAGCACTCTTCCCACTGACCTCATGAAAGTGGTCATTAGATATCCCTCTTCAAAAGAAGTTTGGGATAGATTGGTTAGCATGCATGAAGGCTCTGCTGCTACCATTGCCACTAAGAAGATAGACTTAAAAAGAGCCTATGAAAATTTCTTTTCCCTCCCCAACGAAGGTCTAAACGGTTCATATACCCGATTTAAAGGGTTGCTGAACGACATGACCACTGTTGGTATCTCTCATGATGATTTTGAGGTATGCCACAAATTTCTTGATAGTTTACCTATCAAGTGGCAAGGTCTGAGACAAATCCTCAGAACCACTGAGCGACTCAATGGGCTAAACCTTGAGTCTCTCTTTGGCATGCTCCAGTTCGAAGAAAGAGCTCTTGCTCAAAATCTAAGAGCTGCCGCTGATGCACAGCATCGTGCGGGTCCCTCTTCTTCTTCTGTTTCCTCTTCTTCTCATTGTGCTCTCGACCCCTTGGCCCTTATCTCTGCTGAGCCCAGTAATCTTAATACTGGTGCCAGCTCTTCTATTCTTCCACAACCTATTCAATCTCTTGTTGATGATCTTGATGCTGAAGAGAAACAAGAGATGTTCAGTGACTTTATGGATTTTGCCTTAGTCGCTGGTAAAAGGTACTCCCGGAAATGGAACAACCGTAGGTCGGTTGCTCCATATAAGCCTCCTGTTGACAAAGCTCAAGAGGAGTGCTGGAGATGTGGTAGAAAAGGCCACTACCAAAAGGAGTGCAGAGTTGCCCTACCAACTCCTGCTGCTCCTAAAACTAACTCTTCCAAACCTGCTGATGAGTACAGGAATAAATACTATCAGCTGAAGGCCAAGGTTGCTGAAATGGAAGAGGCCAAAACACCAGCAAAAGGGCTGGTAGCTGAAGAGCATGACTGGGCTGAATCAGACGATTCAGACAGTGAAGAATATGTTGACGCCATGTGCCTTATGGCGCTCGCTGATGGAGATGCTTTGACAAGAGATCAAGTCTCCTCAAGTCAGTGGGTGAACGTCACCATTAAAAAGGTTTGTGCTCACTCCTCTGCTTCTAAAGAAGATAAACCAAAAATCTTCGAATCTCTTCTTTGTGACTTTCAGTTCGTTGAATCTATACGAGCTGATGTCCAATCAAAGCTCGACTCTATTTCCTTGGAGTTAAGCGAAAAATCTGATAGACTCAATGAGCTGAGGAATGTTCATGTTGAACTCCAATCTCATGAGTTGCTGGCACAAAAGGTTCAACTTGAGAATGAAAAACTCAAGCTTGAAGTTTCCAATCTTAAGAAGATTGTGACCTCCTGGTCAAAAGCTTCCAGGTTTCACCACCAATGCATAAACGAACAAGTCCCTGCCCAAGTACAGGCAGTAATAGGCGGTGACTTTAATGCCGCTGCCTCTCTCGCTGACTTATTTAATGATGAGGTAAAGCCTGAAATTTCTATTCCTCCATCCGCTGTCATCTCTCCTGAAGAGATGAAGAAATGGTATTTTGTTAAGGGTCTTAACAATTACCACAATGAAATGGAAGGTGGTACCACCACTTCTACTACCAGCGACCCATCTAATCCTGCTGATGAAAATGGTGTTGGCTTCTCAGTAAGCACTAGCAACCCCTATCCTCATCTTCCCATTGTTGGCATGATGCCAAACGAAGGAAGAGTTCAATACTCTTCTGGGGAATCTTATGAAGGGGATACTGGCAGTGATGGTTTTAAACCCATCGCTCCTCAGCAATTCACCATCAGACCTTTTGAACCCTTCAGAAGAAGTAAGGTTGATGTTCCCTATGACTATAGCATGCCTCAGCGAGCTAATCATATCAGTCAGCAGCCTCAACCTATTGCTCAACCCTCTTCTCCTTCATCTTCTCAGCAAGCTCCTACCCTTGCTGACTGCAATACTGTGCAGGATGATCGTGTCATGCAGAGACGCGTCAGGTTTGGTGACGCTAGACTTCAGCAAGCTGGACCATCTAAGGTCCGACCTGCTGATAGACAAGTCCACCAGCATGTATCACAATCGATGCCTACTCCTATTTTGAGGCATAAAACTCCTCAAAAAGTGAGAATAACTAATACCCAAAATAGGTCTGTTACTCCTCAAAGAAGACACTTGCCTCATCAGCAAGTAAGACCTATCACTCCTCAAAGAGGACACTTTCCTCATCAGCAAGTGAGATCTACTACCCCAAATAGGCAATACTTACCTCATAGGAAAATGAGGTCTGTAACACCTATTCAGCAACCGAGATCGATCACTCCCAAAAGAGTGCATCCATCTCAGCAGGGTCCTTCTTCTTCCTCTCACCCTGCTGTCCATCAAGCATGGAGTGTAGTCAAGGGATCAAAAAAATCCCTCTACCTCTTAATCAGAGGACCTAAAAGGTAAGTCCATTCTGGGTCCTGCTCCTAAGATGCTTCAGCTTCCACAAAAGCATAAGCAAAAGCCCAAGCCAAAGAAAAAGGCATCTTCCTCTTCTGACCCCAAAATTAGCGAGCTTACTCAGCAAGTTAATGACCTTTCCTCTCAGCTGAAGGAATTTTTCCTTCAAAATCAACAAGGCAACAACTCTGGTAAAAAATGCTACAAATGTGGCAGCAGAGGTCATGTTGCTTCTAATTGTGACAACTCCAGGGATGCTCCTGAAGTTGACATTCAACCTAATCCTTCTTCAGCAGTTGCTTCCTCTTCCACTATCGTCAGCGAAAGTTCTACTTCTGCTGATCGTATAAATAGTATAGGGGAGTCAACAAATCTCACTGAGGAGAACATTGCTGACTTCATTGCTGCTCAGCGAATCTCCTTTCCTCTCTCTCAAGAGATCATTACCACTGGTCGAGGTAGCATTCTGGTTGAGTATGGGAACAACAATCAAGTCAGCAACTTGACTGTTCTAGATACTGGAGCCACTGTCACCTCTGCTGATCAATATCACACCTATGTGATTGATCATGACATTCCTCCTGCTCATCATCTTGTTGATAACTCTCCAAGTGATGAGAATACTAACCGTAGTGCTCCTCTTCCTCTTTCTACTGATGAAGTCGTCAGTAGAGAAGAATCATCCGAGTCTCCCATCTTTAACCCTGCTGATATGTCCGTCAGTGAGTTCAATAGTTAACCCATCTAAATACTTCTGTTAATTCCATGCAGGGCTCGCTGGGAAAAGGTGTGTGGTACTTGGACAGTGGCTGTTCAAAACACATGACTGGCTCAAAGACCCTGCTGGATAACTACGTAGAGGCTGCTGGTCCTACTGTAGTGTTTGGTGACAATTCCACTGGACAAACTGAAGGTTATGGTATTCTCTCCAATGGACTCATTAAGTTCAACAAGGTCGCTTATGTCAATGGATTAAAACATAATCTCATCAGCATAAGTCAACTTTGTGATGCTGACTACAAAGTGATTCTTGATAAACATCAAGGCACTGTGGTAAATATAAACAAAGAAGTAGTCTTGGTTGCTCCAAGAAAACGAGATGTATATCTAGTTGACTTCACTCCTATCAAGACTGATAGTGAGACTTGTTTCTTTGCTAAGTCGGCTAATGAACTAAATTGGTTATGGCACAAGCGTATGTCGCATGTGAATTTCAAAACCATTAACTCTTTGGCCAAAAAGAACCTTGTTCGTGGCCTCCCTCATCTTTCATTTGAAAAAGATAGACTCTGTGGTGCTTGTGAAAAAGGTAAAAGCCACAGAGCAACCTTCAAAACCAAGCAGGCCAATTCTATCTCTGGCTGCTTTCATCTTCTTCACATGGACCTTTTTGGTCCAGTGAATGTCCAAAGTCTAAAAGGTAGCAGATACACTTTAGTAATCGTGGATGAATACTCACGATACACTTGGACTATCTTTCTTCATTCTAAGAGTGATGCTGCTGAAGAGATCATCAATTTCATCAAGAAAATGGAAAATCTCAATAGCATAAGGGTGAAAGAACTTAGGAGCGATCATGGTACTGAGTTCAGAAACCACACTCTTGAATCCTTTTGTGCTGATCAAGGGATCTCACAAAATTTCTCTTCCACCAGAACTCCTGAGCAAAATGCCGTCGCTGAAAGGAGAAATAGAACTCTCATCGAAGCAGCTCGCACCATGCTTAGTGAGTCCTCTCTACCCAGCAAGTTCTGGGCAGAAGCTGTCAATACAGCTTGTCACACTCAAAATCGTTGTCTCATTGTCAAAAGACATGACAAGACAGCGTATGAAGTACTGAAAGGAAAGGTACCTCAAATCAAATACTTCCATGTATTTGGATGTCCTGTCTTCATCTTAAACAACAAGGATCATCTAGGAAAATTTGATCCTAAAGCTGATGATGGATACTTTCTTGGGTATTCATCCATCAGCAAGGCATTTAGAGTATTCAATACTCGCCTTCAGAAGGTTGATGAATCCATTCATGTTACTTTTGATGAAAGCTCATCAGCCTTAAAGGACATTCTATCCAACTCATCTGAGGTCATTTTCAATGAGCTTGCTGACCCTCTTTCTGAGGAAGCTGACTCATTTGTTGATGCTTCTTGCTCGCTGCCTGATACTCAGCATATCGCAAAGGATAGTTCAACTGATATTGAACTAGAGCAAGTTGCTGCTCATATCTACTCGATTGAGCCAGTTGAGCCTATCTTAAGATCAATCCATGCAGCATCAGCCAAACCTAGATCACTGGCTGATGATGTGCATGCTGATGACCTTACTGAGGAGGAGTTTCATGATGCTTCAGCTAATGCTAAAGAAATGGAGTCTGCTGAAGACTCCGCCATCAATGATAACTCAAATCAGTCGAATGGCTCTGCTGATCATTCTCTTGAACCCATTCTTACCATTGACCTCTCTTCTTATAATGCTCCTGCTGATCCCATAGCTCCAATTTCCGCTGCCACTCAACTTGGTGTCTCAAGTGCTCCTGCACTTAAATGGACATCTAGTCATCCAGCCCACCAAGTCATTGGAGATCCTCAGCAGGGGATTATTACTCGATCAGCGACAAGAAATACATGTCTATATGTAAACTTCTTGTCTATGATCACTCCCAAAAACATAGGAGAAGCAATGGTTGATCCTTCATGGGTTGCTGCCATGCAAGAGGAACTTACCCAGTTCCAAAGACAGCACGTCTGGTTCTTGGTTCCTTTACCTCCTGGAAAAGAACCAATTGGAACAAAATGGGTTTATCGAAATAAAATGGACGAAGATGGTGTTGTTACACGTAACAAGGCTAGGCTGGTTGCACAAGGTTACCTTCAAGAAGAAGGTGTTGACTATGATGAAACCTTTGCACCAGTGGCCAGACTGGAAGCTATACGCATATTTTTGGCACATGCTGCTTACAAAAACTTCACTGTATATCAAATGGATGTAAAGAGTGCCTTCCTAAATGGGAAACTCGATGAGGAAGTTTATGTTGAGCAGCCACCTGGCTTTGAAGATCCAGCCAAGCCACACCATGTCTATCGTCTCTATAAGGCACTCTATGGTCTTAAACAAGCTCCCAGAGCTTGGTACGACACTCTCTCTGAATTTCTTCTCTTAAATAAGTTTCAGCGAGGATCCATTGATAGTACCCTCTTCATCTATAGAAAGGGTGCTGATGTCCTATATGTTCAGATATATGTAGATGACATCATCTTTGGGTCCTCCAGCAAGAAACTTTGTTCTAAGTTCAGCTCCCTGATGTCCTCTCATTTCGAGATGAGCATGATGGGTGAGCTGACCTTCTTTCTTGGTCTACAAATTCGCCAACTCCCAAATGGGATTTTCATTAACCAAGAAAAGTACATTCGAGACATGCTGGCTAAATTCGACTTATCCAATGTAACCACCAAAGCCACTCCCATGTCTCCTCCTAATAATCTTCATGCTGACCCTGATGGTAAGCATGTGAATCCTACTCTCTATAGAGGAATGATCGGCTCGCTGATGTACCTAACAGCGAGTCGTCCTGACATCATGTTTGCTACTTGCCTATGTGCAAGATATCAAGCCTCTCCCAGAGAGTCTCATCTTCTCGCTGTCAAGCGAATCTTCAAATACCTAAAAGGTACCCCCACACTGGGTCTCTGGTATCCCAAAGACTCCAGCTTTGACCTTGTTGCATATTCTGACTCTGACTATGCTGGATGCATGTTAGATAGGAAAAGCACCAGTGGTGGATGTCAACTGTTGGGGGGGAAGCTGACTAGTTGGTCTAGTAAGAAACAGCATACAGTTTCCATCTCCACTGCTGAAGCAGAATATGTATCAGCAGCGAGTTGTTGTGCACAAGTCCTCTGGATGAAAAACCAACTCGCTGACTATGACTTAGAATTCTCTAAGATCCCCATTATGTGTGACAATACAAGTGCAATTGCTATCACACACAACCCCGTTCAGCATTCTAAGACCAAACACATAGACATTAGGTACCACTTCATTCGTGACCATGTCATGAAAGGGGATGTGGAAATCTATTTCATACCCACTGATGACCAACTTGCTGATATCTTTACTAAACCTTTAGATCAAACAAGATTTAAATATCTGGTCAGCAAGTTGGGAATGTTGAATGGTGAATCAGCGACATGACTTGTCATGTCTACTGATGCTTCAACTTATCTCTCATAAGTTGAAAAGTGATCTTAAGGTCAGTGATCTTAAGGTCAATAATTTCTTTTAACCATGTTCAAAGGTATATTACTTGCTGAACATCAAGCAATGGAGAGCTAGTCTTCATCTAGTCCAGCAGCAAACGGCTGCTGGTAAAGACTAACCAAATCCGTTAATCCCTGTTGCTTTGGGAAAAAGCAGACAAAAGCAATAGAGGGCTAAAAGCCTCTATCTAGTCCAGCAGCAAACGGCTGCTGGTAAAGACTAACCAAATCCGTTAATCCCTGTTGCTTTGGGAAAAAGCAGACAAAAGCAATAGAGGGCTAAAAGCCTCTATCTAGTCCAGCAGCAAACGGCTGCTGGTAAAGACTTATCAAATCCGTTACTCCCTGTTGCTTTGGGAAAAAGCAAGATAAAAGTAATGGAGAGCTAAAAGTCTCCATCTAGTCCAGCAGCAAACGGCTACTGGTAAAGACAAATAAAATCCGTTAATAGCTGACAATTTGCTAAAAATTGTATCTTATTCATCAGCGACCATTCGAAAAGTCGCTGATTGAAATTTGCCTCCTTAAAAAGGTAACCAGATTGTCTAAACTGTCAGCGGATTTACTTAGATCTCAACTTCTCTTTCGATTGAGCGTATCCGCTAACAACAATATTTTATTAAGTATACCAAACGGTTACCTCGATTTTCCCCCTAATGGGCAACTTGTACACTGTACGCGCCGTAACTACTCGAGTACATTTGAAATTGTGGTACAAGTTGTCACATCAAAACTTTTTATACGTTACTCACATACGTATAATTAAACGTATTTTCTTTATATAAAATTATTTTTCTCATACTATCATCAGTACAAAATAATTTTCTTTATATATATTACGTATGAAAGAGAGTCCATGACGATTCGTATGTATAGTCATGGGTCCCATATCCATACCATATATATGTAAACCTTCTCCCATACCATCTTTCACGTTCATTTCCTTTCTCATTCACTCCTAAAATCTCTCAATACTTCAATATCTTTTCCATTTTCTTTCAATCTTTTCGTCTTCTCTTCATATCTCTTACTTTCAAAATTAAAAATGGCTTTTCAATCACAACAAGTTCCTGAACAACAAATTCAAGAAAACCCTGAAAACATTCCCTCTTATCTCTCTTCTAAAGTCTTCGATAATGAAGGCATTCGTCCTTCTGACAAAGTTTCTTTTCAAGCCCAGAAACTAGTTGTCAAAGCAAATAACTACTTGGGATCCGAAGAAATCCCTTCCAAGGTTAAAGGATATTATTCTATGCTGGACTTCATCAAAGGATGTCCAGTTAGAAGAGCAATCTACAAAAATCCCCATGAGATGTGTCTTCATCTCTTGAGGGAATTCTGGTGGACTTGTGACTATGACGTGTCCAGTAGCACCATTAAAGGCACTGTCATGAAAGGGAAGCACACCATCACCATCTCTGCAGATTTATTAAGAGATGTTCTTAGGCTTCCTAAACAGTCCACAAACAGGCCCTTTGAAGAATTGGTCCCTACCTCTGTATGGAAAGAATGGTTATTGACCATCGGGTATGGGACAAACATGGTACCAGCACTACCTGTGCACAGTAATCCTCAAAAGAAGTATATTCCTGGTGTATGGAGGTTGCTGTTCACACATGTTATTCAATGCCTAGGTGGGAACAGTGGATCCTTTGATCAAGCCACTGCTGCCCAGATGCAAATGATTTATGCATTGGCAAATGGTAGAAACATTGACTTTGCAAATGTGATATTTGAAGATTTAAAGTCAAAGATCACTATAAGAAATCGCTCAAGCTCTGTGCCCTTTACACGCTTTCTGACGTTGATATTCAGACATGAGCTGAAAGAAAAGTACATGCCAAATGGTGCTCAATTCATTCTCTCTCCAAGGGTAGCAAGCTCTGTTTATAAAATTCATGCTTGCGACCCTGAGCACTTCGATTCAAAGTATGCTGCGCTTACTCCAGCAATGAAGCAGGTACATTTCACCATATACCCTGATGTATATAAACCAAACCTTGCTGGAGCTGGTATGCTGATAACCCCTCCAGCATCCTCCAAAACTTCCAAAGTGGCCAAGAAAAGTCAAGCTATTCCTAAAAGGAAGAAAATATTAAGAAAGGTGGAACCCTCTCAACTCCCTATCATCGATGAAGTAACCCCTGCTGCTGCTGAAAATGTAGTGCAGCAACCACCAGAATCGGACACTCGTTCATCCCCCAACCCAATCAACTTCTCTATTGCTGAAAGGCACGCAACTGCTGCTAATGTTCCTGAAGGGCAGGTTGCTGGTGGAGAAAATTTGTATGTTGAAATTGGGCGTATTGATGATGTTGTTGCTGAAGAAGAGGTTATTGATGTTGATAATGTTGAAGAAGCGAGTGATGATGGAAGTAATTATGAATTAGGTGGCATTGTGGCAGAGGATTTTCAACTTGATAATGATAGTCATGCTGAAGAAGTAGATGCCAGTGACATGGAGGTCGATGAAAAAGATGATGGTGCTGCTGGTGAAAATGCAGCAGCCACAAATGAAAATGTTGCTGATGAGACTGCTGTTGAATCCTCTGAGGCAGTGACTTTAATTGCAAGACCTCCTACTCCTCCTGTACGACCAGTGAACACCATGCTTTCTATAGGCATGCCTTCCTCTTTTCAAGCTGTTCCTGGTTGTTCTTCTCACAAGACAGCAGAAGCCAAGTCTCTCACTGCCAAGGACTTGGGCATTTCTTACTCCACCTACTCTGCTGAAAGGTTGGAAAGAGTAGAACATCAACTGAATGATCTTACCAAGGCTGCCACACTCATGGTAGATCTCAAAGATAAAGAAGATGACAGATTGGTAAAGATATTGGAAAGCTGGTATAACAAACAAACTGAAAACAGCAAGGTGTTAGACACGCTGAAAGGAGAACTTGTCTCACTGACTGACGATCAACACAAAATCAGTAAAGACACCAAAGCAATCAAGCGTGATCAGCAGATCCTTCGATCTAGTGCTTTGTCGCTATTGAAATGTGCCAACTCCACCAGTTATTCAGCCAAAAGGGCAGCCTCCACCAGCAAGTCTGCAAATGTCAAAATCAAAAAGCTGAGTGGTCTCATTCCCTCACTGACCACTCAAGTCGAAAGCAACACCAAGGCTATTCAAGCCTTGGAAAAACAAGTGGCTGATCTTCCAATTCCTTCAGCATCCTTCACTGAGGAAGATCGCCAGAGGCATATTAAATTGGAAAAAGAGGTGGATGAAATCAAGACCTTGCTGTCACAGCTTGTTAAGCAGCAATCAAAAAAGCCGGCCACTGTGGAAGTTGTTATTAACAACACAACTTCCAAGGGGGAGAAGGTTGATGCTGCTATGATAGAACTGGTAAATGAAGCTGTGTACAAGGCAGTTGCACAAATCTATGATGAATCTGCTGAACAGATTTTGGATGAAAATGATGATGCCACTAACACCACAAAGGAAAATGAAATGGATATTGTGGCTGTTAGTGAAGAAAAAGAAAGTGAAGTTCCCCCTGCTGGTGCTGGGGGGGAGACTGAAAAAGAAACTAATGCTGAAGCTTCCCCAGCTGGTGTTGAGGGGGAGCAACAAATTGTAACTATCAATGCTGAAGAGCGTTTGGACCCTGAAACGGTCAGAGCTTCTTGGGAAGCTGGATTTGCTGAGAGAATGGCCAGGGATAGGTCAAGGGAAATGTTGCCAATCTTTCATGGCACATATCTGGCAAATGCTGAAATTACTCCTCTCTCCGATGCTCGCCGAAGACAACTCACTGAGTCTGGTTTCTTCAAACCTCCCACCGCTGCTCAACTCTCCGTACAATCCTCAGCAGGCCATCAGCATCAATTGATTGATGTATTGGCACTAACTGCTGATGGAAAAACTCAAGAAGATGCTATCAAAGAGCTGGATAGGATCAAGCAAAATGAAGAAAATGAAAAGAAAAATCTTGAGTTTATCAGGCAGCTACCTCTACTTGAAAAGGATCAGCTTGATGGTGAGCAAAGGATGCTGCTGAAATCAGGTGGTGCTGAAGCCCTGTACAGGCAGAAACACAAGGAAGTTGAGAAGCAGCTTAAAGAGAAAAGAGCCAAGTTTGAGGGGGAGAAGGCTAAATGGCTGAAGTTGATGGAGGATAGAAAGAGGCCTCAAAGAATTATTGCTGCTGAGGCCTTCAAAGCTGAAATGGGTCTTAAGACTAACTTAAAGATCTTAAGAGAAGGTGCTGACAAGCCAACCAAGTTGGAAGGGGTCAAACCAACCAACTTGGGTGCTTCAGAGTGGGCTGAAGTGTACATGCTGGTAAAAGATAAAAGTGCAGCCAGCTACCATCAACTCCAAAACATGCTGAAAGAATATTTCGAGAAAGCACTGGAGTATGAAACCAAGTTTAAAGCAGATCTGCCTATGCTGAGGCAAGTATTTGGTACTCCTGCAGCTATCTCCTCAGCGGGTCAAAGGGCTCAAAGAAAGAGAAAGGAAGAGCATCGAACTCTTAAAGTTGACCTTCCTCCTATCACTGGTGATGCATCGCTAAATACCAGACTTCCTCCCAGAAGTATCTTTGAAGAAGGGAGAGTACTTGAAACACCTGCTGGCATATTCTCACAAACTTCCAGAACAATCAATTGTTCTTTCGTCTGGCCGAAATTGAAAAAGCTTCAACGGGGTTTCTCTTGAACCTAAGAAGAAGATGTGCTGAAACATCCAACAATAGATGGTTCATCAGCAAGGTGGATGAGGAGCTGGTTAAGCCTCACAGATATAATGACCCAGCTGTTCAGATTGCCAAGCAAGAGCATGCTTGGGAATTTGAAACTGAAAATCTTTAGATGTCTTACAAATATAAATGCTGTATGAGTCAGCTTGTAATGTTTAAAGTCAAATATATAAGACATCTTTTTATCCCTCAACAAGTCTTCTCAGCGAATAGGGGGAGATTGTTGAGTCAAGGATTCGCTGACCAGACTTGGTCGCTGACGTGGGTCGTCAGCGAGTCATTGACTCTCGTCAGCGGGTGGTTTGCTTTCCAAATTGTTGGTCAAGGCGGGAAGATTTCAAACCAACAAGAAGACAAGAAGTCACATGGTGGTTCTTTCAACTGAAGATTACCTTATATGGCAAAGGTACAGTTGGGACCAAAATAAGGGTTTCTCTCTTTCATACCCGTTTTGGTAAAGAAGACAAAGGCTCCTGGATCCAAGTACAATGAGCCTATAAGCAGTCGACAACCACCATTCTATCACTATCATTGTAAGGCTGTGTTGCCCTAATTCCTCTCCTATATAAAGCAACACAGCCGCACCATTTACAAGTGTGTTTTATCACCACAAAGTGTGTGACACTTTATTTGTAATTGCTTAAGTTTCTTTCTTCCTTTCTAGGCTTAGCAATTATCTAGTTCATTTGTATTCTTGTAAGACAAGTTATAATATCGACCATGTATTCATCGTTTAAATCAATGATACATATGATTAGACTTGCATAGTTCTCTTACAATTGAACTTGTTCTTGTTTATGTTCTTTACTTTCTGTTCTTAACTCTTTGACTAAGATAAACTAAACATAAGTGTGCAAATCAAGGACTGTTATATATCCACCCAACGACCAGATTCAACATCAGACTTGACCAAATGACCTTGATCTTCACGTGCCATGAAACACATATCCCTAACTTCTTCCTCATCATCAGATGATTCATCAGATTCTTCCCATTTTTCAGTCTTGGCAATCATACAACTATTATTACTTGAGTTGTTTTGAGCCATGAGAGCTATTTGGGCTTTCAGCTTCTTGTACTTAGCCTTATAGCTGTCATCAGGTTTCTGAAAAATAGAATGATTAGGGGCAGATTGTGATGATAAAGGTTGACTGGATTTGCATTCCTTCATGAAATGTCCTTTCTTGCCACACTTAAAGCATTCAAGATTAGACTTGTCAATAGAAGCGCTGGAAGCAAATGGTTTGCCAGATCGATTAGATTTGGCCTTAAAACGATTGAACGTTTTAGCCAACATGGCAACCAGATCATCATTGTCATCCTCATCACAACTATGAGTTACATTACCAGAAATACCAGTTTTTAACATTTCAGAGACCATCTTCTTCATCGAGTCAGAATGATCACTCTCAGAAGATAGTAGAGCAGTCCCATGTGGTTCAGAATTATGACCCATGACTGAACTGGTAGAAGCATGATTTTTGGCATCTTGCTCAGCCACAGTTCTCTCAGCTTTGTTCTCTTCAGTGTACCTGAAGGCTCCATATAGGGAAGCTAGAGTGTGACTGTGCAAGGTTTTTCCTTTTCTTAAAACCAAGATCAAGTTTTCCTATTTAGAAGGTAAGATGTCACAAAACTTTTCCAACAAAATTTCTTTGTCTTTAGTTACACCCAGGGCTTTCAATTGATTTACCAGATTAGTGAATCTGATGTATGTTTGTGTTAAAGTTTCACTAGGGATAGCAAAAAAAGACTCATATCTTTTATTCAAAGCAACTTTTCTTGTGACAATTGTCTCATTGGTGCCTTCAAACTGTGTCATGAGTTCCTCCCACATTAATTTTGAATTTTCAAGTAAAACAATGGTGGGCATAAGAGTTTCAGGAACAGCATACAAGATCATATTTTGAAGCTTGGTATCAAGGTCTACCAGCTTATGATCTTCTTCAGACCAATGATCCTTCTCCTTAGGTGAAACCCTAGGAGTCTCATCGGCATTTCTGACAACAGTGGAAGCATTCAAGGGGACAAAGGGTCCTTCTTTAAGAATATCGGTCAAATGTCTTTCAACACCAACAATATATTTGAGCATGCATGCTTTCCATGTTTGAAAATTTTCACTGTTCCCAGCAAACTTGGGAACAGGATTATTTGGAAAGTGTACGTACACATTATGCGATGATATATTGTTGTTGATGATAGGGGGTGGAGTAGGTGGAGTAGTATTAGCATTAGCATTAGCATTAGCATTAGCATTAGGGTCAGGGCCTGTATTGAACATTTGGTCAACCATCTTTGCAGATCAAAGGTTAATGAATTAATATAATTCAACCTTGCTGCTCTGATACCAATTGTGAGTCCCAAATATAGATGATTAATACCCGACTGGCAAGTAGTTCTAACTGGAAGTTGACCAGTTCAGAATACGATCCAGATATGGATGAACAATACGATAAAGGTACTGAAAGTAAATGCACGAAACAATAAGGGCTGAAACTATATAGATAATATGTATAGATCAAGTATGTAGCATTGAGACACGATGTACTTTTCAATGTATTTGATTTATTGATATATAAACAAATACAAAGGTTGTTGCGGAACAAAGATAAACACCCAAGTGTAAATATCTAAACAACCTAGAAATACAAGTGATCTAATAACTTGGAAATACTCGTAAGGATTACTTAGAGTATATCTCACAAGTTGCAATGCTAAGGTTTCAAGCTATTTGCAAGTTGTGAGAAGACTTATATTTATAGACTAAGTCCATGATGACGTGGACCAGATCGTACAAATATGGTTGGGAGCATTTAAGGAATTAAAGTTAATTCCTTACATGCGTACTTTTAAGGTTTAAGTATATAAGTCAATTGATGTGACTTATCATACCTTATTCCCAACCTTACTTTCCCTTGTACTTTTATTAATAGATAAATCTATTAACTGAGTAAAGAAATGTAAAGTACAAAGTCTTCCTCGTAATCAGTGTAAAAGTGTGTAAGTTTTACTCATAAAGTCGGATGTGTAAATCTTGGTTGTGATTTCATGGGCTTTTTCTTAAAATAGAGATACATAGTACTAAAGTAGACTTGCTATCCAACGCTCTCTCATTCATAACCTCTAAGGAGTTATCTATTGCCACTAAGTTATCCCGATAGTCTGGTTTTATTCCTTGTTTGTGAAAGAAAAAAAATGTAATAACAAACTCCATAAGTAGATCCCCTTGACCCCTCAAGTTGTTTCAACTTGACTAGTCAAATTGGAACAACCTAATCCATTTGATTAAAATCAAAAGTCATGATTCAAGCATCAAGTTGGAATATTGTCCTTTGATTTTAATTTAATGATGGAGATTGTTTCAACTTGACTAGTCAAGTTGACACAACTTGAGAGAATCTCCATTCAAAACAGACGAATAAGGATTCTTTCAAGTTGTTTCCACTTGACACCTTCATCTATTGAATAAGAAAAAAATATAAAAATTAATTTTAATCTAATGGTAAATGATGACGTACACACATAGACCATCAGTACCCAGTACCCAGGAAGACGCTATACGAAGATTACACGCAGGATACTACACGCAGACTGCACAGAGCCTTAACTGAAAGGATAAGCACGAATAATATGCTATCATATCATTTCCCTAAATAATGGGATTCTTGCCAAAAATACAGGAGATCTCGACCAGCAATATGGGATTCGTTCTTATCACATTTTCTTCTCTTCCAAAGTTCCAAGTCAAGCTAGCACTATATAAGAGGAGGAAACCAAGTAAAAGAGGCATGATCAACCACACATAATACACACAACCTAATATATCAACGATTCATGGCATACAAGAGGGAACACCTTACCGGAAAGGGAATCGCCAAAGAATCCCCAAACACCCCGCAAAACCCCATTGAATTTCCATCCATCTCATTCTTCTCGGTTGGTTGTACAAACAGTAAAAAACTAAAGATCTTCTCAACTTAGACCGAGACAACTCGAGGGATCTCAATCTATAAGTCTATAACAAACTCCATATGTGACTATGTGAGTTATTTGAATCGAAAAATAAAAAATTTAAGTGAAATTATACGTCTAAACTTTAGGAAAATATATACCAAACCAGAGAGATGCAAAGGCCACTGTGTTTGGCTCTACCATACCTCACTGTTTACAGCTAATACTGCAAACGTGTCCAAATCAGAAGCTTAAGAACTCCTGGTTACCCCACATATGCCGTAAAAGTAGCCGAGCCATATGGACCCACCGTTCCTCCCACGGCCATCTTTATTTGCCAAAAATGGCTCCCACACTTTTCTAGGCTTTATCGCATGTCCTAACCCGCACGTGACCTTCTCCAACACTCACGTGATCATCTCATCTCAAACTAGACACTTCTGTTATTTTGTTTTCGAAAGTAAAATTTCTCAAGCAAAGATTTTGGGTTTAGAAGTGAAAGGCATAAACACTTTTTGTTATTATAGTGCTTCTTTTCACTATAAAGAAACTCTAAATGTGATAAATGATACATTATTCTTATTAAATCTTTTCAATACTAGTAACATTTTACCAGAGGCGGCCCTGAAAATTTTAACACCCTGACCGAGCAAAAAAAATTATGCCATAACTTTAACCGAATTCAAATATATAAATAACTTTTTTTTATAAACGATAACTAGCATTATAACAAAAAATTATATATGCATAATAAGATCATAATTTTAGAATTACATACCATAGTAGTTACTTATTTACCCGATGATCCGCGAAGCTCTCCTAGCGTTCTTCATAGCAAATTGGTTAATTAGCTCTTCACAATTTATGTTCTCTAAGATTTCGTTCTCGATAGCACATCTTTTAACATATCATACATTTTATATATAATATATATATAAAAAAATTTCAAAAATTTATGCCCCCTCAAAATTTATGCCCCGGCCGGAATCGGGTTTGCACACCCTCTAGGCCTTCCCTGCATTTTACTATCGATGGTGTGTAACTTATTAATTTTTTCATTTCTTTTCTATTTTTTTGGCTTGTCAAATGCTGGCTTGGCATTTCAAACTTCGCTTATATAACTTGCATCGAGATCAATACACACATTACTTAACAAATCCTATCTTATATAACACAAATTAAACATACACACATTATTCAACTTTAATACATGACACAAGTTAAACAAGCATATGAACAATATACTAATGAGTAAATTACACTTTTTGTCCTTAAACTTTGCACGTTTTTTACTTTTCGTCCCTAAAGTTTAAAAATTACAATTTTGACCTTAAACTTGGCAGAATTTTGCAATCGACGTCCTTTGGCCATACGGCGTTAAGTTTCAGCCGTTAAGTCCCACACGTGCAAAACACTTGAGGGACTAAAAGTGCAAAAGGTGTCTAGTTCAGGGACGAAAACTAAAATTTACATTATATATTGTCATCATCTTCATCTTCTCCGGCTGAGTGACCGGAAAATTCGCCGTAAAACTTAAAATGCCGATATCTCACTCGTTTCTTCGAATTAGACCACGAAACCACCACCAAACTTCTCAAAATTAATTTCCGCACGAATCCTAACCAAAAGATTTCAGATTCAACACTTACCGGAAAACTCAAAATCTCGCCGGAAAACGAACTGCCGACCAAACTCAACGAAATGAAGAAATCATCACATCAACATGCTCAGAATTCTATCGCGAATAAAATCTTGTGATTTCCAGATCGATTTGAGACAGAAGATCAGTAACATGAAACCATGACGTTTTGTTGCTTGATCTAAATCCAATGTGGAATGTATCACTAGACTTATGAGAGTCTTCTTTCTTGTTTTGGGGTTAAAAATCAATTTCTACAAGTCTAATCTTTATGGAAGCAGTGTTGATGACCCGAAATTTCTGAGCTAGCGGATAAACTACATTGTAAGTCATACTTTTCCTTTCACGTATTTGGGTCTTAAGGTATTTATTCAAAAGTTGGAAACCAATATTTGATTTAGTGGAGGCACGACTCTCGTTATGGAAGACCTCGGTTTTATCTAATTGGAGGGCGGGTTACTCTATTACGCTCGGTTTTTGTGACCACGGTATTTTGAGTTTTCCGGCAAGTGTTGAATCTGAAATCTTTTGGTTAGGATTCATGCGGAAATTAATTTTAAGAAGTTTGGTGGTGGTTTCGTGGTCTAATTCGAAGAAACGAGTGAGATATCGGCATTTTAAGTTTTCCGGCGAATTTTCCGGCCACTCAGCCGGAGAAGATGAAGATGATGACAATATATAATGTAAATTTCAATTTTCGTCCCTGAACTAGTCACCTTTTGCACTTTTAGTCCCTCACGTGTTTTGCACGTGTGAGACTTAACGGCTGAAACTTAACGCCGTATGTCCAAAGGACGTCGATTGCAAAATTCTGCTAAGTTTAAGGTCAAAATTGTAATTTTTAAACTTTAGGGACGAAAAGTAAAAAACGTGACAAGTTTAGGGACGAAAAGTGTAATTTACTCTATACTAATATACTTCATAACAATATTGTCATTAACAAAAACACAAGATTAGCATATTCAGTCTAGCTTGGCTTTTCTAAAAGCTACATTAACAAAAACTAATGCTTTTTGCAACAAAATCGTTTCTAAAAAGCCTACCAAAAGCAACAATATCCCCTAATCCATTTACATTCCATATCAATACTAAAACCAACAAACTTAACAATTATGATTCCAATCAAGACCTTCAAGATTCATTTTCATCCGTAGTCAAAGAACCATCCATAAATTGAAGCTCCCTTTTATCATAAACCTCCAAAGAAAAATCCCTATCAACATGACCCATTGTGACCGAACTCGAGCTAGGCGCCATAGTAGTCGTCACAATTTTCCCAAACCCATTCCCACACGACCTCATTTCGGTTTCCTCAACACTAAGGAAACTCGAAACAACATTAAAAACCGGTGTTGCACCGGCTGGTATGGCCCACAACTGAGGTTGAGTGTGAGCCATACCAAAGTCAGACTCACCTTTCGGAACCATGAAAATGGTTCCGTTAGATGGGCCACCACCACCCATAGTCCAAAAAGGCACCATGGGGGCCACAGGTGCAAAATTTGAACAATCATTAACATCATAAAAATCATCATTTTTTTTCTTTCTTTTATTATTATTATTACTATTTCCATCTAAAACATTGCCGTTAGATGTTGACGGAATTTGTAAGGTTCCGTTAACATTAACGGCATTGGCTGGGACAGTTCCTGTTCCTGTCGCTTGAATAATCGCAGGTTCGGCATGTTCCAATAACCATTTAATAGTTTCACCATCAGTTTTATGACCCAATTCACGTGTCAACTGAAATATCCTCGCCGCACAAGTCTCCGGCAATCTGATTCTCCGGCCACGTCCTTCCACCTTAGTATGGCGGTCTTTTGTACTCGCCGACGATACTTTCTTAACTAAAGGCATAATGGGTGTCCTAAAATCGTTCTCCGGCGACTCTTCTTTGAACTCCGGCACCAGTACCGGAGTTTTGGCGTACCCTGATGGGTCACCGAGTAACGAGTCAGAAGTTGAAAATAGTTTGACGGTGGTGCTGACGTCATCGTTTTCATCAGATGATGCCATATGAAAAATGAAAAATAGATAAAATTTGTAAGAAATAATTTGGGAATTTTAGGATTTGAAAATGGGAAAAAAATTGGGGGAAAGGAGGGCTGGAACAAGAACAAACCCTAGATAAAAGGATAGGAGACCCACTTCCTTATAATAAGATGGGTCCTCTAAAGATATGTATAGGTTGAAATATTGGACGGTTCAGATTTGATCTTGGATTGTTGTTTGTTATGGTTAAGTGACATGTGTTGGGACTAACATATGTGTTGTGCGGCTATTTTGAGATTATTCTTGTCTAATTTATAATTTTTATTTATTTTTGGGATCATTCTTTATATACTTTTCTTTTTTATGGACAAATGTTCATAACTCAAATTAGGTTAATCGGTTTAAGTCTTGTTACATAAGGAAGAAAAGGGTAATGCTCGAGAACCTTTTAGGAAATTTTTCTTTCTAGTCTAGCGACCTGCTATACTGACTGACGGAAATCTTTCTACATCTAACGTCAAGTAAACATTCAAAGAAAGGCCACACCAACGTCCTTCATCCAAAAGTTACCAAGCTTGGAGTCGTCGTCTGATTTGTAAATAAAATCTGATAACTTAATCAAGTCGAGCGGATATGAATTTAATCTTGTGTAAGATCGATATAACAAATAATGGATTTTTTTTCTTTCTTTCTTTTTGTAAGGTGTGTAGGAGTAAATGTTTGCATTTGGTTATAGTGAGAAAATTACGGTCACATGTTCATTTCATTTACATGACTCCACTTTTGTTAGCTTTGTTTTGGGTCATCTTTTAAGTTGGTTCCAAGAATGGTTGACCATCGCGACTCGCGAGAAACAGTGTTTTTACCATAAATATCACGACTCTTGTCGTTCTTTGATTTATCTCGAACCTCAATTATATTTTTATCGTTGTTGTTCGATCACATGTTGCATAGTGATAAAGCAAGACTGGTTGTTAATTAGTCTTTTATCAGTCACATAATTATAAATTAAGATTTAAGCATAACATTTAAGCCTATAATATTATGATAACTTTTAATATTTTTATTAAGTCACAAGTATTTTGGTTGAAATGAAACTTCCAATAGGTCTATCGTAATGGAAGTATGGAACAATTGGATATTCTCATTTAGAAGCTTTCATCAAATTTGCATTTAACCTACATTAGATTTGAATCGGATTACAAAGTGCTTCATATTTATAGAAATCCAACAAAACGTTCATCTCTTTGGCTCTCTCTACCGTACGAGTCTACTTGATTGCAATGTACCAATTCAATTTGGTCGAGCCAAGAACTACAACATGTCTTTGTGAATACTAATTGAAACATAAGAAATGAAAACAACCATGATACATCATATGATATTGAAACAAAACCAAACGTCTTCTCATAACGGGTTCAGAGGTGACAAGATGGGTAACGTTGAATAACTAGTTAGAACATATCAAAACGAGTCATTTAGAACATATCAAAACGAGTCATTTAGAACATATCAAACAAGATATAGCTCGGGTTAATTGATATACTAGCATTTTGTTTGCCCATTTCGTATACATCTAATACAAAAAAGCAAGTGTTTTGTTATGATCACAAAGCCAAATATTACTTTTGAATATGTAGGGGAGGTAAGTGCAAATTTCCAAAACCATATTGAAGAAGTTTGTGATAAGGTTCTTTTGAGAGGCTGAAAATGATAAACGGCAGGCCCAAGTGATGTAAACCAAACAGATTGGGAAGCATCATAACCACATATGAACTTACCAAAATATTTATAACTAGCTTATCTCTAAACTTCCTACAAAAAAATCATAACTTTTAAACTAGCCTCCAAATGGGGTGCCAAATTCACTCATCACATACTCAAATTTTGTTCAAAATTCCTATAAACAAACCAAGGCTGCAAGCAAGAACACTAGCATTATCTTTATCTTCATTTTCCAATCAAGAACCATCCATTTCTATTTCTACTACATTACAAGAACAAAACAAAAAATCGGATGTATATAGTGTTAAGTTCAAGACATTAGGAGACTGCAAGCTTGGTATATCAAGATATCCTGATTTTGAATACAATGCTAAAGGGGGAGAGGGTAGTGGGATAGGAAAAAAGATGGTGGGAGTTGATTTTAATGGCGAAACATCGGTTGACTTTGATGTCAAAACGCTTTATATACCGTCATTGTCTACTGCTACAACCAAGTTTTTGGGCTTGCCATTGCCACCGTTTTTGAAAATTGAAATTGTTCCTGAGATTTTTAGAGGGATCATCAACATGGAGTCTGGCAAGGTGGAGTTTGATCCACTCCCTAACTATTTACTATTCCATTCTTGCTTTTCATGTTCAAAGAATCAAAATGGGTGGGTTGGGCAACGGGTCAAAATTGAAAGGGCTCTGCAGGTTTAATGCCAATAATTAACAGTTTAGCTGACTTTCAACCTATTTTGCCCATTTGACGCATTTCAGCTTCTAGCTAAATCTACCTATCCGACCATACGGTAGTAAAACACAACACCAAATTGACCCATTCAAAAGTAAATGTTCTGAAATTTCTACCTATAAGGTTTTATTTTGTTCTTTCGTTGGTGGAACTTATGTCGTGCTTTTATTAATGCAGGTTGATCTTAAGTTCAAGGCCAAATTCTGGTTTTCAGTGGGGAGCATCTACAAAGCTCCACCATTGATGGTGGAGACACTATTGACATCAGAAGAATCAAAAGGAACTCAGAGGAGTGGAACTGGACAGAAGCTGGATGAACAGGGCAGGTGCAAGCTAGTTGGAGTAGCAACTGTTGAGCAGATTGATGATTTTCTAATGAATTCTTTCCTCGATCTTCCAAACGAATGTCTTGCCATTTTAAACGCAACAATAATCTTCTCTAAGGACTAACAGTCAGTTGGCAGCTAGAACCGAGACAAGAAATCAAGAAGCCGTAAGGATTATACTTGTAAAATTGTAGATTTTCAACAGGTTTTTTAACCATATGATGACTAAACATCATATAATGGTTAGATATATACAAATTTCTTGCTTGTTCATACACAGAATCAAAGTCCTGTACTTTGTCATATATGATTAATTTAAGTTAGAGGTTTGAACAAATCTCACTTTTTTAATGGAAGAAGTGATATTCAAGCTCTTCTCAAGTGAACTCCCACATCAAAAGTAAATTAATACTGTGCTTACTATGACGGGTTGGTCTCAGATCACAATGGGTCATTATGGTTATTCTGGCTGGATAAAACCCAAGTAGTTAGTGACTTGGTGCATAAAATATGATCAGAAAACCAATATTGTTAGTTTGTTACAACCTGAAATTATATATACAGAAATTGATTTAGGAGTTGCCGTTAAAAACACGTCTCCGGCATCTTGCAACCCAGCCGATAGTTTGACCTGTTCCATTCGTAGTTAATATTGAGATTTCAAAATATGATTATAACACTCAACGCTTCAGAATCATATATTTGAACATTCAAGAACACAAATTTCACCAGTCACATTTTATAATGCTTTATGGTGGCACAGCTACAATTTTCAAAATGGTATAAATGTACAAATGTACAATATCACATAAATGAGTAATTACAGTTACCCTTTCTATTTTCGTAATGTATCCTGTTCTATTGAACCTTTGTGTGTTCTCTATCAAACATCTCCCAAACAACTTCGAGATATTCCAGCGTGGCAAAACGAGCAGCTGCATGAGATAAAGTATATCATATTGTAACATCCCAAACTTTTCTTTACTAGTTGACTAATGCCGTTAAGTCAATATTGTGTGTGTCGTTAAGTCTATTTTAGATTTAATGCTTATATGTAGTTAATGTGTGTTATGTGTGAGGCTTGTAAGCCTAAATGTTAATGTAGTATAAATGTGTGTAATATGAAGATTAATGTCTATGTAGTGACATTTAATGAAGGATTAATGATGTATATGGTCAATAAAGTAGTTTGTGACCAATAATGAAGGATTAGGAAGCTTAGGGGCTAGTTTTGACATGTGTGCAAAGTCAAAAACGGGTTTAGAGGCTTAGGGTTGTCATTAAAGAGCCATTATGCAGATTTTCTTCCTCCTAAACAAGCCCTAGCCGATCCCCTTCCTTCCCTCTCAAGTTTCTCTCTAGATCTATTCGTTTTGGAGCCAAATCGATCATGTATTGCTTAGATCTTGGATCTTTGTCACCTAATACAGGTATTATTGGTATTCCTCTTTTGAAATATGATTGTGTGAGTCTTAAATTAGTCTTAATCCAGGCCATAAGGGTTTGGGTTGGGTTTTTGATTAAACGTTCACCGATTTCATGTTATTCGGGTGATTAAATGATTGATTCATGATGTAAAGGATTAAAGGATTAATAGGATGGTTAAAGTTGATGAAATTGCAATTAAAAGGATTAATTTTAAGTCCCCAGGTTGGATTTGGGGTATGGGTTCGTATGGAATTCGTTTGATCAAAGAACAAAATTGAGTTGCTGATCTGCACCCCAGGTGCGGCGCACCAAGGGAGTGGTGCGGCGCACCACTGCCCAGTTTAGGTTTTTGGTTTTTGATGGGAGCCCGATATGCGACGCACCAAAGGGTAGGTGCGGCGCACCTATTGTTGATAGGAAATTTCTGGAGGATTGGTGCGACGCACCACTTGGAAGGTGCGGCGCACCACCTGCCCAGATTTTACAAAAGGTGTCGTTTAGCTTATATTTCGATCTTATACTTGTTCTAGGTTATTGGAGACACCTAGTCATCGTTGTATTGTGCTTGTAGCTTGTTGTTAAGCTGTATCAAGGTAAGATACACTACTTTTGTCACGCTGAGGGTTCAACAAGCAAAGGTTTCATACTTATAACTTCCTTAACGGTAACATATGATATATGTGGGTATCTCGGGTTACACGGGAGGTACTATGGGATATGTAGTTGACCATGAGACCTGAAATGCAGACCCTAATGTAGTGAAACGAAGTATTATTTAATGTAGTGTATTGATATGTAGTTTATGTAGAATTACGAAGTATCTTATTATGTGTGAAATGTAGAAATGGAGTTAATGTGTGACATATGCATACTACATGGCTTGTACACCTAGCTCACTAGACTTGGTAGGTTGCCATGTCACTTGCACGTTTAAGGGCCCAAACGAAATGAAGGTAATGTGTGATTATGTTTAGGTTATGTGTGTTGCCTAAACTATTATGTGTGAAATCGAGCTCGTAAATATAATGCAGGGAAAGTGTTAAGCTTAACCCGTACAAGTCTTAGCCGGACGAGTACGTTGACGTAGTTGTTGCTTGGGTGGCTCCTTGCAACATGGTCTTTATAATGCAGGGCGAGTAATACGAGGGGTTTGACCAACCTCCATGTACGGATTACTCTTGGATTGGCTTGCCATTCCTTAACGACATACGATGATTAGCCTTTGGTTGATCATCCAGTCGGGTGTGATGCAGGGCACACTTATATGCAGTAAACGAAGATATGTGTGACAATGTGTGAACTAATGCAGGATAGGCACATTTAGGATGATTATCCTAATTGATATGAAGTTGTTATGCAGATATGTGTGTTGTGTGTTGTGCCTAATGAGTTTGTCTATTAACGAAGAAATGTTTTAAATGGACAATTGCTTTTAAATTAAGTGTGATCTTACTTAGCTATTCTTATAGCTAACACTTGTTTCTTTAATGTGGTTGTTCCCTCAGGTTTAGCTTGAAGGACTTGTAGGTGCAGGACGTGAGAGCGTGGGTAGAAAGCATGCAGATTCCTTAGCTACCCCTAGTTGCTTATTATGGAGACTTTTGATTACATTTCATTTTGATGTCGAATATATGTAATAATGTGTGAACGGTTGTTTAATGTTGGGCAACCGTTGGGTTTTCATTTGAACTATTGTTTGATATGGCGTGTAACACCAACTAAATGCAGAAACCGAAATGTTTTTATCGGTTTTAACTTTTACGGTCTTTACTTCCGCAATTTAACACCGTTAGGTGAAAGATTTTTGAAAACCCATATTTTTAAACGTCGGGTGTTACAAATATGCATATTGTGTTTTCCTTAGTAAAGTTACAATGTTACATATGCAACAAGATAACGTTGGGCAGGTTGGGTAATATTAGGATAGGAGTACACTGAAGACATAGATCTACTAAACCAACTACGGTCTATACTATACCACAGCAGATACCCTGTTGAGCTACGCTACTTACATCAGGGTACATCTACTCTAATAATGGGGTTGGCTTGGAATGGTCATTCTTTAGAATGAGTTGAAGTGGACCAGGCCATTAGGTTGAACCATTGAAGTATTGAACCATCAACACATTTTTTTGTTTATTCTTGCTAATTAGAAAGCACTCTAAATAGTTGACATGCAACTTATTAAAAAACACTATTACAGTAACAATTCCAATTTGAATATAAACGATTTAGAAGGTTGCATGCATCAAAATATACCATGGGCAACATTCAACCCATTCGACCCATTCTCCTTTCACTAATCTTTAATTTGAGCTGTTCGAGATAAAACACAACCAGAATTGACCCATATATTGTAACACCAAATTAACACAATGCACACTTACAGCGTATTAGTCTAGCTGTTGTTTCTCACTCAAATGCTAGCCTTTGTGTGCCAACAAGAGAGTCATAGAGGCCCTTCTTAGCCAATAACTCTAAGTGAGTGCCCAGTTCTTTGATTTTGCCCTCAGAACACAGAGCAATTTGATCTGCATTTTGAACCGTGCTTAATCTGTGTGCAATCACCAATGTCGTTCTTCCCTTCATCAGATGGTTAAGAGCATCCTGGACTAACCGCTCGCTCACTGTATCTAAAGCACTGGTAGCCTGAAATCAAGACCGGCATGAAAGTGAGATGACTCGCACTGTACAGCAACATAGTGCATAGATGATTGTATTAAAGTATTAATAAGATACCTCATCAAGTATCAAAATAGGAGCATTTTTTAGTAGAGCCCTCGCAATAGCAACTCTCTACAAGTTGGTACAAATATTCAGTACGGATATATTTTTTGTGCAGATATTTATAATTAACGTTTTACCTGTCTTTGACCTCCGCTAAGTAAACCTCCTCTTTCACCAACAAGTGTATCATACCCCTTTCATAAAAGAAGAATATGCAACGATCAGAAAAGGTCAAGAAGATGATGGCACAAAATGACTAGGTGTATATTAAGATGAGCAACCTCTGGGAGTGATATAATAAAATCATGAGCATTGGCAGCTTTCGCTGCTGCTATAACATCATCCCGTGACACATTTTCATCCGGAAGCCCATATGCAATGTTTTCTCCCACAGAAACAGAGAAAAGAACAGGCTCCTGTCAAAATGTAAAAGATATTTTTTGTTAGATAAAGCATGTAGATGTTAAGAAATCAAATAGCATACCTGATTGACTATGGAGACTACACGGGCCCATTCACTCTTATCAAACGTTCTCAAATCCTCGCCTGCAACTGTTATTCTACCTTGAGTTGGCTGCAAAAAGGTTAAACTAAAAGTTGGTGACAAATCTACGGAGGTTGATATAAAGGCATCATTGAAAACATAATTGATGAATATCAGAATATGTACCTCATAAAATCGTGCCAAAAGCTGTACAATGGTACTCTTACCAGCTCCACTTGAGCCCACTAGAGCCGTGACGGTTCCACATTTTAGTGTCAAATCAAGACCGCTAAGGACCTCTACATCAGGCCTCAAGGGATATGCAAAGTGCACATCTGAAGAGCAACAGAGAAGTGACTACTAGCAATAAACTACAGGAATAAAATTATGGAGGCATAATGGACCAGTCAGGCCGTTTGGGCACAGGTAAAAACAGGTCATTTTTGGCACACGTAAAAACAGAGCCAGGTTGACCTGAAACTCTTTTTATTCAAACATTTTAATACATAGTGTGCCAAATATACAGAAGTAATATTTTATTTCAAAAAAAATCTGATAGTTGAAACAAATTATATACAGTTTAGGTGGCTTTATGCATTAAAAATACAATTCGGGCGACTTTCAACCCTTTTGACGTGTTTCCTCCTAAAGCTATTTTTTGAAAATATTCACCACTCAGATGAAAGTTATAACATAATCAGAGTCGGCCCATTTGAGTTGAACTACAACCTCTACATGCAGCAGAACCTCTAAAATTACTAGTTGTGAAACAAGACTCCTGAATATAGATACCTTCAAGACATATATCGCCTGAGATTGCAAGATTGCGAACACTGCTGGCTGTTGTTAAAGATGACATATACCTCATGTTTTGAGATCTCCTTTTATCATTGGGGTCATTGATGAAAAACATTTCTAGGTCATTATATGTTCCTACTTGCTTGATGTCTTTTTCCAATCCATAAGCTAGCGCTTGATCGATTTCAGAGTCAGATAAGATAGAGTTAATTCTCTCTGTAGCAGCAAAAGCCCCCCTCAAATCCCCAATAGTGTTAACCAGTCCTTGAACCTAATAAGGATGCACTATCAGTTGGCAACAAAAGATGATATTGAGTGAATGAAAGGATTCAAAGAAGGGTACTCACAGCAAAGGTCAAAGTGAACGTGTATCCGATAAAAGAAGCAACAGTTCCCACTGATAGCTCACCCTGAAAGGATGAATTTATTAAGAAAGAACATTTGATTTCCTAGCTCAATAAAAATGTTGAAGTGAGAAGTGGTAAATTCAAACCATTTAATTATGAATTGGTCAATTCAGATTATGTTTTATCTTACAGTTCAAATTGGTAATCTGAGATAAAATTGTACAAAACGGGTTAAAACTGCATCCTTGATGAATAAAATCTCCAAAATTATTTTGATTGAAATAGTAAAGTATTATCGAAATAATTTGATCATCGTTATCATATCTGACACACTAACAACACATAATTAAATAACATATTTTTGGACAAAAGCGTTACCAGGACAAAACTCAACTTACCGCCTTAACTTTGTTTCCTCCAAGAATATAAAGGGCCAGCAAAGATACATACACTGCCACTCTAGTTATTGATTCATTAATAGACTTAAAAACTCCAAGTTTGATGCCACTTTTCTGATACTCGAGAACCTGCTCACAACAACAATCTAGATATCTGATGTTGAAAATATATTAGGCATACATGATCTAGAAATCTATGGAGATAAAGTATCTAACCTGGTTACCAAACGTTAACATTTGGCGTTTTTCTCCACCAAATGATCTTACCTACATGCAGCAACAAATAATATCAATGCTACAACGTATAGGCTATTACTGATAAACTAATTTTGGTAATACTTGAACCATCCACAAATTCATAAAAAGTACAAGGAAAGGGTTTTCAAAACAACAAATAACTCACTGTACGGATCGCAGAAAAAGTTTCAGTTATGCAATCAGCTATTAAAGCTTGGGTCAACCCATAGGCTTTAAAAACTTTCACAGTTGATCTCTTGTATACCGCTGGACAACAAAAACAGCAGACATAAGATCTCAACATATAAACAAAGTAGTGTGATGATTTATTCAGTGGAACTATGCAATTTCAAGTCAGTTGTAGGGAAACAAGATAACACACGTGCACACACAGGAAAAAAAAAACCATGAATACAAAATATATTCTAATGAAAATTGCAACAATTTCAATTTTGGTGTCCCATGAAAATTCTAGAAGTATCCTTGCTTTGTCCAGGTGTACCTTTTGTCTAATCATTACAAATCATTAACATTTTCAGGTTTCCAGATAATTTCTTAATTTAGTCAAATCGAACTATCGAAGTATATCATCAATGTTATAGTCGAACACTTTCATTAAACAAGACGCCCACTCTAACATAGCCATAATGTTCAGGAAAAAAGCAATAATATTATCTTACCAACTAAAATAGATACTCCAAGCATAAGCGCACCCAAAATTGGTGCAAGTTGGGGGGCCAGCACAAACAGCAAGCACATTGTCCCAACAACCTGTCAAGAAGATGAAAGCCATAAAAGTTTCTCAATACAATATTACAATATATTTGACTGGTGTACCAAATTTATACGATTTCTTTCACTTTTCTTTGCAATTCCACCAGGTCATATGGTGTTATAAATTATTATCTCTAATAAAATGTATAGTTGTATTGATTTAATAGAGAGAACAATTAAAGCATATAAAAGTAGGTTGTAATAGATAACTACAATGTAGTTTTCGCTTCCAAAAGAAGTCTCACTTTTCATTGAGAAAGAGAAATAGAAATAAGCATAAGCTCACTTTTGCTTAGTGAAGAGTTGCTTGCCTCGGTTAGTGCCCTGAAACCACGATCCCTTGAAATATTCTCACTCACAATGTTTTTGAAAGAACCCAAATCAGATGTCAATAAGGCAGTGAGTTCGCCAACCTATCAGGCCAAAGGAAAATATGTCATGCTGGTAATTGTGATAGAGATGGGCATTATAAACACAGCCAGTTTATTGAAAATCACACATAAACTCAGTGGTAATCATATTGTGAGTCAAAAATTAAGAAACTCTACGGACAAACAATATAATCAACTTGCATCTCATGTTGAGAGTATTCAGTGCAGAAATGAGTTTGTGTAAATACCTTGTATTTGTCAAAGAACTCCACCTGCAAAAACAAGATAAGAACATCAAACCTTGACAAGAAATATGACCTCTGATATATAACACTTTCGGATGCAATTACAGATAAAATGCTTCAAGTTACACTGTTATATAAGCAGGGGGCTTGTGTGCCAGAAAACACTTCTCATGTAATGATTCGGAAAGATTATTTTCGAAACTAGAAAACCGAATATAGTAAAATGTCAAAGTTTTGTACAGAAACACCAAGCCTCGGTCCACAATGTTGTATATCGACCTAAAAAAAGATAACTTAGAGGATCCATAACTTTGAACATGTTTTATGTCATTTCATTGACTACGAAAACAATCAAGTTCAGGTATAAATTATGAAGATGACCTATATGGCTATACTTCAAGTAAAATTAATACCATAAGATACAGACCAAAAAAATTACCTTGTGAATCAATACACTGCCAAATATTTGAGCTCTTAAGCTAGACATAACCTTCTCCCATATTGTGTTCATATTTACTACAAAAATAACAGTAAAGATTGGCTCCAATGTGTATAGAACTGCAACCTTGCTGAGAAGCTGCCATAAAGGTTCCGATCTTGCACCTATTAGTACCTCAAAAAACCTTCCTACAAAACAAAGTTATTATAGATACCAATTAGAATTTTCATATTTTCCTACGCTTAACCAATTCCACTACAATTTAATAATGATAAAAGTTATCTATTCGTTAATTCCATTACAAACCCAAACAAGCTTGCTTTCTAATTCAGGAACTACATTCAGTTTTTAGCTGTAAGCGTGTGTAGATCAAATGACAGTTTCATACTCTCTTTAACATAAAGAGTGTCATGCATGGATATATTCCATGACGATACTACGATAGAGGAATGAGGCAAGAAGACCTGATGTCTCTAAACCTTTTTAGCGTGGTTAAGGAGCCTCTAAACCTCATCATGCTTATCACCCGTACTGAAGAAGCATGTAACTTTAAATATCGTACTTTATGTTAAAACCAAAAAATTACAAATCTATGTTTTACAGATGATTTAATCCTATTCTACGATGGAGATGTTGTATCCGCCTCAATTATTATGAATGTCCTAGATGAATTTCAAAGATGATCTTATCTTGTTACAAGCTCTCCAAAACAAAGTGATTTCTTTGACTTAGTAAAAGGTAAAACAAGGAATACTAGAAAATTGCAATTTAAATAAGGGGAGCTCCGAGTAAGGTATCTTGGTGTTTTAGCATAGTTGGTTCCGGACATAAAGGCATTTTAAAAGTATCCTGGGTTGAATCAAGGAGAAACTAGATTTATCAGAAAAATCCTCAGTGAAGGAGGATTAACTGGTGGGCTGCTAGCCGCTAGGTGAGCTTAATTTACATCTGACATGATGGACTTGGGCCGTTTGGCGGTCCGGGTCGCCGATAACCTTATCTGATGTTCATCTTACATTTACAAAGATTAAATAGTTTCAGCGGAGAAAGCCAAAAAACAATCCGGGTGATTGAAAGGAAGTTTCTTTCTTTTGGGGGTAAAATGCAACTTACTGTTTCATTTTTATTTGCTACACAAGTGTAATGGACCTCAACTTCATCTTGTCGGTGTCTAACATCAAAAACATCATGCGGGATTTATCAGGGTTCCAATGAAATAAGAAAAGGGAGGGGCAAAACAAAACATTGACGACATGTTCTATGGCTACTCAAAAACCACTGAGGTTTAGGTAAAAAGTATATCCAAATGTAACGTAGCTTCTATGTCAACACTCATTTGGAATAGTCTTAACAGGAAAACTACTCGTAGGTACTACACTACTACTTTGGGTTACTTCACACCGGTTGGAGTAACACAAACATTTGAGATATTCCACTAAAGAAAGACGATAGCTGCAGGCAGCCCTCAAAATGCATGTAGACATCCGCAAGTACGTAGTACAAAAAAGAAAGTTGTGAGTGACGGAAAGAGGACGTATGTATGGTATCATATAACTATACAAAATACAACAAAGTCCCTTAAGTACATGTAGTTTATCCATTTACATGTGTTTTTACTATGGGTTACTCCTAGTCTAAACGCCTAAAACAACGAATATAATGTAACTATAGAACCGCTAGCTAATCCGTTACGGAATACGTTTTCTCTAAGACACAAAAAGGATAGTCACAATTCACAACTCGTTAAACTTACACCCCAATAAGATCACTTTACTTGATTTCAAATTCAAAAAATAATGTCAAATCATTCATTTCTAGTTCTAATTCTAATTCTATAACTCTATAATATATAAAAGGGATTAGTGCATGGAAGTGGGATAAACTTTGCTCGTTTTCCTATTGTGTGTATACAACTCTAAAACCACTATTGTGTGTATCGAACTCTAAAAACCTTGTGTGTATACAACTCTAAAACCACTATTGTGTGTATCGAACTCTAAAAACCCTATTGTGTGTATACAACTCTAAAACCACTATTGTGTGTATCGAACTCTAAAAACCCTATTGTGTGTATACAACTCTAAAACCACTATTGTGTGTATCGAACTCTAAAAACCCTATTGTGTGTATACAACTCTAAAACCACTATTGTGTGTATGAACTCTAAAAACCCTATTGTGTGTATACAACTCTAAAACCACTATTGTGTGTATCAACTCTAAAACCACTATTGTGTGTATCGAACTCTAAAACCCATTGTGGATCAACTCTAAAACCACTATTGTGTGTATCGAACTCTAAAAACCCTATTGTGTGTATACAACTCTAAAACCACTATTGTGTGTATCGAACTCTAAAAACCTTAGTGTGGAAGTGGGATAAACTTTGCTCGTTTTCCTATTGTGTGTATACAACTCTAAAACCACTATTGTGTGTATTGAACTCTAAAAACCTCTCGTGGCCAACTACCTTACATGATGATCTCAAGTCCTCAACCGAATTATCCAAATGACAAGTACGATATGTGGTATCAAAAACACCGATCGAGCCAAGCAAATTCCATTATCTAAGGGTGCCAAAGTCCGTAGGCAGGTGCGGCAGTGTATTCCAAGAGATACTTTTTATACTATATTACTATGGCTTACTATTAGTCTAAAGTCTAAACGCCTAAAACAACGAATATAATGTAACTATAGAACCGCTAGCTAATCCGTTACGGAATACGTTTTCTCTAAGACACAAAAAGGATAGTCACAATTCACAACTCGTTAAACTTACACCCCAATAAGATCACTTTACTTGATTTCAAATTCAAAAAATAATGTCAAATCATTCATTTCTAGTTCTAATTCTAATTCTATAACTCTATAATATATAAAAGGGATTAGTGCATGGAAGTGGGATAAACTTTGCTCGTTTTCCTATTGTGTGTATACAACTCTAAAACCACTATTGTGTGTATCGAACTCTAAAAACCTTGTGTGTATACAACTCTAAAACCACTATTGTGTGTATCGAACTCTAAAAACCTCTGTGTGTATACAACTCTAAAACCACTATTAGTGCATGGAAGTGGGATAAACTTTGCTCGTTTTCCTATTGTGTGTATACAACTCTAAAACCACTATTGTGTGTATTGAACTCTAAAAACCTCTCGTGGCCAACTACCTTACATGATGATCTCAAGTCCTCAACCGAATTATCCAAATGACAAGTACGATATGTGGTATCAAAAACACCGATCGAGCCAAGCAAATTCCATTATCTAAGGGTGCCAAAGTCCGTAGGCAGGTGCGGCAGTGTATTCCAAGAGATACTTTTTATACTATATTACTATGGCTTACTATTAGTCTAAAGTCTAAACGCCTAAAAACGATAGATATAATGCAGCTAAAGGACCGCTAACCAATCAGAACGTGAAATGTTGTAACACCCCAAAGTTTTAAGGTAAAAGAAATTAACCCCTTTTTATAGTTTTGACATTAAATTAATTTCCTATTATTTTATTTTTGGTTATGGGGTTAATTTAGTTGGAACTTTAGCGGATAGTGGGTATTTTATAAGCAAAAGATGAAATGGGGCGTGGCAGCTCAATAGAGTGCCAGCCATCTTCTAGTTTTGTGTCACCATTCCACCCCTAACTAACACTTCTTCTTCTTGAAACTTCATGCAATTCCATCCCATTCTTTCACAACCAAAGCAATTTCTCTCTAATTTAAGAACAATAATAATCACCACAAAATAGTCTTCATTCAAGAAATTAAAGCTAGGGTTTGTGTGAAAGTGGTGGTGGTGGCCGATTTTCATAGAGAAAAGAAGGGAAGAAGAATTTCCAAATTAAAGTCTTGAATTAGCTTATTTTTATTGAGGTATTGATTTCCCCTAACTTAGCTTTTATCTTTCAAGTGGAATTAGGGTTCATGGAGTGAACCAATTTGGGGTTTGATAGAAATTGAATTATGTTAATTTTTCCCCCCAATTCCTTAGATAACCTAGTTTGTCATTGAGTTATGTGTTGAGTTTGATTATGAAATTGATAAACTAATGTGATAATTTTGGTTTATGAGAAAAGTTGAGTTTTACTAGTTTCTTTGAAATGATGATTATGGTAGATTGAGCTACCTAGTAATATTGTTGAAAGTAAAAGAGACTCAATGACAAATGGGTTGGGTTTTGGGTTTAGAAAGGTTAGTGAATGAGAATGGCTAGGTTGAGCTAGTCATGATTGTGAATATAAGCTTATGCACTTTTATGTCATGATTATAGGTTGAAGCTTGTTGCGTATTATCGTTTTAGCTTTGTTGTTCTTGTTGCGAGGAGGTGAGTATATTTGCATACCTTTATGTTTACGTTGGGTCAATTGACCACATCATGTTGAAGTTGTTTATCCATGTGTGGAAAGACCACCATGTTGAAGTTGTTTATCCATGTGTGGTAATTGATTCGGCGTCAGGCCCATTTGGGGCATAGTATTGTTGAGGCCTAAGAACCTCCGGGGCCTAAGAATTCCGATAGTTGTTTTGAGAAGAGGCCTAAGAACCTCCGGGGCCTAAGAATCCCGATAGTCTCATTGGTTAGCTTATATGGATCCATATATGTTGTTTAGTGTGCAAGGTGAGCATGTAAATGTGGCATGACGGTGTCATAGGTTACATGTAAAAGTCCTTGTACTTTGCCCTCCTTCGTATTCGTAAATATATGCAAGTATATTCACTAAGCCTTTGCTTATATTTTAGTTGTTTACCTTTTTATAGAAAGTTTCGGAAGAAGGAACTAGTGATTGATTGAAGTTGATGTGTTAGACGATAAGATTTGAAGGACTTGAAGGTATTTAGGTCATTCTTGGAAGAATGGCAATCTTTTGGAACAGAAGCTTAGAATTCCCACCTCATATGGCTCTTGGTACAATTGGGTTTGAAAGTCATATTTTGGTTAAAATTCTGTTTATGTCAAGTGTAAAGCTTTTGGAAAACTTGTAAAGTTGCAAATTGGGCGAAAATGGTGTCAAAGTGGGTAAATGACCCATTGATGGTGTGTATGAGATTTGAACAAGAAAATGTTGTAATTATGTTTTAAAATGTGTCTTTATATCAGTTAGAATTATTAAAATGTGTTTGAAATGTTGGTCATGATATTGCAAGAGTTGGAGTTTGTTCTAAGTGTCAAACATTTTTGGAGTTGCTGAATTTTGAACAGGTCTGAGACCAGTGGGATCCCACTGCGGCGCAGTGGGAGGGTCTCAACCCCACTGCGGCGCAGTGGGAGACTTTTGTCTCGCAGGTCAGAAAGATTCCACTGCGGCGCAGTGGGAGTGTGTCAGACCCACTGCGGCGCAGTGGGTACCTGCTGTAAAAAAAAAAAAATTTACACTTTTGGTTTAATCGAGTCTAGTCCTTTCAAGTTGGTATCAGAGCCGAGGTTTAAGGGATTTAGGTATTCCCTTGTGTAGAGAGTGCCTAGACTTAAACCTTAGTTGAGACTCGACCTTAGGTAACCGAAATTTTATATGGGACCGAAAGAGTGTTTAATGATGTTAGCTTATAAACTTGCTAGTATTAAAGCACAATAAGAAGCCGGCCTTATTGTGGTTGAAATACTAACAAATTTATAAACTAACGGCATCAAACCTTGGGACGGTTTAGTATAAAGTTATAAGTTTTGGCTTTTAGTTAGTAGAGAGAGATAGGTTGCGTGTTTTAAACAGTTTATCTACTCTTACTATAGTATGGCTGATCAACATCACGAAGAAGACGAAATCGATAGAAGAAATGAGGAGGAAGTTATCTTTCCTGAAGGTAGCATGGATATCTCCGATCAAATAGGGAGAGCATTGGAAAAGTATACTCCTCTTTTACTAAAGAGGTTGAATCAAACATTAGAAGGAGCTGTGAACGATCATCTTGCTCAAATGATTAGAGAAGAGGTTGCGGTCAATGTGCAACGGGAGTTTGAGAAAAGAGATGCCAAGGATAAAGGTAAAAAGGCCGAAGATGAAAGGGAGGTGGAAGTAACAGGGGAGAAGGTCTATAAGAAGAAGTTCACTTTTCGAGACTTTGAAGTGTGTCACCCACCGGAGTATCACGGTGATCGTGATCCCATCGTTTGTACACGATGGATATCTGAGATTGAAGGGGCGTTCCGCACTAGTCAATGCCCCTCACACTTGAAGGTCATCTTTGCGGTTGGTATGCTAAGGAACAGTGGGAAGAGATGGTGGGATGGTTTGTTGGCAATAAAGAAGGAAGCTTTAGATCATGTCGAATGGCCCGAATTCAAGACTATGTTCTTTAAAGAGTTTAGGTCGGAAGCTGAAGTGACCAAGTTGAGAAGTGAATTTCTCAACGACTGCCAAGGCAACATGAGTTTGAACGAATTCCGAGCCAATTCTTGGACAAGGCTCAATTTTGTCCGGAATTTCTCGAGAATGATCAATTGCTCAAAGAACAATTTTACTTGAAGCTGAAAAAGAGTCTACGAGAGAAGATTAGCCTACGCCAAATGGAGTCTTTTTCCATGTTGGCGGATGTGGCTAGGGATCATGAGATTGAACAATCTAGGGTAGACGAAAGTGATTTAAAAAGGAAGCATGAAGATGTGAATTCTCCCAACAAACGGTTTAGACAAGAGGGCAGTTCCGGCAACCACTCTATTAAAAAGAATGTTCCTTTTTGCCGACAATGCAAGAGGAACCATTCGGGAATGTGTAAAGCGGCGGAGAAGGGTTGCTATACTTGTGGGAAACCGGGGCACACAAGCCGGGAGTGCAAATCAAAGCCTCAGAAACCTATCATATGTTTTAAATGCTTTGAGGAAGGTCATATGAGGAGTTCATGCCCTAAGTTGACGGAAGGGGAAAGACATGAAGAAAGAAGAAGGGAGGCGGAAAGGAAGAATGCCCAAACTCATGGGAATCAACGAGGAAGATCCTTCCAACTAACTGTGGAGCAGGCAAGGAACACCGATGATGTTATTACAGGTACATTTCTTGTATATAATGTGCCTATGCGAATTCTCTTTGATTCGGGGGCGAATAGATCATTTGTTGCAATTAGAGTAATTCACGTTATTCCCGTGTCCAAGTCATGTCTAGAAAATACTTTGCAAGTTGAAGTTGGTAATGGTAGGATGGAATTAGTGAAAGATGTGTATAGAGGGTGTGAGATCAAAATTTCTTCGGAACTCTTTCAAGCCAATTTAATTACTTTTCCGATGGGAGAGTTTGATATAATCTTGGGTATGGATTGGTTGAGCTCATGTAACGCTAGGATCGCGTGTGATGAAAAGGCAATATATTTAAAGACCTCCAAAGGTGAAGATTTGGTAGTTTATGGTGATAGGAAGAAGCGTTCTATATCCGTTTGTACCTTTGCTCGTGCCAAACGCTATATGTCTCATGGATGTCATGCTTACCTTGCCCACATTGTTAATGTTGAAAAGAAACCTTTATCTATTGAAGACATTCCAATCGTTAGTGAATTTGCCGATGTTTTTCCCGAAGACTTGCCGGGTATCCCCCCCGAACGGCAAGTTGAGTTTTCAATTGATCTTATTCTGGGGGCTAACCCCATTGCTAAAGCTCCTTACCGTTTGGCTCCAACGGAAATGCAAGAGATGATGAAGCAATTACAAGAATTACTTGATAAAGGTTTTATTCGACCTAGTAACTCTCCTTGGGGCGCACCGGTACTTTTCGTTAAGAAGAAGGATGGAAGCATGCGTATGTGTATCGACTATCGTGAGCTCAACAAAGTCACCGTAAAGAAAAAGTATCCTTTGCCTAGAATCGACGACTTATTCGATCAACTTCAAGGAGCATCATATTTCTCTAAAATAGATCTTCGTTCGGGTTACCATCAACTCAAAGTACGTGATGAAGATATTCCTAAAACCGCCTTCCGTACTCGTTATGGTCATTTTGAGTTTGTTGTCATGCCTTTTGGTCTCACGAATGCTCCCGCGGCTTTCATGGATCTCATGAACCGTGTTTGTCGCCCTATGCTTGATAAGTCCGTGATCGTTTTCATTGATGATATTCTTATTTATTCCAAAAGTTCAACCGATCACGAAGTTCATTTAAGGGAGGTGATGGAAACGTTACGTAAGGAGAAACTCTATGCCAAATTCTCCAAATGTGAGTTTTGGTTAAGAGAAGTGCAATTTCTTGGTCACGTTGTTAATAGTGAAGGAATTATGGTGGATCCGGCTAAGATTAATGCAGTGATGAAGTGGGAGCAACCTAAGAATCCGTCGGAGATTAGGAGTTTCCTTGGTCTAGCGGGCTATTACCGTCGTTTCATTCAAGACTTCTCTAAAATAGCTTCCCCATTGACCAAGTTAACTCGCAAAAATATCAAGTTTGAATGGAAAAGCGAACAAGAGATGGCCTTTCAACAACTTCGAGAAAGGCTAAGTCAAGCACCGGTTCTTGCTTTACCGGATGGACTTGAAGATATGGTGGTGTATTGTGATGCATCATCTAATGGCCTAGGTTGTGTTCTTATGCAACGAGGTAAAGTCATTGCCTACGCTTCAAGGCAATTGAAAGAGCATGAAAAACGGTATCCTACTCATGATTTGGAGTTAGCGGCGGTGGTTTTTGCTTTAAAAATTTGGCGCCATTACCTTTATGGAGTCAAGTTTATCATTTATTCCGATCATAAAAGCCTCAAGTACTTCTTTGAGCAAAGAGATCTCAACAATCGCCAACGAAGATGGCTAGATCTTTTGAAAGATTATGATTGCGAGATTTTGTATCATCCCGGGAAGGCTAATGTGGTAGCGGACGCCTTGAGTCGGAAGAGTTCTCATCATGCCTTAGTCGTTTCTCCCTTTGGGTTTTGATCACTAATGACTTCTTTGATCAAATTAGAGAAGCTCAAGAAAAGGCTTTGCAACGAGATCCTAAGAAAGAAAGGATTCAAGGTCAAATCCAATATTTTACCAAGGATTCTCGTGGCCTTACCGTACGATTTGGGAGAATTTGGATTCCTTTCTCTTGTGAGTTGAAACAAGTTTTACTTGATGAAGCTCACAAATCCAAATATTCTATTCACCCCGGTGCTACAAAGATGTATCATGACTTGAAAGTAGAATATTGGTGGCCCGGAATGAAGCGGGATGTGGTGAAATATGTCGAAAAGTGTTTGACTTGTGCACAAGTAAAAGCGGAGCATCAAAAGCCTTATGGTATGTTGCAACCGTTGGAAATCCCCAAATGGAAGTGGGAAGAGATCACCATGGATTTCATCACAAAATTGCCCAAGACCCCTAGAAATCAATTTGATACAATATGGGTAATAGTTGATAGATTAACTAAGAGTGCCTTGTTTCTTCCTATTCGTGAGGCATCATCATCTGAAGTGTTGGCAAAGATCTACGTAAAAGAGGTTGTAGCTAGACATGGAGTTCCCATCTCCATTGTTTCGGATAGAGACACTCGATTCACTTCTCACTTTTGGCGGAAATTTCATGAAGATATGGGTACCACGCTCAAGCTTAGCACCGCCTATCACCCACAAACGGATGGTCAAAGTGAGAGAACCATTCAAACGCTTGAAGACATGCTTCGGGCATGTATAATCGATTTTGGAGGCACTTGGGATCTTCACTTGCCTTTGGTAGAATTCTCCTACAACAATAGCTACCATTCTAGTATTCAAATGCCGTCGTATGAAATGTTGTATGGAAGGAAGTGTAGATCTCCAATTTGTTGGGGAGAAGTAGGTCAAAGAGAAATAGGTGGCACGGAAGTAGTGTTAAAAACCATCGAAAAGATAGATGTGATCAAAGAGAGATTAAAAGCGGCTCAAGATCGGCAAAAGTCTTATGCGGATAAAAGGAGAAGACCGATTGAGTTTCATGTGGGCGATCGTGTTTTGTTGAAAGTCTCCCCATGGAAAGGTGTTCTACGGTTTAGAAAGCGTGGAAAGCTAAGTCCTCGTTTCATTGGCCCGTTTAAAATTTTGGCCAAGGTTGGCAAGGTTGCTTACCGATTGGAGTTACCGGATGAACTTTCGGGAATTCATCCAACTTTTCATGTGTCTCATCTTAGAAAATGCCTTGCCGATGAGTCTTCTTATGTACCATTGAACGAAATTGAGGTTGACAACAAGTTGAATTATATTGAAGAGCCGATTGCCATAGTAGAAGAAGAGCTTAGAAGAGTGCAAAATAAGACGGTGAGGACTTATAAGATTTTGTGGAAGCATGGTAAGATGTCTGATTGTACGTGGGAGTCCGAGCATGATGTTCTAGTTTACTATCCGTCTTTGCATATGGCTTGGATCACGAGGTCGTGATCCGTTCCAAGTGGGGGAGAGTTGTAACACCCCAAAGTTTTAAGGTAAAAGAAATTAACCCCTTTTTATAGTTTTGACATTAAATTAATTTCCTAGTATTTTATTTTTGGTTATGGGGTTAATTTAGTTGGAACTTTAGCGGATAGTGGGTATTTTATAAGCAAAAGATGAAATGGGGCATGGCAGCTCAATAGAGTGCCAGCCATCTTCTAGTTTTGTGTCACCATTCCACCCCTAACTAACACTTCTTCTTCTTGAAACTTCATGCAATTCCATCCCATTCTTTCACAACCAAAGCAATTTCTCTCTAATTTAAGAACAATAATAATCACCACAAAATAGTCTTCATTCAAGAAATTAAAGCTAGGGTTTGTGTGAAAGTGGTGGTGGTGGCCGATTTTCATAGAGAAAAGAAGGGAAGAAGAATTTCCAAATTAAAGTCTTGAATTAGCTTATTTTTATTGAGGTATTGATTTCCCCTAACTTAGCTTTTATCTTTCAAGTGGAATTAGGGTTCATGGAGTGAACCAATTTGGGGGTTTGTGATAGAAATTGAATTATGTTAATTCCCCCCCCAATTCCTTAGATAACCTAGTTTGTCATTGAGTTATGTGTTGAGTTTGATTATGAAATTGATAAGCTAATGTGATAATTTTGGTTTATGAGAAAAGTTGAGTTTTACTAGTTTCTTTGAAATGATGATTATGGTAGATTGAGCTACCTAGTAATATTGTTGAAAGTAAAAGAGACTCAATGACAAATGGGTTGGGTTTTGGGTTTAGAAAGGTTAGTGAATGAGAATGGCTAAGTTGAGCTAGTCATGATTGTGAATATAAGCTTATGCACTTTTATGTCATGATTATAGGTTGAAGCTTGTTGCGTATTATCGTTTTAGCTTTGTTGTTCTTGTTGCTGAGGAGGTGAGTATATTTGCATACCTTTATGTTTACGTTGGGTCAATTGACCACATCATGTTGAAGTTGTTTATCCATGTGTGGAAAGACCACCATGTTGAAGTTAGTTTATCCATGTGTGGTAATTGATTCGGCGTCAGGCCCATTTGGGGCATAGTATTGTTGAGGCCTAAGAACCTCCGGGGCCTAAGAATCCCGATAGTCTCATTGGTTAGCTTATATGGATCCATATATGTTGTTTAGTGTGCAAGGTGAGCATGTAAATGTGGCATGACGGTGTCATAGGTTACATGTAAAAGTCCTTGTACTTTGCCCTCCTTCGTATTCGTAAATGTATGCAAGTATATTCACTAAGCCTTTGCTTATATTTTAGTTGTTTACCTTTTTATAGGAAGTTTCGGAAGAAGGAACTAGTGATTGATTGAAGTTGATGTGTTAGACGATAAGATTTTGAAGGACTTGAAGGTATTTAGGTCATTCTTGGAAGAATGACAATCTTTTGGAACAGAAGCTTAGAATTCCCACCTCATATGGCTCTTGGTACAATTGGGTTTGAAAGTCATATTTTGGTTAAAATTCTGTTTATGTCAAGTGTAAAGCTTTTGGAAAACTTGTAAAGTTGCAAATTGGGCGAAAATGGTGTCAAAGTGGGTAAATGACCCATTGATGGTGTGTATGAGATTTGAACAAGAAAATGTTGTAATTATGTTTTAAAATGTGTCTTTATATCAGTTAGAATTATTAAAATGTGTTTGAAATGTTGGTCATGATATTGCAAGAGTTGGAGTTTGTTCTAAGTGTCAAACATTTTTGGAGTTGCTGAATTTTGAACAGGTCTGAGACCAGTGGGATCCCACTGCGGCGCAGTGGGAGGGTCTCAACCCCACTGCGGCGCAGTGGGAGACTTTTGTCTCGCAGGTCAGAAAGATTCCACTGCGGCGCAGTGGGAGTGTGTCAGACCCACTGCGGCGCAGTGGGTACCTGCTGTAAAAAAAAAAAAAATTTACACTTTTGGTTTAATCGAGTCTAGTCCTTTCAATGTTGGTATCAAAGCCGTATTTAGGTTCCTTTGCATCATCTTCGATTCGGGGGACTTTTTTCTCTTGTTTGTACATTCGATTCTACAGCCCCGGTGTGAATCTTTTCTGTTTTATTCTTCGTCCTTCCCGATCCCTTCCATTTCTTCCTCATTCGTTCCGTTCGTTCCGCTTGTCCCTCATTCTCTTCGGTTCTCATTTCGTTCAGGTTCCCTCTTTGATTGCCCTTCCTTAAATCTTTGCCTTATTCTTTTTTTTCGCGGGACCTGGTGCTTTCTCCCTATCTTCTAGCTTTTAGATTTTTTTCGTCCGTGTTTTGATTCTACGCTCTGGCTTCTTCTTCCTCCCTCCTTCGGCTTGCCTCATTTTCCGGTCTTTGGCGCCTTTACCTCCTATTTGACCCAACCCCAAGAGACCCAAGCTGACCCAACCCAGCCAACTCAAGCTGACCCAAAACCCATAATCTACATTTGTGTAGATTATGTGTAAATTGTGTCAAGCTGAACCAAAACCCATAATCTACATTTGTGTAGATTATGTTAAATTGTGTCAAGCTGACACAAAACCCATAATCTACATTTGTGTAGATTATGTGTAAATTGTGTCAAGCTGAACCAAAACCCATAATCTACATTTGTGTAGATTATGTGTAAATTGTGTCAAGCTGAACCAAAACCCATAATCTACATTTGTGTAGATTATGTGTAAATTGTGTCAAGCTGAACCAAAACCCAAATCTACATTTGTGTAGATTATGTGTAAATTGTGTCAAGCTGACACAAAACCCATAATCTACATTTGTGTAGATTATGTGTAAATTGTGTCAAGCTGAACCAAAACCCATAATCTACATTTGTGTAGATTATGTGTAAATTGTGTCAAGCTGAACCAAAACCCATAATCTACATTTGTGTAGATTATGTGTAAATTGTGTCAAGCTGACCCAAAACCCATAATCTACATTTGTGTAGATTATGTGTAAATTGTGTCAAGCTGACCCAACCCAAGCTGACCCAACCTGACCCAACCTGACCCAACCCCAAGCTGACCCAACCCAAACCCAAGCTGACCCAAAACCCATAATCTACATTTGTGTAGATTATGTGTAAATTGTGTCAAGCTGACCCAAAACCCATAATCTACATTTGTGTAGATTATGTGTAAATTGTGTCAAGCTGACCCAACCTGACCAGACCCCAAGCTGACCCAAAACCCATAATCTACATTTGTGTAGATTATGTGTAAATTGTGTCAAGCTGAACCAAAACCCATAATCTACATTTGTGTAGATTATGTGTAAATTGTGTCAAGCTGAACCAAAACCCAAATCTACATTTGTGTAGATTATGTGTAAATTGTGTCAAGCTGACACAAAACCCATAATCTACATTTGTGTAGATTATGTGTAAATTGTGTCAAGCTGACCCAAAACCCATAATCTACATTTGTGTAGATTATGTGTAAATTGTGTCAAGCTGACCCAACCCCAAGCTGACCCAAAACCCATAATCTACATTTGTGTAGATTATGTGTAAATTGTGTCAAGCTGACCCAACCCCAAGCTGACCCAACCTGACCCAGACCCCAAGCTGACCCAACCTGACCCAAGCTGACCCAAAACCCATAATCTACATTTGTGTAGATTATGTGTAAATTGTGTCAAGCTGACCCAACCCAAGCTGACCCAACCAAGCTGACCCAAAACCCATA
>CM067168.1:54749994-54847494 GCA_034093135.1 Erigeron breviscapus | reverse complement strand
ATCATCATCATCATCATCATCATCATCATCATCATCATCATCATCATCATCATCATCATCATCATCATCATCATCATCATCATCATCATCATCATCATCATCATCATCATCATCATCATCATCATCATCATCATCATCATCATCATCATCATCATCATCATCATCATCATCATCATCATCATCATCATCATCATCATCATCATCATCATCATCATCATCATCATCATCATCATCATCATCATCATCATCATCATCATCATCATCATCATCATCATCATCATCATCATCATCATCATCATCATCATCATCATCATCATCATCATCATCATCATCATCATCATCATCATCATCATCATCATCATCATCATCATCATCATCATCATCATCATCATCATCATCATCATCATCATCATCTATTCATCCATCAAGTGCATCATATTTATGTAAATGTTTTCCACAAAAAACTTTTCCACTCAATTATAGATCTTGAAACTCGAGTTAGTTGCATATGGCAATACAAGTTTGAAGTTTTTCTTTTTGATGAACTTTAGATTAATGTTTCTGTGTGTGTGAATTACGCACTCTATATCATACGATGGATGCTTTACCATATTTTTTCTACCAACCCTCATCATCCTCTGTAAACTCCGGCAACATCAAGTCCGAAGACGACGACATGTATCCAAAATCATATATACGATCTCCAATAAAAGAAAACCCTCAATATATCTCTTCTTCTCGGATCTCTCATCGGAAAAACACACACCCCTCTTATGCTCTCAACCGCCGCCGCCGCCGTCTACTAGAAAAAAACTCACCCATCGGAAAAATATCCCCAAACTCACAAACACACTGTTCAAACTAGCACTGTATTTATCTCTATGTATATCTGTCTGTATATCAGTGTGTGTGTTAACAACACCGCCGTTCAACACCGTCTACCGGGAAAAACTCACCCACAGCTTTTTCCGGTCATCTACACCGTCGGGTTGTCTCCGTTTTTGGTAGGGGTGATCGGATTTAGATTCAAATAGCAGACAGTTTCATTGATGAACCCTCATCTCCGTCGTCCGCCGCCGTCTTGAACTGTTGATTTGATCTGGCTGGATTGCTTAGTCGCGAGTGGTAAGATGATAATACTGATGATTTGTTATATGGATTTATATCTATATTGTTGCTAGAGTTTGTGTAGTGGTGATATATGCATGAATATACAAATAGGAATATGTATCGATGTGTGTATGTATGGATGAAAAGAATGACGGGTAACTTGATGGATTTACATAAATAGATATCTAAATAAGCTTTAGATATTTGGTAGAATTGAAGTGTTTATTTTTTTTTATGTGAAATTTTTTATAGATTGATGGATTAATAATGGTTGTTGTAAATTAGAGTTAGGGTTTGTTGATGGTTAAAAAGATGATGATAATGATCTGGAATGAATGAGAAATGAAAAAGACAATGGTTATTTGTTTTAAAAATGGTCCTTTATAGGTGAAAAAGATACAAATACCCTCACGTGCACGACATTTGAGGGACTTAACGGATTGGAGCAAACGTCCGTTTGCATAAAGGACTGGATATGATCTTTATCCTCCCAAAAGGACTGTCAGTGTCATTTCAGATAGTTAAGGACGAAACTTGATTATTAGGGTATACCACAAGGACGATTTAGGTCGTTTACTCTAATTTTTAACATTTTTATTACATGTTGTATCTATACTATCTTATAAAATGAATAGCCTCATGTTGAAAGTTACATGGAGAAAAATGTCTAAAATACTTTTAATGGTTATACTACACTATCAGTGCGTTATTTTTTAAAATATCTCCATTAACCCTTTACATTAATTATTACTTTTACATCAATTATCTACACCACTCGAAGTCACCTTTACCACCAACAGTCGTCCCCCACCACCACACCGTCGTCGCCACGAACACCACCGCATTTTGTAATTTATTAATCATTTTGTATCCGTGAAGGGTGAAGTTGGGGAATTTTAACAACATTACCTTACCGACTTACCTCCGACACACAATTGTTATAGGCTAAACAATTGCTTTAGGCCCCCAAAAATTCAGGGTCTCAATTTTTTATATAGTAGGCTTAGTGTTTCGACTTTAGGCTAGATACCATTATACAATTTGCATTAGATTAACGCTTTTATTGGTTTTTTCATCAACCTCTACACTTTTTTTTACTAGTAGTTATAAGCTGAGCTACATTATTTTTTTTGCTTTCGTTATCCTTAAGTTGAAAGTTAATGAACAAGGCCCAAAAAAATTGATCTCGATTAAGGCCCTTAAAAAGCTTGAGCCGACTCCGACATATTATAGACAAGAAGTATTTATACGTTGTGGCCACAACTTTCATGGTGAATTACTGGTGGACCGTCTAGTATAAATGTATTTATATTTTAAGTGTCTATTAAGATGAATGTTTTTGGTTGGACATAGATTATTTGGTAAAGAAAATAATCATGTGCATTGTATGTTTTGTCATGTATGCAATCGGGTTTCTAAATCTCTTGACCGTCTTTTAACTTTGTGTCCGTTAGCTTGTAAGTTTTAACTAAAACTGTCATCTTTTCAGTGGTTTTTGGGTTATTACAAATTATTGCACAAAGTTAATATGTTATTCGTGTTAATTTGTCTTTAAATTTCTATAATGATTTATATGGTACTTTCCATTCTTTTTGTATTCACATATAACGTGTTTTGTCACATTCTTTTCCAATTAATCATATATAGTTGATACAAGATTAACATTCATTTTTTCCCCTTCAACTACTCATAGAATTGATCATGTAAATGATTATTATATCTTATGTTTGTACACGAAATACATTTTTAGACACACGGTTAAATACGTATAAACAAATGTATGATGTATCTCTCGCCTGTATAAGGTTTCTGAAAGCAACGTTATGTTTCCCGTGGCAACGCCCGGGTAACATAACTAGTATATATAAATTGAGTGTGTGGAATTTCGTACGACCTCATTTTTGCCAATATTAGTCTATGTCGTTTACTCTCTTGCAATAATAGTCCCCCATCGTTAATAAGTAAAAAACTATAACGAGCACTAATGGCCGTTAACTTTTGTTTGAGTGTTTAACGAAAGTAACAATAACGGCTGCAAATCGGGTCCTTTTCTTTATCAGAGAGTCAGGTCATTTTCTAAAACGTCGGTTAACGATCGTTAGATGTTATTTATTGTCTAACAAAAGTTACGAAAACTGATGCAAATCGGGTCCATTTTTCTAACGAGAGTTGGAGTATGTGAAATTTGTGTCAAATTAGTATTGTATATCGTTTGCCCAACTTAACAAAAAAATGTGACTTTTATTTTTTTTGTTTTACGTTTTTATTTTTGCCTTATACTTTTAACTATGTATTCGTTCATTTATCTTTTAATTTTTATAATGATTTATATGGTACTTTCCATTTTTTTGTATTTCACATATAATAGTATAATTTTAGTGCGTTTTCATTTTTTTCCCGTTTTGTCACATTTTCCAATTAATCATATATAGTTGATACAAGATTAACATTCATTTTTTCCCCTTCAACTACTCATAGAATTGATCATGTAAATGATTATTATATCTTATGTTTGTACACGAAATACATTTTTAGACACACGGTTAAATACGTATCAAACAAATGTATGATGTATCTCTCGCCTGTATAAAGTTTCTGAAAGCAACATTATGTTTTACATGGCAACGCCCGGGTAATATAACTAGTTAACTAAAGATAGAGGACCAAAAGGTATACCCTCCTTTAATTTCAAGGGTAATGTCACGATTTTAGTGCTCTAAAATTGTAAATGAACTCTAGCACTCTTCTAGTTTTTATTAGTCTATAGTCTATTTTGGTTCTTGGTTCTCAGATGATTCATTACCACAAAAACAAAAAGATTGATATGATACCGAGTAATAAGTAATAACATGATTGATCGATTCCTTACCGAATAAAAGTTTGATGTGACTCGTTGATGATGCCAACCACATATCATGTTGAACAAGACACCAAGATGATGAGGGATTCCAGACATATATATCATCGTACAGACTCTTGAAATTTACGGACGAGCCTCACTAGATCATAAATAAAAGTGTTGTATTTTCAAGTTTAATCAAATCAAACGATACATTGTTCTAACTTTTAGATCTTAGTAATTTTATATTTCAGTATAATTAAGTGAAAACCAACTATAATTTCCTTATTGGTATATTATTCTCTATATCTTTGAATACTTGTATCCTAAAGTAACATCTCTTTCACCTTAGATAGTTGTATCACCAAATATTAGTCATTCAAGTATTCAACCTAATTATTGGCCTATGGCAAGACAAATTACTGATAAAAGACATCATTGTACTAATATTTCTTCGCTTGTGTATATATATATGCGTATATATAATCCCAGGTAACTTACTACAACAAACCAAGCTAACCATCTTCTATCAGACTCGGTTTGGCGGACCCAACACTCCCGTCGCTTTTGGCTAGGCTCATTGCGCATAAAACTAATGGACTCGCATAAACCTACACCTTCATACCAAACTAGCCATACTCTTTCACGACTTCTTCAGTATTATCTTTTGGCTTTATGTATACTTTTAATATAAGTACATAGTACATCAATTTATTTATGCTATAATATAAGACACGAAACTAGGAAATCAACAATAAAAAGGTGAATAACGAAAAGAAACTCAAAAAGGACAGTTGAAAACGAGTACAGCTAGAAAAGAAAACAAATAATTTAAATCGTTCCGTAGAATCAAAATAAAATATTATGATGACAAACCTAGAAACAATTGAATAAAACCGTAACTCATTTTTCTATTGATGATCACACCGCCCATATCACATGATTTAAGTTGAATCAGTCCAAGTGACGTCAACGGGCCTTATTTAGGACGACCACCTGCATTGATGCCGCAATTGTTGCACCAAAAGCTACATTCCACGGATTTCTTTTGTAAGCCAAATCAATCTTGTTGATTTTATTATTATTATCTTTTGTTTGGTTAACCTAGATATCCGATTTGTTTTATAAGCCGGCTAATCCCAATACGATCATCCGTTTTGCTGGTAGCCATGGATCATCGATGGCCAAATACCGTGGTTAGAAAAGATATATATTTTTTTGCTCTAAGCTTGAAATCTCTAAAAATTTCACCCATATAAATCAAATCATCATTACTCATGGATTTTGATCCATTATTGCTTGCATAAATTGAATGAAACTGTGTAGCTTCATTTCTGTTAAAATATAAGCACCTTGATTATGATATAAGTTTCTAACTTAAGTTATTTTGTTGTTTATGGATGACATGTGCACAAGGAAATAAGAAGAAGGACTGATCATGACATTCTGGAGTTCTTGGAGTATGAAGGGTCTTTCCTGAGAAGACTAGAAGATAAGGGACTAGATGTAAAGACTGTTGCCTATATAAGCAATGCTATAGTGGAGCTAGGGTTTACACAACACACATTCCTATTTTAGCCATTTATGGCCGTTGCATAAATATCTATCCTCAATCATTATCATCTTTATATTATCATCATGTTATTGTTTGTTCTTCTGGTCATGTAATAAGTGTGTTTGTCCCTTGATTCACCCATGTTATCTGGTGGATTATTGTATTTCATTTCTGGTTTGTAAACTCTATTTTGATAATCAATCATTCGACTAGTTCCCTAAAATGATTTTAGTATTGTGTTCTTATAATTTCTTCATGGTATCAGAGCGTAGGCTCGAGATTGTTGAATCGTTTGGATTCTTCATCTTCATGTTACCGATTATCAAAAAACCCTAGTTTATCTTTTTCATCTATTAAAACCCTTGTTTCTTTTTATCAAAAAAGAAAAAACAAAACAAAAATATTTCTCTTTTTTTCTGGTTTAGATTTTACTTAGACATCTCTTTTTCAAAAACATATATTATATTTTATTGTTGCTTCCGCTTCTTCTCTTATCCTCCACTGACTCTAATCTTTAATAAGATTTAGGGTTTGAAGGGTGAGTATATTGGTTGCCTTATTCGTGATTTGGAATTACTGTTGGAGACCCCACTCTAAGCATTCTATCCTACCCATCTAGTAGCAAATTGTTTCTTGCTTGGAGTGCTCTGAGTAAGAAAAGTTTGGCCTATCAGTTGGGATCTCTGTTTTGTTTCTGCAAATCTTTGGTTGTTTATGTGGTATTTTGCTATGTCTATCTCTGTTTATTGTGAAGTTGTTGTTGAAGTTTCTAGGGTTGTTATTAAGTTCTATGTGAGATTTGATTAATCTGCTTGTCTTTGCTGGTTCTTGTCTGTTTTATCTTCTGCTTTCTTTATATTATTGTTATTCTAACCTTTCTTGGTAGAAGAGAGGGTCCTTGAGTATATCTGTCAAGGCACTTGAGTGACCTTGAATCTGGCCACTGCTCTTGCACCCTTTAGGTGTTATTCTGCTTTTTTGTTTTCTGTCTGTTTTGTGGTTCATTTGCTGATTTAAGGTTCTTGTTTATCTTGCTTGTCTATCTGCTTGTGTGTTTACTCTTGACTGTGTTGTTTGGTTGTATTCTGCTTATCACTATGGCTGATGTTATAGATGAGAACTTGATACCTAATATGGAGGATTTTGAACATAATGTTAATGTTTTTGGCACCTTTATAGGCAAACTTGACTTTGGTGACCCTTTGTACCTTCATGCTAGTAACACTACTGGCACACCCTTAATTAACCTGAAATTAAAAGGAACTGAAAATTATAAAGTTTGGTCATGTGCTATGGAACTTGCTCTTGAAACTAAGAATAAAATTGGCTTTATTAATGGAACTTGTGTGAGACCTGATGATAGTGAAATTCTGGAAAAACAATGGGATAGATGCAATTATGTGGTTTTATCTTGGATTTTGAGTTCTGTTTCTAAAGATGTCTATCTGGGTCAAATCTTTTCAAAAGAGGCTGCTGATGTATGGCAGGAATTAAAAGAAACCTATGATAAGGTTGATGGTTCAATCATTTTTAATCTGCATCATAAAATTCACTATTTGACTCAAAATGGAACTCCCATATCTGACTATTACCACAAACTTAACTCCCTTTGGAGACAATATGATGCTTTGACAAAACTTCCTACTTGTGTTTGTAATGCTTCTGCTGAATTCAAAACCTATAACCAAAATATGAAACTAATGCAATTCTTAATGGGACTGGATGAAGTTTATATCCCTATTAGAAGTCAACTTCTGATTAAGGACCTTCTCCCAAATGTGAAAACTGCTTTTGCCATAATCTCTAGAGAAGAATCTCATAGAGGGATTGCCTCAAATGACTCCATTTCAAAACCTCAAAACAGTGCCTTCATATCAAAATCTTTTGGTAATAGGAAAGGGTTGGGAAGAGGTCATGGACCTCAAAACTGGAATCATTCTCAAAACTGGAACCAGTCTCCAAACTGGAACCAGAATTTTCAAAACAGAGGACCAAATCTCTCTCTCAAATGTGATAATTGTCATAAAATCGGGCATACCAAGGAAAGATGTTATGGGTTAGTTGGTTCTCCTGGTGGTTTTGGAAAGAAACCTGTGTATCAAAGTTTTGTCAGAAACTCCTCTAGCAACAACTCCAATGTCATTGAGAGCAAACCATCCATACTTGGCTCTCCTTCCAGTTCTTCCAGCTCTGGTGCTGGTTCTTCAAACTCTTATCCAAATTCTCCTTTTAATAGTGAGCAAATCACTTACCTGATGAACATGATTAGTGAAAAAACTGTCTCAAAACCTGTGCAGTCTCACATGGCAGGTACCTTTTTCAATTCTAATTCCTTCTTCAACTCAAATTTTTCAAGATTCTTCTGTTCTAATTCTGTAATGCAAACCTTTTCTAAAACTCTAAAAAAATGGATTTCTGATTCTGGAGCTACACAACATATGACTTGTTGTGATAAGTGGCTTTTTAATGTTGAGGATGTATCTAACTTGGGGATTACTGTTGGCCACCCAAATGGGACCCAAGCCAGGGCTCTAAAGATAGGAAATCTAAAGCTTACTGACAATATTACCCTGTTTGGTGTCTTATATGTGCCTGAATACTGTGTGAACCTTCTTTCTGTGCACAATTTAGTTAGGGATAGCATAATGTATATAAGTTTTGATGAAAATAATTGTTATGTTCAGGATTTGATGACAGGAACCCTTATGGGGACTGGTAGTGAGGCTGGTGGCCTCTACATCTTTGATGCTCACATCAAAGGTGAGACTGCTTTATCACACAACAGTGTGAACTCTATGTGTTATATTTCTTTGCATACTTGGCATGACAGACTTGGTCATCCTGCTGACCAAGTCTTGAACATCTTACATGAACAACATAACATTAGAAAACAGTGTAACACATCTCCTTGTGAAGTCTGCCATAAGGCAAAACAGACTAGAGAACCCTTTCCTCTTAGTGAACACCAAAGCAAAGCTTTGGGTGACCTTATTCACCTTGACCTTTGGGGACCATACAAGGTTCAAAGTAAAGAAGGATTTAGGTACTTCTTGACCATTGTTGATGACTTTACTAGGGTTGTATGGGTGTTTTTACTTAAAGGGAAGGATGATACCTTTGATAACTTTACAACCTTTTATAATCTGTTAAAAAATCAGTTTCAAACCACCATAAAAGTCATAAGAAGTGATAATGGTTGTGAATTCACAAATCATAGAATGAATAACTTCATTAAATTGAATGGTATCATCCATCAAACTTCATGTGCTTACACCCCACATCAAAATGGCATTGCTGAGAGGAAACATAGGCATCTCCTCAATGTTTCTAGATCCCTTATGTTTCAAGGGGGGGTTCCCTTGAATATGTGGCCTGAATGCATTCTGACTGCTACCTTTCTTATAAACAGGTTACCCTCTTCTGTTCTATCTGGAAAGTCACCTTATGAGATGGTCTTTAATTGTAAACCTAACCTCTCCTTCTTAAGAGTTTTTGGGTGCCTTTGCTTTGCCACTGTTTTAAATAATAATGATAATTTTAGTACCAGATCAAATAAATGTGTTCTTATTGGATATTCTGAAGGCAAAAAGGCTTATAAACTTTTCTGTTTGGATAATAAAAGTATTCTCTATTCTAGAGATGTTAGGTTTTATGAAAACATATTTCCCTTCAAAATAAATAACAAAGATTGTGTTGGTGATGATTATGGTACAACTCATTTAAACTTCTTTGACAATAACTGGTTTGATGATGATAACTCTTTAAGTCCCAATGATGATAGGAGAGGGACTTCAAATGGTGATGGCAATGGACATAATGGTCTTGGTAGCACAACAAGAGCTGCCAGAAATGACTCTGGTAGCACACCTAAAGCTGCCAGACCTTGTGATACCAATGCAACACCCATTGAAGAACAAAACAATTCTGAGGGTAACTTTAACCATGAAACTGACCCATCTCATGAGGCTGACCAGACCATTAACCTTAGAAGGTCTAATAGGACTACTAAGCAACCCAAACACCTTGAAGACTTTGTGCTTAATACTAAAACTAGACATAGTATTACTAATGTTGTAAACTATGCTAAGTTAAATTCTGAAAACTTTTGCTTTGCTTCTAACCTCAACAAGATCACTGAACCCCCTTCTTATGATGAGGCTTGCAAAAACCCACATTGGGTGGATGCAATGAACTCAGAAATGGAGGCCCTCCATAAAAATGGCACTTGGGATCTGACCTATCTTCCTGAAAACAGAAAACCCATTGGTTGTAAGTGGGTCTTTAAGGTTAAATATAAATCTAATGGTGAGGTTGACAGATACAAGGCAAGGCTAGTTGCTAAAGGGTATGACCAAAGAATTGGCATTTGTGACATCCGTCAAAATTTCATTCAACAGGATTCTTAATTGAAATCAATTAAGATGTTCTTCGCTTAATTTTCAAAGTAATTTAAGCTATTTAAGGCATGATTAGGTGAGCAAGTGCATGTTTAAACTTTCTAATTGATTATATGATTAATCAATCTATTATATGGACTATTGTAGCAAGGTTAAGAATCTTGATGACGGGCAACTAAGAAAATAAAAATGTTATATTCCGTGAAAAATCATAAAACGTTTATTTATCGCGTGAGACTTTCTCGTATGGACTTGAGACTTAGGGAAACATAATTTCTAGTATTTCGACACTCGATTATGATTTTTATTTCATAAAATAACTGATGTGCTAAATCGATTTTAAAAATTAAAACTAGAAATACCTTGAAACTCACTACTACACACTATCGGGCAGTGGACCCGATCGTATGCAATATAGTTAAAAAGTAAGTCCAGGTTCGTTCACGGGGATTGGTTTGAATCAATTGTTTAATAAAGTAGTTTGGAAAATAGGGTGGAACGCTTTGAATCACACTTCGACAATTAAATTAAAGTAAATTTAAAACACAAAACACTTGAAAGTAAAGAAGAGCTTCAAACAATAATAGTAAAGATCATCCACCTTGAATTCGCTAGACTTCAAACATGATTGCATTCAATTAAGACCAAATTCATTAAGAGTCGACAAGATAATCGTGAAAGGATAAAATGCTCGCGTGGTACCACCAACCGCTCACAAAACACCCAAACACCTAAGTTGCTAGTTTAATTACCCAAGCCGGTACCACCAATGCCTAGACAACCTTACCAACAATTAGTTTACTTGATCATCACATTACCAATTGTGCCTATGTGAATTAAAACGTGGTACCACCAACCGTTTCTAAACACGTTGACAAAATTATTCCTTTTATTAAAATGACATTCACTATCATACCATGAACTAGTGATAATTGCTCATAGACAAGCAACCGTTAGAAAATCACATATGTATTCAACTAGTACCACTAACGAAGAACACACATGCCACCAATATCATAATAATAAATATAAAGGAATTAAATCATCAAGATCTCGACACAACGATAATTGAAATCAACTCTTTGAATTAAAACATATAACAATCACATCATCCGTCTAGTTTCATCAAGGTGGGTGATTAAAAGACTAGCCACTCATGATTAAATTGAAATAACAATCAAAGTAAAGGAAGAACATGATGTTCCAATTGTTTGAGGAATAGAAATTGCAAGACAATAAAATAGATACGATCTAAGTGGGTGCACGTGAATCTTCAATGAATCGGAAGATGTTGAAATCTTGAATTGATCCTTGAAGGTGTTCCTTGAAGTGCAGCTCTTAGAAAGAAGATTTTGATAAATTGGGAATTAGGTTTGAAAAACTATTTATACCCCCCTTTAATCTGATGCAAAAACTGCCAAAAACCTTTCAGTCCCGCACTCTCACTGCGGCGCAGTGGGCAAATGCACATCCCACTGCGTCGCAGTGCTTATACACTGGTTGAATCCACGCTTTTCAATCCTCTGACTGCGGCGCAGTGGCTAGGTGTGGTTGCCACTGCGTCGCAGTATAAATATACTGGTTTCAATGCTCTTTTTCCACTAGCTGACTGCGGCGCAGTGGGGTAAAAAAAAAAAAAAAAAAAAAAAAAAAAAAAAAAAAAAAAAAAAAAAAAAAAAAAAAAAAAAAAAAAAAAAAAAAAAAAAAAAAAAAAAAAAAAAAAAAAAAAAAAAAAAAAAAAAAAAAAAAAAAAAAAAAAAAAAAAAAAAAAAAAAAAAAAAAAAAAAAAAAAAAAAAAAAAAAAAAAAAAAAAAAAAAAAAAAAAAAAAAAAAAAAAAAAAAAAAAAAAAAAAAAAAAAAAAAAAAAAAAAAAAAAAAAAAAAAAAAAAAAAAAAAAAAAAAAAAAAAAAAAAAAAAAAAAAAAAAAAAAAAAAAAAAAAAAAAAAAAAAAAAAAAAAAAAAAAAAAAAAAAAAAAAAAAAAAAAAAAAAAAAAAAAAAAAAAAAAAAAAAAAAAAAAAAAAAAAAAAAAAAAAAAAAAAAAAAAAAAAAAAAAAAAAAAAAAAAAAAAAAAAAAAAAAAAAAAAAAAAAAAAAAAAAAAAAAAAAAAAAAAAAAAAAAAAAAAAAAAAAAAAAAAAAAAAAAAAAAAAAAAAAAAAAAAAAAAAAAAAAAAAAAAAAAAAAAAAAAAAAAAAAAAAAAAAAAAAAAAAAAAAAAAAAAAAAAAAAAAAAAAAAAAAAAAAAAAAAAAAAAAAAAAAAAAAAAAAAAAAAAAAAAAAAAAAAAAAAAAAAAAAAAAAAAAAAAAAAAAAAAAAAAAAAAAAAAAAAAAAAAAAAAAAAAAAAAAAAAAAAAAAAAAAAAAAAAAAAAAAAAAAAAAAAAAAAAAAAAAAAAAAAAAAAAAAAAAAAAAAAAAAAAAAAAAAAAAAAAAAAAAAAAAAAAAAAAAAAAAAAAAAAAAAAAAAAAAAAAAAAAAAAAAAAAAAAAAAAAAAAAAAAAAAAAAAAAGGAAATCAATCAAAAGTATAAGGTAAGTATGAAATATGTACAAAATAGTCTAATCAAAACCCGTACCCTTGATTGCCAACAACCCATAAATTGCAAATCCGCTAAGACACTTCAAAATTACCAAGCAAACTCGACACCAATGTGGTGTATCAACTTCAAACAACTTAAAATCAACCAAGCCCTCCATTCTTAACGATACAATACAACTCTAGACATATAAAAATGAGACGTACCCACTAGTAGCCCAATTTCCATTTTTTTTTTTTTTTAATTGAAATCAATTTTACTCTGCTAGCAGGCACCCTCTTACAATGATGAACAATGTCTAAAAACACAACATGATCAATTTTAAACATTCCAAAACAAGCTCCAATACAACCAATCTACGTCTTTCCCAAGTCAAAGCATAATCCAATCAATCCACCCCCAAAACTCTCACAAACCGTGCAAACCAACCAACAGCAATCAAAGGCCCCCCAGATTAGACTATCGGTATGGTAAGGTATAATTTACGTATTTAAGTGGATATATACAATGGAAAAGGCTAAGTTAAAAGGATATATATGAAAGGTTTACAAAGAAAGGAAGGATGTATATGTAAGTGAGTATACGTATAGTAAGGGTATGAATATACAAAAGGAAAAGTGAAAATAAAGAAAGAAAGAAAGAAAAGAATAGGTCAAACCTATATGCCACTTCGTCATCCGATGTACTTTTATCACAAAAGTGATCTCACTGCGGTCTCGTCACGATCACAAGGCCAAGTTCTAGCTCAACACATCACCGGCACACTCAAATCAAAGAAAAGAACCCGGAAATGGACTAAATTAACCTCAAATTCGCACATCTTAGTGCAGAGTTCGAAATGGAACCCTTACTCCCGAATAAATCCAAGAGCCTAAGAGAGGGACAAATTACAAGGTAATCAAACCAAAACCGTACACACCTAGCACATCTATATATGAACAATGAATCTCACAACTTTAGGTGTTTGGGAAATTTGAGTATGCAAGTAATGTTATCAATCCACAAGGATTAGCCCAATAACCGTTCAGAACACATTTCGCCGATTAAAATTTTGCAAGGAAAAATTTGTAGTAAAATTGCTCATTAAATTATTATGAATTAAGTGACAAAAGCAATTTACCACAAGGACAAGCTCAACTCAAGTTTTAAAAACCACATCAACCTCTATTATCCCACCAAATTGACAAAAAAAAATGCACATCACAAAAAAAAAAAAAAAAAAAAAAAAAAAAAAAAAAAAAAAAAAAAAAAAAAAAAAAAAAAAAAAAAAAAAAAAAAAAAAAAAAAAAAAAAAAAAAAAAAAAAAAAAAAAAAAAAAAAAAAAAAAAAAAAAAAAAAAAAAAAAAAAAAAAAAAAAAAAAAAAAAAAAAAAAAAAAAAAAAAAAAAAAAAAAAAAAAAAAAAAAAAAAAAAAAAAAAAAAAAAAAAAAAAAAAAAAAAAAAAAAAAAAAAAAAAAAAAAAAAAAAAAAAAAAAAAAAAAAAAAAAAAAAAAAAAAAAAAAAAAAAAAAAAAAAAAAAAAAAAAAAAAAAAAAAAAAAAAAAAAAAAAAAAAAAAAAAAAAAAAAAAAAAAAAAAAAAAAAAAAAAAAAAAAAAAAAAAAAAAAAAAAAAAAAAAAAAAAAAAAAAAAAAAAAAAAAAAAAAAAAAAAAAAAAAAAAAAAAAAAAAAAAAAAAAAAAAAAAAAAAAAAAAAAAAAAAAAAAAAAAAAAAAAAAAAAAAAAAAAAAAAAAAAAAATAAGTTAAGTGGTAAAAATAAGAAAAAAAAAAAAAAAAAAAAAAAAAAAAAAAAAAAAAAAAAAAAAAAAAAAAAAAACCACATTCCAAATAAAAAAAAAAAAACAAAAGAAAAAGAAAAAAAAAATCAAAATACAATGTTCCATCACCCCGTAGGGTGGATACCCGAAGAAATAAGAAATAAGGTATGGAGTACAGTCATCCAGATAATCAAACCATCATCACAAACCATATCATGATTCCATCCCACTGAACCGGATGGGAACCATAATCATCATCACTGCCGTCACTGCTGCTGACCATGATAGCCATAAGGAAGACCAGAAGTATCAAAAAGATCGGTGATCCAATTGCGGTCTCCTTCTTGACCTGAACTAGAGGCGCCAACATCTCCTCCAGACGGTCCACCGCCAAATCCTGACCCAGAACCTGCAACAAAACCAGGAGCGAAAGAAGATGAACCACCAACAAATCCCCCAGAACCACCAGCTTGACTAGCGGCACCTGTCCATGGCCTCCACTCTGCACTAGTACCTGCATCAAAAGAAGATCTCCCACCAAAAGAACCAAACTGCACAGGACCACGAGGAGATCCTCCTAGATCATGTGGGAAGAAAGAACCGCCTCCCTGACGATATGTCGGAACATGAATAGGTGGTGGTGAGAAATCAGGAATAGGAGTGTCTGGAACGAACGGCTGCCCATGGTACTGCGCATCCCACATAGGCTGATAATAATCCAGGGTATAGTTGGTGCGGGCCTGCTGCGATCCCAACCAAGACATATCTTGATCCATCCTCCTTTGATAATCATCAAATGCCATACCACTAGCCTGCTGCCCATCCAAAATCTGCTGCAGCTGGGACCCTATATCAGTCAAATCAATACTTGGACGGCCCCGCCTCCGCTGAGGCTCCTGAGGGGCGTCCTCCATCTCATCATCATCAGAATCCTCCACCTCAGGAGGCGGTGCAGCGATAACACCCATATCATCCAACAACCTTGCTTGCTCATTCTTCTTCGGCTTCTTCACTATCTTGGCTATTATCAACTCTTTCTCAGTTAAATGCTCTTGTCTAACCTGCAAAGACAATCCCTCATGACATATATCAGTATCAAAAACTCCCATCCTCTTGTAAATACGGGTGATAAAATGCCCAAGCACCAACTTCGAATCCGAGTGATTCACCATCCTATCCAGAACAACCATTGGGGCCAAAGCAAACCTCCTCGGTGCACCCTCAGTAAACAACTTAATCAGCCATAAATCTAGCTGGTACGCCTTGTCCCAATGGGTGGACCTTTGTACCAGAAACGTGACAATCATCCTATGCAACATCCTCAGCTTGACACTTCTAATCTTAGACACACTACCCGAGCCACCAGAGGGCCAATCATGTCCTGAAATACGAGTCCAATACTGAGTTATCGACTCTCCATCCCCCAAATCATGTTTCACATACAAACCTCTCCTCAACAAAGCCCTAAATTCCTGACTATCCAACTGATCCCTTGTATACATGCCACAATAAAAACCAAATTCCGGAATAGATAACTTCCTAGGCTGTCCCCCGCAGACAAAAGTTACTACCCGCTCTTCAAAAATATCGTTGACCTTATTAAGCTCCTTGGTCAACCTCAAAGTAGAATAAAACTCCAGACAGAGTTCACGAAAACTTGGTTCCCGATTATGGAAAATGTTATGCCATATATCACTACTAACCACCTGGTCACCGATTGGAACCTCAATGCGAAAACCAACGACGGATATCCTCCTGTATCCCATAATTCCTAGCAAAAATCGGATCAAGATATTTTGGGGGGCAAACTACCTGGCGATGGAGAGCAAAGAGATTGTTCAAGAAGTTGTTCTTATGGGGTTGCCTAACCCCATCGAACGCCAACCATGCGTGAGACTCGTCCATTTGGTTTTCTCCAAACTTTAAATCAGGCACTTCAGCTCAAAAAAAAAAAAAAAAAAAAAAAAAAAAAAAAAAAAAAAAAAAAAAAAAAAAAAAAAAAAAAAAAAAAAAAAAAAAAAAAAAAAAAAAAAAAAAAAAAAAAAAAAAAAAAAAAAAAAAAAAAAAAAAAAAAAAAAAAAAAAAAAAAAAAAAAAAAAAAAAAAAAAAAAAAAAAAAAAAAAAAAAAAAAAAAAAAAAAAAAAAAAAAAAAAAAAAAAAAAAAAAAAAAAAAAAAAAAAAAAAAAAAAAAAAAAAAAAAAAAAAAAAAAAAAAAAAAAAAAAAAAAAAAAAAAAAAAAAAAAAAAAAAAAAAAAAAAAAAAAAAAAAAAAAAAAAAAAAAAAAAAAAAAAAAAAAAAAAAAAAAAAAAAAAAAAAAAAAAAAAAAAAAAAAAAAAAAAAAAAAAAAAAAAAAAAAAAAAAAAAAAAAAAAAAAAAAAAAAAAAAAAAAAAAAAAAAAAAAAAAAAAAAAAAAAAAAAAAAAAAAAAAAAAAAAAAAAAAAAAAAAAAAAAAAAAAAAAAAAAAAAAAAAAAAAAAAAAAAAAAAAAAAAAAAAAAAAAAAAAAAAAAAAAAAAAAAAAAAAAAAAAAAAAAAAAAAAAAAAAAAAAAAAAAAAAAAAAAAAAAAAAAAAAAAAAAAAAAAAAAAAAAAAAAAAAAAAAAAAAAAAAAAAAAAAAAAAAAAAAAAAAAAAAAAAAAAAAAAAAAAAAAAAAAAAAAAAAAAAAAAAAAAAAAAAAAAAAAAAAAAAAAAAAAAAAAAAAAAAAAAAAAAAAAAAAAAAAAAAAAAAAAAAAAAAAAAAAAAAAAAAAAAAAAAAAAAAAAAAAAAAAAAAAAAAAAAAAAAAAAAAAAAAAAAAAAAAAAAAAAAAAAAAAAAAAAAAAAAAAAAAAAAAAAAAAAAAAAAAAAAAAAAAAAAAAAAAAAAAAAAAAAAAAAAAAAAAAAAAAAAAAAAAAAAAAAAAAAAAAAAAAAAAAAAAAAAAAAAAAAAAAAAAAAAAAAAAAAAAAAAAAAAAAAAAAAAAAAAAAAAAAAAAAAAAAAAAAAAAAAAAAAAAAAAAAAAAAAAAAAAAAAAAAAAAAAAAAAAAAAAAAAAAAAAAAAAAAAAAAAAAAAAAAAAAAAAAAAAAAAAAAAAAAAAAAAAAAAAAAAAAAAAAAAAAAAAAAAAAAAAAAAAAAAAAAAAAAAAAAAAAAAAAAAAAAAAAAAAAAAAAAAAAAAAAAAAAAAAAAAAAAAAAAAAAAAAAAAAAAAAAAAAAAAAAAAAAAAAAAAAAAAAAAAAAAAAAAAAAAAAAAAAAAAAAAAAAAAAAAAAAAAAAAAAAAAAAAAAAAAAAAAAAAAAAAAAAAAAAAAAAAAAAAAAAAAAAAAAAAAAAAAAAAAAAAAAAAAAAAAAAAAAAAAAAAAAAAAAAAAAAAAAAAAAAAAAAAAAAAAAAAAAAAAAAAAAAAAAAAAAAAAAAAAAAAAAAAAAAAAAAAAAAAAAAAAAAAAAAAAAAAAAAAAAAAAAAAAAAAAAAAAAAAAAAAAAAAAAAAAAAAAAAAAAAAAAAAAAAAAAAAAAAAAAAAAAAAAAAAAAAAAAAAAAAAAAAAAAAAAAAAAAAAAAAAAAAAAAAAAAAAAAAAAAAAAAAAAAAAAAAAAAAAAAAAAAAAAAAAAAAAAAAAAAAAAAAAAAAAAAAAAAAAAAAAAAAAAAAAAAAAAAAAAAAAAAAAAAAAAAAAAAAAAAAAAAAAAAAAAAAAAAAAAAAAAAAAAAAAAAAAAAAAAAAAAAAAAAAAAAAAAAAAAAAAAAAAAAAAAAAAAAAAAAAAAAAAAAAAAAAAAAAAAAAAAAAAAAAAAAAAAAAAAAAAAAAAAAAAAAAAAAAAAAAAAAAAAAAAAAAAAAAAAAAAAAAAAAAAAAAAAAAAAAAAAAAAAAAAAAAAAAAAAGAGTAAAAGTGGTTCAAAAAAAAAAAAAAAAAAAAAAAAAAAAAAAAAAAAAAAAAAAAAAAAAAAAAAAAGAAGAAAAAAAAAATAAAATTTTGACAACGAAAATTTTGAACACTTACCTCAATCCGCTACACATCAAATTGTACCTGCATTTTCCTTGACAAAGCAACATCAAATCTAACTAACAAAAACAAAAATAAACAAAAGAAAATAACACGGGTTGCCTCCCGAGAAGCGCTTAATTTATTTACGAGTCGTTAGCTAGACTCGACTACCTTTCAAGCTTCCAATTCAAAAATGGGGATCTCCTCGATCATCCCCTCCACTTGCTCTTCTTCAAAATACAATTTAAGCCTATGACCATTTACAATGAATGAACTTCACCATCTCTCTTGAATAACTCCACATAACCCGACGGATAAACATGCTTGATCACAAAAGGTCCAATCCACCTAGAAGTTAGCTTAGGTTGCTTGATCTTAAACTTAGACAAAAACAACAAAACTTTAGCCCCGACCTTAAACTCCTTTCTACGGATCCTCTTGTCATGCCAAACCTTGGTTCGCTCCTTGTAAAGCCTAGAATTCTCATATGCACCTAACCGAAGCTCATCCAACTCATGAAGTTGCAACATTCTAAGTTCACCGGCTTCCATCATATCCAAGTTTAAATTTCTCAAAGCCCAATACGCCTTATGCTCTATCTCAATAGGTAGATGACATGTCTTACCATAGAGCAACCGGTATGGCGTGGTGCCAATCGGCGTCTTATAAGCCGTCCTAAACGCCCACAAGGCGTCATCCAACTTCTTTGACCAAACCTTGGGTTATCTCCCACAGTTTTCTCCAAAATTCTTTCAAAGCCCTATTGGTGTTTTCTACTTGTCCACTAGTTTGTGGATGATAGGAAGTAGAAAAGTAATGCACAACACCATATCTTTCATGACCTTAGCTAATTGATGATTTGCAAAGTGGGTTCCTCGATCACTAATTAAGGCTCTAGGGCAACCAAATCGGCAAAACAATTGTTTAAGGAAATCAATTACTACCCTAGCATCATTCGTGGGCAAAGCCTTGGCTTCGGCCCATTTAGACACGTAGTCAACGGCGACAAGAATATATAGGCACTTATTAGACGGTGGGAATGGTCCCATGAAGTCTATACCCCAAATATCAAAAACCTCACATACCTAAATGCTCTGTTGAGGCATCTCGTCCCGCTTAGTAATGTTTCCTTGTCTCTGACAAATGTCACAAGTCTCCACCAAAGTTTGAGCTTCCTTGAAAATTGTCGGCCAATAAAAACCTGCATCAAACACTTTCTTACCTGTGACTGAAGGACCGTAATGTCCTCCAGTAGGACCATAGTGACAAGCATCCAGAATCTCCCTAGTTTCAGCTCCAGCTACACATCTCCTCACCATACCATCTGCACAAACACGAAACAAGTATGGGCTATCCCAAAAATAGTACTTGGCATCCGATATGAGCTTCTTCTTCTGTTGGTGCGTGAAGTCATTTGGTATCTCACCTGCAACCAAATAATTAGCAATATCTGCAAACCAAGGAGCATCATCAGAGTTAGAGATAAACATTAAAGACTCATCGGGGAAATGATCATTGATCTCCCCATCACGAAGTTCCTCCCGGTGAGGATCTTCCAAGCGACTCAAATGGTCGGCAGCCAAATTTTCAGCCCCTTCTTATCCTTGATCTCAATATCAAACTCTTGTAACAACAAGATCCAACGGATAAGCCTAGGTTTAGCATCCTGTTTCGAGAACAAGTATTTAAGGGCTGAATGATCCGTGAAAACTATGGTCTTACTTAACACCAAATAAGATCTAAACTTATCAAAAGCAAACCACGGCAAGCAACTCCTTCTCTGTTGTGGTGTAATTTTGCTGGGCGGGGTTCAAAGTTTTGCTAGCAAAGTAAATGGGCTTGAAATGCTTATCAACCTTTTGCCCAAGCACGGCCCCCACAGCAAAATCACTTGCATCACACATCAATTCAAAGGGCAATTCCCAATCCGGCCCGACCATGATAGGTGAATTGGTCAACTTCTCCTTTAGCACCTGAAAAGCACTTACACAAGCATCATCAATCATAGGACGAGTAATCTTAGAAAAATCCTTAATAAAACGGCGGTAAAAACCGGCATGTCCAAGAAAACTCCTTACCCCTTTCACATTGGAAGGCGGGGGTAATTTGGCTATAACATCAATCTTAGCCCTATCAACCTCTATCCCTGCCTTAGACACTTTGTGACCTAGCACAATACCCTCGGTCACCATGAAGTGACACTTTTCCCAATTTAAAACAAGGTGTGCCCTCTCACACCGTTCCAACATCTTATCCAAGTTATGCAAACAAGTACGAAATGAGTCCCCAAAAACCGAGAAATCATCCATAAAGACCTCCATGGAGGTCTCAAGCATGTCCTGGAATATAGCTATCATGCACCTTTGGAAGGTGCCAGGGGCATTACATAGACCAAACGGCATTCGCCGATAAGCAAAAGTGCCAAAGGGGCACGTGAAGGTGGTTCCTTTGGATCATGTATTTGAAAGTACCCGGAAAACCCATCTAAGAAACAAAAGTACTCATTACCTGCAAGTCTCTCTAACATCTGATCAAATAAAGGCAATGGAAAGTGATCCTTTCGGGTGGCATCATTAAGCTTACGGTAATCAATACAAACCCGCCATCCCGTTACAATTCTAGTAGCCAAGAGTTCCTTATTTTCATTTTCAACCACTGTCATGCCCCCCTTTTTGGGCACACAGTGGACAGGACTTACCCAAGACTATCAGCAATAGGGAAAATGATCCCTGCATCTAACAACTTAATAACTTCTTTCTTAACAACCTCTTTCATATTAGGATTTAGCCTCCTTTGTCTCTGGACAACGGGCTTAACATCATCAATAAAATCAATCTTATGCTGACAAAAATTTGGACTAATACCTGGAATGTCGGTAGTTTTCCAAGCAAAAGCTCGCTTCCCCCCCCCCCCCCCCCCCCCCCCCCCCCCCCCCCCCCCCCCCCCCCCCCCCCCCCCCCCCCCCCCCCCCCCCCCCCCCCCCCCCCCCCCCCCCCCCCCCCCCCCCCCCCCCCCCCCCCCCCCCCCCCCCCCCCCCCCCCCCCCCCCCCCCCCCCCCCCCCCCCCCCCCCCCCCCCCCCCCCCCCCCCCCCCCCCCCCCCCCCCCCCCCCCCCCCCCCCCCCCCCCCCCCCCCCCCCCCCCCCCCCCCCCCCCCCCCCCCCCCCCCCCCCCCCCCCCCCCCCCCCCCCCCCCCCCCCCCCCCCCCCCCCCCCCCCCCCCCCCCCCCCCCCCCCCCCCCCCCCCCCCCCCCCCCCCCCCCCCCCCCCCCCCCCCCCCCCCCCCCCCCCCCCCCCCCCCCCCCCCCCCCCCCCCCCCCCCCCCCCCCCCCCCCCCCCCCCCCCCCCCCCCCCCCCCCCCCCCCCCCCCCCCCCCCCCCCCCCCCCCCCCCCCCCCCCCCCCCCCCCCCCCCCCCCCCCCCCCCCCCCCCCCCCCCCCCCCCCCCCCCCCCCCCCCCCCCCCCCCCCCCCCCCCCCCCCCCCCCCCCCCCCCCCCCCCCCCCCCCCCCCCCCCCCCCCCCCCCCCCCCCCCCCCCCCCCCCCCCCCCCCCCCCCCCCCCCCCCCCCCCCCCCCCCCCCCCCCCCCCCCCCCCCCCCCCCCCCCCCCCCCCCCCCCCCCCCCCCCCCCCCCCCCCCCCCCCCCCCCCCCCCCCCCCCCCCCCCCCCCCCCCCCCCCCCCCCCCCCCCCCCCCCCCCCCCCCCCCCCCCCCCCCCCCCCCCCCCCCCCCCCCCCCCCCCCCCCCCCCCCCCCCCCCCCCCCCCCCCCCCCCCCCCCCCCCCCCCCCCCCCCCCCCCCCCCCCCCCCCCCCCCCCCCCCCCCCCCCCCCCCCCCCCCCCCCCCCCCCCCCCCCCCCCCCCCCCCCCCCCCCCCCCCCCCCCCCCCCCCCCCCCCCCCCCCCCCCCCCCCCCCCCCCCCCCCCCCCCCCCCCCCCCCCCCCCCCCCCCCCCCCCCCCCCCCCCCCCCCCCCCCCCCCCCCCCCCCCCCCCCCCCCCCCCCCCCCCCCCCCCCCCCCCCCCCCCCCCCCCCCCCCCCCCCCCCCCCCCCCCCCCCCCCCCCCCCCCCCCCCCCCCCCCCCCCCCCCCCCCCCCCCCCCCCCCCCCCCCCCCCCCCCCCCCCCCCCCCCCCCCCCCCCCCCCCCCCCCCCCCCCCCCCCCCCCCCCCCCCCCCCCCCCCCCCCCCCCCCCCCCCCCCCCCCCCCCCCCCCCCCCCCCCCCCCCCCCCCCCCCCCCCCCCCCCCCCCCCCCCCCCCCCCCCCCCCCCCCCCCCCCCCCCCCCCCCCCCCCCCCCCCCCCCCCCCCCCCCCCCCCCCCCCCCCCCCCCCCCCCCCCCCCCCCCCCCCCCCCCCCCCCCCCCCCCCCCCCCCCCCCCCCCCCCCCCCCCCCCCCCCCCCCCCCCCCCCCCCCCCCCCCCCCCCCCCCCCCCCCCCCCCCCCCCCCCCCCCCCCCCCCCCCCCCCCCCCCCCCCCCCCCCCCCCCCCCCCCCCCCCCCCCCCCCCCCCCCCCCCCCCCCCCCCCCCCCCCCCCCCCCCCCCCCCCCCCCCCCCCCCCCCCCCCCCCCCCCCCCCCCCCCCCCCCCCCCCCCCCCCCCCCCCCCCCCCCCCCCCCCCCCCCCCCCCCCCCCCCCCCCCCCCCCCCCCCCCCCCCCCCCCCCCCCCCCCCCCCCCCCCCCCCCCCCCCCCCCCCCCCACCCCCCCCCCCCCCCCCCCACCCCCCCCCCCCCACCCCCCCCCCCCCACCCCCCCCCCCCTTTTGTTTTTTTGTTTTTTTTTTTTTTTTTTTTTTTTTTTTTTTTTTTTTTTTTTTTTTTTTTTTTTTTTTTTTTTTTTTTTTTTTTTTTTTTTTTTTTTTTTTTTTTTTTTTTTTTTTTTTTTTTTTTTTTTTTTTTTTTTTTTTTTTTTTTTTTTTTTTTTTTTTTTTTTTTTTTTTTTTTTTTTTTTTTTTTTTTTTTTTTTTTTTTTTTTTTTTTTTTTTTTTTTTTTTTTTTTTTTTTTTTTTTTTTTTTTTTTTTTTTTTTTTTTTTTTTTTTTTTTTTTTTTTTTTTTTTTTTTTTTTTTTTTTTTTTTTTTTTTTTTTTTTTTTTTTTTTTTTTTTTTTTTTTTTTTTTTTTTTTTTTTTTTTTTTTTTTTTTTTTTTTTTTTTTTTTTTTTTTTTTTTTTTTTTTTTTTTTTTTTTTTTTTTTTTTTTTTTTTTTTTTTTTTTTTTTTTTTTTTTTTTTTTTTTTTTTTTTTTTTTTTTTTTTTTTTTTTTTTTTTTTTTTTTTTTTTTTTTTTTTTTTTTTTTTTTTTTTTTTTTTTTTTTTTTTTTTTTTTTTTTTTTTTTTTTTTTTTTTTTTTTTTTTTTTTTTTTTTTTTTTTTTTTTTTTTTTTTTTTTTTTTTTTTTTTTTTTTTTTTTTTTTTTTTTTTTTTTTTTTTTTTTTTTTTTTTTTTTTTTTTTTTTTTTTTTTTTTTTTTTTTTTTTTTTTTTTTTTTTTTTTTTTTTTTTTTTTTTTTTTTTTTTTTTTTTTTTTTTTTTTTTTTTTTTTTTTTTTTTTTTTTTTTTTTTTTTTTTTTTTTTTTTTTTTTTTTTTTTTTTTTTTTTTTTTTTTTTTTTTTTTTTTTTTTTTTTTTTTTTTTTTTTTTTTTTTTTTTTTTTTTTTTTTTTTTTTTTTTTTTTTTTTTTTTTTTTTTTTTTTTTTTTTTTTTTTTTTTTTTTTTTTTTTTTTTTTTTTTTTTTTTTTTTTTTTTTTTTTTTTTTTTTTTTTTTTTTTTTTTTTTTTTTTTTTTTTTTTTTTTTTTTTTTTTTTTTTTTTTTTTGTTGTTTTTTGTTTGTTTTTTTTTTGTTATTTGTTATTATTTTTTTGTTTTGTTGTTGATTTGTTTTGTGTGTGTTTGTTGTTGTTAAAAAAAAAAAAAAAAAAAAAAAAAAAAAAAAAAAAAAAAAAAAAAAAAAAAAAAAAAAAAAAAAAAAAAAAAAAAAAAAAAAAAAAAAAAAAAAAAAAAAAAAAAAAAAAAAAAAAAAAAAAAAAAAAAAAAAAAAAAAAAAAAAAAAAAAAAAAAAAAAAAAAAAAAAAAAAAAAAAAAAAAAAAAAAAAAAAAAAAAAAAAAAAAAAAAAAAAAAAAAAAAAAAAAAAAAAAAAAAAAAAAAAAAAAAAAAAAAAAAAAAAAAAAAAAAAAAAAAAAAAAAAAAAAAAAAAAAAAAAAAAAAAAAAAAAAAAAAAAAAAAAAAAAAAAAAAAAAAAAAAAAAAAAAAAAAAAAAAAAAAAAAAAAAAAAAAAAAAAAAAAAAAAAAAAAAAAAAAAAAAAAAAAAAAAAAAAAAAAAAAAAAAAAAAAAAAAAAAAAAAAAAAAAAAAAAAAAAAAAAAAAAAAAAAAAAAAAAAAAAAAAAAAAAAAAAAAAAAAAAAAAAAAAAAAAAAAAAAAAAAAAAAAAAAAAAAAAAAAAAAAAAAAAAAAAAAAAAAAAAAAAAAAAAAAAAAAAAAAAAAAAAAAAAAAAAAAAAAAAAAAAAAAAAAAAAAAAAAAAAAAAAAAAAAAAAAAAAAAAAAAAAAAAAAAAAAAAAAAAAAAAAAAAAAAAAAAAAAAAAAAAAAAAAAAAAAAAAAAAAAAAAAAAAAAAAAAAAAAAAAAAAAAAAAAAAAAAAAAAAAAAAAAAAAAAAAAAAAAAAAAAAAAAAAAAAAAAAAAAAAAAAAAAAAAAAAAAAAAAAAAAAAAAAAAAAAAAAAAAAAAAAAAAAAAAAAAAAAAAAAAAAAAAAAAAAAAAAAAAAAAAAAAAAAAAAAAAAAAAAAAAAAAAAAAAAAAAAAAAAAAAAAAAAAAAAAAAAAAAAAAAAAAAAAAAAAAAAAAAAAAAAAAAAAAAAAAAAAAAAAAAAAAAAAAAAAAAAAAAAAAAAAAAAAAAAAAAAAAAAAAAAAAAAAAAAAAAAAAAAAAAAAAAAAAAAAAAAAAAAAAAAAAAAAAAAAAAAAAAAAAAAAAAAAAAAAAAAAAAAAAAAAAAAAAAAAAAAAAAAAAAAAAAAAAAAAAAAAAAAAAAAAAAAAAAAAAAAAAAAAAAAAAAAAAAAAAAAAAAAAAAAAAAAAAAAAAAAAAAAAAAAAAAAAAAAAAAAAAAAAAAAAAAAAAAAAAAAAAAAAAAAAAAAAAAAAAAAAAAAAAAAAAAAAAAAAAAAAAAAAAAAAAAAAAAAAAAAAAAAAAAAAAAAAAAAAAAAAAAAAAAAAAAAAAAAAAAAAAAAAAAAAAAAAAAAAAAAAAAAAAAAAAAAAAAAAAAAAAAAAAAAAAAAAAAAAAAAAAAAAAAAAAAAAAAAAAAAAAAAAAAAAAAAAAAAAAAAAAAAAAAAAAAAAAAAAAAAAAAAAAAAAAAAAAAAAAAAAAAAAAAAAAAAAAAAAAAAAAAAAAAAAAAAAAAAAAAAAAAAAAAAAAAAAAAAAAAAAAAAAAAAAAAAAAAAAAAAAAAAAAAAAAAAAAAAAAAAAAAAAAAAAAAAAAAAAAAAAAAAAAAAAAAAAAAAAAAAAAAAAAAAAAAACCGTTGTGGGAATGGAACTTTTGGTTTATAAGCTTTAACCTCGGGTTCCACAACCGGTTTTGGTGGAGTGGCCGGAGTCTTCTCGGTCGGATTCTCCTCCATCTCAATCTCCTCATCATTACCTGAATCCTGTACATCTGAAACAACTACATTAGGCATAGTAGGAGGGTCATAAGATTTACCTGTACGAGTGGTGATGGCCTTGGCTTCCTCATTACGGGCTTGAGGTGGAGTGTACTTCTGCCCCGTATTTTGTCCCTGATTCGGCCCCATGCTAAACTGAGACCTAGGATTCTGTTGAGTATTACTAGGCAAGGTACCAGAAGGCCTAGAAAGTGCAGCCATCCTACTCTCAAGATCCTTAAAGTTAACACATTGATTCTTCATATTTATCTCAACCTTCCCATCTATCCTATCCAACCTCTCATTCAACGCCTTAGTGTCATTCCGAATCATCTGAATGCTAGAGTTCGTTTCAGCCTGATTACTAACCAATTGTTTCATCATCTCCCTCAACTCGGCATTTGGATCGGTATTAGAGGAAGAAGAACCCGATCCTTGCCCTTGTTGAGTTTGTTGTTGTGGTTGACTTTGAAAGTTATCTCTCTGCCATCTATTTCCTGAAAAACGAGAGTTATTAGTAGGAAAAGAAGGGTTATAGGAAGGATTACCTAAAGAACGGTTTTGGAAACCGGTATTGCGTTGGTAGCTCCCTTGTGGTTGATTCTGAATGTAACTCACATCTTCTGGTCCCCGACTCGGACAATCTTCAGAATAATGCATATTACCACAATGGTCACACCCCTCGGCTACTACCTTTACATCCTGTTCAAGTGCTCCAAACCGACTCTCTTGCATAGCAAATCCCTTTTCCATGCGCTCAGACAGCGCTCTAATCTCTCCAATCATACCAGAATCATGACTAGCCTCAACCTTTGCGACCCTACCTTGGCTAGTACCTTTCTTTAGTCTTCTCTCATTCTTCAAAAATCTATCATCATCCATACTTGCATTGTCCTTTGCCATGGACTCCAAAATATCAAAACCTTCATTGGGTGTAATTTTGTTGAAACCACCCCAAAGCATATCCTAACTCACGTTTGGACTTCTTATCTAGGCCATCAAAAAAAGCTCAACATATTGCTCCTTAGTCATGTTATGGCCCGGACAATTCCTCAACATCTCTTTAAACCGAATCCATGCATCCACCACATCTTCATCTTCATCTTGGGCAAAGGACCTAATCAAGTTCTCCAACTTCCGTTGAGTTCTAAGTGAGTAAAACTCACCAATGAAAGCTTGCTTGAGTTGGTCCCAAGTTGTTATAGAATTTTCCGGGAGTTCATTAAACCAATCTAAAGCATCACCGGTAATGGACATGGGAAATGTTTCTAGTTTAACGGCATTCATTTGGTTGTTCCCATATTGGTATAATCGTGCCAACTTCTCAAACCTCTCTAAGTGCTGGTATGGATCCCATTTCCTTTTACCATCAAACTATTGCTCCTCAATGCTTTTAAGATGATTACCTTTCAGATTGAAATCATGACCAATGGCTGGAGGTCTTATAGGACTACCACGGTTGGTAGGTATAGTACGACCCTCTCACCATAACGAATATCATTCGGATCCCTTTCTTCGTCTCCCATTTCCTCTTCTAACTTAACTTCTAGATTGAAAAACTCGTCTAAATAGAACCCTTCCTCGTCCGAATCAGGAGTGGGTCTAGCAATAGGTGAGAATGGTGTAGGTGTTGCTAAGTTAAATCTACGTCTTGTCGGTGTTCTCAAGGGACTATTTAGAGGTAAACCCGAAGACCGCAAGTTCATCAACTAAGAAGTAGACCTATAAAACACAACTAACCAAACACGTCAACTGCACCTGTGATAAGCAAAGAAAAGCAAAACTAAACTATAAAGCAAGTAACTTCCTCACGCGTGAGGAAGGATCAAACAACTAAATTAACAACTAAAACGGCACACAATCCCCGGCAGCGGCGCCAAAAACTTGATGTGCTAAATCGAGTTTAAAAATTAAAACTAGAAATACCTTGAAACTCACTACTACACACTATCGGGCAGTGGACCCGATCGTATGCAATATAGTTAAAAAGTAAGTCCAGGTTCGTTCACGGGGATTGGTTTGAATCAATTGTTTAATAAAGTAGTTTGGAAAACAGGGTGGAACGCTTTGAATCACACTTCGACAATTAAATTAAAGTAAATTTAAAACACAAAACACTTGAAAGTAAAGAAGAGCTTCAAACAATAATAGTAAAGATCATCCACCTTGAATTCGCTAGACTTCAAACATGATTGCATTCAATTAAGACCAAATTCATTAAGAGTCGACAAGATAATCGTGAAAGGATAAAATGCTCGCGTGGTACCACCAACCGCTCACAAAACACCCAAACACCTAAGTTGCTAGTTTAATTACCCAAGCCGGTACCACCAATGCCTAGACAACCTTACCAACAATTAGTTTACTTGATCATCACATTACCAATTGTGCCTATGTGAATTAAAACGTGGTACCACCAACCGTTTCTAAACACGTTGACAAAATTATTCCTTTTATTAAAATGACATTCACTATCATACCATGAACTAGTGATAATTGCTCATAGACAAGCAACCGTTAGAAAATCACATATGTATTCAACTAGTACCACTAACGAAGAACACACATGCCACCAATATCAAATTAATAAAATATAAGGAATTAAATCATCAAGATCTCGACACAACGATAATTGAAATCAACTCTTGAATTAAAACATATAACAATCACATCATCCGTCTAGTTTCATCAAGGTGGGTGATTAAAAGACTAGCCACTCATGATTAAATTGAAATAACAATCAAAGTAAAGGAAGAACATGATGTACCAATTGTTTGAGGAATAGAAATTGCAAGACAATAAAATAGATACGATCTAAGTGGGTGCACGTGATTCTTCAATGAATCGGAAGATGTTGAAATCTTGAATTGATCCTTGAAGGTGTTCCTTGAAGTGCAGCTCTTAGAAAGAAGATTTTGATAAATTGGGAATTAGGTTTGAAAAACTATTTATACCCCCCTTTAATCTGATGCAAAAACTGCCAAAAACCTTTCAGTCCCGCACTCTTACTGCGGCGCAGTGGGCAAATGCACATCCCACTGCGTCGCAGTGCTTATACACTGGTTGAATCCACGCTTTTCAATCCTCTGACTGCGGCGCAGTGGGCCTGTTCTCCACCACTGCGTCGCAGTACAATATTACTGGACTAGAGTTGCCTTACAACATAGTTGACTGCGGCGCAGTGGGCCTGTTCTCCACCACTGCGTCGCAGTACAATATTACTGGACTGGAGTTGCCTTACAACATAGATGACTGCGGCGCAGTGGACTTGTTCACCACCACTGCGTCGCAGTACAAAAGTACTGAACCGAAGGCTTCGCATCAACATATGAAAACCTGCATATCTTTTCTATCTCTTTTCACTCTCGAACTCTCCAATCAACTTCCTGACCTCAAAATTACTCGAATTTGCACCAAACGGACACGTCACCTGTTTAGAACCTGAAACCACTAACAAAACCCATAAACGCGCCAAATGCCAGCAAAATCGACTAAAAACATATAATAAAAAGGCCAATAACGATGTGGGCGATGGGTATAAATTGGTCACATCAATAACACACTCGAAAAATCGGAAAATTTAATTAATCTTGTGAATAGTAAGGAGGTTAATTAAGTTAGTTAATTAGATATTTGTTAAACCATTTAGATTTGAACACATCACCACTTTCCATGCCCTTCCACCACAAATCCACCACATCACTAACTTGCTAAACAAGCATGAATCACCTCATAAACCACCTCCAAACCCACGGCCTCATCACCACCTTTTCTCACCATACATTTCAACTAACTACTTAAACTATTTCACTATAAATACAAACCAAAGCCTTCATTCAAACTTACACCTCCCACAATTCTTTCTCCCTCAATTTGGTATTCCATAACTCTATAATCATTCCTCTCCCTTAATCATAATAATAATCTTGAACTCTTGGAAGTTCTAAGTAAAGGAAAGTCACTTTGATCTTAAAGTGCAAGGAAAATCACAAGTAAAGTTGTTATCTTCAAGTTTTCTAAAGAGCATAAAGAGGGGCTGTTATAATGCCTAATTAGGGCTGGGATATTAAGGTTTTCATCAAGATTTCAATTCCAAGTTCTTGCCGAATTCAATCAATCTTAATCGGTGTTCTTCACTACGTCGTTATTTTGATCTTAGAACTCATAAACTCATCATACTTGTAAGTGTTTTCTATGAAACCTTACTATACTTTGCTCTATGATTTTAGAACTATATGTTATGTATTGAAATGCTTGTCAACTTATTTTATACTCAAAAGATATGTAATTGCATTTAAATACGTTAATATCACTTTTATACGAATATTAAATTGTTGGCACTTTTGTAGAAATACATGAGTAAAACACTTTTAACAAATACTTTTATATACTAATTATGGTGTATAAATAAATGTATAGTTATATATATATAACTATCCTAATTCATATAATTACTATTCACCATCTGTGAATTGTTTCGTATTTTCGATTTGTTTGGTTTATGGATAGAATATATCCTTGATACGCTTTTAACCATACTATATTTCTAAACGTGATTGCCATTGACCTTGGGCATCTCTGGGGTATACCAACGGAGCGGATTGTAGTTGACAAACGGTTTGCAATTCGCATTCTAAACGCAACTTGGTTCACCGTATGGATACTACACGACCCAACGTCAACCCTAACACAACTTGAAATATAATGTTGGTATTTTTCCTACCATTTAAGGTATCTCTTCATTTTATAATTAATACATTTTTGTATTGATTATAATCCTACTATTTAAAGTATCTCTCCTTTATATATTAAATATATATACACACTCTTCGTATTTGCTAATCCATACTTTACATAATTTGCTGAATCCATACTTTACATAGATTTGCTGAATCCATACTTTACATATGATTTGCTGAATCCATACTTTACATATGATTTGCTGAATCCATATTTACATATGATTTGTGAATCCATATTAACATATATTTGTTAAGGTATTCAGTTTCAAGGTATAAGCATAGTGTGACATGGATTTGCTGAATCCATACTTTACATAGATTTGCTGAATCTATATTTTTATGATATATGTATGCATGCATTATCATATGAGAAAAATCTTGTGATCCAAAGGTAAATCCTTATTATAACACTGTGAACTCACCAACTTTATGTTGACGAAATTTAAACGTGTATTCTCAGGTACTTGAGCTAGATGACGCATAAGATAGATGCATACTTTTGGAGTCACAATTGCATACTAATGGAAAACATATGGAGATTTCTTAGTTTATATTATCATGTTTAAAGAATCTCATTTGTACTAGTTGTAAACTCAGTTATCACTTTGTGATCAATAAAGAAAATCTTGTGATCCAAAGGTAAATCCTTATTATAACACTGTGAACTCACCAACTTTATGTTGACGAAATTTAAACGTGTATTCTCAGGTACTTGAGCTAGATGACGCATAAGATAGATGCATACTTTTGGAGTCACAATTGCATACTAATGGAAAACATATGGAGATTTCTTAGTTTATATTATCATGTTTAAAGAATCTCATTTGTACTAGTTGTAAACTCAGTTATCACTTTGTGATCAATAAAGAAAATCTTTGATCCAAAGGTAAATCCTTATTATAACACTGTGAACTCACCAACTTTATGTTGACGAAATTTAAACGTGTATTCTCAGGTACTTGAGCTAGATGACGCATAAGATAGATGCATACTTTTGGAGTCACAATTGCATACTAATGGAAAACATATGGAGATTTCTTAGTTTATATTATCATGTTTAAAGAATCTCATTTGTACTAGTTGTAAACTCAGTTATCACTTTGTGATCAATAAAGAAAATCTTTCGGATATATTCTAAAAACGTCTCATTCTAGAGGTCGTTTGTTATAATGTGTGATTTGTTTACGAATATTGTTCACACCTTCGATTCCGCATTTTGGGGGTGTGACAGATTGGTTGCTTAAATTTAAGGTTGCTTAAATTTAAGGTTGCTTAAATTTAAGGTTGCTTAAATTTAAGGTTGCTTAAATTTAAGGTTGCTTAAATTTAAGGTTGCTTAAATTGTTACTTACATACTTGCTCACATTGCTTAACATGCCTTACGTATTGCTTAAATTTAAGGTTGCTTAAATTTAAGGTTGCTTAAATTTAACGGGTAGATTGTATCATTATAGTGCTTCGGAGAATGTCCACACTACGTTATTGTATCATTATAGTGCTTCGGAGAATGTCCACACTACGTTATTGTATCATTATAGTGCTTCGGAGAATGTCCACACTACGTTATTGTATCATTATAGTGCTTCGGAGAATGTCCACACTACGTTATTGTATCATTATAGTGCTTCGGAGAATGTCCACACTACGTTATTGTATCATTATAGTGCTTCGGAGAATGTCCACACTACGTTATTGTATCATTATAGTGCTTCGGAGAATGTCCACACTACGTTATTGTATCATTATAGTGCTTCGGAGAATGTCCACACTACGTTATTGTATCATTATAGTGCTTCGGAGAATGTCCACACTACGTTATTGTATCATTATAGTGCTTCGGAGAATGTCCACACTACGTTATTGTATCATTATAGTGCTTCGGAGAATGTCCACACTACGTTATTGTATCATTATAGTGCTTCGGAGAATGTCCACACTACGTTATTGTATCATTATAGTGCTTCGGAGAATGTCCACACTACGTTATTGTATCATTATAGTGCTTCGGAGAATGTCCACACTACGTTATTGTATCATTATAGTGCTTCGGAGAATGTCCACACTACGTTATTGTATCATTATAGTGCTTCGGAGAATGTCCACACTACGTTATTGTATCATTATAGTGCTTCGGAGAATGTCCACACTACGTTATTGTATCATTATAGTGCTTCGGAGAATGTCCACACTACGTTATTGTATCATTATAGTGCTTCGGAGAATGTCCACACTACGTTATTGTATCATTATAGTGCTTCGGAGAATGTCCACACTACGTTATTGTATCATTATAGTGCTTCGGAGAATGTCCACACTACGTTATTGTATCATTATAGTGCTTCGGAGAATGTCCACACTACGTTATTGTATCATTATAGTGCTTCGGAGAATGTCCACACTACGTTATTGTATCATTATAGTGCTTCGGAGAATGTCCACACTACGTTATTGTATCATTATAGTGCTTCGGAGAATGTCCACACTACGTTATTGTATCATTATGGTGTTTCGGAGAGGTCCACACCACTTGGAATGTCTTTACATTTCTATGAAATACACGAGTTTAAATCTGAACTATAATACTATAAATTACTATGTTCAGATTCGAGAACACAGAATAAACTATTATCATACACTCATCTTCTAATGAGATACCTAACTTACTATAATCTTCGAATCCGTAAATTCTCTTGAGTTACTCTTGCACTCACAAATATCATCGATGAACCCACCTAAGAATATCAACAAAGATCAAGGAAGGTTGAACCGCTAGAGAAAAATTCATCCGGAAGATGACCTATCTAAAGACGACCTCAAAGACTCGATTCTCTCGTTACTTCATTAAATCCGGACAAACGAGTCCCGTTACGCTGAGCAAGTTGAACTTAACAATAATGACTTTGATAAAAACACATAATATGATGTTATCTTAAAAACGGTGTACAACGTTTTTACGATTGCATAATACTATGTGGAAATATCAAAATCTCCCATTAGTTTGAAGTGGTTAGTTTAGGTATTGGTATGCCATCAATGTGCTAACGGTGTGGTGGGTTAGCCGATGGTACACCCTATATATAAGCACATTTAACACATTGGAGGTAGCATCAATGCGGGCCGAAAACTAACCATGAATAACCAATGATAATAATCTTACCTTTTATGTTAGCCATCAAATAATACTAGGAATCTTCTCGTAATCCCTTTCTCGAAACAAATAAAAGGAATAAACGTCTTAACAATAATCCGGACTCTAAGTGCACGATGAAGACGACAAACGATAGCAGAAATGGTGGTAATGGAGATCACAACAAGGGAACATTGATATATAATTTAAAGGCTAGAAAAGATGGAAACAGTGAAATTATACAAAGGAGCACGGAGTAAAGGAGGCTTTATGTTCATTAATCAGAAGGATAATGATATGATAGAACACTCAAGGAAAATCTGGAAGTAGAACAAACAGCACGGATGACAAATCACAGTAATGAGGAGGCTTGTGGTTAAGTTGGATCATGAGAAATTTCTATTGCATATAGTTCCATTAGATGTTAACCTACCAAGACAAGTAATGCTCGGCTAATTTCTAAAATACTTGTGGTTTCAAGGATATCTCTCCTTGACTTGTTTCATAAACAATGTATCAAGTATTTTATGCATATTATGTTGTGTTGGTTCCCATCTTACTATTATGTGATGATGTTATACGATCTACATCTCATTAATTTATTATTACGATATAGGAAATCATGGCACCTCCTAAGAAAGGGGATACACTGAAAAGAACAAAGCGAGTAAATTCTAAGGCAACTAGGAAAACAAAACGAGCAAATCTTAAACCCATAGCTGAAGAGGAAGAAACTATAACAATGACACAAGGTGAATTAGATACACTCATAGCTGAACAAGTCGCTGAAATTCTTGCCATGGAAGCAAGCAAGGATACTAGCAAAAAGACGGAAGGAAACTCTAGTAGAGCAGGTTCTTACAAGGATTTCATGTATTGCAAACCGATATTCTTCAATGGTACTGAAGGGGCAGTAGGCCTGTTGCAATGGTTTGAGAAAACGGAATCTGTATTCCGATTATGTGAATGCACTGACGGCAGCCGAGTCAAATATGCCACCGGCACACTTCTTAGTGGTGCTCTTTCATGGTGGAGTGAATATGTTAGTGTTATAGGAATAGACGCAGCTAACGCAACCTCGTGGGACGAAGTCAAGCAAATGCTGAGAGATGAGTATTGACCAAGGAACGAGATTCAAAAGCTTGAGATAGAGTTCTGGTATCTGGTAGTAAAAGGGAATAATGTGGCTGAATATACTAGGAGATTTTATGAGTTGTCAGTATTGTGCCCAACAATGGTCACTCCTGAGTACAAACGACTCGAGAGGTACATTTGGGGACTTCCACAGTCTATCCAAGGGAATGTGACTGCATCAAGGCCAGTTACACTTTCAAGTGCCATTCGTTTAGCTCATGATCTCATGGATCAAGTGATTCGTCACAATGGAGCGACAAAGACTGCAGAGACAAGAAGCAATGATAATAAGAGGAAGTTGGACGAGAATCAAGAGAGAAGTTATGAACAACACCCATACAAGGAACCAAATGTCATCAAAGCATACTACGTCGGACAAAGTAGTAACACATCCTATCTTGGAACCAAGCCTTTCTGCAACATATGCAAACGTCATCATACCAGGGAGTGTAGAGAAGTGGCTTGGGGCAACAATAGTAGTTGTTTTAACTGTGGAGAAAAAGGACATTTCAGAAGGAATTGTCCAATGTTTTTAGATCAAGAGAATGAACAACAACACGAGGAAATGTATCAAGATACTGAACCAGAACACGAGGAAGTGTTAATGATAGCCGATGGCGATGACTATGAGGACCCTAACTTCGATATGGGTACGTCTCTTCTAAATAATCCAAAGTTCACTTAATAACGAAAATCTCACATCTAAGGAATTATGTCTTAGATACTAAATACTTCATAGATATATCCAATTAAAAAGGATTTGTGAAGGATAAGAATAAGAAAGGTTATGATACTTAGAATTGGTAACAAGAGTGGTTACACTGAGGTTTATAATGAACAAAAGAATTCGAAACATGAGTTACAATAAAAATAGTGGCAGAAGTAACCAATGATAATAGTAACAATGATTATGATTCAAAGTGCTAGAATGTTAAGTCTATAGAACTTAGTCTTTAACGGATTGATATCATAAATCTAAGAATATATGGTTAACTTAGCAAGAACTACTTGCTGGCTATAAGCTTAATGTATATTGAGATAGGAAATATTGATTACAATAAAGTATATATGCATACTGATGATATACCATTAATATACCATTGGTACGGTGGGTTAGCCGTAGGTACACCCTATACATAAGGACCGATAGAATATTAGAGGTAGATCGTCACTAAATGTATATACTTTTGTTAATTAAGGTTGAATTTACGAGAATGAAATGTAGTTAGTAATTGATAAGCTTTTATCGAAAATTTCAAACGAACGTATAGCAACTATATCTGAATATCTTACTTGGAGGCACAATCTAAATTTCGGGACGAAATTTCATTTAACGGGTAGATACTGTGACATCCGTCAAAATTCCATTCAACAGGATTCTTAATTGAAATCAATTAAGATGTTCTTCGCTTAATTTCCAAAGTAATTTAAGCTATTTAAGGCATGATTAGGTGAGCAAGTGCATGTTTAAACTTTCTAATTGATTATATGATTAATCAATCTATTATATGGACTATTGTAGCAAGGTTAAGAATCTTGATGACGAGCAACTAAGAAAATAAAAATGTTATATTCCGTGAAAAATCATAAAACGTTTATTTATCGCGTGAGACTTTCTCGTATGGACTTGAGACTTAGGGAAACATAATTTCTAGTATTTCGACACTCGATTATGATTTTTATTCATAAAATAACACACTCGAAAAATCGGAAAATTTAATTAATCTTGTGAATAGTAAGGAGGTTAATTAAGTTAGTTAATTAGATATTTGTTAAACCATTTAGATTTGAACACATCACCACTTTCCATGCCCTTCCACCACAAATCCACCACATCACTAACTTGCTAAACAAGCATGAATCACCTCCTAAACCACCTCCAAACCCACGGCCTCATCACCACCTTTTCTCACCATACATTTCAACTAACTACTTAAACTCTTTCACTATAAATACAAACCAAAGCCTTCATTCAAACTTACACCTCCCACAATTCTTTCTCCCTCAATTTGGTATTCCATAACTCTATAATCATCCCTCTCCCTTAATCATAATAATAATCTTGAACTCTTGGAAGTTCTAAGTAAAGGAAAGTCACTTTGATCTTAAAGTGCAAGGAAAATCACAAGTAAAGTTGTTATCTTCAAGTTTTCTAAAGAGCATCAAGAGGGGATGTTATAATGCCTAATTAGGGCTGGGATATTAAGGTTTTCATCAAGATTTCAATTCCAAGTTCTTGCCGAATTCAATCAATCTTAATCGGTGTTCTTCACTACGTCGTTATTTTGATCTTAGAACTCATAAACTCATCATACTTGTAAGTGTTTTCTATGAAACCTTACTATACTTTGCTCTATGATTTTAGAACTATATGTTATGTATTGAAATGCTTGTCAACTTATTTTATACTCAAAAGATATGTAATTGCATTTAAATACGTTAATATCACTTTTATACGAATATTAAATTGTTGGCACTTTTGTAGAAATACATGAGTAAAACACTTTTAACAAATACTTTTATATACTAATTATGGTGTATAAATAAATGTATAGTTATATATATAACTATCCTAATTCATATAATTACTATTCACCATCTGTGAATTGTTTCGTATTTTCGATTTGTTTGGTTTATGGATAGAATATATCCTTGATACGCTTTTAACCATACTATATTTCTAAACGTGATTGCCATTGACCTTGGGCATCTCTGGGGTATACCAACGGAGCGGATTGTAGTTCGCAAACGGTTTGCTATTCGCATTCTAAACGCAACTTGGTTCACCGTATGGATACTACACGACCCAACGTCAACCCTAACACAACTTGAAATATAATGTTGGTATTTTTCCTACCATTTAAGGTATCTCTTCATTTTATAATTAATACATTTTTGTATTGATTATAATCCTACTATTTAAAGTATCTCTCCTTTATATTAAATATATCTCTGCTGAATCCATACTTTACATAGATTTGCTGAATCCATACTTTACATAGATTTGCTGAATCCATACTTTACATAGATTTGCTGAATCCATACTTTACATATGATTTGCTGAATCCATACTTTACATATGATTTGCTGAATCCATACTTTACATATGATTTGCTGAATCCATACTTTACATATGATTTGCTGAATCCATACTTTACATATGATTTGCTGAATCCATACTTTACATATGATTTGCTGAATCCATACTTTACATATGATTTGCTGAATCCATACTTTACATATGATTTGCTGAATCCATACTTTACATATGATTTGCTGAATCCATACTTTACATATGATTTGCTGAATCCATACTTTACATATGATTTGCTGAATCCATACTTTACATATGATTTGCTGAATCCATACTTTACATATGATTTGCTGAATCCATACTTTACATATGATTTGCTGAATCCATACTTTACATATGATTTGCTGAATCCATACTTTACATATGATTTGCTGAATCCATACTTTACATATGATTTGCTGAATCCATACTTTACATATGATTTGCTGAATCCATACTTTACATATGATTTGCTGAATCCATACTTTACATATGATTTGCTGAATCCATATTTACATATGATTTGTGAATCCATATTTACATAGATGTGATAACATATAATAATATTGAGAAATGATATAGAGTTGTTGTATCATACTGTTGACATGGATTTGCTGAATCCATACTTTACATAGATTTGCTGAATCTATATTTTTATGATATATGTATGCATGCATTATCATATGAGAAAATCTTATGATCCAAAGGTAAATCCTTATGATAAAAACTGTGAACTCACCAACTTTATGTTGACGTAATTTAAAATGTGTATTCTCAGGTACTTGAGCTAGATGACGCATAAGATAGATGCATACTTTTGGAGTCACAATTGCATACTAATGGAAAACATATGGAGATTTCTTAGTTTATATTATCATGTTTAAAGAATCTCATTTGTACTAGTTGTAAACTCAGTTATCACTTTGTGATCAATAAAGAAAATCTTTCGGATATATTCTAAAAACGTCTCATTCTAGAGGTCGTTTGTTATAATGTGTGATTTGTTTACGAATATTGTTTACACCTTCGATTCCGCATTTTGGGGGTGTGACAGCATTGACTTTGATGAAACCTTCACCCCTGTGGTAAAAACTGTTACTATAAGATGTATGATTTCTGTTTCTGTTCAAAACAATTGGCCTATTTATCAATTGGATGTTAACAATGCCTTCCTTTATGGTGACCTTGATGAGGATGTTTATATGCTTCCTCCACCTGGTTATCACTCTGATTCTGACCCCAGGGTATGCAAACTTGTTAAGTCATTGTATGGGCTCAAACAAGCCCCAAGAAAGTGGAATGAAAAATTAACTTGTTCTCTTATTGAAAATGGATTTGTGCAAAGTAAAAGTGACTACTCTTTGTACACCAAGACCTCTGATAAGTATTTTGTTGCTTTACTTGTTTATGTGGATGATATAATCATCACTGGAAATTGCAATGAGGAATTAGAGAAATGCAAACTGTTTTTAAGATCTAAGTTTTCTATTATGGACTTAGGAAAACTAATGGCGCGTTTGGTTCACAGAATGTTTTTAGAAGGAATGGAATCTGTCAACGGAATTAGATTCCGAAGGAATGGAATTTGATGGAATGTTTTTTGTTTTCTTAAAATTCAAGAGAATGAAGGAATCAAATTCCATCCAATAACCCCAAAGAATGGAGATTCCATCAGTTGATGGAATGTTTACATTCCAATGGAATAAAATTCCATCATCTTTTGACAACCAAGCGTACCACGGAATGGAATTCAATTCCAATTCCATCAGAATCTGTGAACCAAACGCGCCCTAAGATATTTTCTTGGAATAGAAATTATTGATTGTAAGGATGGCCTTTGTATGTCTCAAAGAAAATATTGCACTGACTTGCTTTCTGAATTTGGTATGCTTGGATGTAAACCCTCTCAAACACCCATTGAATCAAACCTTGTCTTCAATTCTGAAGAAGAACAAGGTCCTCCCTTGACCAACATTACTGAATATCAAAAGTTGGTTGGGAAACTAATTTACTTAACCCTTACAAAACCAGAAATAGCTTATGCTGTGCATATCCTTAGTCAGTTCATGCATGACCTTCATGAATCACATCTGAAGTTGGCATTCAGAGTGCTTAGATATCTGAAGGCATCACCAGGTAAAGGAACTCTGTTTAAAAAAGGTGACTCTCTCTCTCTCACTGCTTATGTAGATTCAGATTGGGCCAAGAAGACAGTTGCCAGAAAGAGTATCACTGGTTTTACACTCTTTCTTGGTGGCTGCCCTGTATCTTGGAAGAGTAAAAAAACAGTAGACAGTCTCTAGATCTTCAGCTGAAGCTGAATTTAGAGCAATGGCTGCTGTAACATGTGAGATCATATGGGTTCTGAAAATTATGGAAGAGTTTGGTGTGCATAGAACTAAACCTGTAAGTATTCACTGTGACAGCAAGGCTGCAATTCAAATTGCAGCCAATCATGTCTTTCACGAAAAAACAAAACATTTTGAGGTGGATCTATTCTTCATAAAGGAAAAAATTCTTCTTGGTATTATTGAAACTGTCAAGGTGTCATCAGAGACATGTTTACAAAAGGATTGAAACTGAATCAGTTGAATTATCTATGCACCCTTCATGGACTCTTTGACCCCTTCTCATAATCAAGCTGAGGAGGGGTGTTAAAATATAAGCACCTTGATTATGAAATAAGTTTCTAACTTAAGTTATTTTGTTGTTTATGGATGACATGTGCACAAGGAAATAAGAAGAAGGACTGATCATGACATTCTGGAGTTCTTGGAGTATGAAGGGTCTTTCCTGAGAAGACTAGAAGATAAGGGACTAGATGTAAAGACTGTTGCCTATATAAGCAATGCTATAGTGGAGCTAGGGTTTACACAACACACATTCCTATTTTAGCCATTTATGGCCGTTGCATAAATATCTATTCTCAATCATTATCATCATGTTATTGTTTGTTCTTCTGGTCATTAATAAGTGTGTTTGTCCCTTGATTCACCCATGTTATCTGGTGGATTATTGTATTTCATTTCTGGTTTGTAAACTCTATTTTGATAATCAATCATTCGACTAGTTCCCTAAAATGATTTTAGCATTGTGTTCTTATAATTTCTTCAATTTCTCAGCATACTGTATATTGTATTGGAATTTGTAGGAGAGTAAGACTCATCGGAGAGGTGCCCCGACGCCGGCCGTACATTGCTCCGGGAGTGTCTTCGATCAAAATAAAAGAAGCCCGATATTAATAAAACGCTCACGCCCTTGTGGTTTTCAAACAAATTTTGGTCGTTGAACGGCTCTTTTGAGGAAGAAATATTAAAAAAAAAAACCTCGCATAAACACTCCATGTTCTTCACACTTTTATACAATCTTGTTCTCTTTCACTCTATATTTTATAAATTCTCTCCATATTCTTTCAAATAAAGTGATGGCTCGGACAAGGTCGGAAGAAATGAGTTTAGCCAAAGTTTGGCTCGAGGTGGCAGAAAACATGACGTGATGTATGCTTTTGTGTCGTGACTAAATTTTGTTGAGCAAACTTTCTACTGATGAATTGCAGTGACATAAATTATGTTCGTTGGATCGTGTCTTGTACATGCTAGCTTCTTACTGACATTTTTAATAAAGTTTATAATGTCGTTCAAAAATAAATAAAATCGTAGCTACTGGTAGAAGTTTGATCTAACAAAAAATCATCACGACAAAAGTGGTTATAAAATTTTCACTCGTTTGAAAAGTTGATGTTGTTTGTTCAATTTATTTGTAGCGAATTACCAAAAAGAAAAAACGTATTCTACGAAAATAACCAACGTGTTTTTCAATATCGAAAACCAACCATTGTTGCGGCTAAATAGTGCCACATGTGCGCCTCAATTCACTCATTCAACCAAAATTTCACCCTTTGAACAACCATCCTAAGAAGGCAATAATTCAATATGCTTTGGTTGAGTATACAACGTGTGGGCCACCTTTTAATCACATGGCGGAGTGGGAGTTGCTAAGTAAAAGTTCGAAATTTTAGTTATTTAACTTTTAGTTAGGTATTTCGGATTCTTACCTCGTTGGCACTACTAGGATGATTGTTCGAACTTCTCCTTAAAACCACTAAAAATACCGATAGTTTTTGTAAAATGATGAATTGTATTCAAAATATCAACCACGCGTTTGATACATTGAATACGATTCATCGTCTACAAAATTATCCATACGTTTAGTGGTTTTAATGGGACGTTCGAACAACTGTCCTAGCAGTGCAAACGAGGCAAGAATCCGAAATACGTTGAAGTTTTTTGATATATATTAGATTTATGTGTGTTTTACTTATGAATTTATGTATATAATTTTAAGTTTTATTTATAAGTTTTCTTTGAAAAAAAAACAAATATGCCCTACAAAAGTTGTTTCACTCCATCAAAAAGAAGGGGTAACTCTTTGGAGAGTGCATCACTACATAACGAAAAACGCACCCAAATAGTCTAAGGACTAAGGGGTGCGGTGTTTGGCTTTTCAGCATCAAGCGACTAGGCATGTGATGACTACCCATGACGCCCGGCGTTAACATTTTATATTTTTATTTTATTTTTATCATTTCACATACATACACCAAAAAAAAGAGTAATGATAGATATATGCTCATATGCCTAACAAAAATGCATAAGAGTGTGCCTAATCCATTCAATTTTTGACACATGGATTCCACATTTTCTCTTTCATAATCTTTGCCATTGAATTTGCCATGTGTTAATCCCTTCTTATTATGCATACTTTTAAGCCTAGATTTTAGTCACATTAATTATTTTTCAAAAAATAATAAAGGGTGTCTAACAGTGAAGTAATTCAGGTTTGTCAAAATTTTAAAGATCTTAAAATAGAGTAGTTTCATCATCAAATGAAGTCCTAAAGCAAATTTTCAAAACGAAGTATTAAAGCAAATTGTCATATACAATAAATTGCAAAGGCATCTAAATTTCGGAGGTATCATACGGTTGTACATTCTTATCAATGGCCAGGAGTAACTAAATTTCGTAGTGAGATGTGAAAATGATATGACGTTGATATGAACCCTAATTATCCAGAGTCACACTATTATAATCAGTGTTGTAAACTCGACCGACTCGGTCGGGGACTTTGACTCGGACTCAAACTCGGCTCGTTCACGAGTCGGGTTTGACTGAATCGGACTATAACTCGTTCAACGGTCAAGACTCGGGTCAACTTTGGTCAAACTCGCCCAACTCGGTCAAAACTCGGTCAACTCGGTCAATACCCCGGTCAACTTTGGTCAATTTTATTTTTCTCTTTATTTTTCTCATTATGGAGGTAATGTTTTTTTTTGAACGTTCATGGAGGTAATGTTTTGATAATAATAATAATTGTTTCTACTTATTAATGGTAGTTGTGACTTTTGATTTTATAAAACCTAGCATTACAAATTTAAGTTATCTATTTAATAGTTTTGAGACACAAACTGTATATTAAAAGGTCATGATGTACTATCATTCACGTACATAAAATATTTATACTTTTATCATGAAATAGTTATACTTTAATCATAAAATTCAAACTATTTTCTCATTACCAAAATAACAAATACTTGTACGAGGAATAACAAAATGCCTTTTACACGTAATGGGTTAGCAAAATCCAAACAAAAACGTCTACATAAGTGTTAGGGTCGAGTTGCTCATACATTAAGAGATTTGAAGATGACAAACAATTTTAAAAATACTTAAGTCTTTGGTTCTAAAGCTGAGTCAGCTTGGACTGATCCAAGTTGAGTCAGCCTGAACATCTTCACTGGGAGATGGTATCATTCAAGCTGCATCAAATAGAAGATAAGCACTTGGTCTGAAGTCTAAGATGAAAAACAGGGATAGAAGGCCAAGCTGATAGGTGGAAATCAGCTTGGTTCTTGCAGTCAGCTTAGAAGGTACAAGTTCAGCCTGGAGTATTGCAAGTGCTCCAGTGTTGTTATTTAACTTTGTATATATGTCACCCATCTGGATAAGCATTAGAAAGGACATTCTAGAGTGCCAGTTGGTGATTGTAAACATTCTATGAGGTGTCCATTTACATGTGACTGCACGATCATCCTTGGTGAGCATATGGGGAACAAAAAGTACAATGTCACTATCACCAGGTACTGATCAAGTAGAAGCCATTAGATCAAGACGCGTGGAAGACAATGGACGGCATCTAAACCATGGTTGATACCTATATAAACCAGCCTTAAAGTCTCAAGAATGTGTGCATCCATATACATTAACTCTCACAACGATTAAAGCTATCAGCTTGGATCCGTGTTGTACTCAGCTTAGGCTAGTAGAGTTAATATACAGAGTTATAACTTGCTATTCAACCAAGTAGTTAGATTGGTAGGCTAATCTGTTCCACAACTACTTGTAATTCTTTTCATTCATCAATAAAAGAATAAGTTGAAATCAGCCTGCACTTTGTTCTTGGACTGCACTTTACTTTATTGTCTTTATACTCTGTTATTTATCTTTACTGTTTCATTGAATATTATCTCATTATATTCCACATTAAAAAGACTTAAAAGTTGTATTGAGTCTAAAGTTGTATTCACCACCCCCCCCTCTACAACTCTTTGAGACATATTAAACCATCATTGTTATCTATTACCAAAAGTTCACTACATTCATCCATGGACGGAGCCAAGGTGGGGGCAGTGTGGGCAACTGCCCCACTCCAATTTTGATACAATGTATTTTATTTTATTTTAACAGTACATGTATTTATAATTTTGCCCCTAAAAAATAAAAATAAATATAAAGTACATATAAATGTCACCTTTATTGTCATAAGTTTCTTCTTTGTAAGTCATTGATCTTGGAAGCATTAGTTTTGACATAGATTCTCCATTAGTAGAGTAAAAAACTTGAGTTGTTTTAATTTTTAATGGAAAAAAAAGTTAGAAAAAAATGTTTTTTTTTTTGGGTTAATGTGTAAGTACATTGATAGTATAGTTGTATGTGAAAAAATTATTTTCTTTTCAAGTTTGACTAAACCTGACGTTAATGAAATTCCTTTATCGAATTAAAGTTCTTTTAAGGATCCATTTTATATACTCAATTCAGGGTCTTTTTTTTTACATTTTTGAAGATAGCTCTAATAATTGATGACAAAAAAAATTTTAATTTTCCTTTTCGTAAAAAAATTCTGGCTGAAATTTCTGGCACCATCCTTGATTCAGCTTTAGCCTTTAGATCATCAATTAATTTTGCTACTTTACATAGGGTAAAAATTCTAAATTTAGTAACATAAATCTTTTATCTTCAATTACAAAAGAGTGGTATATGTAGCTTCAAATCTTTAAACAGTAGTACAAAACACATAAAATCAAAATGAGTAATGGCATTTAATTTCAACCATTCATTTTCTATAACGAAATTAAGAATGAAAAAAAAAAAAAACAGAAAATGATTGAAAATATTACACCTGTGGGATAGACAATTGTGGCCGAGCAAGTGTCTCACGCTTTGACAGATAAGAGGACGCCACGTGTCCATCATCTAGAAGCTCCTCACGAGATTCCCTGTTCAATGCCATGTCTCCCCCACTCCCTTCCCTATCTTCGTTCTCGACACGTCCTTGTTTTGTAATTAATCCGTACTATTTTTTGTTTTCTTTTATTTCACAAAAATATAATCACTCCGTCCATTTTAATTGTCCTATTTTGACTGGTCAAGTCTTTTTCTTCCGACTTTGACCATAAATATCTTTGTTTGTGTATATATTAATTGATGAAAGTTATATCAATGAAAAGTACATTTAAAACTTAATCAATTCATATATGTTATATCAAGTGTTATATAACACAAACAAAAATATTTACGGTCAAAGTTACAAGAAAAAGACTCAAAAAGTCAAACTAGGACACTTAATATGGGACGGAGGGAGTATATATATTATGAGTATTTAATTAATTAAAGTTAAATAACTTTTTGTTCTTTTGTTTTTTTATTCTTTTAAGAATTACAAAAGCTTTGAGTGAAATGTTGAAGTAGGATTTAAGACCTAAATTGTTAATAGAACTTTCGATTTATGCTTGTATGATGTATTTTATATTGATTTATATACATATATGTTGAAATTTAAATACTTGGTATAAAAATATAAATATACTGTAATAATTTTGGACTGGATTTATAGCTATTTAAAAAAAGCACTACATTTATTTCTTATCTTCTAGAAGAACCTAACAAAATTTAAAGTTCCTCGAGTATGTATTACATGCAAATTTAGCTTAACCTTTTTATAAATATTATATAAGTGGTCTTTTGTGACAAGATTTAACAATAGTGATTAAGGAAAAAGTAGGAAATTTTACAGTATCTTTTTAGAGGTTTTGGGTAATGATGTATAGACACAAACTTACAAGAAAACTAATTATTAATAATTAATATTTATCGTCATAAAAAATCATATAAATATTAAACAAATTAAAGTTATATATGATTAGTTGATAAATAAGATTAATAAAATGTTTATTTGTTTTTTTAACCATTGAGTGACTAAATAGATTAACTGACTGAATGATTAAATAATGTTCATACGTATTAAGTCAATAAAATTGTTTTTTATAAGATGTCTTTTTAATCCAATTAATTTATATAATTATAATATTGGTGTATTAATTAATACTTATGAAGTGCCCGCACAATGAGCTGGTGTGGTGGTGTTGGTGATGACAGCGAGGACGAGTGGTATAAGTAATTGATATAAGGTATTTGATGTAAAATAAGTAGTAAGATTGTTTTAGAAGATAAGAAATTGTTGATGTTAATTATTAATTAATTAAAAGCAGGATAGTATATAGTGTACTTACTAGATTTTAGACCCGTGTTCAACATTGGATACGGGACTTACGATATTATCAATATTAGATTCATACATTTAAGTCATAAAAACTTATAATTTTGAAGATATACGATTCCAAGTGTTATATTTTGTAAATTGTAGTACAATAATCACAGATTCGTCACTGTCATTATTAACTGAGACATATTGATAAAATTGTTTGTCGTAGTCATTCCACAAGGCACATGCTACAATAATTCCTCTATTATATAATTTTTTAAAACCAGTTGTACTCATAATGTGATATTATTATGAAAGATAATTAAGAATTAAAATATAAACATACTTGTGATCCTGTACTTGACATTCAAGTACGTGTCTTTGATCATGATGCGGACCCATAACACGAATAAGTTTATATTCAATCACATGTCCTATGATAATTAGATAACAATTAGGATTGTTTTCATATTTTTTGATAACAATTAAGACTCTTGATTTGAGTGACAATTGTAACTTTAAACATTAATAAGCAAAACTAATATATAAAAAGGGAGAACATTTTATACCTTTTTGATTGAGAGATATAATGAATATTGAATTGAGTTAATATTGATTTGGATTTAGTATTATAACACACCAGTGGCGGAACTAGAATTGAAAGGAACATGTAGCACAATTTTTTTTTATCGTTGGCCTTATATCGACTTACAATAACGATATCGACTAAATTGTACGATTTTTAGCGATGTTTTAGGATTTTTGGCTACTTTTAGTGGTTTTTAAGAGTTTTTAGCACTTTGGTAGTTTTCATTTATCATTTAATTGCACAAGTACGTCTTTATGAGTTTTATTATTAGGATAATCTTTCGAAAGTTTAGAATAGTTACATTGACGGGTATCCCATATTTGTTTGACTCGTAGCACCAATAAAAAATATATCGTTTTTCAAAAAAAAATTACATTTCACGAATTTAGCGGACCCGTAACCCGGGTTACCCCTGGGATGTGTGTTCCGTCTATGTAACACACTCAATAAAATTTTTTATATATAGATAGCACTCATAAATTTGTTTTTTATTAGTAAAACATTAAAATAAAATAAAAACCCAATTTTTCTTCTTTTATCAAACATACATTTTAGTCGGGATTAAACAACGGGGCCTCTAACTTTGATTATAAAGAAGAAGCGTCAAACCAACAATATACACACACATCATTATTTATTATTTAATATATAGTTATGATGATTATTATGGTACACAAATATACACGCCAATCAAATCTGTAACAAAATCAATCAAAATCAAAGATTAAAAATCAAAATCATCTTCGGCATTCGTTCCTCATGATCTTCTTCATCATCATCAAATCCAATTTATTCGCATATACTTCATTTTCCGGTCCCTATTATTAGTCCTTTTAATTAAATTATTTTTTAATATTTTTTTCTTCTAGTAATATTTTCTTTCTTCTTCTTTTTCTCTCTTCGCTCCGATGGCAATACGTCGTCGTTTTTCCGTTTTCGTCGTTGCCTTTTTTTGCTTTGTTTCTGGTCTCACCGCCAGTGATGGCGATTCTGATCCGATTTATATGTAAGTTTTTATCTCTGTTATACACATATATGTATATATAATATAATACTCCGTGTAATACGTAATATCTATATCGTTATATGTATGGTGTATGAAGTATGAACTCTTACTGATACCAGTTTACTGCAGATTTTAAGTTTTATTGAGGTGAAAATTATATATATATATATTATATGTATAATTTTTAGTTATTAAAGTGAATAAGGAAATTAGTTATTGTGGTTAATTAAGCTCGTTTGAATAATTTACAACTTTTTACAGCGAGTATGTGGTATATGAATCAAAATATGGACTCTGGTGAATAATAGTGGTCCTGTTGTTGAAGATATGATTTGATATATGAACAGGACAATAGTAACACATGGCATGTGCAAATTGTCTGACTGTTGAACTGTATATATATATATATATATGTATATGTTTTTATTTTTGTTAATCAATACTTTTATTCATATTTATATTATATATGATAATTATCATTAGTTGTTAAGATTCTTGTTTTGAAAGGTGTAGTTAAGATTATGATGTTCATTTTATGGTGGATTTGTGTTACTGTGTAAGATGCAAGTTTAAACTTGTGAAAGAATCAGTCTCTTGTTATAATATTTTAAACGCGATGGTTTTTTGGAGCTTATTAGCTTATTTGGGTTTGGCTTATTATCGATAACCCCAATTTTTGTGGCTTATTTTTAGGCTTATATAAGTTTTGTCATGACTTAGTGACAAAATTGCTTATAAGCATGAAAATAACCCAAAAAAAGCAGGTTTACTCTTATCGGGGAAATAACAAACATGAAACATTGTTTTGGAGATTATGCAGCAGACTATGATTTTGGTTGACTTTTGTATACATTCTTCAGACTTACAAAAGAAGATGCAGTCATGGTGTGAACACATGTTTTAAGTTGATTTTTCTTCTTTTGGAAGTTGAAGGGCTAATGATTTTGTTACTTGAAATTGGTGGTTGAACAGAGCTTGTGTTGAGCAGTGCGAGAAGACTGGATGTGTGGGGAATATATGCCTCCAACACTGCAATTTGACGTCTGATAGGAAGTCTGTGAGTGATCCATGGTATCTACAAGAGCCACTATACATAAAATGGAAAAAATGGGACTGTCTTAGTGGCTGCCGATATCAGTGTATGCTGGTTAGGGAGGAAGAAAGAGTTAAAGCTGCAGACAAGCCTGTTAAGTATCACGGGAAATGGCCGCTCCAACGTGCCTTTGGGATTGAGGTGCTATATATTATCGTACTTTATGTAAACTGTTTGATTGTTATATATTACTTCATTGAATAGTATCATTCTTGTTTTGCAGGAACCTGTTGCTGTGGCACTCTCTGCTCTCAATCTTGCAGTGCAATTTCATGGATGGGTTTCCTTCTTCATTCTTGTGAACTACAAGTTGCCTCTAAAGCCAAATAGACAGAGCTACTATGAATACATTGGGCTGTGGCATATCTATGGGACATTATCAATGAACTTCTTATTTTGGAGTGCTGTATATCACAGTCGGTAAGTAGTGGTTCTCTTCAAATCTTTCCTGATATTATAGGCATATATGCATTTTTTTAACCATATATGTTCACCATGTCGGATAGGTAGGGAAGGGTGTTATAACCTTTTAAAGAAGTACAACATTTTGTTTATAAGCATTAAATTCCCATAATTCGTTCATTGCTTGAGGCATTCAAGAAGCAAGCCTTTTTTCAATTATTACTCGTGTAAATTATGATTGGTAGTTCTTATTGATATTGTGGTTATTGCTATTACGAATAGTCGTCAACTAAGGAGCTTTCAATAAATTAGTAGCATATTCTTAATGTGTATTATTATTAAATGTTGTCCAACTGGGTGGGTATTTTATTCAGGGATGTGGAGATGACGGAAAAACTAGATTACTCATCTGGTGCAGCAGTACTTGGATTTTCTCTTATAGCGGCTATACTGCGAGCTTTCAATGTAAAAAGTGAGGCTAGTCGGGTGATGGTTTCAGCTCCATTGATTGCTTTCGTGACCACCCATATCCTGTACCTGAATTGCTATCAGCTTGATTATGGTGAGTGACCCTTCTCCTCACTGAAGACTCTGGAAATATATTGAAGCTAATATTAATTTTATTTCAGGTTTAAACACGAAGGTTTGCTTTACCATGGCAGTAGCACAGCTACTCATTTGGGGAATCTGGGCTGGGGTTTCTAACCACCCATCTCGATGGAAGATTTGGTTGATGGTATTTGGAGAAGCTCTAATTATTTTCTTTCAAATTTTTGACTTTCCACCCTTTTGGGGTTTTTTGGATGCTGATGGTCTTTCGCATGCCATTGCCATTCCCGTATCCTATATTTGGTGGAGTTTCATTCAGGATGATAGTGAACATAGAACTGAAGTACTCTCCAAAAAAGCAACTTAGAACAAAATGTCCGGTACATTCCTTCACGGGTGGTAAATTGTGGTTATACCAAACTTAGAAGCTGGTCATTTCTTGTTTATTCAGGTAGTGTTATTGCTTTTTTTGCTTGCATGCTAGTGTTTTTATAAAACGCTATGCATATCGAGTTTCTTTGTATTAAAAGTTGTGTCGATATGGGTTCGGGTGTTTATTTAGGGATTCTTGTTCAAGATTTTGGTTGTTTTTTTGAAAGCTCCAGGCCGTTGGTTTTTACGGATTTATAAGTTGGTGTCTGTACCGCTTAGTGCGGACCTGCCTTTTGGCTTTATCTTATGGAGCTTTTGTATGCTGTTATTTTTAATAAGAATCATTTTATGTTTCTCAAACTTTTGTTATAGTTCCTTTCTATCAGCATATAGTTGTTTTTTTGTTGAACTATTTTAACTAGAGGCGGCATAATTGTTGGGTCCGTATTGGTTTAAAATGTGTTATTCCGCACCGGTTTAAACTGCCTTGGTCGGGCTGCACGAAATCTAAGAATTTATATGAATAGATAGTGGCCAAATATGTTAATAAATATTATTTTGTTTAAAGTTAGATTTTATTTTTCTCAATGTTTTATGTAAAAGTATGCTATTACATGCATAAATACTAGTACATTACGATCAAAGATTTAAGAAAGTTGATGATTTGAATTTAAAGTACAACCATTTATGCATGTAATAACATGTTAGTTACAATCTGTCATTTGCAAAGCCCATAAAACTATCAATTTGGTTGACTTTTGACTTCTTGGCCCTGTTTCAAGCTGTTCTCTTATTTTAATCATTTGACCTGTTAGAGAGTATAGAATCCTGAATTGACCCATTTCATAAATAAATGGGCTGAAGTTGCCACCTCCACCATTAACCTGGCAAACATGGGCTGTTGTCTGATTTTATTAATATGAAATCTGGTAGTCTGGATGCTTGATTGACTTTCTTTCATGGTGTAACTTGCACCTCTACTATTAACCTGGCAAACATAGGCTGTTGTCTGATTATATTAATATGAAATCTGGTAGTCTGGATGCTTGATTGACTTTCTTTCATGGTGTAACTTGCACCTCTACTATTAACCTGGCAAACATAGGCTGTTGTCTGATTATATTAATATGAAGTCCGGTAGTCTGAATGCTTAATCGGCTTCTCTTCATCGCGCAACTTGCACCATATTGATGATGTTGATATTCCTGCTGGGATTGTCTGGACAAACACTTAATCATCTTCCTTTTCTTATGCAACATATCTTTGATAGTTAACATTTATAACCATGTTATTTCAGATATGATTGTTCTGGTTGTAAAGCAATGCATTTTTGTAGTAGTATTTACTAGTAAAAGAGAAAACTAACATGTAAAAGTTGTTAAGGACAATATTATCTTGCTTGAATTGAGAAAGAGATTATACATGCTTCATTGTTTCTGCTGTAAAATTTTGTGAAGAAGCTTTGAAAAAGGAAATGAAAATAGAAGACTGAATTGAAGATGTAATTAGCACAAAGCTTCCATAAAGACGGCCTGTCCAGAGATTGACTTGAGATTCTATTCGACGAACCATGTAGCTGAACAGAAATATGGTAAGTCGGGCTTTCTTTTTAACTTTTCAGTGCATCATTCATTGCGGCCTTGATTTTTACTGCATCATATTGTCAACAGACTAGTTGTTTCAGCGCGTCATATGGGAACTTTTGATATTGCTTGTTTGGTTAGTTTCCAGTTTCTCTATCTAATTCATTATTCTAAAGCTGTGCTTATTACATAAACTTCTTGTATATTCAAGTGTATCTTAGAAGAACCATCCAAACTTTCCCCTTCGGTAAAGCAAAGGAGCCACACATTCTTATTCTGCTATATTTGATTTATGTAGTTGTCGAAAGAAAGGAAAATGGAAGCAAAGATAATGTAGTACTTTTTTGGAATTTTGTTAACTTCATATATGCTTTTCATCTAGAATACATATATCCTTGAAACAGAATTCTGCAGACCGGTTTCCTAATTGATTAGAAATGTTCCCCATGGATAAATTATGTCCAGTTGTATTGATAAATTTCCATAACATGCGTGGCGTAAATCATAAATGTTAAGTCTCGGTAAATAAAACTTTTAGAATGATCTGAAATAGGTGGGGCCCTATGAACCTAAAATCTAGTTAGGTAATACTTTGCAGGAAGCCTCAGTTTTGGAACTGGAGTGATGCTCCATGACTTCAGAAGACGTGCGTAAATTTCATTCAAATTCTCCTTTCATATTATTATAATTATATTATCAATTTATATTGTTCATTAATTACTTGAATAACAGGATGACAACCAGAATTAGTGGGAATGACCGAGGCAGGGATGCATGAGAAACGGGCCAAGCAATCATCAGATTTTTTTTTGTCTGTCACAAGCTTTGCAAGTTCTCCTACCATGGATGAGGAGAAAGATAAAACAAACAATTTAACATAGTATAAGTCATCATGAAATGAAAACGGGGACCCCTCTCATCCAGACACTGCTGCATCCAAGTAGTACGAGGAGCGTCGAGGTTAACAATGGAAATCTCCAAGGTACATAGCAACAATAATTTTTGGCTTTCACCCCCAGGAAAAGGTGTCCCGGGCGTCAAGTCTAATGTTACATATAGGGTTGTTTTAGTTATTTTAGGCCCTGGAGTAGGGTTAGCCCCAAAAGGTATAACCTATATAAAGAAAACTACACAGCAATTTGAAACTGTATCTGTATCAGACATTCAGACAGATGTGGCAAATATACACTAACCGGAATACAGCTAGGCACTGGACTACTCGCCTCTTGAGGTTTTGTAACTTTTCTAATATGCAAACACTTTAATCAATATTTAATAAATTTGACGTCTCTTGAAGTTTTGTAAATATTCTGATTTGCCAACGTTTAATCAATATTTACTCAACTATATATACTCTCTGCGTTTCATAATAATCGCCCACCTTACTACTGTTATTTAGGGACGGTCGAAGTATGTTTCTTATCCAGGATTTAGTTCGTTGAAGTTATACTTTCTTCTGATGTACGCAGACACTCTTGATGCCCTGCAGCATTGAGGTAGATTTTTGGAAGTAAATAGGAGATATTCAGCGGTAAGCTTCATACTTGGCCTGAAGAGTTTACTCGCTACTAGGTTTTAGCAGCATCCCTGAATGTTATATCTTTAAGCCTGTTTTCTTTTGTTGGGTTTCTCCCTGTTTTGAAGTTTAAGAACGGCTTGTTTTCTCTCTCCCATAGTTAATCGAAGTTTACTACAACTAAGCAATTGACTTTTTATTTGTTATTTGGAAAGAATATTTAATGGGCCAAAGTTCTCTAATCCCTTGTGAAGCGGTTTTGCAGGTCACCATGGGTTTTCCAGAGGGTGAAGCTTGAGATCATCATATATTCATATTGTTGTATCTCTAAGCAAAGACATATGTAGATGCTTAGTTGAGTCTTATAGTATGATAGACTGGGATATACCATTGTAGGTGATCTGATCTTCCTGTGACAAATTATGCTTAATACTAAAAGATTTGAGGTTTTTTTTTCCGGAGATTAAAGCTTCTGTCAAATAAATAACCCGTCATCGGAAAAAAGGTTCCAAGAAAAAAGGCCCTAACCCCTAGAATTTGCCCAAACTTTTTACTCAAGTCACAAGCTCTAGCCCCTCGACATAGCGTCAACTTTGATTCCAGCAATCCTTAATGCATAATTATATCAAAGACGTCACGAATGTATTTTTTTTCTTCCATGCTCTAATAGTTTATAGCTTTTTGGTGCTTTATGCTTCTGGTTTTTTGTTTATTTTGTTTCTGTTTGCCATATGCGTTACTTTCTACACCAAGGTTTCAAATGGGCCTCGGCGTAGAATTATATGCCTACACTTCATTGTATCCTCGATTCCTCGTGGATAGTATTTTTGCATTGCAAATATGTAAGCCTCTAATATATTCATTGAATAGTCTACTGGTAAAATAAATTTAGTGGCTTTGACATTTTGTAATTATATAAAATTTGTGAGCACATAATCTATTCAGAGTTTTTCACAGTTTTCCTAATTCTGATCGAAATATTCTTTATATGTCATACGAATGCAACATTTTAATAAATTTTTGAAACAGAATTTGATTTTTTGGTAATCGACATATAAAGTTACTAGGTTTAAAACAAATTATTGAAGTCGACACCAAACTAATGTTATCTCATAATAGTTCAAAATATGTAATTTTCTTCCAAAATGTTTGTATTAGAGCCGCAAATATAATAACGAAAACAAAACCACTATATTACATTGTGTTGGACCGTCTTGAACATTAGATGCGTCTTTAATCAGGTGTCTTTAATTGCCTTGTCACATCATATTCTTAGAATCTCTTAACTTTAATTATACAAATATCCTTATCCGTCCTTATATTTTCCACATTATCAATCCAATATTGTTTAAATAGCTACAAGATATTGCCTGAAGTTTTTGACAGTTCCACATCATCAAAGACGTTTGGATTTTTTCTTGCAAAAGAAACAAAAAGAAATATTCACTTGATACAATTAAATTAATACTTTGATCGTTGTATGGAACTGTTATAAGTTAGTTAAATAGATAATCTACAACAAACACAATCCACTTGTTTTTCTTTATAGTAAAAAGATAACGAAAGGTGAAACATAACAACAAATTAACAATATATGTAAAGTTTTATATATATCTTTGAAACTCGTTTCTAACATCCGTACTTACGTATATTCATTCCTAAACAAGCATATTTTCATTTTTTCGAAACATTCCCCGACTCACACATACACACACATACCAAAAAGGGAAAAAAACACCAAAAAAGACACTAGTAACTCCATAATGTCATATCACCACCGTACTCCATCTCATCACCACCACCAAAACCACCATATGAAGGCGGCGGAGGCAACATTAATCCCTCCGCCATATTCGCCAACAAACCCGGCATTCCAAACTGTTCTTCTTCATCCAAATATCTCACATTTGCCGTCCCAACACCCTCAGAGCCACCACTCCTTTCACTCAACACAAATCCTTCAGCTGCCTCCACAGCCGCTTTCCTAATATCTTTCGGGTCCAAAGAAGCCGGCCCTGGAAGCCCCCAAGAATCCGCAAAGTTTAAACATGCCGAACGCCCTCTTAAGGCCAAAGCCGCTACGTCGTGAGCTCTTGCTGCCATCTCTGCAGTTGCAAATGTCCCTAACCATATTCTTGATTGTTTGTATGGCTCCCTGACCTCACTTACCCACTTCCCAGAGCTCCTTTGTCTCACTCCTCGATACACTGGGTGTCGAGTTTCTTGAAACTTCTTTCTCCCAGCGCGTTTTTTGGGATTACTGGCCGCCAGCATGACCTCTTCTGAGGTCCCGGATGACTCCCCTGCATCCGGCTCTGGCAGCCCGTTGCTAATCCCATATCCATGCCGACTATAATCATATTCATAATTGGTATTATAATTATAACTATAGCTATAATCATAGTAACCCTTAGAATTAATGTTATTATTATTCATCTCCATTTGAACAAAAAACTGATAAAGCAATAGTATATTGTAGTAGTCAAAGGTAACTGAAATTCTGTTGATGACTGGTGAGTTTGTTTGAAGTGAAACATGTCTACAATTATTATTATATATACACATAATATGTATGTATATGTGTATGTTATGTGTGTGTGTGGGGGGGGGATGAGCTAAATACACGGAGAAGGCATCGTAGTAAGGAAACTGAGCTAGCAAATAGGAAACAGGGTGAAAAAAGTGTGATAGCAAAAGTGGATAATGTCTTACGTACAGCTGTTATTCAATGGGGGCCTATGTTGCTTTCATTGGTATAACACGTGTGAGTTTTGTGTGGTTAGAAGTTACTTCTTTAAGCCACTTCTATTTCGCTTTTTTTCCAATGGGGGCCATTTATGTCTCCTTCATGCAAGCCTACAAGCTCAAGTGTCAATATACTTTGGATTTTAAAATTTGTTTAGTCATAAAACATGAAAGGGTGCCAAGTTTCAACACATGTGAAATATATACGAGGCACAAAAATAATTGTGTTGGGATGGACTAACGCATTTGGATTCAACAAGTTGATGTAACATACATATTTTATACGAGTAAATAAAGTATAATTGTGTAACATTGTAAATTCTAAGACATTAGATAGGTTAACTTGTGAACTTTTGTTAATACGTCTTCTTGACTTTTGTTGGTGTGTGTTAATTGAAACTAAAATAATTAAGAAGATCCAAGTCATTTTGCGAGCCCAGAGTCAGGGCAAGTTAACTTCCGTGACTACGGAAATTTTCTTTTAAGGAGTCAGGATTATGATTTCCAAGGAGTTTCACTCTTCTTGAAGACACATGTCCAAATACTGGGCGACGATCGTAGTGGGTGATTCAAGTTCTTGTTTCCTTACAATTAATCTCGTATTAATCCCATTGTCAATGTTAGTTAACTTTCAAAGTTATGAATCATATTATATAATTGATGACGTTTTAGTTTTACACTTTTACTTCCATATATCTTTAACTTTTTATCAAGGTTGTAAAACTCCTCCGAGTCGGCCGAGTACCCAAAATAAACTTCCGACTCCCCACCTCGACGAGTCGAGTATGAGTCACGAGTTTTCCAATCTTGGTACGAATAAAATGATGATGAAACGTGAATCTATCAACTAATCTAACGTTTAATTTTCAAGTTTGAATTATTATGTTAATGTTTTTTAAACAATTATGTTTAAATTTGAAGTTTGGAATATATTTTTAAAGTTCTATTACATATAATTTGAAAAATACTTATATTTGTATATAGAATTCCAATGCGAGTTCTCCCCGAGTCGAGTCCAAGTCTGCAAAAACTCCTGACTCCCCCCTCGCCGAGTCGAGTCCGAGTCACGAGTTCCCCAACCTTGCTTTTTATACGTTTTAAGAACTGTAATGTTAACAAAAATAGAAATAATTCTGGTTGATTATTTTCATCTTTAAATTTCCTAATGAGAGAAATCAAAAACACAATTTAAGCAATATCCGTGAGTCATATAATCCAGAGCCGGTATTTGGCGAAGCAGTCCACCGGCACCACCAACAATACTTGCATGGTCCTTAACACAATGCTTTAGATTATCTCTAATGTTAGGAGCTTTTTTAATTAAGGACCCTTGACTATCATATCATTTTTCATGTTATTACATATCCTTAAAATCTCACATTTTATCTTCTTTTTTTCGAACATTCAGTCGGTATACGACATCGAGGAAACCTTACCTTATAATGGTGAAGCCTTGCACGTACCCTAGATAACGAGATGTTAACCATGAGCCGTTACAAGTATTAAGAGAGAAAAACCCCAATGTTTGTCATACCTAAGGATCAAACTCAAAACCTTAGGTAAAACCGAGAGTGCCTCTAACCAGCTGAACTGATCTTTATTAGGAACATTTTATCTTTTATCTTACAAATATATTTACTTACTTTTCATATTTTCCACCTCAACATATATTCATTACACACAACTAGCACTTTACCCGTGTAAAGCGGCGGTGGTTATGATGGCGACGATGTGGTGGTGGGAGCGACTGTTGCTGGTAGATAAGGCGTCGAGTGTTATAGATATCTGATGTAAAAGGTTAATGGAGATATTTTAAAAAGTAAAGGATTGATAAGGGGTAGTGTAAGTGAAAATATTATAAGGGGTGTTAAGTAAAAATATTACATATTTTTCAACACTTTCAAAAATAAAATGTTATTTTCTTTATAATATAATATAGATATTTAAATAAAACATTTTTTTCCTACTCTGGCTCTTGCCCTTGTGAGGACACATCACCTAAAAGTTTCATATGATGGATATGTTCCGATAGCCTTTAAAGATAGCCTCATATAATAATAGTCAAATTTGTCAGTATGGACCTCCTCGTTACATATAATCTTACATATAAAGATATTGAGTTTCCTTTGGTTGAATCTAGAACAATGGAAGATGAAAACAAAAATAACAAGAGTAATACTTAACTTAATTAGGAAAACTACCAACATTGAAGAGTCGATATAAAAATATGTTTACCATGCATGGATATAATATATTGAAATGTTAAAGTTGGCGGTGACGAATTGACAAAAAGAATGTAGTACCAAAAAGGAACTAATTAAATTAACTTTTGGTACTTTTATATATGTTTGACTGGGAAAAAGATATATCAAATGTGAACATATAGTTTAACATTAAAATAATTGGAGAATGTCACTGATTCGATGAATGGTGAAGGGAAGTAGTTGGGATTATTTAATTCGTCACTTTTCGATATACAACTTTTTAAATGCAGTGCGTAACTTTTTATTATAAATAATATAAGTGTTAGTGTGTTACCCATTATAATACGATTATACATAGGGTTCTTGTGATACCACGACGTCGAGTATCTAGAAAACTTTATTGCTCGTTTCTCCATTCCTTCGTATTATTATCTTTAAATATATCAATTTAGGGGCGTAATAAAGAATTTTATGCTACGTTAATTTTAGTTTTTTACTTTACTATTTTTGACTGACTTAAGATTGTTTTCCCCTTTTAATAAAAAGAGATTAACTAAAAAAAAAATTTTTTAAAAAAACAAACTATTCTGTTGTTTATTAGTTATATCCTTAAATAACTACATTTATTCCATCTTCTTAATTAGGTCAAAATATATCTTAAATATAAGTATAAAAGTAAACTTTATTTTTATTCGGAAAAGAGTTGTTCAATAATTAGATATATATCAGCCAATGGCGTTAGTGGTATATTAATAAAATTTTAGACCTTGGGGTTGGAGCGTTCTGGGGTCAACACACTAAGTTTTGGGTTAACAATTGAGGTTATGCGCCTGCCAACCGTCGAAACCCCAGTTGGAGCGCTCTGGAGGTCAGCACACTAGAGGGAAACACGTTAGGGCAGGGATTTATGTTGGAGACGATCAAACAACCTAATTATGTTTACGGTTTTTGTTTTCTATTTCACCCAGTCTAATCATTTTACCTTGTTACAAATAACAAATGTGATCAAACACGATATAAACGTTTAACTAATATTTCCAATCTCATATTTCCTAGAAATCTTCATCCTAAAATTGAAACTTGATATAAAAAAAAATCTATGAAATTACAAACACAACTTAATTGGGACAATAGGACAAGCTTTTCAACTATTTGACCAAATTAAGACAAACATCGCAACTTGGATATGGACAACTCGAAAAAAGGCGCGTGGTGACCCGACCAGTAATCTGGTATTTCGACCTGACTATTTGCAGCGATTATCGCTGCAAATAGTCGTGTACTTATCCGTACACTGTTGACTATGACAGTCAACAGTGTGTTTTGTCCATATCCAACTATTTGCAGCGATTATCGCTGCAAATAGTTTGATATGGACAAAACTCCTTTTTGCTTTTATGCTATATATGTATGATATGAATTCGTTATCGCTGCATTTCGTTTTTGGCTTTCATTTTCAGTGTGCATTTCGTTTTCGGCTTTCATTTTCAGTGTATCTCTTTTATCTTCGCATTAAGTGTACGTCCTTTTTGCTTTCATTCTTTCATTTTCGGTATATGTATATATGTTTAAATATAGTTTTGCTTTCATTCTTTCATTTTCGGTATATGTATATATGTTTAAATATAGTAGGTATATATATAGGTATATATATATATATGTTTATTAAAATTTTCATACCGTTTATGTATATGTATATATATTTCAGATGGATTTTGAGTGTTTATGGAGAGAAATGGGTGCGGAAGATTTTGAGTTTCACTTAGAAGAACCTGATGAAGAATTTGAGACGCCGGAGGCGGCCCCTCATTTTGACTACGACGCTAGGGCTTTCCACACCGATGAGGTATAATTAAAGGGATTTTATATGTGTTTCGTTGTTAAACAGTTTAATATGTGTTAGTACTATTTAATATGTGTTTCGTTGTTAAATTGATTGCATATGTAAAATGTTAGATATTTATAAGTATATAATTTAATGATAACTTAAAAAATTAACTATTTTAGGTGTTCGATTCACACGAAGAATTGTTCAACTGGGCCAAAAGTACAGCAAAAGCGCTTGGTTATGTCTTAATCAAACGACGAACAAATTCCAACTTAGCTGGTGTAACAAATAAAGTGACCATAGTCTGTAATCTTTCTGGGAAAATGGATAATAGGATAATCGGGCTCGTTAAAAAGACACTTAAATGTGAGTGCCCCTTTAGACTGGACGGTCGTTTGACAAGTGATGGTGGTTGGAGGGTAACTGTTATAGACGACACACATAATCACTATCCAGCTAAGAATCTGGGGGGTTACGCGTACGCAAGAAGGTTGACTGAAGAGGAGAAATCATTTCTAGAAGTTGAATATCATCGCGGTACTCCGCCCAAGAGGATGTTAAAGCTGTTGAAAGAAGAATTTCCTGGAAACTTGACCCGCAGCGAAGACATTTACAATTTCCAAAAAACATTGCGGAAGAAGGCAGCCGAAAAACATGGGAACACTCCAATGCAGGTTACGTATATAAAATTTTCATATTGTTTTATTTATTTACTATGATAGAGTATCTGAAACGACATACGTACGCCATATTGCTCAACCGGTGTAGGTTATGTTCAGTTTGCTAAGGGAGCATAATTACTTGTATTATCATACTACAAACAGTGTATCTGGTCGGTTGGAGAATCTGTTTTTTATACATCTGACATCATTTAAGTTGTGGCGTGCATTTCCTTATGTTATCCAAATAGACGCCACGTACAAAACCAACTTGTACAACATGCCGTTGGTCGAGATCGTCGGTGTCAGTCCAACAAACAGGACCTTCAGCATATCATATGCGTTTATCGTAAGCGAACAGGAGCATAATTATAGATGGGTGTTGGAGTGTTTGAAGTCGACCCTAGGTGAAGGGTTTGCTGTGCGCGTGGTACTCACGGACAGGGATCTGGCGCTAATGAAAGCATGCAAAACCGTTATGCCGGAAGCATACCATTTACTGTGTAGAGTCCACATATGGAGGAACATAGAAAAATTTAGCATGCCATCGTTAAAAGGGGCAGGGAAATGGGGGCCTTTTTACGGATGGTGGAAAAAACTTTATGAGTCGCGCACACTAGAAGAGTACACCCAAAATGAAAAAGATTTAAAAGAGAAGATGGGAAAAGATTTAGACAGTATGTGAAGTGCACATGAATTTTTTATTATTTTTGGTAAATCACATATATCCACACATCCTAACCCAATGTTAAATTTACAGAGATTTACAAGTACCTGCAGAAGGAGTGGCTTTCCCCGTACAAGGAAAAGTTTGTGTCCTTTTGGGTCGATCAGCATCTCAACTACCGTAACTACACTACCAACAGAGTTGAGGTTGAGCATTCACTCCTGAAGTCCGAGTTGAAGGGGAGATGTACATTTCACAGAATAATTGAATGTGTTAATGATATCCTCCTCGGACAAGATATAGAAATCAAGGGCCAACTGGAGGAGAGCAGGATTTTTAGAGCTGGTAAACACAACTACCCATGTTTGAAAGACCTGCTTTGTGTTGTATCTGTGACAGCTCTGGATATAATGGTCGACGAAATTAAACGATTCAAAAGTGAGATCGGTAAAGACTTGAGAAAGTGCGGGTGTAAGGTTTGGATTAGTTGTGGGCTTCCATGTGCATGCCGTCTAGCTGCGTACATGCATTACAGTAAGTTTATCTGAATATAATCAATTGATGTTTTTTTGGGTAAATGAACAAATATTATACATATTTTTCAAAAATGTAGGCAAACGTGTTGAGGTGCATAACATAAATGACTTTTGGAGAAAGCTAGACTTGACACCGTCGACGTGCCTACCGGACAATGATCATCGAAAAGACTCCGACGATGACGAAGCTATCGACGATTTAGTAGAGGATGTTAAGGTCCAGTTTAAGCAACAATCGAAGGCCCAGAGGAAAAACTGGATATCAAAAATTAAAGACATCGTCTATCCGGGGAGAACCAAAATTAAGGACCCTTCCGTTATTACAAATAAACGTGGAAGACCAATCGGGTCAAATAAAAAAATACCTCAAGTACGTCCAATCATAATTCGAAGTATAGTTAATTGATTTTGTTATGTAAGTGCACTCTATTTGTTAGTTTACTTCGAAATCTAATTAACTGATTTATTATTTGTTGCAGGTGCCCGACATTAACAAACCAGCGGCAAACACAACACCTTCTGGTCTTCAAAAATCCAAGTCCGTTCAATTTGCCCGACCGACTTTTCAGGATACCCAGTCCATGGGTGGGTTTTCTGATCGTTTTTCGCATGCGTCATTATTTGGAGAGGGCCAGTACGAGAGACACGGTGAATACATGAGCACACAATCACGTTTATTCGACGAACCTGAAAGCCAACCACAATGGCCTGACAGTGGGAGACACAGTGAATATGTAGGCACCAGTTCAATTTTTGCAGACACTGCTAGTTTATTCGAAGAACCTCAAAGCCAACCACAATGGCCTGACAGTGGGAGACAGAGTGAATATGTGGACACCGAAGCACGTATCCCAGACACTACAAATTTCTTTGACGAACCTTATAACCAACCACAGTGGGGTCAGTATGGGAGACATAGTGAGTATGTGGTCAGCGAATCACGATTCCCAGACATTTTCGGAGAACCGAATAACCAAACGCAAGGAGAAACGTCCAGCTTTGTTGATCAACTATTTGGGGGACCACATACACAGAACTTCTCTGAACCGTTTACACACAACTTCTTCGACACGGAGTCAACATGGACTGACATGAGAACATACCTAAAGCAAATACCTTTTTACTTTCAGCGTTACGTTGTAGATATAAAAAATGTTCTTTCTGATGGTAACTGTGGATTTCGGGCACTAGCCGTTGCTTTGGGTGAATCTGAGGAAAAGTTCGAGTGGATTCGCAAACTAATGCTAGAGGAATATGAGTCCAAAGTAGGATACTATAAGGTTGCATTCGATGGTGAAGCAACACATATACATACTTTGCTTCAATTGTCTTATCCCGGTGGTCGCCCATTTAAATACTGGATGATGAATCCATATTGCGCTATGCTTCTGTCCAATGCTCTGGGTCTTATAATTATATGTTTAAGTGTCAAAGAAAACATCACATGTTTCCCTTTTTGGAAGGGGCCAGGCCAGCTATACCGTGACGAGCCAATATGCATTGCCCTGGTATCCGGAGATTCACATTTTGTTACGGTTTATTTAGACAAGAACTGCCCATTGCCTTACCCCTCAGCTTGGGGATTTGATAAACCTGCATCGCGGGCCTGGGCAAAAGATGCGAAGTACAAAGACCGTTTGGCTGAGTACGACAGACACATTCAAGCGACTAAACTACCTCCGGGATTTCAGCAGATTGATTAGTTGACTTTATTATACTTGGTTTGTATTTTTTGAACGTTTGTTAGTTGATGTATTTTTTGACTTATATTTGTTATTATGATTACTAATAATAGTTGACGTATTCTTTACATTTGTATTTTAATATAATATTTATACATTTTTTATTACTAAATATAGTTGATGTATTTTTTGACTTATATTTGTTATTATGATTACTAATAATAGTTGACGTATTCTTTACATTTGTATTTTAATACTTAATGCATTTGTACTTACATTTTTTTTATTAGATTACTAAATATAGTTGGTTTCTTACAAAAAAAATTTCATACATTTTTTATTACTAAATATAGTTGATGTATTTTTTACGTTTTTTTGTTAATATGAATATCATCATCAACACATCCAAAAAGATAAACACATACACACCACTAACATAAGTAAACAAAACATGATATATTGTTCATAACCACAAAATACTAATACATATCAACATCGTTCTCATCATCATCATCATCCAAGTTGACATGATACGATCCACCAGAGAAATGAAAGTCTGTGACCGACTGCGCGCCCGCCTGAGGAGGAAGAGGAGCCTGTGCATAACTATCATAGTTAAATAAGCGTTCGACCCAGGAGGATTGGCTACCAGCTGCATCGATGTTCAGGTCGAGATGTGGACGTGGCTGGCCTGTCCCATGGGCCTGATGAGGCTGGGCACCCTGTCCCTGTGTTAGATGCGTATAGTCATACGCCTGGGTACCTATCTGCCTGATGACCCTCCCTATGCCGCGGCGATGCCCCAGCCGGGATCCAAGTTCCTCCATGAAAATTTGATCCTGCGGAGTTGGATTAGGTTCCCGTTCAGCCTCCTCCTTCTTCTTCTTCAGGTTGGCCTGAATCACGTTACATTATATATAAGGTTGATTATATGGACATTTAATAATAACAAATATATTCGCTTAAAATTAAGAGACACTTACATGTATTTGTTCAGCCACGGGGTGTTCCCAAGGTCGCCCATCAGCTTTTTTCTTGTGCCTTTCTTCGTACAAATCCACCAAGTCTACGTCTCTGTTTTTATGAACCTGTAAACACATCAATTTATCATAAGAATATACATTATTTAACCAATATCTGTAAACACAAGTATTTATATATCACACAAGTATATATATTTGATAACAATAACAGACCTTTTCTTGGTGGACGTACTGAGAGTAGGATTGTCGTCCATGGGTCCCCGCAAGAACTTGCTTGCCCCTGTTCGTCTTGTTTGTCGCCGATAACTTCACCCGGTCTTCCCGCTGGTAGTACCTCAACAGCGCCCTCCAGTCCTCCGCCGACAAATCCTCTGGAGGAGCAACTTACTCTAACTGTGGAACAGCTTTCAGGCCCCCCTTGGATTCAAAGTGTTTTCTCTTGAACTGGCTCTTTCTGCCCCGATACTTAGCTTTGCAGTCGGCCTCGACAGCCAGTCTGAACCCCTGTCTGACAGGGTCTAGGGGGTCAGGGGTGTCGATGAAGTGGTCCAACTTGAACCTAGTCTGCAATTTTAAAGTATTAGTTAGCTCATTTAAAAATTTATACAAACATCATACAACAAATTCAAAATTATGATGAGGCGTACGTTTAGAGTCGGGATAACAAATGCCTTTCTCTCCTGAGGCACATGGTCCATGAGTCGTAAGTCTGCGGGACGGTTCGGATCAGGGTGCCAATCAGGCTCTTGTACATGGGGGCGTTATCACCGATCGCCTGCCACGTCTTAAAATGGGTCGTGTCAAAGTCTATGCTTAGACGACCTCTATTCGCGAATTCCTCCTCTAAGTTCAGGTTCTGACCGGGCCCCCTCCCCTTTCCCTTTCGTGGGGCTAAAACAAAAAAAACACAAAATTAGTAAATAAACCTAATTAATTAAAAAATGAACTATAAACAACCATTTTTCTTACCGCCACTCCCTTTGCAGCCCCAGCCTTTCCTCCACCATGGTCTACGAGGGTCTTCATTACCACCATCACCGCCGTGATATGTAGCCATTTATACTGCAAAATACAAAACAAATTATACACATTTTTAAATTACATACAACAAAATGATCAAGGTTAAGAAAGATCCAAAATTATCACATATGTATTTTTTCTAACTTATTTTTGTACGAAGTCTTTAATTCTTCAATTTTTTATATTAATTCGTTTTTACTAAATTTTTAATACGTAATCTTTATTACAACTTTTGTTATTACTTATATACTACTTTTTTAACTTACTTTTTATATTTAGTTTTATCTATATTTTTGTTACACTTATTATTTATACATTTTAAGTAGTTTATTTTAATCAATTTTTTTACATGATCTTTGATTATTACTTCTATACATATATTTTTATGGTTATAATTTTATATACTTTTTAAAATTTGTATTATGCTTATATGAAGTTTTTAAACCTTTTAAATGTCGTTTTTGTATGTACTTTTTATACAAACTTGTTTATTTAGCTTTATATTTTTTTTTCTAAATTTTTTACTTATTTCTATAATACTTTTTGAAAGTGTTTTTTATTTTTACTTTTATACTTTATTTAATACTTATTTTGAAAGTTTTATAGAAACTTGTTTTTTATACTAATATAGTTTACTTATATGTTTTTTCTACGTAATATTTAATATTCTTTTTAACTTACTTTTTACACTTATTTATATATATATTTTCTTACACTAAATTTTGTACTAGAGACATGATACGTAATATTTCATCTAACTTAACAAATTACATACAAATATAATAATACAAATCACTAACTTAACAATACTAACAAACCTATAATACAAATCACTAACTTAACAATACTAACAAACCTATAATACAAATCACTAACTTAACAATACTAACAAACCTATAATACAAATCACTAACTTACCAACAAAAACTAAAACTAACAATACAAACAAACTTATTAAAATCTAAAAATTAACTATCAATCCTAACAAAACTAATAAAACCAAAAACAATATTAACATATCAATATAATCAATTAACAATAAAAAACACAAATAATAACAATCAAAAAGGGATAATATGGCCGGAAAATACATACCAAAAGAGATGGCCGGAAAAAACTAACGGGGGAGGAGAGCCGCCGCACTTGCCGGAAAACTGGCCGGTAAATCCACTAACACGGCGGTGATGGCCGGAAAAATATCCAATAAATCGCTGCTAATACTTTGAAAAACAAGAAAAAGAGATGAAAATCGTTTTTTTTCGGATTGAAAAAGGCAGAAAAGGAGAGTTGTGGCGGAGTGTTTTTTCAAAGTTTGGAATGAAAGAGACGGACGGGAGAGGTTTTATTCAATTTTTGGCCCCACTCAAGTATTTGCGGCGATTATCGCTGCAAATACTTAGGTCAAACAGTCAGCGCCATTATGGCGGTGGCTAGTGGATTGCTGACGTGGCAAAACTATTTGCAGCGATTATCGCCGCAAATAGTTTAGGTCGAGACAACAAAATTAAATGGTTAGGGATCCTCCGGGCGCGAAAAAAAGGTAAGAAAATATATTGACTTTAATGAAGAAATCAGTTATGTGCATATAATGACAAAAACAACTTTTTATATATTATTATATAACACCTATTAAATATTCCGTAGTACAAGTTGCAATTGAATTCACGCGGATATAACACTGAATACAGTTGATATCTAAGCTTAGCAACCGCCATCAGTTACTGAAATTAAACGCGTTGTTTATTTGTTTGTTTTTCTTTCGTATCAACTGCATGTGGGGTCCCACTTCCACCACCCCTATATTTGGCCGGTTCAAGTTTAACTTCTAATACTATTTTATAAGAACCGTTAATAATTTTAGGGCAAATTAGTTTAAAAAGTATCTTATTTGTCTGTTTTTTTTTCCCTGGGTATAAACCAAAAACTCTTCCTTTTATAATACCCGACGGTGTAAATTTTTACTAACATAGTGTCTAAAATACCACCAGCCATGTTAAGCTGTTTTGTCCTAGTTGACATAGGTGTTAATGTATTTATTTATTTTATATATATATGTGTGTAAATAATAGTGTAATATAAAAATACTAAAGTTGTGTCCACTGCATCTGCATACGCACTTTCGTCCTTTCCCTAATCCCTCTATCTTCTCTCTATAAACATCACAACAACTAATCATTCTCTTTGTCAATAAAGAACATGTGAGATCTAAAATATAAAGCTGGGAAAAATGATCAAGAATTATAATAATAATAATAATATAAAATGTAAAGCTGAAAAAGAATGATCAAGAATTATTATCATAATAATAGAGGTAAAAAAGTGATGGCCGGATTTTGTTGTTGGTGGCGATAGGATGGCGTGGCCTTATCACAATCTGAATTCTAAATATTTTGTAGAGGAGTGAGAATTGGGGGTTAGGGTTTGTTTCTAGATCTAAATGGTGGCGGTGGTCATGGTAGCGGCTACAGAGGTGGTGATGGTGAGGCCGGAAAACAGATGACCCTAACCGCCAGTGTATAATCGCGGTGATGGTTGGGGTTAGGGTTTAATGCTGTGGTGATGGTGGTGATTTTGAAACCTCCTCAAGAATTAATGTTGTTTCGTTGTTAGAGTTGTTAAAAACGGACAGGATGGTATTCGCCGGAGAAGATAGCGTTCGCCGGAAAAAATGGTGTTCGCCGTGGTTGATGAAGATCTGGTGGTTCTTGTTGGGTTATACATAAGTGTACACGATAATACCAAGGATTTATCTGATTAGTTGTTGTTGTTGGATCCAAATTTCATCATTGTTGATGTTCTTATTCCCTTGTTTATGTGGCTTTAATTGTTAAGTATTGCTCGGTTTCTTGAGCTATTTGACTGGATTTTTTGTCTGGCTTCACTTTCATCAGTGAATTCACTACATGATTTTGTTGTTCATGTTTTTGATTATACGATTTGTTTTTGGGTTTAAGATATTTGTGTTTGGGTGGTGAATGAATGATTTAAAGTCGTCGTGAATTGTGAGAACTGATTTATTTTTATGTGTTTATTTTACACGTGGCAAGTCAAAATAGCTATGAACAATAGATGGCAAAAACACACACAAAACAACTGCCACGTAAGATTTTTAATACCGGATAGTGGTTTTAGTACTCATGTTAGGTCGATTTTACACACCCTTAATTTACAATAAGAGTTTTTTTTGTTTTATACCTAAAAAAGTAAAAATGAAGAAGTAAGATACCTTTTAAACTAATTTGCCCTTAAATTTTTTTAATCTAATTGTAAATAAATTATTATATATAAGTTTACACATTTGCTTTTAGTTTTCATATCTAATCACAGGTTATGTTATACTATAATCACCGTCATTTTATCTAATGAATGTGTATATTTGAACTATTTTACTAGCTTGTTGGGGACAACAATATTTGACTTGTGAAAATTAAGTTACATCATTCTGTTGAAGAATTCGTAAATGTAATGAAGCTTTGAAAATATGGTCATTCGTTAATGTTCACATTCTTTTTTTAATATACGAGTCATATGCCCGCGTAATGTGGTTGCGATGGTGGTAGTGGCGCGAGGTGGTGGTGACGGGTGACGGCAGCGACGGGTGGCGGTGGCGATGGTGACAGGTGGTGGGGGCGGCAATGGTGGTAATGTAAAAGTAATTGATGTTAAAGAAGGTAGTGTAGTTATTTTAAGGATGGAGGGATTTATGTTGTAGAGTACTTCATTAAGGGTATTATAGGTATATTAGGTAGAGATGTTATGGATTTTTTAGGTACTTTATGTAACAACCCTCAATTTCCGACTAGGACAATTTACTTAGACTTATCTAGTTATCTATCCCTAGAGGTTTATTAAGAGAATTGACCTTCTAGACATTTAAGGCACAGTGATAATTGCCCCCTAGTTCAATGAAATACCGTAAATGACTAGCTATCTTAGAAATGCCATAAACAATAACTATAATCAATCAAGACAATCTCAAGCTATAAACTAGGTCTAATTGAACTTGACGAGATGTCAATGAACCAAAATTTTATTTCAAGAAATTAAGTTATAAAAAAATAGTTGTATAAGACTCACAAGTGGTGATAACAACCAAAAATCTTTATAAATATCCCAATAATTCAAACACCAAGCTAATTAAAGTACATGAGCACAAAAATATAATGACCATCTCAAAATTTCTATTTATAAACCTTATGCATACAAAAGTGTTGAATAAGAATAATAAGTGAACATATAAGTCTAATAAAAATAGAAGATTATAACTAATGATTCAAGTAGCAAATTAAAACACCAAAATATGTATACACATACATACACATACGGATATAGATATATATATATGAATACATATGAATACAAGTATTATAAAAGCCTACTAATTAGTTAAATTGTAATTCCACACATGCACCTATACTACTTATACTTACATACAATACATACATACACATAAAATACAAATTTAAATCAAAAACCCCCTTCCTTTTTTTTCCTTCAAAAACCGGCCACAACACCCCCTCCAACACCCCTTCACCAATCAAAATACACCTTCCTTTATACTCCCCATATACCCTTACACCTAAACCCTTAACACTCCTCCTAACTCTCTTACACTCCCAATACACACATACACACACACAACTCCATCTTTTCTCTCACCATTTCACACACTCCACAATGTTTTTCTCTCAAAATTTTCTGCACATTTCTTCTTCCTTTTTCGGTTCAAACAAGAGAGAAAAGGAGACCCAAAAGCTAATGTAATCAACTATAATAATAAGGGTTCAAGCTAGATCGTTCAAGGGTGTGTTGAGGCAAGATAGGGAGCCCATTTTGAAGCATCTTGGCCGAATTTTCTGCCATTTTCCAGCCCCCAAAACCGATTTTTATCAAGGTTGTTTCACATACTCTTTAACTAGATCATCTCTTCCAATGTTCTTAGTGAAGCACATGTTTTTCTTTGATTTAACCCATTAAGCACATGACCCAAATAAGGTTAAGCCCAATAACTAAATTAAGTCCAAGTCACCTAAAAGCTCATAACACTTAGGCCCAATTTGGTAATGGCCCATAACACTTAAACGAATTTCATAAACCCGGATAATCATAAGATATATCAAGAAGTATGTGAGTTTGAAAGATAAGCGAAATCAAAGTAACATAAAAGATAATTAAGTGGAATGGACATAAGTAATTACGTTAACCAAACTATAAATTGATATCACAAATGCTAATTCGTGCTAAAATCGGTTACACATCAAATGATGAATAAGGATAATATAACTTAATATGGCATTCTCATATGATAACCTAAGATGCCAAACGAAACCACAAATGAAGGCAGATTACCGAAATTCTAACAACTTATAATTACATGTATATTGAAAGTGACTTTTTCACCATCAATCCCTACAACCAAAAAGATACGAGTATTAGCAATACACTTGAATTCTTTAATTGATGACAACTTAATGATAGTGGCATTTCTAAGTGATGGCTTAAGATAGGAACTTATGTATATTAGTCCTCTCGTAGGGATAGTCTTGGCTTGAAATGTGATTGAGGAATATGACGGATATATGATCAAGGAAGCGATAGATGGGAAGTACCCATTTTGGATAAGTGAATATATTATGCGCCATATCAAGGTGAGTCATAGCCCCCTTTCAAACTCTTTTATATGTTTTACTTGCGGGGTGAAAAACATGATTAATTAAAATGACTTTCTCTTATGAAATGATTCTTTGAAATAATGATAACGATATGGGAATTATATTGTATGTTCAACATGTTATATATTATATGATGAGCTTGAGTACTGTCAAATGGTGGTCCCCTGTACACTACTATTAGCTCATTGAGGCCTGTAGTTAGAGGGTTGCGCAACTAGGATTCGTTCCCTCACTCACCAATATGGCAGCGGGTTGACTGGCCGCCTGAGTGGCGCCCTCATCTCCGGTATGCCTAGGGGTGCTCTAATCTACTTTATATATTATTGGTCGTCTCCATGGCACGACCCATTTATTATTATTATTGCACGTGATTGACAGCATGTGCTTCTATTATCATATCTTCGGGACATATTATTATTATTATTATTTGGACGTGAAAGGGTCTTAGTAGTGGCTCAAGCACAAACTCATCAGAATTATGCCTTTGGCTAAATATTATTGATTATTACTTATGGTTGGATATTACGGATTGAACATACGGTTTGGGTATTGGACCTCATATGGAATCTCGAAAGTTGTTGAAATTGGCGATATTGAAGTATTGATGACCGAATGGTTTTGGTATGATGAATGATTAATCGATTGATATATTTTTCTCTCACGATAAATGTGACAAATGAGAACTTATTAATTTACCATGGATTTCTCAACTCTTTGAAATGATGTTATGGTATTTTGAAAACTTGATGGTTTGATATGGGAATTTTTGTCGGTCATGTGGTTTGGGTGAATTGATATGAAATAATATGTTTCTTTAAGTTTTGAAATGGATATGTAACGAGATTTACTTGCAAACCTATGCACTCACCAACTACGTTTTCGTAGTTGACACTTTTTCTTCATGCTTTTCAGGATTTAGCATTAGCTTTGAGGAAATGTATGCATCATGATTGTTTGCATTGCACTTTGGAGTCAAAGATCAAACCTTGTGATGGGCAATGGAATCCGCCTTGATCATTGTAGTATATTATCTCATGTATTTGTTAATTGTTTCGTGGACTCAATATCCAAGTATGGTAGACGTACTGTACTTGGGAATTGATTCACCTGCTGGTGCATTGTAAAATTATTTTTATTAAATAAAGCTATGGTGAATGTTATTTATAATCCTTTGTTTTGAATACTCGACTTTCTGTACATCTCATTGTTCCGCCTTAGTTGGGGTGTTACAGAAAATGGTATCAGAGCCTAAGGTTATAGAGAACATTGGGGTTCCTCCGGGAATTCCAAAACTATAGCCACTTTCGAAAACGAATTTTTATAGTCGAGTCGAGCATAAGGTTAAGCGGACTAGTTTGAGCTTTACATGGTAGGACCCTAATTAAACGTAGGTCATGAACTACGTTTAATTATGAGAGGACCATGTAAAACTCAAACGGCCACTTGGACTCATGTTCAAAAGGATTCCTTTTCAAAAAAAAAAAAAAAGATCTTTAATAAATCCATTTTTTTTATGAGAATACTTGTTGCATTTAGACATTCACCTAAGCATATATAGCTATCCGAGACTTGCTTTACTTGAGGATTATGCTAGTCAAGTAGGATTCCCCTTATGCATATTAGAAGTGAAATGAATATAAGATTGAAAGGTATTCGTTGATACATGCTACTCTATGCTATAACATGTGAATTTGGGCATGATTTGATTGCAATGTGAAAGCTTATAATGTGCAATGTGAAAGTTGTAATATGCAATGTGAAAGCTTAAAATGTGCAATGTGAAAGTTTGTAATATGCAATGTGAAAGTTTGGAATGTGCAATGTGGAAATTATGAGAGAAATGCATGCGTAAAAGCTTTATGATTTATGATGTTGATCTTTAAGTAGCTTATGCAATTTAAAATAATGTGATTACTATGAGGCATGAAATCACTTTGAGATATGACTTGATTAAATTATTGGGTAATGAGGTTGATTATTTATGATTGATTTGAAAAAAAATATGGAAATGACGAGTTGATATGAAATTTCATGGACGATATGGATATAAGAGCCTTTACTTCCTAAGTTTGAGCTATTTGAAACTAGCGCGTGAATATTGCGATGATTATGTAGTCATGCCTTACTATGGAGATAGTTATTGCGCCCTAAGGTTGAGCTATTTGAGGACTAGTGCGTGAATGATGTAATGATTATATAGTTGTGCCTTACTATTGAGATAGTTATTATGCTCTAAGATTTGACTATTGAGAACTAGCACCTGCTAGATATGATTATAATGTGGTTAGTCCTTACTACTGAGATATATATTGCGTGATGAGATTTGACCGCTTGGGAACTAGTGATTGTCTCTGAGAAATCCATTATAAATTAGAAATTTCCTAAGTATGAAAGTTGTCATTAAATACCCCTCCGTCATTCGTCCACTTGTGATCTTTTGAAAATTATCCATCATCATATTTCTTATGACACCGCTACTCATTATTGACATACGACAACGCGATATCATCGGTAGAACATCTTCCCACGAACGTTGGACGATATACTCTAAGAATTGTAGTCCCAAGATATGACGCGACTCTATCCTTTTAGAAACTACCCATAACCTTTGCGTTCAATCTAAGATGGTGCGAAACATATGGGAACGTCGAACGAAGTTGGAGACATACGAACGCTGAGCTGTTTTAAAGCCATATGACGATATGACGACACTAGTAGGACGCATTCCTATATATTCTAGACGACACGTCACGAGGATTGTAACCCCAATATTTGGTGCGATATTTCTATTCTAACACGTGTACGCAAACAACTATCTATATTCTAAGCCGGTGCGACATATATTGACGTCATCGAAAGTTGGAGTCCATTGGGCAACGAAAGACATAGAAGTGATTTCTTTAAACCGCGCAAGGAGTCTGATTCGAGCCTTAATGATTCTTTTGTTTTTATATTTCCTATTTCATTCATTCGAAACCAAACTCTATATCCTTGATTACTCAAAGTAATGACCACCACCGCTTCTCTTCAAAAGTTAGTAACCTAACAATATACAGTTCATTTATGCAATACTCAGTAAAGGAAAATTCGAGTAAGTAGTACCCACTCTCTCGTTGCGACATCAAGGGACGCGAAAAACAGTTGAGACACCAGTCGTCCATATGTGGAAGACTTGGGATAACTTTATCGCGTAGAAGATGCTATTGTGTCACGTACATAACGTAGGACGTGCAAGATATGTTGTGTGTCAATCAAAGTACAAGGAAGCAAATTTTCACAAGCGACGTTGAAGCAATCCGTTTAACTCACCTAAGAATATTAATTTGAGTTGTCGTCTTATTCTCGCCATGAACTCTTACTCCCCACTTCCACATTGAAATTAGCCAAGTAAATTTCGACAATCTTGAGGACCAAACACGATGAAAGCATGGTTCTTCTTCTTTTCCAAAGATTTACATTCCCTTGATCCACGGATGACTCGATGCAACACCTGAAAGTGGTGAGACCAAATAACTAACACCACCCACTCGCAACGACGTTAAGAGAAGGACCCACTCGATACAAAGAAGTTTAGAAAACTAGTGAGTTAGAGAAGTATAGTATAGAAGATACTATAGACTAGTATACCCAATGAAAGTGATGCCTTGGATATGGTCTACATGTGAGAGAGTGTAGAGGCAATTGAAGCGAGGCCTCAAATTAGTGAAGGAATTTAAGGACCTTCTATCCATGTAAAAATGGAGCCTCGGCGGCAGTTAGAAGAAATCCCAAAGTTACCGTTGGAGCGAAGATGTAATTAAGAAGGAATAAGAAATTTGGCGAATTGAAGATCGTCAAGGAAGACGAGGAGAATTGAAGATCAGGAAGCCCTTTACATTTTTCTAGAGGAAAAATGTTAAGGGGGTAATCGCAACAAGGAAGATACTCGAACAAGGAGTATGGATAGCAAGATTATATCTTATCTTTCAAGAAGGGTTATTCACTAGCGTCATTGAAAGAGATATGAAGTAGAAAGTAGAGTAAAGAAAGGCGATTTAACCCAAACGGTAAAGTAAAGGCATTGACGCCATCTACAAGATGTAGTTCTGGTGGCGTTTATCGTTATGGCGGTCCACTCGTTATTATTTGAATACCCCTTGGAAAACCTCCATCGAAAAAGAACTATTAGTGGAGTATATCAACCGAGCTTAGAGAAGGCGGTACACGCTTAACGCCTGATGGAGGCTGGCTTTACCAAGGAGGAGAAGTATGGTCGATAAGTAGAGGAAGCACGATGACCTGTGATGGTTATCCCCTCCAGGTCAACGGTCAAATGGAGGTAAGCTAAAACAAGATGAATTTGAGTGAAAAATAATTTGCGACACATGGTTAATCGTCAAGGACCATCGACCCAAGGAGTAGTGCGCCCAAGAAGAGTGAAGGAGGAAAACAACATGGAATCACTAAAGTTAGTAGTGAAAGCAAATAAGGAATACGACGCTAGAAGTCAAGGCACATACTACCACAACGATCACGGAAGTTGGTCGTTGAACTACTTTTCAAGAAACTACAAACTCCGGGAAGAGCTAGTTATGGAATGTTTGAACGGAAGGGTGATAAGGATAATTCGCATCTGTGATGAGTTAGGATCAAAGGATCCATATCACCATGATCTGACAAGTACCCTTGAGATAACTACAAGGACTGGTGACTGCTTATGTGCTGTTCAACACGACGATTACTCTAGTTGGAGATGGATTTGAGTGACGAAACGGTAAGGAGTATGGTGACCCATAAGAAAACGAAAGGAAAACAGAGAAAACCGAATGGTTGAGAAAAGGATAAAGTGACCGATGTTTCCCCTAAATTATATTATATCACGATTTCTAAGGACATTAGGTTATTGTATTTGAAAAGAAGCTTAGCTTAGATAGCTGGAAATGGATATGAGGCTCAGGAGAGCAAAGTAATTGACAGTTTTGTAGAGGTCAGGAGGACCTAAGAAGGATTATTTTAAAGGAGGAATTCATACGAATAAGGACATAGAAGTGTTTACCTTGAAATGATAGTGGTGATATGATTACTTAAGAGCATAAGGATTGTGTAAATCCTATCATGAGGAATGCGTAGGTATAGCAAAGAAACCAAATAGGTTATATGTGCGATGTTAAAAGAGATTTGTCGGTGATGAGTCATAGATAATGGTCCCTCTAGCGTAAAAAAAAAGTAATTAAAGGTACCTTAAAACGATTTGAAAGCCAATATCGGCAAAAGTAAGAGGAATTGGTAACGATATGACTTAGCGAATAATGAAAGAGGTGACTTTGGAAACATAAGGGCGAAATTGAAGAACAAAAGTGAGTGTGAGGAACAAGATGGAACTATCATCATACAATTCATGATTCCCTCGAACGCCATAAAGCAACAAAGACGACATTGGAAAACCCTAAAATGAGATACTACGAAGATGTACCTTTGCAATTTTAGTGCAACTCGGCAACCCAGTTAGTATCACTTTTGTTAAAGGGGAAATCCCTTAACAAGTGATTAGGCACAAACGAAGCCAATATTCTCAAGAAGCGGCAAGCGTGTCCAACGTTAAACCGAAGAAGGATGAAAATGGGCGAGAAGCTATTGGAACGATTCTTTAATTGGGGTAGGAGGTGATAAAGTATGCAAAGTAACAATGGAAATGAATAGCCACCAACGATCGATATCCCAACGTCTCTCACTATTTTATTGTAACTCACGTTACGAGCCGTTTGCTCATTTTACACCTCCGTATTGCCATTCTTAATATCATCCCACTATTTAGTATTGCTCTAGGCAAGATTGACAGCCCGCAACGATTACATACGATTAATCTCCAGTCGTCTCAAGAGGTGAGCGACATTCGTAACCTTTTTCTTTTTCGAAGTTTCTATTCACGAGAAATGTTAGGGCACAGAGCAATGGATGCCCCCAACTACGGAGATCAAAAGCTTGTAAGTAACCAAAAAGGTCATGATGAAACCAGATGGACTCTCACAAATTGTGCGTCTCCGCGAAGCCATCCTTACCGTCAAACCATTCATTTTATCACCGCGTGAACGAGCGAACTTCGAGGACGAAGTTTTAGTTAAAGGCGTAATGATGTAACAACCCTCAATTCCCGACTAGGACAATTTACTTAGACTTATCTAGGTATCTATCTCTAGAAGTTTATTAAGAGAATTGACCTTCTAGACATTTAAGGCATAGTGATAATTGCCCCCTAGTTCAATGAAATACCATAAATGACTAGCTATCTTAGAAATGCCATAAACAATAACTATAATCAATCAAGACAATCTCAAGCTATAAACTAGGTCTAATTGAACTTGACGAGATGTCAATGAACCAAAATTTTATTTCAAGAAATTAAGTTATAAAAAAATAGTTGTATAAGACTCACAAGTGGTGATAACAACCAAAAATCTTTATAAATATCCCAATAATTCAAACACCAAGCTAATTAAAGTACATGAGCACAAAAATATAATGACCATCTCAAAATTTCTATTTATAAACCTTATGCATACAAAAGTGTTGAATAAGAATAATAAGTGAACATATAAGTCTAATAAAAATAGAAGATTATAACTAATGATTCAAGTAGCAAATTAAAACACCAAAATATGTATACACATACATACACATACGGATATACATATATATATATGAATACATATGAATACAAGTATTATAAAAGCCTACTAATTAGTTAAATTGTAAGTCCACACATGCACCTATACTACTTATACTTACATACAATACATACATACACATAAAATACAAATTTAAATCAAAAACCCCCTTCCTTTTTTTTCCTTCAAAAACCGGCCACAACACCCCCTCCAACACCCCTTCACCAATCAAAATACACCTTCCTTTATACTCCCCATATACCCTTACACCTAAACCCTTAACACTCCTCCTAACTCTCTTACACTCCCAATACACACATACACACACACACACCTCCATCTTTTCTCTCACCATTTCACACACTCCACAATGTTTTTCTCTCAAAATTTTCTGCACATTTCTTCTTCCTTTTTCGGTTCAAACAAGAGAGAAAAGGAGACCCAAAAGCTAATGTAATCAACTATAATAATAAGGGTTCAAGCTAGATCGTTCAAGGGTGTGTTGAGGCAAGATAGGGAGCCCATTTTGAAGCATCTTGGCCGAATTTTCTGCCATTTTCCAGCCCCCAAAACCGATTTTTATCAAGGTTGTTTCACATACTCTTTAACTAGATCATCTCTTCCAATGTTCTTATTGAAGCACATGTTTTTCTTTGATTTTTCTTCTTGGAATACACTTAATGAGGGCATGTTGATAGAATCTTTCCTTTCATGCCTTTTCATGTCAAGATCTAGAGGAAAGATTCAAGGATTCAACTCAAATAAGACCCAAAAGTGATGATTCATGAGAAAACTTTCAAACTAGTTGATGGATCTTCATAAAAATCGATTTTTGTTGATATAGATGAAACTTATTTTCTGTGATTTTAATAAATAAACTCATGTTTATGTTGTATGAAAGATTTGTTAAGAGATTTGTTCATAAAATGGCTAGATGATTGCATGCATGTAACTTTTAGAATGATTCTTGCAAGAACCAAGTTTATTGATTTTTGGTTGGTTAAAGTTCAATTATAAATGATGATAGATGATTTTGAATTAGCTTGTAATCTGCAAATTTGATGTTAAAATAATATAAAAGTGAATAACAAACATGTGAGAGGTGATTAAGAGAATAAAATAAGCAAGAGAGACCATTGGTTGATTGCTTGGACCCAAAAAGAATCTGACAGAACCATACTTTTCACTTTAGACGGATAAAAGATGCATGTGAGGGCCGTTTCAAGCAAAACTTTCAAAATAAAAGTTGTAGATAAAAGAGTTAAGTTTAACCTCCAACTGGAATTACTCAAAAATACGGAGCCAAACAAAAGATATGATTTTTCTACTAGAACTGGTCAAAACTGCACTTTTGTCTGAATATTTTATCAACTTTAACAATTTTTATCTCCTAAGACATAAGGTTCCAGGAGGCCATACTTGGTGGAAAGTAAGTCCAATGTGTCCTAAACTTAAAATAAAATCGTATTTTTATTAAGAGCAAAACCCAAAGAACTTTTATAAAACTTCGAGTATGCAAAACAGTGACTGTTTTGACCACTTCCATTTATAAAAATATTTAGAGGTAGTAAACATTCTTCATAAATTAAGCCAAAATTCACAAAATAATTGGACACATATAGGTTGTTGTATAAAAATCAGGAGGGTCCAAATAATTCGGTTTAACCCCAAAACAGTAGCCAACATTTCACAAAAAGGTGAAGTAAAAACAGAAAATTCTGAAGTAAACCAATAATTTGTGTAATGGGCTAAAAGATACACTAAGGACCATAATGGGCTAACCCGGCCCAAATGATAAACCCATTTGAACCATAAATCAGTAGGCCCACTTGGCCCAATAAACCATGTAGCCCAATAACCAATATAACCCATTAAGCACATGACCCAAATAAGGTTAAGCCCAATAACTAAATTAAGCCCAAGTCACCTAAAAGCCCATAACACTTAGGCCCAATTTGGTAATGACCCATAACACTTTAACGAATTTCATAAACCCGGATAATCATAAGATATATCGAGAAGTATGTGAGTTGAAAGATAAGCGAAATCAAAGTAACATAAAAGATAATTAAGTGGAATGGACATAAGTAATTACGTTAACCAAACTATAAATTGATATCACAAATGCTAATGCGTGCTAAAATCGGTTACACATCAAATGATGAATAAGGATAATATAACTTAATATGGCATTCTCATATGATAACCTAAGATGCCAAACGAAACTATAAATGAAGGCAGATTACCGAAATTCTAACAACTTATAATTACATGTATATTGAAAGTGACTTTTTCACCATCAATCCCTACAACCAAAAAGATACGAGTATTAGCAATACACTTGAATTCCTTAATTGATGACAACTTAATGATAGTGGCATTTCTAAGTGATGGCTTAAGATAGGAACTTATGTATATTAGTCCTCTCGTAGGGATAGTCTTGGCTTGAAATGTGATTGAGGAATATGACGGATATATGATCAAGGAAGCGATAGATGGGAAGTACCCATTTTGGATAAGTGAATATAATATGCGGCATATCAAGGGGAGTCATAGCCCCCTTTCGAACTCTTTTATATGTTTTACTTGCGGGGTGAAAAGCATGATTAATTAAAATGACTTTCTCTTATGAAATGATTCTTTGAAATAATGATAACGATATGGGAATTATATTGTATGTTCAACATGTTATATATTATATGATGAGCTTGAGTACTGTCAAACGGTAGTCCCCTGTACACTACTATTAACTCATTGAGGCCTGTAGTTAGAGGGTTGCGCAACTAGGATTCGTCCCCTCACTCACCAAGATGGCAGCGGGTTGACTGGCCGCCTGAGTGGCTGCCCTCATCTCCGGTCTGCCTAGGGGTGCTCTAATCTACTTTATATATTATTGGTCGTCTCCATGGCACGACCCATTTATTATTATTATTGCACGTGATTGACAGCATGTGCTTCTATTATCATATCTTCGGGACATATTATTATTATTATTATTTGGACGTGAAAGGGTCTTAGTAGTGGCTCAAGACAAACTCATCAGAATTATGCCTTTGGCTAAATATTATTGATTATTACTTATGGTTGGATATTACGGATTGAACATACGGTTTGGGTATTGGACCTCATATGGAATCTCGAAAGTTGTTGAAATTGGCGATATTGAAGTATTGATGACCGAATGGTTTTGGTATGATGAATGATTAATCGATTGATATATTTTTCTCTCACGATAAATGTGACAAATGAGAACTTATTAATTTACCATGGATTTCTCAACTCTTTGAAATGACGTTATGGTATTTTGAAAACTCGATGGTTTGATATGGGAATTTTTGTCAGTCATGTGGTTTGGGTGAATTGATATGAAATAATATGTTTCTTTAAGTTTTGAAATGGATATGTAACGAGATTTACTTGCAAACCTATGCACTCACCAACTACGTTTTCGTAGTTGACACTTTTTCTTCATGCTTTTCAGGATTTAGCATTAGCTTTGAGTAAATGTATGCATTATGATTGTTTGCATTGCACTTTGGAGTCAAAGATCAAACCTTGTGATGGGCAATGGAATCCGCCTTGATCATTGTAGTATATTATCTCATGTATTTGTTAATTGTTTCGTGGACTCAATATCCAAGTATGGTAGACGTATTGTACTTGGGAATTGATTCACCTGCTGGTGCATTGTAAAATTATTTTTATCAAATAAAGCTATGGTGAATGTTATTTATAATCCTTTGTTTTACTCGACTTTCTGTACATCTCATTGTTCCGCCTTAGTTGGGGTGTTACACTTTAATTCCTTAATTGAGATTTTAAAAAAAGAGTTGCTCCTTTAATATGTATTTAGTATTAGTATATATGTCATTCTGATTTTACCAAAGACACCTTCTAAATTGTCGCTTCAATTACTCTAAGTTGTTCCTTTAAGACATTTTTTTATGAAAATGAAGAGGTGAATAAAAGCTATCAAGTAAAAAGATCGAAAATAAGAAACACACTCTTGTGAGATACGCAACGTAAAGTGATGTTTCCTTCTAGATATAAGTTAATTAACTTTGACGATTACACTATCATTTTTACAGAAATTAGAGTACACGCTCAAATGATCATAATCATATATATTTGTAAGTTATTATTAACGTTTAATGATAATTTAGAATAATTTTTAAGGTCGTGTTTGATTCCTAGATATTGATAAATGGAATTGGATTTTATTTTTTAGCGTGTTTGGTTGTTTAATAATAAAAGAATCTCAATAGTTCGAATGTAAATATTAATTTCTTCACTTATTTTGTCCGTCACTGAATATTTAAAAAAACAAAAAACATAACTCCAAATTTTATTCTTTCAAATTTCAATTTTTTTAAATGCTTCTTTAATGGATACGAACAAAATCTAGAGTCGTACTGAAAATTGACAAATTTGAGGTGGATCTTCATGCCCGATAAGGCATCCCATGTTTTTTTCTTTTTCTTGTATAAGCATGTAGTGACCGTCTCAATCGTTTTCTTTTTGTTTCAAAAGTTACATAGATTTAAATATATGTTTTCATCATCAAACACTTTGATATTTTTTAACTAAGATCTCTGTTCTTTTTTGCTATGCATGGAGTAAATCGATGTATCTTGATCTTGGAACAAACTGTTAGATCTATATATATTATCCTCTTTCTTTTTTTTTTTTTTTTTTTTTTTTTTGTGTGTCTTTGTTACATATTTGCATTGCCGATCGCATGCATGGCAATTCATTACGATTCGATTTCCTTATGATCCACTACAAGATATATATTGGACAATGTATCTTAGCATGCATTATCTTATCCTTTAGTATTTCTCTGAGTGTAAATGAGTATGATATGATCAATTAATTTATAGGCAGTTTTCTTTGTATAGTTTCAACAAAATATGGAATAACCGAATAAGTAATTTTTGCGCATTCCAATTGTGGTCCTTCCATAACATTTTTAATCCAAAATATATTTACTCAATAGCCTTGTTCACAAAAAAAGTTTTAAGCCCATATATGACCACAAAGGAGATATATCCAACAAATTACTATCTTAAAAAAAAAAAAATGTTAATCACTTCAATAATAAATTAAAACAATTAAATCCAAGTCTCCTAATAACTCCATAAAGACATGTCATCATACACTTCATCATCAACATTATCCACAAAATTAGTATCATACCCCACCATTTGAGGAGGTGACACCATCAATCCTTCTGCCATGTTGGCAATAAACCCCGGAAACCCAAAAATTTCTTCTTCATCAACAAATTTATTATTCATCCCAACTTCTTCCACCGCCGCCGGCGAGTCTTCCACCACCACATCTCCGCCAAAAGCCTCCGCGGCTTCAGCCGCAGCCTTCTTTATATCATCCACATTACTAGATTCCGGGACGGGCAACCGCCACACGGAGTCAGCAAAATTAAGACACGCAGACCGCCCTCTCATTGCCAAAACTGCCACATCATGTGCCCTGGCTGCCATGTCAGCAGTAGCATATGTCCCTAACCATAATCTTGATGATTTTTTATTTGGTTCTCTAACTTCACAAACCCATTTTCCTGAACTCCTTTGCCTTATTCCTCTGTAAATTGGGTGTCTTGTCTCCTTAACCTTCTTTCTTCCGGCCCGTTTTTTCGGGTTTTGTGAAGCTAATAAAATCACTTCTGGTTCAGAGTATTCACTGCAGCTACTTCCACTACTGCTGCTACTACAATCTAAATTAGTTGAGCAAGTACTATCCATTATAATTTAATTTGTAATTGTCTTTGCTTTTTGTTGTTATAAGTAGTGAGAGTAGTGAAGTTATGATAGATGAATTTGGATATACAAATAGTGAGAGATATATATACATATATGTTTCATTTGTGTCAGTGTGTGAATAGTGGTGAGCAAGTGGGTCAAGTGTGTACGGTAGGGTATATGAGAAAATTATAAGCCAGTTGGGTGGTGGTGGTGGAGGAAGGTTAGTAGAAGGAAAGAGGGGTTGGATATTTCATATATCAGGTGGCAGCCGGTTGTCTTTATTTGTTCTACACGCGTGGCTATCGTGGTTGATTACGATTTTATATTATTTATTTATTATGTTTTGACTCTTTTCTACCAAGTTGCCGCATTGGATATATTTAGTTTTCTATCCCATTAAAGTAAACGTATATATAACTAACTTATTTAAGTGGGTTTATTGGTTTGGTGGACCAGGGTGGAGTAAAGTTCAAACTTGACAATGTATGGTTTTCATCCTCGAAAATTTAGATGGATATTTTGAGAAGGCTTTTTGACATAAACTCGATTAAGATAATGGTTTAATAAACATTTCCAAAAGTACGTACAATTCGCATCTTTCAAATAAAAACTTACAATTTGTATGATATTTATTTTGAATACGCACGTATTAATTTTTTTTTGAAGGTGAATTTCGCTGAAAACTTCGTGTCGCGATTTGACAGCGAGAGGTCTAACATACGTTGTCTTAATCAGGTCCGCGCTAGAGAGCTCCCTCGAAGTAGAAATGCCTATTTCAAATTCCCGATGGAGAAAAACCCCCTACTAATTCGCCCGAAGGCATGACGATTAATAGGGGTAAATCCCGCCCTCTCAGACTTGAACCTGAGTATATCCAAGTCAAACCCACATAAAAGGACTTGCTATGTCCTCCCCAAGTTGTCATTGTGAGGTTTTGGCTACAACTAATTGCTTCTTTAGTTTTGGAATGTATATACTAACTAATTGTAAATAACCAACAATTACCAACCAGTCAATTTCATTATTTAAAATTCTGGTTGAAAAATTCAACCCGAACCAATCGTCAACTTGATAAAAATAGATAGATGTCCATGTGATGCAGGAGCAACGACGAGTAGTGTATTATGTATATGTGTGTGTGTTGCATTAGTTGGTTGGTTTACGGGTTGATGGGTCATACAGATTGACAGGTAGACAAGTCAGGTAGGTTGATGAGTTTCAAGTTGAGTGTGGGTTGGTTTCGAAATAGGTTGAGTATTAGCAGCCCTAGAAGTCAATCAAATTTGTGCAATAAAAATTGAATTTAAACACCTTTCGACGTACTCGTTTAGCCGATTCACTCATTTGAATCATTCTACTTTTTTAGCTTAATTAACAATCTTTTGGGTTTAAGATAACCCAATAAAATCAGTCGTGAGTAAATGAACTGAAACTTTTACTCATAATGACTAAAAGAATACCTGTGCACAACGGGTGATGGTGGTGGTGGCGGTGGCTGCGATATAGGTTATTGATGTAAAAGGGGTAGTGTAATTATCTTAGAAGTTAACGGTAGATGTTGTAAATTAATTTTATTAATGGTATTATAGATATTTCAAGTATATGTATTTCAATTTTCAAGTGAAAATGTTTAAAATAATAAATACAATAGAGGGTCATTTGAGATTTATCAACTATTTAGTTTAAAAAGAAGAGTAACAAATGTTTTACAATGCAATACATATAACTAAGCATATATGTATAGGCATGTAGCGAACAGGGAGTTAATCGATGTTGTGTAGTAAAACATGGTACTTTCCATTTGGGGTAACCGGTAACGTACATACTTGAGATACCTAATAATTCTTTGTAGAAGGATAAAAATTATTGTAATGGTCAGGTTGATATGAATCCATATTATAATGTTATTGAGCATTTCCAGTAAACAAATAAATATCACATCATGAGTATTATTAAGGTCAAGTATTGGGCTGATAATCATGCCCGTTAACAACAGTACCATGTAATATTAATTCAAAATAAAATTCAATTCACGTATATCAATTGGTAGCTAGGGGATCACCACTCACCAGTTCGAATAAATTGCATTTCAAATTAACTTAACAGATTTTAATTTAGCTATGATAATTGATGTAACTTGTAACATCCCAAACTTATCAAGTTTGACTTTTGACGTTGACCGTCAACTTGTCGTTAGTGACCGTTAGTAACTATGTGTTGTATATGTGCTTATGTGAATTAAACGAATTACGTGAGTTATGTGTTAAAATGATTTAAAATAATGAAATTAAAGTAGATAATGATAAATGAAGTCATTTAATGTTCCCGATAAGATTTAAGGGTCGATAAGTGTTTCTGTGGGCGTTAAACGAGCCGTTAAGTGCCGAAACGAGTTATAACGAAGTGCGAGGGCCTAGATGTAAAATTGAAAGTTGTCTCCAGTATATAAGGCGCCCTATGGTTGACCAAGAACCCTTTTGATCAGTTACAAAACCCTAGAAACACCTGCAAACAAAAGCTTAGATCTAATCTTCAAGTTATAGTTGATTTCGGGAGATTTTGGAAGGGAATTCGAGTGCTTTTCGATCCGTTGATCAAGCCTACAGGTATAGCATCACCTACTGATTGTTAATCAGGTTTTCAATTAGGATTTACCCCTGTAGATTCGGCCTAAAGGGTTGGGGTTCCTTGATCATGATGTTTTAGGTCAAAAACGTTGTTTTCATGATTATAATCGTTAATAGAGTTGATTAATTATGTCAAGATGCAAACTTTAATGTTGAATAATGTTGTTTATATGTAAATAAGTGAATCCCAGGTGTTTAATTAGATCCATGTGTGTTCAATTGTGTTTTTGAACCAAACGTTGCGGTTTCGAGTCGTTTTGATGATCAAAAAGAAGGATTCATTTATGCAATTGATTCAAGGATTAATTGATGTTTTCAAATGCTTAATTGTGACCTATTTGATGTCAATTTAATGGGTGTAAGTCGTGGTGGAGGTTTGGGATCCGTTTGGAAGGTGAATGAAGAGAAACTGAGTTGGTTTTGCTGGTCGGCACCCCAGGTGCGGCGCACCAGGTGGGTGGTGCGGCGCACCACTGCCCAGATTAGGGATTTTGATTTTCGAAGGGAGCCCGATATGCGACGCACCAAGGGCAGGTGCGGCGCACCTATACCTGATCTGAGTTTTCTGTATGATTGGTGCGACGCACCGGAGGTGCGGCGCACCACTGCCCAGATTAGGGATTTTGATTTTCGAAGGGAGCCCGATATGCGACGCACCAAGGGCAGGTGCGGCGCACCACTGCCCAGATTAGGGATTTTGATTTTCGAAGGGAGCCCGATATGCGACGCACCAAGGGCAGGTGCGGCGCACCACTGCCCAGATTAGGGATTTTGATTTTCGAAGGGAGCCCGATATGCGACGCACCAAGGGCAGGTGCGGCGCACCACTGCCCAGATTAGGGATTTTGATTTTCGAAGGGAGCCCGATATGCGACGCACCAAGGGCAGGTGCGGCGCACCACTGCCCAGATTAGGGATTTTGATTTTCGAAGGGAGCCCGATATGCGACGCACCAAGGGCAGGTGCGGCGCACCTATACCTGATCTGAGTTTTGACTTTTGACGTTGACCGTCAACTTGTCGTTAGTGACCGTTAGTAACTATGTGTTGTATATGTGCTTATGTGAATTAAACGAATTACGTGAGTTATGTGTTAAAATGATTTAAAATAATGAAATTAAAGTAGATAATGATAAATGAAGTCATTTAATGTTCCCGATAAGATTTAAGGGTCGATAAGTGTTTCTGTGGGCGTTAAACGAGCCGTTAAGTGCCGAAACGAGTTATAACGAAGTGCGAGGGCCTAGATGTAAAATTGAAAGTTGTCTCCAGTATATAAGGCGCCCTATGGTCGACCAAGAACCCTTTGATCAGTTACAAAACCCTAGAAACACCTGCAAACAAAAGCTTAGATCTAATCTTCAAGTTATAGTTGATTTCGGGAGATTTTGGAAGGGAATTCGAGTGCTTTTCGATCCGTTGATCAAGCCTACAGGTATAGCATCACCTACTGATTGTTAATCAGGTTTTCAATTAGGATTTACCCCTGTAGATTCGGCCTAAAGGGTTGGGGTTCCTTGATCATGATGTTTTAGGTCAAAAACGTTGTTTTCATGATTATAATCGTTAATAGAGTTGATTAATTATGTCAAGATGCAAACTTTAATGTTGAATAATGTTGTTTATATGTAAATAAGTGAATCCCAGGTGTTTAATTAGATCCATGTGTGTTCAATTGTGTTTTTGAACCAAACGTTGCGGTTTCGAGTCGTTTTGATGATCAAAAAGAGGATTCATTTATGCAATTGATTCAAGGATTAATTGATGTTAAGCTTGAAATAAGGGTTGTTTGGAGCCATAAAGTCACGAAAAATCTGCCCAAAATCATCTTCAAAACCAAGTTCTTCAAGTGTATAAATCTTCATCTCTTTACTAGATCTATCTTGTTCTTGTTATTTTTCAGAGATCTTATCAAAAGCTTATGTTTTCTTCTTGTTTTCTTTGTAATATACACTTGATGAAGGCAAGTTGATAGGATCTTTCTCCTCATGCATATGCATGTCGAAATCTATGAGAAAGATCCAAGGATTCAACAAGTTTAAGACCCAAAAGTGTTGTTATAGATTAGTAGCTTTTAAAGTGATTTTCCTTTTCATAGATCTATATGTTTTTGTATATTTTGAAGAATATATTTATGAGATTTTTCATTAAAAAGATGTTTTTATGTTGTAGATGATAGATCTATAAAGATTGGTATTGAAAAGTGTTGATTTGAATGCATGCATGTTAGATCTAAGAAAGTTGAATCTTGTTGTTGGATTATGAGATGGATATGGACTTGTATTAAGTGAAAAATATGTTAAAAGAGGTATAATAATCTGGAAATTTGATGTTAAGAGGTATAAAAATAAAGTATTAATCTTGTAAATGATGAAATCAAGTGTTAATAAAGCAAGAATGGTCATTGGTGAGTTGTTTGGCCCAAATACCTTCTGACAGAATCATTCTCCTGTCTTTGGACGGATAAACTGAACATGTGAGGCCGTTTCAAGAAAACTTTCAAAATAAAAGTTGTAGATAAAAGAGTTAAGTTTAACCTCCAACTGGAATCACTCAAAAATACTAAACCAAACCAAAGATATGATTTTTCTACCAAAAGTGGTCAAAACTGGATTTTTGTCTTAATGTTGAGTCAACTTGACGATTTTTAATTTCTTAACTAATAGGTTTCAGAAGTTTAAACTTGGTGTGAACTGAGTTCAAAGTGTCCCTAACTTAAAATAAAATTGGGAGATTTTTCTTAAATGTTTATCATAGAAATCTTTTATAAAATATTTTGAGTCGCACAGCAGCTCTTGTTCTGACCAGTTTTGGTTTGGTAATTTTTAGAGGTAGTAAACAATGTCTAAAAATTTAGCAAAAATTCACATAAATATAGGACACATATATGTCCTGTATAAAAATCACCAACGTCCAAATAATTCAACTTAACCAAAAATGACTACTCAACATTTTATGAAAATAAGTGTTAAAACAGAAAATTCCAAGTAAAAGTTCTTCACAACAAAATAAGCTAAAAGTCACTAGATTGCAACTCTAACCAACTCAACAATCTCGTAACAAAAAGTATTATAAACCTACTGAGAATATGTCAAATAAAAGTTATAAAACTTAACTTGGTTATTAAATGGCAAAGACAAGCCTACAAATCACTAATTCGGTTCATATAAGCACTAACCGAAAGCTTTAATTTGCACTTATCACACCACCACCACTATCACGACTTAAGACACCAAAATATAATGAACATTCTGGAAATAATGAAATAAGGATGAAAATCCATTTTGACGCATTTGAATTGCTTGAAAATGAGGCTAAAATCACTATTTCGGTAAACGATTTATAAGCTTAGAATCCTCAAAATGAGCAAGACACAAGAGAGGTTGAATTGATATGATTTTTCCCATGATAAAAGTTGCCTAAAAGCCTGGGATTTTTAGCCAAAAAGTTATGTGGTGATTTCTAAGAATTTCTGTTAATTATTAAATTTAAATGATAATTAAAAAGGTAAATAAATAAATAAATAAATTATATAAATCATGAAATTGGTTAAATAATCACAACCAATGATGAAAGTGACTAAAACCTACTGGAGTAAAATCATTTCAAGTCAAAGAACAAATGTCATATAATTTAGAAATAATTAAGTAAGTGAAAATCACCAATTAATAACTATTTTTAAATTAATAGAAAAATTTCATAAATAAATATATATATCACAATATTTTAAGTTAAAAAGCATAATAATCAGAATATAACCCAAATATAATTAGCCACAAATTATAAAGGCAAGTGAGGTACTTAAAAGTATTTTTAAATAATTATTTGGTTAATAAATCAAGAAAATGAATAAATAATTAATTAAATAATATTAAATTAAATAAATAGTTATAAATCAGAAAGTATTCATAAATATTAATATTATGAAGTTACTAATGTCAAATATTATAATCAAGCAAAGCACACAATGGGAACCATGATAATCAAAGGCAAGTTACCGAAATTCTAACAACTTATAACTACATGTATAATGAAAGTGGACCCTTTTACACCAACACTCTCTACAACCAAAAAGATGCAAATATTAACAATATACTTGGATCCCAAAATTTATGACAACATAACGAAAGTGGCATTTCTTAGTGATGGCTTAAGATAGGAACTTACGTATATTAGTCCTATCGTAGGGATAGTCTTGGCCTGGAATGTGATTGAGGAATATGACGGATATATGATCAAGGAAGCGATAGATGGGAAGTACCCATTTTGGATAAGTGAATATAATATGCGCATATCAAGGTGAGTCATAGCCCCCTTTCAAACTTTTTATATGTTTTACTTGCGGGGTGAAAAGCATGATTAATTAAAATGACTTTCTCTTATGAAATGATTCTTTTAAATAATGATAATGATATGGGAATTATATTGTATGTTCAACGTGTTATATGTTATATGATGAGCTTTGAGTACTGTCAAACGGTGGTCCCCTGTACACTACTATTAACTCATTTGAGGCCTGTAGTTAGAGGGTTGCGCAACTAGGACTTGTCCCCTCATCCACTATTATAGGTAGCGGTGGGATGTTTGGTCTGCCTTTGTGGCCACCTTCATTGCCAGTCCGGCCTCGCGGTGCTCTAACTACTATATATTTATGGTCGTCTCCATGGCACGACCCTTGGTTATCTTTATGCACGTGATTGACAACATGTGCTTATCATTATCTTATCATTTGGGACTATATATATTTGATTATTGGGACATAACCGGTCTTAGTAGTGGCTCAAGATCTATCTCATCAAATTATGTCATGGTAGTCTTACCATTGACCAAGTGGTATTGATATTATTATGGATGGAATTGTGGATTGAACATACGGTTTGGGTATTGGACCTTATATGGAATCTTGAAAGCTGTTGAAATTGGCGATATTGAAGTATTGATGACCGAATGGTTTTGGTATAATGAATGATTAATCGATTGATATATTTTTCTGTCACGATAAATGTGACAAATGAGAACTTTATAATTTACCATGGATTTCTCAACTATTTTGAAATGGATATGTAATGAGATTTACTTGCAAACCTATGCACTCACCAACTACGTTTTCGTAGTTGACACTTTTTCTTCATGCTTTTCAGGAATTAGCGTAAGCTTTGAGAAATTATATGCATCATGATTATTTGCATTGCACTTGGGAGTCAAAGATCAAACCTTGTGATGCAATGGAATCCGCCTTGATCATTGTAGTATATCATCTCATGTATTTGTTATTTGTTTCGTGGACTCAATATCCAAGTATGGTAGACGTATTGTACTTGGGAATTGATTCACATGCTTGTGCATTGTAAAATTATTTTTATCAAATAAAGCTATGGTGAACACCCCGACTATAGCGGAAACACGAGATGCCACAGAACGACATGGTACAAAAGATTTAAGTATAAAACATCCACATAAAGTTTCAAATGCCATTCAAATTCAAAAGGTTACAAGTTCAAGTGGACGTTTAATAAACATTACATAACCAAATTCATATCAAAAGATCAAATGTTTGCGTTACTAGTCCAACATGCAACAAATAAACACATCATCCATGGAGCGGTCCAAAAGCTAACTTACTGCCCTAGACCTGAAAAGCATGAAGAAAAAGTGTCAACTACGAGAGTTGAGTGAGTTCATAGGTTTAAGCTAACAACACGTATATATTTAATCCAAGTCAAGAAATAAATGTGTCATAAAATCTCCAAGAATTTCCATCATACTGTCCATACCCAAACCGTATGTTCAACCAATAATTTCCATCCATAATATAATATCAATACCTCTGGTCAATGGTAAGACTACCATGACATAATTTGATGAGATTGTTCTTGAGCCACTACTAAGACCATTTTACGTCAAAATAATAATAATGATAATATGTCCCGAAGATATGATAATAGAAGCACATGCTGTCAATCACGTGCAATAATAATAATGAATGGGTCGTGCCATGGAGACGACCAATAATATATAAGTAGATTAGAGCACCCCTAGGCAGACCGGAGATGAGGGCGGCCACTCAGGCGGCCAGTCAACCCGCTGCCATCTTGGTGAGTGAGGGGACGAATCCTAGTTGCGCAACCCTCTAACTACAGGCCTCAATGAGTTAATAGTAGTGTACAGGGGACCACCGTTTGACAGTACTTAAGCTCATCATATAACATATAACACGTTGAACATACAATATAATTCCCATATCATTATCATTATTTCAAAGAATCATTTCATAAGAGAAAGTCATTTTAATTAATCATGTTTTTCACCCCGCAAGTAAAACATATAAAAGAGTTTGAAAGGGGGCTATGACTCACTTGATTAGAGAGTGAAAGGGGCTGATCAAACGCGATTCCTTCGCTTAGATTTGTTGCGCCTCAAGCAAGCCTAAACTATAACGTATATATTCACGACGTAAGTTCGCGTGACATGAACTAGTGAGCTAGATCATGAGATGTATACTAGTAGACTTGCCCATCTTTGGTTGTTATTAGATTATGGAGTTTAAGTACATTATGATGCTCTCATTATTTGTTATAAGAGATTTGGTGGTAAGAGTCGTTTTCTCATTATACGTTTTTGTACGTTTATTGGAATTTCGGTAGTTTGGCTTTGATTTATATGATTTCCATTGTACACTTTGCTTAGTAATAATATTTGACATTAGTGGTCTTATAATATTAATATTTTATGTATATTTTCTGATTTGTAATTATATATTTAATTTAATAATATTTAATTATTTATTTATTCACTTTATTGATTTATTTGCTAAATAAATCCTTAAAAATACTTTTAAGTGTCATAATTGTATTTATAAATTATGAATGATTTCATTTGAATTATCTTCTGATATATATGCTTCTTAATTTATAATTTCATGTTTTATACTTTTATTTGTGTATTTTCCATTAATTTTAATAATAATATTTAATTAGTTATTTTTACTTAATTATTTATCTTTAAATTATGTAACACATGTCTCTTGACTTTTAACTATTTTTCTCCAGTAGGTTTTAGTTATTTTATCAATGGTTAAGATGATTTAACCCCATTCTTGATTTACATAATTTATTTATTGATTTTTATGTCTTTTAATTATCATTTAAATTCAATAATTCATGGAAATTCTTAGAAATCATCACTAAACATTTTGGTCAAAAATCTCAGGCCTTTTAGGCAACTTTTATCAATATAAATTCATATCAATTCAACCTCTCTTGTGTCTTGCTCATTTTGAGGGTTTTATGATTAAAAATCGTTTACTGAAATAGTGATTTTAGCCTCACTTCTTAAGCAATTAAAGTGATTCAAAATGGATTTTCATTCTTGTTTCATTATTTCCAGAAAGTTCATCATATTTTGGTGTCCAAAATTCGTGATAGTGGTGGTGGTGTGATATGTGCAATTTGGTGCTTTCGGTTAGTGATTATTTGACCCGAAAAGGTGATTTTTGAGCTTATTGTTGTCATGAACCAATAGATCTGAGTTTTATACTTTTATTTCAACTTATTTCCAGTAGTTTTATCATATTTTCTTGGTCATAAGATTATGGTGCATGTGTGTGCTCAAAATGCATTTTTGCGTGTTTTCGGTTTATGATTTCTAGCTTATTTTAACATGTTTTGATTCAAGCTTTATATCCTGATATTTTATCAATTTTTCCAGAATATTAACATTAATATTAACATATTTTTCACTTATAACAAGTCCATATTCATCTCATAATCCAACAAAAGATCCAACTTTCTTAAATCTAGCATACATGCATTCAAACCAACACTTTTTACTATCAACTTTTATAGATCTAACTTTCAACAACATAAAAACATTTTTTATATGAAAAATCTCAGAATATACTCTTCAAAAATATACAAAAACATATAGATCTATCAACAAGAAAATCACTTTAAAAGCTACTAATCTATAACAACGCTTTTGGGTCTTAAACTTGTTGAATCCTTAGATCTTTCTTCTTAGATTCGACATGCATGAGCATGGAAAGAAAGATCCTATCAACTTTGCCCTCATTAAGTGTATATTACAAAGAAAACAAGAAGAAAGTATGCGTTTTTGATAAAACCTTTGAATATAAACAAAAACAAGATTAGATCTAGTAAAAAGGATGAAGATTATACCCTCTTGAACTTGGTTTTGGATGAAGAAAGTGGGCAGAATTTTCGTGGCCTTTGAAGCCTCCAACAACCCTTAATCTAACCCAAAAACAATCCTTAAACCCTTGCTTGATATAACCCTTTAGTAATCTAACTTAATCCTTATTATTATTAGGTGTTTAATTTGATTTTTGTTGGTGTTTTATTGTTGTTGTTGGCCGAAAATGTGAAGAGAAAAGGGAGGGGGGAAAGGTTTTTCTTGAGAGGAGACAAGTTAGTATGTGAAGAGTGTGTAAAATGAGAGTTTCAAGAATGAATGTGGAGTGTAGGTTTTGAAAAGGGTGAGTATGTGTGGTGTGAAGGGGGGCCGGCCTCATAAGGCATTTGGAGGGTCTTTCTCACTTTTTTTTTTTATAAAAATTTGTTGTATAAAATGTATGTGTGTTAGGTCTATGTATATGTATTTTTGTAAGGTTAATTGTATTAGTTTGTAATATAAGTTTATGTTTATTCTAGCATGTATGTATATATATTTATATATATGTCGTGTATATGTATATGTATGGATATATTTTTGTATTCTTGATTTGTTACATAAGCCTTTATTTATAAACTCGTATTTATTTTAAGCATATATATATATAATTATGATTTAAACTCTTTTGTGCGCATATGAACTTATAAACCTATTTTGAAATAGAAATTTTATTCTCGTGACCAAATTTACTTTAAATGAGTAGATTGTTAGACCTTCGTAAGGATTTTTGATGGTTATCTCAACTTGTGAGACTTACATTATTATTTAGCTAATTTGATTGATCATCTATAAAATTTTTGTTCAATGGTATTTTATAAATCGAATTTAGAATTGAACAATAGCTTTAGATTGATAATTTAGGGGCATTATCTACTAGCTTCGAGTATAACTATGGCTTGCGAGATCATAGGCAACATAACTAGCACATATATAATATTAAAAAGTAGGGTGTTACATCCTTACCCCCTTAGAAGAATTCCGTCTCGGAATTTGAATTTGCTTAGGGAGTAAGTGCGGATATTTCTCGCGTATAAAGTCCTCGCGCTCCCATGTAAACTCTGGTCTGCGTTTCGTATCCCATCTAACTTTAACAATGGGGATCTTGCTTCTCTTTAGGCGTTTCTCATCGCGATCGAGAACTTCTATTGGCTCCTCACGAAATTGGAGTTTATCCTCCACACGTAGTTCTTCAAGTGGGACCACCTTCGAATCATCCGCCACACATTTCTTCAAGTTCGACACATGGAATGTGTCATGAACATCTCCCAATTCTTGGGGTAATTTCAACTTATAGGCTACGGGGCCTATTCTAGCAACAATTTCAAATGGCCCAATGTATCGGGGGCTCACTTTCCTCTTTTGCCGAACCTTACGGTTCCCTTCCATGGCGACACCTTTAATAGTATCTTGTCGCCAACCTCGAATTCTAGGGGCTTCCTCCTTTTATCCGCATAACTCTTTTGCCGATCTCTCGCGGCTTTAAGCTTTTCTTTAATGATCGCCACCTTGTCCGTTGTCTCTTGGACAAAGTCAACGGTAGCTAGGCTTCTCTCACCCGCCTCTACCCAACACATGGTGATCTACATTTACGCCCGTAGAGAGCTTCAAACGGCGCACATTGTATGCTAGAATGATAACTATTGTTGTAAGTAAATTCCGCGTATGGCAAGTGTTCATCCCAACTTCCACTAAATTCTAATGCGCAAGCTCTTAGCATATCCTCCAACGTTTGTATTGTACGCTCACTTTGCCCATCCGTTTGTGGGTGGTAAGCCGTGCTTAATCCTAACGTAATGCCCATTGCTTCTTGCACAAGACCCCAGAAATGTGAGGTAAACCTACCATCCCTATCGGATATTATGGACAGAGGTACACCATGTAATGTCACAATCTTTTCAACGTACAGACGAGCTAAACGCTCAGTGTTCCAATCTTCTTTGATGGGGATGAAATGGGCTGATTTCGTAAGACGGTCAACAATCACCCATATAGCGTCATGACCTTTCTTTGTCCGAGGCAATTTCGTCACTAGGTCCATTGCTATCTGCTCCCACTTCCACTCGGGTATTTCTGGCTGCTTTAAAAGTCCAGCCGGCTTTTGGTGCTCAGCTTTGACCATCGCACAAGTCATGCATCGGCTCACATATAGTGCTACATCACCTTTCATCCCAGGCCACCAAAAGTCCCTTTTTTAGACCTTGGTACATTTTATCCGCTCCTGGATGAATCGAGTATTTTGAATTGTGAGCTTCATTCATTAACACCTATCTCAGCCCGTTGATCTTTGGGACCCAAGCTCATCCTTTGAAGTACAAGATGCCTTCATCATCCCTATCGAACCTGGTTTCTACCACATTCAATGCCTCTTCTTCAATGTTCTTCCCTTCAAAAGCTTTTGCTTGATCTTCTAAGAATCTGTCCCTTAGAGACATTTTCACTTGTAAGTGATAAATTCTTGTCTTCGACACCTTGGTGCTCACCTTCCTACTAAGAGCGTCAGCAACAACATTTGCCTTTCCTGGGTGGTACCT
>CM067168.1:54704041-54748994 GCA_034093135.1 Erigeron breviscapus | reverse complement strand
TGCTCTCCAAGGTCTTGTGCTCTACCTTCTCTTCCTTCTTAAATATTTTTTCTTCACTCTTTACCATAACAAATGTGTCTTCTCCTGGAAAGTTGTACTCTCCCCCACCACTCTAGTGCCCCCTCGAATAAGACTCAGCCTCAACACGGCGATTAACTCTAACAACTACAAGATACGAATTTTCACGTATCAAGCTACAGAACAATCCAGTATTACCAAAATTTACTATTGCACAATAGCGGCCGAAATTAATAAGGATATCATCAGATCCAGATGGCCAAGGAAGACAAAGAAAAGACAGCATTCTACACCATCAAAGGGACCTATTGCTACCAGAAAATGCCCTTCGAACTGAAGAATGCTGGAGCCACTTAACAGCGAGTGGTGGACAAAGTCTTCAGGAAATAGATTGGACGAAATCTCGAAGCCTATGTTGATGATATGGTAATAAAGAGCAAGACTGAAGAAGATTTGTTAAGTGACATCCAGGAGACCTTTGATACTCTCTGATCCATCAATATGAAGCTAAATCCGAAAAAGTGCTCCTTCGAAGTCGAGGAAGGAAAATTCCTAAGGTACTATATATCAAGCAAAGGAATACAGGCGAACCCTTCGAAAGTTGACAAACTTTCTCAGTTATCACCTCCTAAGACAATCAAAGAAGTTCAGAGCCTCAATGGAAAGCTCGCAGCCCTCAGTCGTTTCCTATCAAGAGGGGCAGACAAGCAGCTCCCATTCTTTAAAACACTCAAAGGGTGTTTGGATAAGAAAGATTTCACTTGGACGAAGGAAGCGAATGAGGCTTTCGAGCAGATGAAAAAGTACATAGCGCAGTTGCCTACACTCACCTCACCTGTCCCAGGAGAAACACTCTTTATGTACCTAGCAGCATCATCCGAGTGTGTCAGTGCAGTCCTCTTAGCAGAAAGAGATCGGAAGCAAGTCCCTATTTATTTTGTTAGCAGGATTCTGCAAGGATCTGAGGTCATTTATCCAGAACTGGAAAAGCTAACCCTAGCTTTAGTGCATGTTGCCCGAAGGCTACGAAGGTATTTTCAAGCACATTCAGTCGCAGTGTTAACCGATACACATATAAAGCAAATCTTGCTTAAGCCGGAGAAATCAGGGAGGGTAGCCAAGTGGGCAATAGAGCTAGGGGAACATGACATTGAATTCCGAATGAGACACGCCATACAGGGACAAATGCTAGCTGATTTCATAGCTGAAACACAAGAAAGAGATGAACCAGATAAGTATGCTTCTTTAAATGTTATGGAGAATGAAGGATCGAGCATATGGAAGTTATACACCGATGGAGCTTCGAGCTCTGATGGATCCGGAGAAGGAATCATCCTTATTAGTCCAGAAGAGAAGGAATACACCTATGCCCTAAGGTTTGAGTTCGACACAACAAATAACGAAGCAGAATACGAAGCTCTCTTAGCAGGACTTCGTTTAGCAAGAGAAATGAAGATCAAGAGAATCCACACCTTCGTGGATTCCCAATTAGTGGCATGTCAAATTACTGGGGAATTCGAAGCTAAGTAAGAAACCATCAAGAGATACCTGGCGAAGACAAAGGAACTGATTGATTGCTTCAGCAGCTCCAGGATAGAACATGTCCATCGCAATCAAAACAAGAAGGCCGACGCACTAAGTAAATTAACAAGTCTTACCTTTGAACACTTCGGTAAGAAGGTGCTTATTGAAGTATTGAGAGAGAAATCCATTGATGAGAAATACGTTGCTGGTCTGATAAAAGAAGATAGGAAGAATTGGATGACTCCCATATGTGAATACTTAATCAGCGTCATATTACCGAGGATCCTACCGAAGCTCGAAAAATCAGAATCAAAGCACCTCAATACAAACTCACATATGGGCAGTTATACAAAAAATCTTTCTTGACACCTTAGCTGAGGTGCGTAGGCCCAAATCAGGCTTCAGTTATTCTGGAAGAAATACATGAAGGGATATGCGGGATACACTCAAGAGCACGATCTATGGCAACTAAAGCCATGCGCCTAGGATACTTCTGGCCAACAATGCATCAAGATGCGACAGCGTACATCCAAAAGTGTGAATCCTGTCAGATCCACTCGAATGTACCTAGGGCACCGAAACATGTTGTTGCATGTTTCTCGGTAACAAAAGCATTCTAGATGTGTTATGTATTTTATATTCAAGTCTTGTAATTTATCTTATAAATTACCGTTTGTCAATATTACCTTGCATATATTGTTGATCATATTGGGATCCTTTAATGTTATATGTTTGTTTATTATTTGTGTTTTGCAGGTACTTGACATGAATGTAGACATTACATGTAAAGGGTAATTAAGTTAATGTTGTTTCTGCGTTTAAACAGCAGTAGAAACATTAACTTAATATACTTCCAATGGTAATCTAGTCAATGTTGTTTCTGCGTATTTACAGCAGTAGAAACATTGTCTGAGTAATATGTTGGTTCTGCGTATATTTGCGTTTACAGCAGTAAGAAACATTGGCTGAGTTAATGTTGGTTCTGCGTTTAACAGTAGGAACATTAACTCAAATATTCCTAAGTGTCATTTGAGAGTTCTTGGGAACAAGCAAAAGTTTGCTTGTTCAGAAGAACACTCAAATGGTTTGAGAGTTTCTTGGGAACAAGCAAAAGTTTGCTTGTTAAGAAGAACACTCAAACCTATATGCGTGTTCAGGGAAGCACGCATATGGCCAAACCCTAATGGGCTTGGGCTGTCATGGAAACACGCAAACCCATAAGGATTTGCGTGTTCCTGCCCTGGCCTATATATATGGGTGTGTGGTTTGCGTGTTCATACAAGAGTGTAGAGAGAGAAACGAGCAAAATCTTGAGAGAGAAACTACTAGAGCTAAGAACACACAAATCTAGTAGATCTTGGGGTGTTACTCGTCTCACGCACGAACCGCAAAATACATACTCGTGTTGGTTGGTTTAGGACTTAAGTTACCAAGTGGGTATTGTTTGTCCGAAAAGCCGCCTCACTATATTAACCAAATACGAGTGTTTATGTTCACGCATAGATATATATATATATATATATATAGTGATATATATATATCCTACAAAAGGTGATATAGAAACCGTGGGTTATCTCGAGGGATTCCGCACCTCGACATATCCTTAGTCAATCTCGTTTCGACGGTCCGACAAATGAGGGCGACCTGAACTTACAAAACAAGACATGACATCGGTCACCTCAGTTTGGCCCTTTGTTCAGTGGGCAATAGACATAGTTGGGCCGCTCCCAGAAGCTCCGGGGAAAGTTAAATTTCTTGTGGTAGCAGTCGATTACTTCACAAAATGGGTAGAAGCCAAGCCACTCGCTTCGATTAGGGCCCGCCAGCCCCGTCTGGTTTGGCGCCTCTCTTCCTGTCGTTTCGGAATGCCCGCAACCATTTTCTGTTCGACCAACGGAAAACAATTTGCCCAAGGGACGTTCCCAAAATTCCGTGAAAGATTAAAGATAAAAAAAATTCACCTTCGTATACCACCCATTGGCAAACGGACAGGTCGAGTCCATCAATAGGGAAATAGTGAAGGGAATGGAAAAAAAGCTAGGAAACAAGCATACTGGATGGGTAGACGAGCTACCATTCGTCCTATGGGCACTACGAACTATACCCAAGATCAGTAATGGTGAAACACCCTTTCAGCCTAGCCTTCGGAACAGAAGCAGTCCTACCAGCAGAAATCCAAGTATCGACATGCAGAACCTCTAAGGTCGATGAAGAGAATAACGAAGAGGAACTGCGGGTGAACCTAGATCTTGCAAGATGAAGGCCTATGAAGTTACAAGACACAAGAAGGTGATTCGGGAGCCAAACGAAGACGTACGAGCTATAGCGCCGCTCCCTAACTCCCAGCGCCGCTGGCCCAGTCCCAGCGCTGGGAAGCCCATCCAGCGCCTCTGGGCGGCCCAGTTCAGCAACCAACTTAAACACCTATTTAAGTCGAACTAACCCTCAAAACCCTAAGAGAGAGCCGATTCAGCAGCCCTAGCCGCCTACATTCAACCCTAGGTCGTAGTTGCAGATTTCCATAAGGTTTTGGAGCTTCTAACACCTTCCGATCTTCATCCTCAGCCTAGATCTACTTTTCTATTTTACTTTCAGTTGGTAAACAATGTCTTTCATCTTTTCAGACTTTGTTATTCCTTTAATAATGTCAGGCTAGTAGGCTGAATACTTGTTTGGATCAATGTGATCATGTAGACGTTTATTGTTTTACTTTATTTGTTAGAATCTGTTGGAGTGTGTTTTACTATTTATCGTAGATCCATGTTTTACTAGTTCTTCATATTATTATCGGTTCTATATCTAATATATTAGTTTAATTCTGATAGTTGTCTATGATCATACACTATACTAATATGCTATGATAGAAAACACTAGTCGGTTTATAACTAGCTGTAAAAGGTGATTCACTTGTAACTGAAGGATCCAGAACCGTAGTAATTAGGATGAATAGAACATGATGCTTAACAATGTCAGACGCGATCCTTTGACTTGGAAACGAGCACTGTGGTCACCGGAGATAATTACTATCTGGTCATGGCTTAAGAGCCGGGTAACTAAAAGATGAACTAGTAACACAAACTTTAGGTCATTAATGCTTAAACAATGAATCTAACGAGAATTTGTTTATAGGTTAGTGTGAGTCTAGCGACAGCACTAGTAATTAGGCAAAGTGAATCTAACGAGAATCTGAGCCGTGATTAAGTTTCCAACAGTCTAGCAAGTAGGTAGAATGATATTTGGTCGTACCATGAGATCGGAGATGCCAAACAAGTATTTTAATTTAATTACTGTTATTTGCTTTTTCAAACTATTTTCAGACTGAGCCTCTCGCTGAATAAGCGGTTGCGGCTTCTATTTACTCTTCAGTATTTTAATTAGTTTAATAGGAAATCGTGACAACCCCACAACCGCTAGAATTACACATATTATTAGATTAGGTAGTGCAAGCGTCCCTGCGAACGATCCTGTAACTTATCACTTAGACTATACTACACTGATCGGGTTCTCTGCTCGTAAGTGTGTGTGTTTTCAGATAATTACATGTACAACATTTTATAAATTTAAAAGCAAAAAATAAAACCGCATCACACATCCACCAGACGCTTAGCAACTTCAGGATCAGTAATAGCAGTTTGATAAATATGGGGAATAACTTCTTTCCTCCACCTTTTCAACTGCTCCTCCAGAAATTGGATCTTGGAATGGGCAGACTGTACCTCCGCACATTTTTTACCCCACACCTCCCTAACACCATCAACATAGATATTATGAATTGTCTTTAAACCTTAAACCATAAAGTCATAAACCAAGACTAAAACACCAAAAATATCAAGCTTTGGGACAAGGGATGGGGGTCCAATTTCACAACAATTATTGTTACGCATATTGAGTATTGCCAAAAATAAAGGCAATTGCCTTTTAGAAGTATAAAATCGTAGATCAAAGGCTTGAAAACTTAAAGATGCCTACGCCGATGTAAAGATTCTTTTTGTGCAAAAATTAAAGAGAACATAAGAATTATATTGTGAAAGTTTGTTACCTCCAATAAAGGTTTTAATATACAAATATAAAATTAAGTGTAGATTTTCATCTTTGTTGGTAAAAACTCTTGTCACTTGAGATAAAAACGAATATTCAATATTTTGAAATGTGATAATTTCTTTGTATTTGGGTTAGTAATCAGATACTAGTATAATACCCGTGCGTAGCTCGGGTAACGATTATTAACGTAACTCTATATGTCACACTAAAAAACAAAAAAGAAAAGACCAAACAGGAAAAAAACACGAATTCATAATAGTCAAGAAACAAAAGTAACAAAGTCATAAAAAATAGATTCAAACATAAGTCGAAACCTCAAAAATGAGATTTGTTCAAACTAATAATACTAACACTTATGAAAATCCATATTTATGCGGCGAATTGTAAAATATCTTCATTCTTTTTCAGCAACATCTTTCACACCTTCCATATCAAATCCGTCCTTCATATTATCATCTTTCACTTCCTCATTCTTCACATTTTCACAAGTAATTGTTGATGCAGTTGCACAAGTAGTTGATACACACCCTCCTCCCCATTGAATTTCGTCCATCATGATTTCCTCATCTTCGGTTACACTTTTTGGCAACTCATTCTCGTTAGAATCACAATAGTTCGCATGAGAGGGAAGATTACCAAACGTTGGCACCATCGTTTGGCCTACATATTCAGTCACACCATTGTAGTTCTTTAGGGAATCTGGATGATAACCGTAGTATTTAGTGACTGTATACCTACGTGAAAAATGAGGTGCCAAATTATAACCATCAACTTTGATCCCTAAGACGACTGTTATTCCCATCAATTTATTAAAGAAGAAATCCAATAACCATTCAGGATCATCAGCGCCCTATAAATTAGAAACATATGAGAAGTTACTACTTATGTTGTTTGTTGTTAATTTAATGAAAAATGTATCACTTATCTAACCTCGTTCTTAGTCATCATAATCAAATCTTCCACAGTGCATCCTAAAATCATTTCGGTGGCGGTGTTAAAAAGAACACACTGCATTCGCTCCATCTTGTCCATCACTTCTATCACCAACTTGTAACTATATTGAAATAACATTACTAATACGAAGTAGACTAAAGAAAAATTTGATACAATAATAGTAGCTTACGTTTGACGTGGATTCATAACATCCTGTTGACACTTTTCGCAGTAATAATGTATTCCTTTTAATTCCACTTTCTTATAACATTGAGTGCATTGTATGAACTTCCAGTCGTTATGTAAGTCGAATCCGATGACCATTGCATAAATTACAAACTTTGTTCCCTGGTAAGAAAGGTCCAAAGCAATAACATGAATGAGTGCATTATATGTATAACGATTTAGTACATCATCAATTGCTATTGCAAAAGTACTAATTACCTCACTGACACCATTAGCTAAACGGGTGTAAACATCTGGAATACTTGTCAGAACTAAGTCCTCAGCTTTGGTTTCGACAGATCTAAAGATAACCGGTTGAATTGGTCTGTAATAACATGACGTCATGAAAATAGTTGTGAGTAACAATGGTTAGAAATTGATCGTGTTTATCTAATAAAAAAAAGATAGACTATATAACCTGTCCCTATATTTGCTGGCTTCGAGAATCGGAAGGTTCAAATAAAGCTTGGTTGCTACTGTGGTACTCAATTGCAGTGCACCTTAGAAGTTAAAAAATAATGTCATGTTAAATGCATGGTTAACTTGGAATGCTTTAAAAATACATAGATATATTAATTACTCATACGTAGATATTTTCCAACTTTGCAGCAAGTCAATACAATCACGATATTGGTATCCATCTTTGAACGAATCACATTATCATCGTAACTCAAAGCCAGTTTTCCCAGCAATGCAATATTTAGCTCCGTACCACTGCGGTTGTTTTATTTTTCAACTTAACTTTGTGTTTGAAAACACATGGAGATAAAATATGTTATTAGATATGATAAGGTACCTCGTGTCGGATATGACAATTTTTCGAACTTGTGATTCAGGTCTTTCGTTGCCTCCAACAACATTTTCGACAGGACCCCACTGTAAAAGGACTCCAATGACATCTGCAATATATAAGTATAAATATGTGTCTAGCATTTTCAAATACCTATAGGATTGAAACATAAAAATAAACTGACCTGTGAGATATGTATCATTTCCAAGACGAGTATGGATTTTGTCGAATGCCACAAACTCAAAGACATAGTGACAAAACATATGTGGACGTATAGGGGACACTTGTATACGGGTTGCAAATAAGAACTCAACAAAAAACTCACGATATAAAGGCCTATACTTCGAGTCATATTTAACCACCTTGAGCCTGTGTATTTTGTAGACTGAACCTTCCACGACAGAATTCTTGAATTTATGCATAAGATTAACAGGCACCTTTGCATGAATTGAAGATCGCTAATTATGATGAACACAACAAATTAACGCAGACAAATGTGTTAGACAATAAAAGTCTTATGTGACAACAAATGAACACAAAAAAAGTAATTAGTAAACATAGATGGTTACATCTTAGGTTGTATTACCTAATCCTTTCCATAATGTTACACTTGAACCTCATTTATCAAGTGGAAAATATTATCTCATAATGATGCCAAATTAAAAAGAACAGATTAAAAGGCTGCTGGTCAATATTAAGTGCAAGGATAAATCTGCTCATGAATTTATTCAATCAAACTATAATTAGTACAAAATGAGTGTATTCACTACTTCCAAAAAAAATGCAAGATAAATGAAATGATGCATCGAAAAGAATTCATTGCAATCAACTGTTAGTTGATGAATATCAGCAATGCCTCTAAATTTAAGAGCTGGCAGTGGAGAATCATATGAATTACTTACTCGTTCGTCGACTAATATCATGTCAATAGAAAGAACGCGACCAGTGATGGGATTGTATGTAGTCCATAATCGTGATACCCGAGCATTGATCGTCCACTTGTCAGTCAAATTAAGACGCAAATCACTAATATATCTATAACTGTTGCTCATTGTTGTTCAACGTGGCTGCAAGAAAAAAAAGGAATAAAGTGTTAAACGCACAGTCTATTTGCGGCTAAAAACTTACAAATACACTTTTGTTTAATAAGCTGCTGAAATACCAGGTTATTATTATGCTAGTAAATTTCCAAGTTTATTATGCCCATACCTATAGGCAAATTATAATACACCTCTTTGAAAACAACATTTTTTGTTAGATTATTAGCACACTTTCCTCCGTTATAAATATAGAATCGAAGGCCATGTCGAGAAGTCACCCGAGATGCAACAACGTATAGTTGCCCATGTGTAAAGACCGGTTTCTCAAGGTAAGCACAAACATAGTTGAATGTTTGACCCTGACTTTTGTTTATTGTCATGGCAAAACATACTTTAACGGGAAATTGGCGTCGCTTAAATCGAAAGGGCCAAGATGTTGTATCTGTTGGAGTCATATCAATCCGTCCGATAAAAGCTTTTTCACCAACATGACTTCCTGTGATTATCGTTCCCTCAATAACCAAACGGGTAATATGAGTTATGACCAAACGTGTCCCGTTACACAAACCTCGTTGCAAATTAATATTACGTAACAGTATGATCGGGGCGCCAACCTTTAATTCAAGTTTATGATTTGGTATCCCTGAGAAACGCAACGTGTTAAGGAACTCAGGAGGATATGTGATTTGCATATCTTCCAAGTTGTCTGTAGTTGGACAAATCTGATCGGCACTTAGTAATTCATGCATATCACCCGTCATGCTATTGAGAACACGTAAATTGATCTTATCAACGACATCATTCGTTGGACATAGGATGCACCTCTCTTTTAAGTAATCAATATCGTTGATTCTATGTGGCAAATCAGGGAATGTACTTTGCACAACAGCATCGATAGGGTCGTTTTGTACAGGAATTAGAAGGTCATCAGGAATAGTTACCCATGTAGCTTCATCTTCGTCGGCGAGTGCAATTGCAGGAAGTCTACCATCCCCCATGTCCAAAATCCATTTATTAAAGGCCATCATCTGTTCAACCGCCGCGTCATCCATTGATGGGTCGCGAAGCCGCATGTTAATTGATAAAACAAAAACCCTGCAATTATCCCATATAATTGATGACTTGTTTACTGAAGATGAAACAATGTCGCTCCTACGTGCATTTGGGATAACAGGCAAAATTTGTCTGAAGTCACCACCGAGAACTACAACCTTACCACCAAAAACTTGGTTTAAGGCATTTGGATTATCCTGCTTACAAATATCACGGAATGTGCGATCAACAGCTTCAAAACCATGTCGATGTTGCAAAGGTGCCTCGTCCCAAATTATTAGCTCAGTTTCGCGGATCAAGTTTGCAAGATCTGAAGTGACATCTATCCCACAACACGACTGGTCGTCAATTTCAAGAGGGATGCGAAACCTCGAATGTGACGTTCGACCACCAGGCAATAGAAGTGACGCAATACCAGATGAGGCAACAGATAGAACAATTTTACCAAGAGACCGTATCCATGCTATAATTGTTCTCCACAAGTATGTTTTCCCAGTACCCCCGCAACCGTAAACAAAAAAAAGACCTCCATCTTTCGCATTAACAGCTTGCATTATGTTATCATATACATCTCTTTGTTGGTGATTTAAACCAGCATACAAATTGGTGAACTGGTCCCATTCATCGGCCACATTAAATGTTCTTTCAGCAGCAATTAACCGGTTCCTACCAATATTCATCAAGGTATGATCAATCTGAGGGAGGTTTGGAAAATCAGTCAACGATTTGTTGTTACCATTCAATATCGACTCTATCCTTTTCAAAGTGTAGTTTAGAATTTCCTGTTCTGTAAACTCCACATTATCGTTTTCCAAAATCCTACGCTCAGAGTATACAACATCTTCTGAAAGATAAGGAAGGGCTTCTCTGAAGAAGTGTGCATGATCAGAAACTTCACAAAACAACAATATTGTTACAAAGAGCTCACGAAGCTGATTGCCTAACTTCCATTGTGACGCGTCTATTATTGATTGTATCCACTCAACGTCATCCCCTAGCAGATTCAATGCCTTACATGCAGACATATATGTGGGATGTGGTTGACCATCTATAGTTTTGATATCATTAAAGCTCATGGCACCTCGTACAACATTTAGTAACATTCGAAGATAGTATAATTCTCCCGCTGATGGAGAAACATAATATATACGGCCTATACTCGACAGGTTACCACGTGGCTTCCATTCTTTATCCTGTTCATGCCATGTAAAGTGTTGTGGGTACTGAGCATAAGTTAGACCCCGACCCTCTGGATACAATGTGTTAGCAGTCATCCATGCCGTGAACTTAGTCACAACAGAAGAACGCCTGTCAAGAACAGTTTCTGGTCGTTCATTACCGTTGAAGTAAACTCTGTTACAGTGCTCCTCGTGAAATGGAAGCCTTTCAACAGCGATGGAACGATAATGCATTTCAAACCCAAATAGTCTCCAACATGCTTCAGAAGCTGAAATGTAACGGCAATTGAGGTAACCTTCAATCTCGTTCTCGTTGCTTAACATCTCCCCAAAGGACGTTCTAGTATTCTGACCTTCAATAACCACTGTTGCACGATCTGGACCTTTGTTAAGATAACTGAAGAGGTACTTTACCAATGACCCCTGGTTGCACCACTCGGCATTTATATGACAATCATATTTCACAATCAAATCAATGTTATGGGGAACAACAAAGCGATTATCAAGAGGAATATTCTTCCGGCCAACTGTTGCTTTTCTACCATTAGCAGGTCGTTTATACCGTGGCCACCCATCACGTCTAACAAAGGTCTCCTCACAGTACTCTTTTGGGTAGCCCTTTGTACAGTTTCCACCGGACATACAAGAATTTGAACGATTATGCTCTCCACATGGACCATGCATCATGTGACTACGAACAGCTTCAAATGCAATTGGATCATGTTCTTCAGATGGCAATTCCGCAGATATGACGTGATCAATCTCAGCAGGACCAAAAAGCTTGTCGTGATCGTGCAAAAATACGATAGCATGACAATGGGGCAATCCACGTTTTTGAAATTCAATTGTATAAATAACTGCATAAAATAAGCATCAAAGTTTAGACAAGATGATCAAAATGATATATATAAATGATAGTAAAATATATTTATAAACACTAACCAGCCTTTACTTGTCCGAAATGATTCTTCTTCCTTATGTCTGTCATTAGCTCGTCCAATTTGATTTTAAAAACACGTGCAATGAGGTCTGGTCTATCACATGGCGGTTGTCCCGGTATGGCAGCATCAATCTCGCGTTGTATCTCAGGCCATCGCGGGTTACATGTCATTGTTACAAATAGATCTGGAGTTCCAGCCCAACGACATACTGCCATGGCATCTTGATATTGTTGCAGCATATGTCTAGGTCCACCTGTGAATGATGAAGGTAAGATAACTTTCCGACCGATGGCATGTAAATCTGTGTCTCCATTAGTAATGCGATCTTCCAAACCGCTGTATAGTTCAGATCTGATGGTATCTTGATTTCTCTTATACCAATCAAGATCATGTTCAAGTACAGCAGAATATGCATCAACCACAAATGTATGAAAAAGGCGACCTGCTGAATGCAATGTACTCCGTTCATGACGTCTATGGTGCAAACGAAAGCAATAGTATTCCCTCATACTTAAGTTTTTCCTCCGAGCATTTTGAAGCACATTTAGAGGTATGTTCAAATGAAAACCATCTTCGCCATATGGGAAAAGCAATGGATACTGCAAAGCCATAAAACTCGGGTGCAACTCAGAAATACGTTTAACTGTATTACGACCCGGATCACCACCCCGCTCTTCAACAATTACATCCCTGTAATCAGTAGGGTTACCATCTCCTGGTATCAATGCAGCCACCTCAGAAGCAGTTGGTAAGTTGTACTGTCGTCCGTCTCTTTGTCGTGTGCCTATTAGGCGAAGAGTAACAGGATGAATTGGTGAAGTACTGAACCTTTCTCTTGCCATTCTGAATGCCTGTACCAGCCAGTTATGTTGGTCTAGCATAGATATCAAATCTTGAACCAATGATCGAAGAATGACGTCTTCACGACTCGAAGTCAGCCTCTTGTTTAGTGCATAAAAACGATTATCCACTTCATTTTCGGTGTCATATATATAAAGTTGGGAAAATCTAGGACGACCATCCTCATGAGTTGGCAATAAGGTTCCCATTCTGTGGTGGTTATGCCCGTTCAAACGAAAGGTGTAAGGGCCACCACCATCATTTATATCAGTGCATACTTTTCCACCAGTGGATGTGAAAGAAAACATCGAAGATAAAAGCTTCATATGTTTTCTGAACACCTGCGAACGATCCCCGCCATTATAATCCATCAATGTTGTTAATAACCCTGGAGCAGGTTGGAGAAAAGGCAGCTGCACCTTTCCGTCCCCACAACAGAGTGAGAATTTCGGGTTTCTGGGTGAATATGTTTTAATTGTGCGCTCTGCATACCACAACCTTGCTCCACAATGTAAACACTGACATACCGCTTCACCACAGTCCCAATATGAAAACATCCTACCTGAAATGTCATAAAATTTAAACATAACATGTTAATAAATAGCTCTTGCAATGTAGTAAAGATTAAAGACAAGTAATTGAGAGTTGTTACTTACGGTGTTTTCGTGCGTTTCGGTATACATCGGTATTTTGGGTGATGTCGGGAGGATCATTGCTTGACGAAGCAGGATTTTGTAAAGCTTGCCGAACGTTGCGTTGAACAGACGGAGAACCTGCAGAAGATGGAGGTCTGCCGCGGCGTCGTTGGGGTGTAGTAACAACGTTTAAAGGTCCCTCATTTGAAGTTGGCAAGCTTGAGACTTGGTTAATTGTATTTATTCTGGTCAAATGGGCTGGGTTGCCATTTGTGTCAATAATAGTTCTCGAAGAAACAATGTTTTGAGGAATCGGCAGGGGAATGTTTTGTGTAGGATGGGGGTTAATCAGACGAGTCGGAGGTCTACCGCGACGGCGTGGAGTTGTATTTGTAGCAGCGCTGTTTATGGTAACAGGACGTTCACTTAACCGTGGACGCCCTCCACGTCTACTGACTTGTGTTGGTTGAGAAGCATTTAAGGATGGACCGACTACATGAGTTGGTAATCTAATGCGAGGTTGATTCAGGGGTTGTACAGTGTTTGTTATATCACTCAAAGGTAGTCCGTTTGTTGTTTTATTGGCCCCACTGTTATTATTGGATGGTCGGGTCATATCTTCTCAACTAAATGTTTAAGCGTAAGTGACGGTAAGAACTCAAATAAGCACAATATCATAAAGTCTAATAAGCTAAACGTAACACAAATAGCTAAAATAAATAACTTTTTGAGTTAGAAAGCTTAAAACATAGGTCATATTGTAACCATATTACCCGACGACTTCGCGTTCAGTTTCACTCGAGTATCCAAGACTCCAAGAGGGGGTACGTTGCCAACTGAGATCGAAATCGAATTGTTAGGTGAAAAAGGATGTCGAGTGTAAGTGCTGTAATTGCAGCAAGTGATATAGGGTGAGGGAGGTCAAAAGAATGGAGTTTTATTTGACAGATATTTTTTTTTCTTTTTAAGAGTTTATAAAATATGGGGTAGAGTAATATTTTGGTTAGTCAACTATAGATATTTGTATCTTTGTTTTGTTTATCTTTTATTTGGTTAAGCTATGGTAGTTAGTGTAATATTGTATAGGTAATTTCTTATGTGGTGTTGGATTTGGATTGGGGCTATGGTGGGCTATTATTGTTAAATAAAATATTGGATATTATTTAGAGTGTAATAAGGGACTTTTTGGGCATAACAAAATAAGAAGGATAAATAAAAGGGTCTTTGGTGAGCAGGCTTTAAAATTCACGGCTTCTATATCCTAGCCCTAGGTAAGCTCCAACTCCGACATACATGCAGAGTTCAAATCAATTCATCTTTGTTTTCTGAAATCTGCAATCAGGATTCAGGTACATATTTTTAATTTATCAATTTATTGATTACATAGAAAACCCCAATCCTGGTTTTATGATTGTAGTGATATTTTATAATTTAGGCACTTTTGATTATAATATGGTTTTGTATTGATTTTAATATGGTTGTGTAAAAATGGATGATGTTTGTTTAAAAAAGAAAGTATTCTATTCAAGTATAAAATTATGTATGGTAGGTGTTTGTAAAAAATCCTGAATGGAGTTTCAAGTATAAAAGGTGATCATTATATTCTAAAACATGATCTGTTAAAAGTGTCGTTATTGATAATTTCATAGCATGAGAGTAAATTGGGAAACTTGAAATTGGTCATGTTTAAGCTATCCGAGATTACTTCATCCAATAGAACAAACTCCAATGAGTAAAGCCCGCCTTATATTATGACCGAGTTTTCCTACATTAATATGTTTAATTTTTCGAGTGTAAGGCTGAAGCGAGGGGAAAGATGATAATGATTGCTTTTCGGACGACCGTTTCAACCAATATGATCTAAACTGGATTAACCGAACAAAATTGAATCGTTTTTGGAATAAAACAATTTAAACTCTTAATCGCCCTGTCATATGATCTAAACTGGATTAACCGAACAAAATTGAATCGTTTTTGGAATAAAACAATTTAAACTCTTAATCGCCCTGTCATATGATCTAAACTTTATTAAGAATACTAACCTTGTGTTGTTTATCAAAGTGGATGATGGTTTGTGTAGCTGTCTTCAACAATAAGAAATTACCTAATATGAAAGCATTATGAATTAGATGACTCCAACAATTTACGAATTTACGAATAAACAATATAGGGAAAAACTCACGTTTAACAACTCTTGTTTTTGTAAATACCTGAAAATTTATGATATAACAAATGGAGTTGACATATATGTGTTTATATAATGTTATGTTATTGTAAAAACTGGAGGGAAAATTGTAAATTAAAATTCCAAAATTTGCTCAATTAGTTTGATAATATTTTTATCCTCCTGTGTTATATATGTAACAAAGTCATCTATTTTATAGGATGAGTGTTATGTTTAACAAAAAAACGGCTAAGATATGTTAACAAATTTTGCTTCCAACTAAATTTCCATGTTTTTCTCAATTGTAGGCTAAAATAATGGGTTATTATTGTTAACCTCTTAATTCTCGTAGTCACTATATTTTAATCCTAAAAAAATGTTTGTTACAATACTTTAAACATATTAATGTAAATATGAAATAATATATGATACATAAAGATAGATGAGGAGTAAATTTCATGTTTATTGGTTAAATTCCCACCAAATTTATGTTAAATGGATGACCTATATTTAGTTTAATAACCTGAATAAAAGTAAAATTAACTAATATTTGGTTTTAACTTAAGAGGTAAAATATTATTTTAACTTGATGATTCATGAAGCTGCACATATTAATACTTTATATCTATAACTGTTTTAGTCAATATTTATATTTTAATATGCATATGTAAAAATATTATTGTAGCTTGACAATTAATCGAGTGGTATAGAACACAGTACCAGCTGAATAAAGTAATGGAACATTTTTACAAATAAAGGTGGTACTTATGTGGTATCTAGTATTTGTATTTATAACTCGTTTATATTATTTTAACTGGACAATTCATAAAGTTGATGCGTTAATATTTATAAGCTATTAAAGTAACATCTTATTTGATATCGTGTTCCTTAAATAATATCACAATCATATTATTTTAACTTGATGATTCATGAAGCTGCACATATTAATACTTTATATCTAGAACTGTTTTAGTCAATATTTATATTTTAATATGCATATGTAAAATATTATTTTAACTTGATGATTCATGAAGCTGCACATATTAATACTTTATATCTAGAACTGTTTTAGTCAATATTTATATTTTAATATGCATATGTAAAAATATTATTGTAGCTTGACAATTAATCGAGTGGTATAGAACACAGTACCAGCTGAATAAAGTAATGGAACATTTTTACAAATAAAGGTGGTACTTATGTGGTATCTAGTATTTGTATTTATAACTCGTTTATATTATTTTAACTTGATGATTCATGAAGCTGCACATATTAATACTTTATATCTAGAACTGTTTTAGTCAATATTTATATTTTAATATGCATATGTAAAAATATTATTTTAACTTGATGATTCATGAAGCTGCACATATTAATACTTTATATCTAGAACTGTTTTAGTCAATATTTATATTTTAATATGCATATGTAAAAATATTATTGTAACTTGATGATTCATGAAGCTGCACATATTAATACTTTATATCTAGAACTGTTTTAGTCAATATTTATATTTTAATATGCATATGTAAAAATATTATTGTAGCTTGACAATTAATCGAGTGGTATAGAACACAGTACCAGCTGAATAAAGTAATGGAACATTTTTACAAATAAAGGTGGTACTTATGTGGTATCTAGTATTTGTATTTATAACTCGTTTATATTATTTTAACTTGATGATTCATGAAGCTGCACATATTAATACTTTATATCTAGAACTGTTTTAGTCAATATTTATATTTTAATATGCATATGTAAAAATATTATTGTAGCTTGACAATTAATCGAGTGGTATAGAACACAGTACCAGCTGAATAAAGTAATGGAACATTTTTACAAATAAAGGTGGTACTTATGTGGTATCTAGTATTTGTATTTATAACTCGTTTATATTATTTTAACTTGATGATTCATGAAGCTGCACATATTAATACTTTATATCTAGAACTGTTTTAGTCAATATTTATATTTTAATATGCATATGTAAAAATATTATTGTAGCTTGACAATTAATCGAGTGGTATAGAACACAGTACCAGCTGAATAAAGTAATGGAACATTTTTACAAATAAAGGTGGTACTTATGTGGTATCTAGTATTTGTATTTATAACTCGTTTATATTATTTTAACTTGATGATTCATGAAGCTGCACATATTAATACTTTATATCTAGAACTGTTTTAGTCAATATTTATATTTTAATATGCATATGTAAAAATATTATTTTAACTTGATGATTCATGAAGCTGCACATATTAATACTTTATATCTAGAACTGTTTTAGTCAATATTTATATTTTAATATGCATATGTAAAAATATTATTTTAACTTGATGATTCATGAAGCTGCACATATTAATACTTTATATCTAGAACTGTTTTAGTCAATATTTATATTTTAATATGCATATGTAAAAATATTATTGTAGCTTGACAATTCATAAAGTTGATGCGTTAATATTTATAAGCTATTAAAGTAACATCTTATTTGATATCGTGTTCCTTAAATAATATCACAATCAACATCAGCAGCTCAAAGTATTCATATGTACAATATCAAATGGATGGTGTTCCAATATACCACAATATAACACCAATGAAAGAAAAAGTTTATTTAATCCTTAAAGATGACAAGCAGTCAACTTTAAAATCTGACATTTATAAGACCCTAAATTTGTGTATTTTAGTTACTTATTATTTGTATAGATATTTTGTAGATTAATCATAATGGGGTTGTGTATTGTAAAACAAGTATTAAAGTAAAACAAATAAGACAAGATCTTGACCCTTAGATCATGGTTAAGTTGATGCACGAAGATTCACGAGCAATTGATGCACGATGATTTTCATGATACACGGTGATTTTCAGTGAAGATAAACTTATTGTTTTATTTGTTTTACTTTAATACTTGTTTTATTTTACCTAAAACCTAATCATAATATCTTGATAATTTTAGAGTTAAAAAAAAGTTCAAACAGATATGATAAAAAAAAAAAATAATAAATAAATACACCACTTAAAATGATTTACAAATAAAATTCGGGACAACCCATTCGAAAATTTATGTTTTGTTTTAATCAACGAGGAGCGTAAGCCCACCAGGCAGCATTAGCGGCGACGTCGCCGCTAATACTGCGGGCCCCCATGTCAGTAATGGCTAATCTGGCAGAATATTAGCGGGTCCCTCGTCAGTAACAGAGTATTAGCGACGACGTCGCCGCTAATGCCCCTGATCGGGTTGACCTTTTTCTGGTTGTGTTACCCTATGCCTTAATCAAACGCCACTCACAGCCAGCCACGAACATCCACCCCTTTCCATTGCAATTTAATTTGACTTCATTTTTGTGGTGGCCCACCTTTTCCAACCACTCAACCGAACTTCACCCTTTCAATTTCTTTTTTTGGAAGTTTTTGATGTTTTTGGTTGCTCCCTTGAACGCACACAGCCAACCACAACTTTCCCATTTAATTTTTTAATTGATTTTTGTGGTTGTTTAGTTCACTCTCACGTGGGACCCAAGACACAAGCACTCAACAGTAAACACATGAACACAGATTAGTTTTCTCCTTCACTTGGGCCTGGGCCGAAAGAAGAGTAGAAGACTACAACCATTTTTTAATCTTTTTGTGTTTTGTCTCTTATTTTGGGCGGATGTGATGTAATAGTGAACCAACAAAGCCCAAAACTCTCAATTATATAAAGAGACAAACACGTTGATCACATTTTAAATTGTGAAAAATACAAAATTCAATTTTCTCAACTCTTTTAAATGTAGAGATATACGTTTTTTTAAATAGAACTGTGGACCTTTCTAGTTTTGTTTTCTAATATTGGATCCTAAATCAAATTTTCAAATATATATATATACACAAACATATATATATAGGAAGATTATGGTACGAAAAAATGATTTAATTTTCATCTTTTACTGGTTGTGGTTCTTCTTTTCTTCCCAATCACCATTACCATCGGCCTTCTCCCCCCCCCCCCCCCAACCACCACCACCAAATACTATGATTCGAAGCGAGAGCTCCGCCCTTAAGAGGTTTTAATAAAGGTAGTTAGTGGGGGTAATAAGTCATTGGGATTGGGATGATCGATGATGGAGTTATCTACTTGACGGACTCTGCTTTTAATCGCCATGACTCCGCTCTAGATAGTGGGTAAATGGAGATAAGCTATATAATGATCACTTGGAAGATGTGTGTTACTACTAACATACGTCTTAATTAGTACCGGCATGTATCTTAGTAGCTAAGATGTATGTTATTACGGACTATTAATTAAGTTGTATGTAAATAGTAATTAAACATACGTCCTAATTACCATTGTCATACAATATCGATAGGAAGGGTTGAAAATATGTATGTTAGTAACAATAAACTTGTATATTAGTGATTCGCATAAAACTCCCGGTTATAAGACACTTCGCAGGAACTCGCATCAAGATATGTAGTTTTACTTAAATAATAAAATGCCTAGCTAAAAGCTTATATAAAGTCTGATGGGCCCAATTATTTGTCGGCTTAACTTTATAACAAAATTAACACTGAAAAGTTATAACTTATAAGCAATCGAACTTTATCATCGTGGTGTGTTGTACATCGGGGTCCTCTCCACTCAACTTTATTAATATTTTTGTGTTTTGTCTCTTGTTTTGGGCGGATATGAAGTGATAGTGAACCAACAAAGCCCAAAACTCTCAATGTAAGAGACAAACACGTTGATCACATTTTAAATTGTGAAAAATACAAAATTCAATTTTCTCAACTCTTTTAAATGTAGAGATATACATTTTTTTTCTATAGAAAATGTGGACTTTTCTACTTTTGTTTTATATTATTATTTGATCTTCAAACATTTTTTCGAATATATATATATACACACATATATAGGAAGATTGTGGTACCAAACATGCAAATCGTTTAATTTTCATCTTCTACTGGTTGTAGTTCTTCCTCTTTTCTTCCCAAACACCGCAGTTGCCGCCGCTGCCACCCCACCACCACCGTCGCCAAAAACTATGATACGAAGCGAGAGCTCTGCCCTCAGGGCCGGCCCAAATGTATTCTTGGGTCAAGCGGGTGCTTGAGGCCCCCAAAAACAATAGGCCCCCAATTTAGCTAGCATGTGGGTATTGTATATACTTAATTCTATTCTAGCGGTAATTATAAAAAAAAATTAAACATAACAAAAGAAAAGGGTAAGCAGAAGTCACGCCCTCACACCCCTCAATTCTTGAAGCCCTAACTCCTTGAAAATTGAAAAGATTTTCTCTCTCAAATTATGATGGTAACGTTCGTGTCTTATGATTATGGAGAAATCGAAGGGCCTCCAAATTCGGCTATAAATCTGGGTAAGCTTGTTCACTAATTTTCCTATTCTCCAAAAATCATTCACTGGTGTTCTTACTTCGTATGCTATAAAATTCTGTTTTGGTGTAGATTATAAGCCTGAACTAGCGATTAAAAAGAGAGACTTTAATATTCACCAATTTTTGTAATCAAAGTATTTCTGTGAACGGTGAACCAACGGCGGCACGGCGTTCAACCACCAACGGCAGCGGCACGACGGCACCACCAGCTTCACTTTAACCTTCTGTGATTTTTTTATTTTTATGTTAATGAATGCGTGAATCTGAATTTTCTGATTTATTCCTATTTAATTTCAGCTGTGATTTTGTGAATCTGTGATTTTTGTGAATTAGTGACTTCTAACTTTCTAAGTTTTCTATTTAATTTCAGCTGTAATATTTGTATAAACTTTATATAAATATTTGTTATGTTTTGTACACTTAAAGTAGGTTAAAAAAAATATATATAACTCCGCCATTTGTAAGCTTTTTAGTTTATATTTGCCGGTCACAGGAGGAGGGTTTTTGTTTATGTGTCCACGATGTCGTTATGTGTCAATTTTTAAAAGTGATTATTATAGGCTGGCATGGCTTGTTACTTTAAGAACAGTTCAGGAATAATAAAGGATGACTAAAATAGCAATAGCCTTGTGGTGAATGGAAAAGTTGAGTTTGTAGGGCTCTTTGCTGGTGAACTTGTTAAGGCAAATGGAAAAGTTTGGTTTGTAGGTACTGTACTTCACAATTCTCATGGTCCTTCCAATAGTAAACTACCAGGTATATATTTGTCTTTTTTATTACAAGTGGTCCTAATTGAATCTTCTTTATTTCTCTCTTTGCAGTTTATGACAATATGTAAATGGCCTTCCCTTTGCTTCTCGGTGCAATTCTGATGCAGAATGTACTCAACAACTTTGTAGCCAGAACAGATCAACAATAAAATAATTGTAGTCCTTTACCGTAGTAGGTTCGTTTTTTTTTCTTTACTTTCTTTGTTATAGACTAGGCCCCCAAATTTGATTCAGGGCACCAAAAAGCTTGAGCCGGCACTGTCTGCCCTTAAAGGGTATCAATAAATGTAGTTAGTGGGAGCAATAGATCATTGGAGATGATCAATGATGGAGTGATCTACTTAACGGACTCCGCTTTTAATAGCCATGGCTCCGCTCTAGATGGTGGGGAAATGGAGATAAGCTATATCATGATCACTTGGAAGATGTGTGTTACTACTAACATACGTCTTAATTAGTACCGGCATGTATCTTAGTAGCTAAGATGTATGTTATTACGGACTATTAATTAAGTTGTATGTAAATAGTAATTAAACACACATCTTAATTACCATTGTCATACAATATCGATAGGAAGGGTTGAAAATATGTATGTTAGTAACAGTAAACTTTGTATATTAATGATTCGCATAACTCCCGGTTATAAGACACGTCGCGGGAACTAGCATCAAGATATGTAGTTTTACATAAATAGTGAAATGCCTAAAAGCTTATATAAAGTCTGATGGGCCCAATTATATGTGGGCTTAACTTTATAACAAAATCCACACTGAAAAGTTATAAGCAATCCAACTTTATTAATATGATCGGGCCACCAGAGTCTTCTCCACTCAACTTGAAGGCCCAAAATCATAACGTCTATCATCCAAAGAATTAGTTTTTTTTCTTCTTACTTTCAGCCTTCCAGGCCGTAACATCCCAAACTTTTCAAGTTTGACTTTTGACGTTGACCGTCAACTTGTCGTTAGAGACCGTTAGTTACTATGTATTTTGTATGTGCTTATGTGAATTAAATGATTACGTGAGATATGTGTTAAAGTGATTTAAAGTAATGAAATTAAAGTTGATAATGATTAATAAAGTCAATTAATGTTTCCGATAAGATATAAGGGTCGATAAGTGTTCCGGTAAGCGTTAAAAGAGCCGTTAAGGGCTGAAACGAGTTGTAACGAAGTGCGAGGGCCTAGATGTAAAGTTTGCAAAGTTGCTCCAGCATATATAGAGCATGTAGGTCGACCATAATGCTGGATAATCAGATCTAAACCCTAGAAACTTTCACACACAAAACCCTAAGAGCCTCCTTCAAGTTTAGAGCAATTTCGGGGTGATTCGGTGGTGGTTTCTTCTAGTTTTCGATCCGTTGATCAACCCTACAGGTATTATATCATCATTTGATTGTTGATTAAGTTTTAAAGTAGGTTTTGTCCCTGTAGATCCGACCTTGAGGGTTGGGGTTGTTTAAAGTTGATGATTTCGGTTAAAAACGATGTTTTCGTGAGTAAAATCATTAATAGAGTTGATTAACTATGTCAAGATGCAAACTTTAATGTTGAATAATGTTGTTTATATGTAAATAAGTGAATCTCAGGTGTTTAATTAGATCCATGTGTGTTCAATTGTGTTTTTGGAACTAAACGTTGCGGTTTCGAGTCGTTTTGATGATCAAAAAGAGGGATTCATTTATGCAATTGATTCAAGGATTGATTGATGTTTTCAAATGCTTAATTGTGACCTATTTGATGTCAATTTAATGGGTGTAAGTCGTGGTGGAGGTTTGGGATCCGTTTGGAAGGTGAACGAAGAGAAACAAAGTTGATTTTGCTGGTCGACACCCGAGGTGCGGCGCACCTGGGCCTTGGTGCGGTGCACCTGGTGCTGGGCTGAAGTTGCTGGGTGTTTGGTGCGACGCACAGATGGGGGGTGCGGCGCACTTGGGGGGTCTGGTGGTCGTTATGTTGATGTTTAAGGAACTTGGAGATGTTCTTTAAGGTCCCGTTTATGTTACATGTCGATTATATGTGTGTGCTAGGTAGTTGGGAACTCAAGAAAGATACGTTAAAGTTGCTTGTTGATCATTGTGCTCGTCGTCAGGTAAGATACATGACTTTTATCACGCTGGAGGCACAACAAAATGTGGTTTCTATAATTAACCTCTTAATCGGATTATCTTATGTGTGTTGGGTTTTCCGGGTTATGCGGGAGGTTATATGGGAATGTATGTATGCTAAAATGACCTATGTTGTTATGTTGACGTTTAAAGTAAAAGTAGTTGTGTGCATAAGTAGTGTGATGACTTTAATGATGTTGCTATGAACTGATTATGATATATATTGTTGATAATGTTGTTGATATGTCTTGATGTTGATGTGTGATGGCTTATATGTGAGAATTAAGTATGAAATGTCTAGTTCACTAGATACACGTAAGAAATGTTATGAGTTGTGCACGTTAGTGGGATTAAACGTTAAAGTAGATGTGGGACTAGTTAGGTAATGTATATACCTAATGTTAAAGTAAAATGTGAGATGTGGGAAACCGTTCTAGCCTTAGTGTTAGTGCGTAAAAGTAAGAAAGATATAAATACGTGGGAAATGCTATAGCTAAATACGTGAGATTGATGTGGGAAGTGTTAAGCTTAACCCGTGCTAGTTTATGCCAAACTAGTGCGTACGTGGTCGCTTGAGTGGCTCCTTGCGGCATAGTTACGTGGACTAGTATTTCCGGGTGGAGTGACTAACCACCAATGTTCAAAGCATGACGAGATACTATGGAAATGGCTTTGCCTTTCCTAAAAGTTAAGGCGTGGGAAATCGTGCTAGTTGTAAAGCTAGTGCGTAATATGTAAACTGATTAAAGATGTAAGATGTGGGAATAAGTTGATTAAGATAATTATAAGAATACGTGAGAAAGATGTACATGTAATTTAAGACGTGGAATTACAATGTGATGTGGGATTTAATAAGATGTGTTGAGACGTGTGATAAGAACGATGCATAGGCACAATTAGGAGTATATATCCTACATGTGCTATACATATATGTGCGATATGTTTATGTGTGATATGTAAGACGTGAGATGAATTTGATTAAGCTGAATAAGTTGATAATAAGATATGTGTGAAAGAAGTATATGTGTTTTACGTTGTGAGATCACAATGTGACGTGAGAATATGTACTAATATGAATACGTGTGACAAGTTTATGTGTGATATGCCAAGATATGATATGAAGTTACATTTAGTAGTAAGTCTATGTTGATATGATATAAGATATTGATTAAGATGTGGGTATATGATGATAAGATGTATATGTTGATATGAAATGAAATGTGATGCAATGTGGGAAAAGGGGAGTATGAGTTGATCTATGATTGTTGTGGATGATATGTAATGTGGTTACGTTTTGATAAGTAAATATGACGAAGTTTTATGAAAGTAAAATGAAGAACGTTTTATCAAAATGTGTGTATCTTACTTAGCTAATTTTATTAGCTAACACTTGCTTTTATGAAAATGTTGTGTCCTTCGGGATAAGCAGGTATAAGCTAGTGAAGTGCGTGGATCGTGAGATGGGTAGAAGAATAAAGGAAGATTAGCATTAGTCTCCCTATGATTAGACTTTACCTATAGCCATATGTTCGGCTACTTTATTTATGATTTATGTCTCTTGTAGATTTGATGGCAATTATGTTAGTGCCATAACTTGGATTTTACTTTGACTATTACGATGATGCTATTAGTAACACCAAACTTTAATGAAAGGTACCATCCGTTACGGATGGGGCAGTTTTTAAGTGGTCCTTTTCCGCTATGTTTTAAACGCCGTTTGACAAAAGTTTTTGAAATCCAGGTTTTTAAAATGACGGGTGTTACAACGATTATTGAACCATTTCAATGTGATATATGTGGTTAAAACCAAAGTTTAACCTTTTAGATGAAAAACCCAAACAATAAGGATCCATGTATATGAATAGCATACATACAAAACAACAACCATAGGGTGTTTTAGAAGACTACCTTCTTCCAAGCTTATGAGAAGGTGGAATGAAGGAGATGATGATCTTGAAGTGGCAAGTCTTCAACCTAGAAGAACCTCAAGCTAGTATACCCCAAGCTTCCAACAAACACCCAAACTATGCTAGGATTTAACCTTGAAATGTCTTCCCTTTTGCTCCTTTGGCCGAAATCAATGGAAGAAAAGGAAGAGAAAAACTTGAGAAAAATTGAGAGAAATCTTGCTCTTGAGTGTAAGATTGATGCACTCTATGTTGAGTGTGTGTGTCTTGTGTGTTGTGTACATCACCCCATGTGCTATAAGTATAACAAAACACTTCAAAGGCACATGGGGGGGGAAGGGGGCCGGCCCCAAGGGGTTTCACAAAACCAATTTTGTGTCCAAATTTTATTAACATATTTACATGTACATTTTGTATATAAAATGCAACATAACTTGTTTAACTACGATAACAATATCTTTGAAAGGTAGTTGTTCTAATATTCGGTAAAACGTTCTTCATAATAGTTTCATGTATTCCATTTGATTCAAGTTCTTGCCCGTATGAGCATACCTTATCAGTGATTTTAGCATCCTTTTCATTTTGAGTACTTTTTCATCTATGTCATTTATCTTTTACGCATGATTTGGTTATCAGTGATTTTGAGTACTTTTTTGAAGCTTTTTCGGCATATTCACCGGATTTCTCCAGCGGCGGTTTCATGGATGTCACGTTTGAAATGACCAGCAGCGATTTTGTGGAACAGGATGAGAGTTCAATTATGGTAGTCTATTTACTTTCTTTTTTCATTTATCATATGTTTAATCATCAAAATGAATTGAAAATTCAATCAAAGTTCTTTAAAGCATTTCATGATCATTCAATCAAAGTCATTGCAAAAGGAAAGTCATGGTTTAAAAGCATTTAATGATGTTCTCATACAAAAACTTGATACTATATTTCAACCAAACTTTGATTGAACGATCAAGTTAAGAAATAAATTTGCGAAAATTGAGAACATGCCTTCAATTTGGCTCCATGGTGAAGAGGATGCGTCACATATCAAGGTTGTTTGTTTTTGAGTCATGTTAGAGACTATGTGGATCGGTGTGTATACAATTCTTTGCCGTTGAAAAGAAATATCTTGAAAAATCACAATTAATCTCTTAATACTTTGCGTTATGATCATATTATCGAATCTCAAAATTAGAAGGAAAAAAGAGTATGTGATATTATTAAAAGAAATTAAATGCAAGTTTTGCTATCTTCTCTAAAGCCTTGAGTTCGAATGGAACCACTATCGGGTTTCAACTAAAAATCTAGCTAAGAACATGAACAACAAACCAATTTATTCTCATCTTGAATATATATGAATTCAAAAGTAGCCTTGGCGAATCATATCATTTGTAATAGGCTCGGGACTCCATATGGGCTCGATGAGTTCATCATTGTTTTGCTGGTTAAGAAATCAACACGCATATATAAGTGATTTTGATGGTTTTACAAGGACTAATATATATCATATGATATGATACAAGAGAAGTATTCACCATGTTGTATGTAGGATCAAAACTAGGAAAGAATCCAGCTAAAGTTTGATCCTCATTGATGGATGTTGCTTCATTTGAATCAAGTGCAAAGTTATCGAGAAAGTACTGCCCATTTGCAACCTACAACAAAAGATCACGACACAAGCTCAAAATCAAGAGTTCTAAACTTTTGTTTTCGCCGGACAATATCATGATTAGCAAGTTACCTGATTTGGGGAGTCAAGGGTAATGTTGTTCTGTTTAAGAAATCAATAGTTAGATATCAGTGATTTTAATTCCTTCAAAAAGACTAACAATGTCTTTATATGGATATACCAGATGAATTAATAACTTAAAAGAAAAATATTCACCATGTGGAATGTTTGATCAAAACAAGGAAGATTTCCATTTGTAGTATGAACCTCGTTGATCGATGTTAGTTCTTCATTTGAACCAAATGGGATAATATTAGGAGAGTTATGATCATTTACGTCCTACGGAAAGAAAAAAAAAACAGCAGACACCAGATCAAGATTAATTGATATTGGAAACTTATGTTTTCATTGCAGAAGATCAAGTTTAGCAAGTTACCTGATTTGGTGGTCCAGGAGTAACATTGTTCTGTTTCATAAATTATTATTCAAGAATTAGTCATCATTTTGTTTGGTTCATAAAAGAGTCAAAATTTCAAGTAAAACACAATACTCACCATGTTGGAATGATGATCAAAATCATGAAGATATTCATCTAAAGTTTGATGCAAATCGTTGGATGTTGTTGCTTCATTTACATATGAATCAAACGAATCATTATTAAGCAAGTCTTCTGCAGCCACAACCTACAAACAAACATGACAAAATGACAAGTCAATATCAATTTCGAAATTTTGGTTTGCATTACACTGGATGAGGATTAGTTACTTACCTGATTAGGAAGATCAAGACTTACAGGTAGATTGTTTGAAATATTATGATACTTCAGATTATCACTTCCACATGATAAAAGATCATCTATATGAGCTCCATTCCAAATCAAATCATGTTCTCCTATCTCTTTTTCCATATTATTTATCGAGCTAGCTCCATACATCCAACCCGTTTCAACAAATTCACTTTGTCTAGAATAATTACTTTCAGAGCTACTACGGTTCTCCACAAAATTAGAACTCATAGAATCTCCAGCGATTATCTGGTTCTCATGATTCCAAGTCATTTCCAACTCATTGTTCAAGTGTACACCAGATAACGAGTCCATATCAACTGATAATGATCCTGGATAAGCTAACTCGAATTCAGCAGTGAAATTTGAAGCTTCAACAACTGGAACGTAGGTGCTTGAAGTGTCTAAAATTGGAAGATTAGTCGTTTTATGAATACCGCTACTAGATGGACCATTTTTCGGTTGTTCATTAAGCATTGATGCAGAGTTCATCCAAGATGCTGCTTCATTAGTCATTGAGCTCTCTAACAAGTTTAGTTTTGAAGTAATTACAACCCCGTTTTGTGAAGCAGCTAATCTCTTTTTAACAATACGATATTTCTGTAAATGACTTGCGACATTATCTCTTGTTAATCCTTTCACTTTCATGAGTTCTAAGATTTTCTTAGGAACAGCATCTGTCGTACGGTATTATATAAAAACACATTAAATCTAACCAAAATAATAGGTAAAGAAACGAGATAACTAGCTTTTTGATCGATTTAGGATCTTACTATCAATTCCAAGCTTTTCGACTGCTTTCTGGAACTTATCACGCAAGTCACTAGTCCAAATAAGTTTACTCTTCACAGAACAACTTCTCGGCAATGCACTTTTGTGACTCGACTTCATTTCTTAATCGTCGCCAAAATATTATCCCTAGATCGATATCTTGTTATTTAGATGCGTATATCGCGATACAGTCATACAATATCTCCGGGGTTGCAGCTAACATTGAAAAAGCAAATAAATCCGTGATAAATATGTTATGGGTTTTGCTAAACGAAGCCTTTAAGGATGTATTTAAGGTGCATTAAATAGTTATACACTTACCATAAAATTCAGGGGTGAGCTTTTGATAGAAAAGGTACAATTTTTTTTATTCACGTTAAGTGCAACCAGGGTTGCATTTAGCATTTTTCATATGTTATTGAGCTTAAAGAACACTTGTTGGTTATTAATCCTGCTAATTCATTAGCCTAAAAATCCTCCTAATTCATAGGATTGTGACATGTGGAAATTCAAGGGTTAAGATTAGGAAAGAGATTAAGTGAAATCTACTTGTCACATTTGTATAGTTTTAAGAGGATTTTTAGACTAAAGTTTAGGTTAATGGAATTAGCTTGTGTTATTTTGTTTCTGCCTTAGCTTGCTAAATTTCTCACATATCGATTTAAATTATGATAAGGCTGAATGTGTTAGCAACTACGAGTATTATGTCTACTATAAACAATCTTTTTGTCAAATATCTATTTAAGACCCAAAAATATTATTATCAAATACTCTTGTCAAATTCTTGGAACCAAATATTTCCAAATTCTGGACACGGATGCAAGCTATCAGTTCACATAAAGTGACGATGTGTAAGCTGGATTGAAAAATATATAGTTCAATACATTGACGGTCTTTTAGGAAAAATTAAGGTTAAACTTTAAAGCATAAAATCATCATATATTTTTAGTTTTTTTTTTTAACATAGTTTTTATTCTCGACCTATAATTCCACTGTAGGTTGTTTTTATTATCCTCGTTGTTGCCTTTCAACTCATTGTGTAAGAATTGATTGAACAGGAAAAGGAAACTTCTTTGGTTTAATTGACAGTGCAATTTCCCTGATGTAATCAACCCGAATTTAGTCCGGACAGTTAAAAACATGCTTTTTTTTATATATAAATACAATATAAAAATATTTGTAATAGGTCAACTTTGATTTTCTTTGAACATTACAATCATTTGAAAAATTCAAAACACCGGTACATATTGTATATTTATAATTTTTGGGTATTTGGATTAATACACATATAAAAGTGGTCTTAAAAAAACCAAAAAATAACAATGCTAAGATGCAATGAGTATAATTACTAATAAAAGAATCATACTTGCGATAATGCGAGTCAAAAATAAGTAAAATAATACATATAAAATTGAATGGGAAAATTTGGAAAGGAAAGAAAGAAAATTTAAAAAATTATTAAATTAAAGACACAAATATATTTTGTAATATGGCATCATCTTTTTTTTTAAAGTGTATAGGATATTTCTAACTTGCCAAATCAATTTTTCTCTAAAAATACCATTTATTTAAAATAGAGATCATTAGTATCTACCAATATATATATATATAACAAAGTCCTAAATTCATTCATAAACAAATAAGAACCCTTGGATGGACTTCATCTTTGATTTAGAACCATTAGATCATATTTAATTATTTCATCTTTATTTAATGACAATATTAATACTTATACTTTATATGAGTAGTCAAAATACATCCTTCTTAATTATAGTAATAAGATTTGTTTATTCCAAAAAACACACGATAATATATAATATCGAGCAACAGCAATTAAGCATACTTCATAACAATTTATCAACAAATAATATTATAAAATTCCTATCATATTAATTAAATGCATGTATATTAATTTGGTATGTATTATATATACTAAATTTATTTATTTAATTATTTAGCTTAATAATATTAGTTAATGTCAGCCCAGCTGGTTAAAGACACTCACGATTTTATCTAAGTTCTTGAGTTTGATCCATATTCATAAATTCACTTTAATAATATATGTCATTTGGGCATTGTCTTGTAAAGCATTACGTTTATTGTATGCGGAAACATATATATACTATTTTACTGTTAGGTCCAGATTTACTGGACTCGCTCCAGACTCGACTACTGGAGCCTTACTGAAGATCTGTCCAGAAACGTGTTCTACTGGACCTACTCCAGACTTGGAATCTGGAGTCCCTCTGAAGATTTGTCCAGAAATAATGGAAGACCAGTGAGCAAATACTTGTATAGAAAATCTGGAGTATTCTCCAGATTAGCTCACTGGACTTCACCCCCAGTCCAGATCAACTCTACTGAAGACATTCTCACTGAAGTCAAAGACTGAAGTCAGAATAAAGAAGACTTACAAATGGCGGAGTCCACTGGAAGTCTTACCAGATCTGTACACTGGAGGATTGTCAGTGTTCTAGACCTTACAAGTCTGAACACTGATATCGAGGATTGACTTTTTCCTTTACACACTTTCCAAAGAACAATCCACTTGTTCTTTACCAAAGTTTATGCGTGTAAAGGTGGCTGGATAAAAGGATACAAAGTCATTTCATGTGACTTTATCCTTATTCCTTATCCAATGCATTTAATGTTCTTGTCGGATCATTAAATGCATGCAACCATATTTGTACGGCACAAAATTCACTGGTGAATTTTTTGCCTATAAATACAAAGTCATTTTCTTGACATAAATACTTTTAAGCATACCTTTTGCATTAAAGTGAATTTGTCTAAATACTCTCGATCTTAAACAGGGATACTTCACAACTTTAAGTATCTCGATCCAAAAGAGTTATTTGACAAATATAGATCATTTGTAATTCATAGGTTGTTAGGATACATACTTATTTGTATTATCTTGATTCCGCACAACCTTGTATTTTATTTAACATCATAAATAAAATACACCATTGAAAAATACATAATGTTCCACTTTACTTGTTTATTGCTTTAAGTCTTGTATTACTTTGTTTATATATTCTTGCATTTATTTACAAGTAATACTAGTCCAATCTAGTGATTATTAGTCTTGTTGTATTTTACACTTTCTAGGTTAACCATCGAACTTAAGGGACTCACATTTGGTATCAGAGCAGAAGGCTAAACATTGCCTAGATCTGTTTCTTTGATGGCTAACCAAGAAAATACACAAGGAAGTTTTAATCTTGGTCCCGATCCTAATGCTAATATTAATGATCAAAATGAACCACCTATTGTTAATAACACTAATCCACCTCCTCCTCCTACTCCTGCTTCTCCATACGTGCATGTGCACTATTCAAATAATCCTGTTCCTAAATTCAGTGGGAACAGTGATGAATTTGGTACGTGGAAGGCTAGGATGGTTTTGCATATCACTGGTATTGAGAGGAACGTGATGAAAATTTTAATTGAAGGTCCTTATGTCCCTACATCACCTCTCAATCCCCTTCTTGATCCTTCTGGATCTAGAAGAGGGAGGAACATTGGTCTGAAGAGGAGAGGGGATTGGTGAATCTAGACACCCTTCTCAAAAACATGATCCTACACTAGTTCTTTTTCCTAGTGCTAAAACCATGTGGGATAAACTTTTAAACCAACATGAAGGAGGAGATGACACCATTGTCACCAGAAAGGTCTCCTTAAACAAGAGGTATGAGTCATTTTTTGCTCAGCCTAATGAGTCTCTCACTGGTACTTACACCAGATTTATGAGTATCATAAACCAGTTGAGAGGTCTTGAGGTTGAGAAGGACAAGGATATACTTCTGGAGAAATTTTGTGACATTCTACCCACCAAATGGTCTCACATGATCCTGGTCTTACGACAAGGTAAAACTCTGCACACACACACTCTCTCAACTTTATATGGAGCTTTCAGGTACACTGAAGAAAATCAAGCCCAGAGAGTGGTGGCAGAACAAGATGCTTTTAACCATGCCTCCAGTAGTCCTAATGTGGTTAGTCATACTGAACCACATAGTACAGCACTGATATCTTCTGAGAATGTATTTTCTATGAAGAAGATGGTGTCCGAACTCATGGATTCTGGAGAGTCCAGTCAAATCTCTCCAGACTGTTGTGATGAAACTGATGATGATGACCTTATTGCAATGATTGCTAAAACGTTTAACCGTTTCAAAGCAAGAGCAAATAGGCCATCTGGACAATTTGCATCCAGTTCTTCAACTGATAAGACCAATTTGACATGCTTTAAGTGTGGCAAAAAGGGTCATTTCATGAAAGATTGCAGGTCCAACCAGTTTGTATCCAAGCCTGGTCCATTCTCTTCAAATAATAAGCTTGATGATAGCTATAAACTGAAATATAAAAAGCTTAAGGCCCAGATTGCTCTCATGGCACAACAAATTGAAAACAATAATAAGTGCATGATTGCAACAACTGAAGAGAAGTGGGTTCCTTCTGATGAATCATCTGTTGATGAAGAAGAAGAAAGAGATTGCTGTTACATGGATCTGGCAGACGATGAGCACCTGGTGAAGGAAGATGTCACATCTGGACGATGGGTAGACATTGTTATTAAGAAGGTTAGTGATTATGATTGTGCAACTGACCAAGAATTAAAACTGGACATAGCTGAAGCTCTTAATTCTGATTTGATATTTGTAGAAACTGTTAGATCTGATTGTGTAAATGGTCTAGAAACAGATTCTTCTGAAATAACTGCTTTAAAATCAAAATTGAAAGAACTTCAAGACATTGAACTGGCATTTCAAGCCCAGGTTCTGGTAACTGAACAATTGATTCAAGAAAAACAAGATCTTGAAGTCATTTTAGAGAAAGAAAAACTGGTAATTAAATCATGGCTAGAAACCAAAAAGCCATATGATGCTGGAGTAAATCAATTTCCTGCTCAAAAACGTGCATACTTAGATGGAAATACTCATGTAGCATCATTAATACCAGTAATCGATCGATTACCAGAGGGGTTCAGGCCCACCACTGTTTATGATGAGCCTGTAACTCCCAAGACCAATATTTACCCAGTTCAATCCCCAGAGGTCAAGACTGGAGCATTCCAGATGACTGCTCCAGTTAAAGAGATTTATCGGAATAAACCTTTGCCTCAGACCAATCCCCTACCTAAGCCTAGGACTGGAAAGAGATTGCTGTTACATGGCTAGAGAGCCAGATTAGGTGTCATCTGAAGAAAATATTTTGTCCAGGTTAGAGAGCCAGATTCAAACACTGACTCGTCAATCTCAAAGTTTTAATGCAAGATTAAACTTTATTGAGGGTACTTCATCTGGCCCTAGACAAAATACAAAACCTTTTACAAAGAAAGTTAAATCTATTTCTCCAGTTGAGAAAAAGAAAAAGGTTTCAAAACTATCAACCCCAGTGGTCTTTTCAACTAAGACCACTGTTGAAGAAATTGAACTAAACCAGATTGCCCTAGGGACCTATAAGGGAGGGTCCAGTGAACCCATCAGTCGATGGGTTCCCAAATCTAACTGATAAAATCTGGTGTATGTGCAGGGCGATCGAAAGAAATATATCTGGTAGCTTAACAGTGCTGCTGGCAGGACGATGACCGGATGTAAGACCCTGCTGGAGGAGTTCACCATTTCTGATGGACCCTCCATTACTTTTGGAAATGATGGTTGTGGAAAGACTGAGGGAAACGGTGTTCTGAACAATGGACAAGTCAAGTTCAGACGTGTTGCATTTGTGAATGGTTTGAAATATAACCTGATCAGTGTAAGCCAACTGTGTGATGATGGCTATCAAGTTCTATTCAATATTGCTCAGGGTATCATATTCAACAAGGACTGGAAGGTAGTGTTGATTGCTCCCAGAAAAGGGAATGTGTACGTGATGGATATGGAAAGCTCTCCTTCAGAGCAGTGTTTCTATACTCAAGCTGATGAAGGGTATTTCTTAGGCTATTCAGCCATTCGCAAGGCCTTCAGAGTCTACAACAAGAGACTGGAGAAGGTCCATGAGTCAATTCATGTCACATTTGATGAATCAAATGCTGCAATCAACAAGAAGCCAGCCCTTAACACTCCCCCAGTAACTCAAATTGTCTTTTGTGAATCCGATCCTATAAACGACAATAAAGAAGATTCAGAAGACACAGTTTCCAGTCATCCTGATCTGGAACCTGTTCAGAAAAAGAAAAAGGTTTCAAAACTATCAACCCCAGTGGTCTTTTCAACTAAGACCACTGTTGAAGAAATTGAACTAAACCAGATTGCCCTAGGGACCTATAAGGGAGGGTCCAGTGAACCCATCAGTCGATGGGTTCCCAAATCTAACTGATAAAATCTGGTGTATGTGCAGGGCGATCGAAAGAAATATATCTGGTAGCTTAACAGTGCTGCTGGCAGGACGATGACCGGATGTAAGACCCTGCTGGAGGAGTTCACCATTTCTGATGGACCCTCCATTACTTTTGGAAATGATGGTTGTGGAAAGACTGAGGGAAACGGTGTTCTGAACAATGGACAAGTCAAGTTCAGACGTGTTGCATTTGTGAATGGTTTGAAATATAACCTGATCAGTGTAAGCCAACTGTGTGATGATGGCTATCAAGTTCTATTCAATATTGCTCAGGGTATCATATTCAACAAGGACTGGAAGGTAGTGTTGATTGCTCCCAGAAAAGGGAATGTGTACGTGATGGATATGGAAAGCTCTCCTTCAGAGCAGTGTTTCTATACTCAAGCTGATGAAGACACAAACTGGTTATGGCATAAAAGGTTATCCCATTTAAATTTCAAGAATATTAATAAGTTGTCCAGAAAACAACTTGCAGATGGGATACCTTCAGTTTCCTTCAAAAAGGAAAGGCCATGTCCAGGATGTGAGATGGGTAAGCAAAAACGTACCAGTTTCAAGACCAGACAGAATTTCAGCATATCTGAACCTCTTCATATGCTTCATATGGACCTCTTTGGTCCAGTGAATGTTCAGACTCGTGCTGGTAAAAGATACACCCTGGTGATCGTAGATGAATTCTCCAGATATTGTTGGGTGATCTTTCTGAGGTCTAAAAGTGAAGCTGCTGCTGAAATCATCAGTCTTATCAAGCAAATTGAGCTCAAGTACAGTCGAAAGGTGTGTCAGTTAAGAAGTGACAATGGAACAGAATTCCAGAATGCAATTCTGGAGTCATTCTGTACTGACACTGGCATCTCCCAGAACTTCTCATCAGCCCGCTCTCCAGAACAGAATGGAGTGGTGGAAAGGAAGAATCGAACGTTGATAGAAGCTGCCAGGAGTATGCTTGCTGAATCTGGTCTGTCTACCAGTTTCTGGGCTGAAGCAATTGCTACTGCTTGCCACACCCAGAACCGGTCAGTGTATGTGAAGCGATACAAAAAGACAGCATATGAAGTCTTAAGAAATAGAAAACCAAATATTGGTTATTTTCACATTTTTGGATGTCCAGTTTACATCCTGAACGACTCCAGTCAGTTAAGCAAATTTGATGCCAAAGCTGATGAAGGGTATTTCTTAGGCTATTCAGCCATTCGCAAGGCCTTCAGAGTCTACAACAAGAGACTGGAGAAGGTCCATGAGTCAATTCATGTCACATTTGATGAATCAAATGCTGCAATCAACAAGAAGCCAGCCCTTAACACTCCCCCAGTAACTCAAATTGTCTTTTGTGAATCCGATCCTATAAACGACAATAAAGAAGATTCAGAAGACACAGTTTCCAGTCATCCTGATCTGGAACCTGTTCAGAAAAAGAAACACTCCAGTAGTACTCCATTCTATCCTTCTATTATTTTCAAACTACCCTCTTAAATTAATATTGGATCAGATGTTCGTACTACTCCCCCAGTATCAGTGTCAGTTGAGAATATACCAGAAATGTCTTCTTATGAAGAATTCCAAACTGAACCAGTACTTCAAGAAATGCCTTCAAATGAAGAATTTCATGATGCAAATCGTGATTTAAATGACTCAGATGAAGATACTGAAGTAGTCTGGCAAGATCCTCCTCCAGAAGCAACTCCAGAAGAAACTCAACTGAATTCTTGCACTGATATTATTGTCAGTAACAATCCTGGTCAGTACTCCAGATGGACAAAAGCTCATCCTATTGATCAGATCATAGGTGACTCCAGTAGAGGAGTTCAGACCAGAAGAGCCTCCAGTAATCAATGCTTATATGTTAGTTTTCTATCTTTGATGGAACCAAAGAAGATTAACGAGGCTATGGAAGATCCAAGCTGGGTGACTGCTATGCAAGAAGAGCTTCACCAGTTTGAAAGGAACAAGGTCTGATATCTGGTTCCTTTCCCAGTTGGAAAGAAAGAACCAATTGGAACAAGATGGGTCTTCAGGAACAAAGTAGATGAAGATGGCCACGTAATCAGAAACAATGCCAGACTGGTAGCACAAGGCTACTACCAGTCAGATGTCGACTTTGATGAATCATTTGCTCCAGTGGCTAGACTTGAAGCGATCAGAATATTCTTAGCATTCGCTGCTTATCATCAGTTCAAGGTCTACCAGATGGATGTAAAGAGTGCTTTCTTGAATGGAAAGCTTGAAGAAGAAGTTTATGTCAGACAACCACCAGGTTTCGTTGATGAAAAGCATCCACATTGGGTATATCGTCTGGACAAAGCGCTGTATGGCCTCAGACAAGCCCCACGTGCCTGGTATGACACTCTGACTAAACATTTGTTGAAAAATGGTTTCAAACGAGGTGCAATTGACAATACCTTATTTATTCTTCATGAAAAAGGTAATCTGTTAATGGTACAAATTTATGTTGATATTATTTTTGGGTTTACTGATGAAAACATGTGCAAGAAATTTTAAAAAATAATGTCAACTGAATATGAGATGAGTTTAATGGGTGAATTAACATATTTTCTTGGACTCCAGATTAAACAAAACAAAGATGGCATTTTTATTAATCAGGAAAAATATGTTAGAGATATCTTAAAGAAATTTGATATGAACTCTTCACCATCTAAACCAACTCCAATTTCTGCACCACTGACACTGGACTCCGATCCAGATGGAAAACCAGTGAACACCACTGTCTATAGAGGCATGGTTGGTTCACTGATGTATTTAACTGCCAGTAGACCAGATATTATGTTTTCAACATGTTTATGTGCCAGATATCAGTCTAATCCAAAGGAATTTCATATGCTTGCTGTAAAGCGCATACTGAAGTACCTTAAAGGTGTCCCCAGTCTAGGTCTTTGGTATTCCAAAGGCTCAGGAATAGATCTAATGGGTTATTCAGATTCAGATCATGCAGGTTGTAAGATAGATAGGAAATCCACTACTGGTGGATGTCATTTCCTTGGTGGCAAACTGGTCAGCTGGACCAGTAAGAAGCAAACTTCAGTTTCATTGTCCACTGCTGAAGCTGAATACGTGTCTGCAGCCAGTTGTTGTGCTCATATACTCTGGATGAAGAACCAGTTGCTTGATTATGGAATTAAATATTCAAAGACCCCAATCTTTTGTGATAATACCAGTGCCATTGCTATCTCAAACAATCCAGTCATGCACTCCAGAACGAAGCACATTGATCTCAGGTATCACTTCATTCGTGATCATATTATGAAAAATAACATTGAACTCCATTTTATTCCCACTGACAAACAACTCGCTGACATTTTTACCAAACCTCTGGATGTCAAAACTTTTGAATATCTTGTTGGTGAGTTGGGAATGTTAAACCCTTAAATCTGGTGACTGCTCAGATATTGAACGCCTTTGTGTACTATCTTTGCATTATTAGATTTCTGGAACAACATTCCAGGGAAAGACTTGAAAGATATTTTTAAAAATGTTTTAAGTTCAGGGGAATTTATTAATTTATTTTCTCACTGGACAAACTCTTCAAAAAATATTACTGGTGCTTTGTAAATGTGTCCCTCTCACTGGTAACTGGACAGGTTGAAGTGCGTGTTTGAGGTGACTAATGTCTCCTTGTAAATGTGTCCCTCTCACTGGTAACTGGACAGGTTGAAGTGCGTGTTTGAGGTGACTAATGTCTCCTTGTAAATGTGTCCCTCTCACTGGTAACTGGACAGGTTGAAGTGCGTGTTTGAGGTGACTAATGTCTCCTTGTAAATGTGTCCCTCTCACTGGTAACTGGACAGGTTGAAGTGCGTGTTTGAGGTGACTAATGTCTCCTTGTAAATGTGTCCCTCTCACTGGTAACTGGACAGGTTGAAGTGCGTGTTTGAGGTGACTAATGTCTCCTTGTAAATGTGTCCCTCTCACTGGTAACTGGACAGGTTGAAGTGCGTGTTTGAGGTGACTAATGTCTCCTTGTAAATGTGTCCCTCTCACTGGTAACTGGACAGGTTGAAGTGCGTGTTTGAGGTGACTAATGTCTCCTTGTAAATGTGTCCCTCTCACTGGTAACTGGACAGGTTGAAGTGCGTGTTTGAGGTGACTAATGTCTCCTTGTAAATGTGTCCCTCTCACTGGTAACTGGACAGGTTGAAGTGCGTGTTTGAGGTGACTAATGTCTCCTTGTAAATGTGTCCCTCTCACTGGTAACTGGACAGGTTGAAGTGCGTGTTTGAGGTGACTAATGTCTCCTTGTAAATGTGTCCCTCTCACTGGTAACTGGACAGGTTGAAGTGCGTGTTTGAGGTGACTAATGTCTCCTTGTAAATGTGTCCCTCTCACTGGTAACTGGACAGGTTGAAGTGCGTGTTTGAGGTGACTAATGTCTCCTTGTAAATGTGTCCCTCTCACTGGTAACTGGACAGGTTGAAGTGCGTGTTTGAGGTGACTAATGTCTCCTTGTAAATGTGTCCCTCTCACTGGTAACTGGACAGGTTGAAGTGCGTGTTTGAGGTGACTAATGTCTCCTTGTAAATGTGTCCCTCTCACTGGTAACTGGACAGGTTGAAGTGCGTGTTTGAGGTGACTAATGTCTCCTTGTAAATGTGTCCCTCTCACTGGTAACTGGACAGGTTGAAGTGCGTGTTTGAGGTGACTAATGTCTCCTTGTAAATGTGTCCCTCTCACTGGTAACTGGACAGGTTGAAGTGCGTGTTTGAGGTGACTAATGTCTCCTTGTAAATGTGTCCCTCTCACTGGTAACTGGACAGGTTGAAGTGCGTGTTTGAGGTGACTAATGTCTCCTTGTAAATGTGTCCCTCTCACTGGTAACTGGACAGGTTGAAGTGCGTGTTTGAGGTGACTAATGTCTCCTTGTAAATGTGTCCCTCTCACTGGTAACTGGACAGGTTGAAGTGCGTGTTTGAGGTGACTAATGTCTCCTTGTAAATGTGTCCCTCTCACTGGTAACTGGACAGGTTGAAGTGCGTGTTTGAGGTGACTAATGTCTCCTTGTAAATGTGTCCCTCTCATTTGTCTGTATTAGTTGACGTGCACGTTTGAGGTTACCAGTCTTTCAAAAATGGTTTTCACTGGTACTTTACTGGAGTGTCCCTCCAGTGTACCATCAGTACATGTTCACTGGACTAATCCACCAGTGATACTGGAGTGTCCCTCCAGTGTACCATCAGTACATGTTCACTGGACTAATCCACCAGTGATACTGGAGTGTCCAGTCAACCTCCAGATGCACTGAAATATGTCATAATATTTTCTAAATACTTGGTCATCGTGCGTGCCACGTAAGCAAATCTTTTTGGAGATATTTTAATCCTACGTGGCATGTAAATTTTTCAACGTAATGATGGTATTTTTACCTTGGGAAGTCAAAAAGAGCAACTTGTTAATGTTTGTGGGCTGTAAACTGTCACACATTTATGTGTGATGTGATGTAATTAATGCGGATCTCAGAACCTCGATCAAAATTATATTTGATAATTTCAAATAAACCGTTTGAGTTCCACATTTTCTCTCCTATATATACCCACTTTCACTTTCAAATGCATTTACTTCGAACATATTTACTCCCAAATCTTTCAAATTCCTTCATTTACTCCTTCATTCAATTTCCAATCATATTTATCTCTCTTATTTACTCCATTTTCATTCATTCTTTCATCAAATCTTCATCATAACCTATACATATTCAATTTCATCTTCATCTATTCTATATAAAATGGCACCTAGACAATCAAAATTGCTTAAAAATCTCCTTACCGCTGAATATGCTCCTTTTGAAAATGTTGACAGGGCACCTCATATCAATCTTGAGGCATATGCCATTAGAATCAACATGAATAACTGGATGGCCAAACTTTCACTGTCCAGTGTTCATGATGCCCAATCGATTATTGGGAGATTAAACACATTTTTTCTCTCTTGCCCATTATATGGTGCGTTAACACTTAATCCAGGAAGGATGTACCACGAGTACCTGTGTGAATTCTGGTACACTGCAACATTTGATGATGAAACTTCATCTATCAATTATACTCTCAAGGGAGGTACCAGATCCCTTGGTTTCACTGCAAGTCTACTCAGGTCTGTTCTACAGTTAAACTATCATGAACAGAATGAGTTGCCTATTGAACTTCCCACTGGTATCAATACAAGGGAAGTGTGCAGACTGATGGGGCACACGGATATCTTGGATGAGCATGGCCAGCTATCCAGGAAAGGAACTATCTACATGAGCAAGTTGTCAGACTCATGGAGATACTTTTTCACCCACATTGTTGAATGTCTGGGAGGCAGTTCTGGAGGGTTAGACCAGATAAATCAAACCCATTTCCAGATTGCCTACTGTTTATGGTTTGGGCTTAAAGTGGACTTCGCCCAGATTCTTTTTGATGATCTGGTAGAGCGCCTTAGAGTGAAAGGAAGAAAACCGTTTGTTCCTTATATTCGTTTCCTTTCACTAATGTTTAAAAATACTCTTGGAGACCAGTATGATTTTGATACTACTCACTTTTCTGTGAGTGAGTATATGAGGGATCTGGTCAACCTCAGATCTCCACTAGACGAGGTAGATATTCCTCAGTCCATGCTTTCCTTCCAGAGAGAAGAAGCTGGGATGGCTCCAGATAGAGGTCAAGCTGTTGAAGGACCATCTGGAGACCAAGATGTACAGATAATAGAAGCTGTACAACCCATCAGACAAGTTGCTCCTGAAGGTCAAGGTACAGAAGTTATTGAACCTTCCAGACGACCTAGAACTAATAGGCGTCTGATGAGAGCTGGACTTCAGGTGAATCCAGAAAGACATCCTGGTGATGTTATGAATCTGGATGGGTCACCAATTTTTGAACAAGAGAACGTACAAGAGGTTGTTGGGCAGGTGACTGATGAACAAATTGAAAATGTTGCCCAAGTTGTTGAGCAGGTTGTTGAGGAAGTTGAACAGGATGTTCAGACTGATGAACATATTTCTGGTGAGCAAGAGGCTCATATAGACTTGAATGTAGAGGCTGGTGAACAGGTTAATGTAGAGACTGGTGAACAGTCTGGTGAACAGACAGTTGGGATGGCTCCAGATAGAGGTCAAGCTGTTGAAGGACCATCTGGAGACCAAGATGTACAGATAATAGAAGCTGTACAACCCATCAGACAAGTTGCTCCTGAAGGTCAAGGTACAGAAGTTATTGAACCTTCCAGACGACCTAGAACTAATAGGCGTCTGATGAGAGCTGGACTTCAGGTGAATCCAGAAAGACATCCTGGTGATGTTATGAATCTGGATGGGTCACCAATTTTTGAACAAGAGAACGTACAAGAGGTTGTTGGGCAGGTGACTGATGAACAAATTGAAAATGTTGCCCAAGTTGTTGAGCAGGTTGTTGAGGAAGTTGAACAGGATGTTCAGACTGATGAACATATTTCTGGTGAGCAAGAGGCTCATATAGACTTGAATGTAGAGGCTGGTGAACAGGTTAATGTAGAGACTGGTGAACAGTCTGGTGAACAGACAGTTGGGATGGCTCCAGAATGGGATGATGTAGATTCCCCAATGTCTGAAGGCTTTGATGTAAACATGAATTTCTTGGGTGATGAAGAAGAAAATATTGAAACATCTGCTATTGCTTCAGTCACCCAACCAATTATGTCTTCTGAAATGCCACCACCACCAGAATCAAATGAACCACCACCACAATCAAACATGCCACCACCACCACCACCTTCAATTCCAGAAAACACTCAATACTTCACTCCAGCAACCACTCAACCTTTACAATCTCAACCTCCACCTCGTGCGCCGGAGTCACCAGTTGCAACATCTGAAGCTGCAACTGAAGAGGACTGGGCACAAGTTCCTCTTATGACCAGATTGCCTTCAACTCTTGAACCTCCCAGTGGTCTCTCCACTTCATCTTTTTCCGAGGTCCAAGGCCTTTTAAGTAAGGTGGCGGACCTGGAGAGATCACTCCAGACTTCATCTCAGGTTATTTCAGACTTCAAATCCTTATTATCAAATAACCTTGCATCTGAGATGAATCTGTTTGCTGGGAATGAGAAGCTTGTGTTTGAAAAGCTTGATGAACTGGTACTGGCCACAAACAACAATACTGAAAACTTCAAAGTGGCAGTCCAGAGTTTAGAGACAAGGTTGGTTAGTTCTGTTCAGACTGCAGTCACTGGTGAACTGGCAGGTCTGAAAGAAGAAGTCCAGAAGTTGGTTTCCAGGGTCAGTTCTCTGGAGACTAGATCCACACTTGACCAGGATGCAGTGGTCAGTACAATAAGTGAAGAATGCACAAAGAAGTTCAGAAACAATATGCTGAAAGAATTATCTGAAGAGATCTCTGAAACTGTTCTTCGTACCATTCAAGATGGGGTGTTACCCCAAGTAGATAAGTTACTAGATGAGAAGTTGCCAAAACACTTGCCTAAAGCAGTTGCAAATGTTCAAAAGGAAGTGCAGGCACTTAAGAAAGTTGTGACTGAAACAACTCCAGTGGCAGGTATAACATTTAGTGCACTGGACAGACATATGCTGGAACAGTTATGGAATGATCTCAAGTCAAGAACTGGTGATCATTCCAAGGGGGGAAAGTCGTCTGGTGACCAAACACTGAAGCACTTGGCACAAAGAGCATATGGCACTGAAGCCGGGCTAACTGAAGCACAAAGAGCATATGGCACTGAAGCCGGGCTAACTGAAGCACAAAGAGCATATGGCACTGAAGCCGGGCTAACTGAAGAAGCTACTGGTACTGAAGCCAGTGAGCCCCAGTTTGAGTCCTTCCTAGATATACCAACAACTCTGAAGTCAGTTAAGGGAAAACAACAAATGGTATCTGGTGAAGAAGAAGAGCAAACTGCTGAAGATGCTGATGATGAAACATCCAAGAAGCTAGAACAAGAATGCATCATGATAGAGATTTTCAAAAGAAATCAAAAAGATGAACTGCTGGCCCATCAAAGGGAGATGGCATCAATGGGGACTCTGGACTCTTACAATGCTGGAAGGTTAGGCATAAATGTTGATGTATATAAAAAGATGAAGGATGACCCTAGAGTTCATCAATGTCTAAATGCATTAGATGATGTTCATGTACGCTCATTTTACGCCGAAGAAGAACAGGTCTATGATTCTATAATTTATGGCGTGAGTGTACCAGAACTCATCAGACAAAGGAAGGATGAACTGGTAAGCCTCCAGAAAAAGATCAGAAAGAACGCTGGTGCTCTGGAGATAGAGTACAGGAAGCGACTTACTGGCTTACCAAAACTGACTGCCAGCAAATCAAAGCGCTCAAAGATGCTGATGATGAAACATCCAAGAAGCTAGAACAAGAATGCATCATGATAGAGATTTTCAAAAGAAATCAAAAAGATGAACTGCTGGCCCATCAAAGGGAGATGGCATCAATGGGGACTCTGGACTCTTACAATGCTGGAAGGTTAGGCATAAATGTTGATGTATATAAAAAGATGAAGGATGACCCTAGAGTTCATCAATGTCTAAATGCATTAGATGATGTTCATGTACGCTCATTTTACGCCGAAGAAGAACAGGTCTATGATTCTATAATTTATGGCGTGAGTGTACCAGAACTCATCAGACAAAGGAAGGATGAACTGGTAAGCCTCCAGAAAAAGATCAGAAAGAACGCTGGTGCTCTGGAGATAGAGTACAGGAAGCGACTTACTGGCTTACCAAAACTGACTGCTAAGCAAATCAAAGCGCTCAAAGATGCTGATGATGAAACATCCAAGAAGCTAGAACAAGAATGCATCATGATAGAGATTTTCAAAAGAAATCAAAAAGATGAACTGCTGGCCCATC
>CM067168.1:54619041-54696541 GCA_034093135.1 Erigeron breviscapus | reverse complement strand
TAATTTGTTGTTAGATAAAAAAAGGTTTTTTTGTACATATCGGTTCCATGTCGTAACTGTGTGTAGGCGCGTGTGCCCACATGCCAAATCGCGTGTTCAATCAAACATGATATTGCACCCGTTTTGATTTGATTTATTTCCAATTGAAACAAAAAAAAATCTAACGAATATATAAAGGTATCTATATAAAGAGAATTATTTATATGTTACCTTCCAATCTTCTTAGGAATGTGAATACCGAGCAATGGCACTTGTTTGCAAGCGAGTTCTAACAAAACTGTAGAAATGCAATTAATAAGAGGTAAAAGCGATTTGGTTCTACCTTTTACAAATAGTTAAGTGAATGGTTACACAATATATATATACAAATATATATCCGATTTGGTTCTACCTTTTACAAATGGTTAGTGTTTGAAAAATGGATGTATGTTGTCAATATATACACGTTCGGTCATCACTCAACACTTAACTTTGACGTAAGACGAATTAATTGTAAGAATTGACCCTCGGTCAACGGCATCACTTTATGACCGTGAAGGATTATTTAATACATTAAAATGAAATCACTCTTGTTAAAATTAAAAAAGAAGCATATATCCAAATTGGCAGTGAGTTAACTTCAATTGACATGAGAAAAAAAAAGAGTTTGAATAAATTACATGTTTGAAATTCAAATTCGATCCAAGATAGGTTTTATCACGTTGGGTCCTTGAGCAGGGAACTTTTTTGGAACCGGTGGCTACCCGGCCAGCATAGTCCTCGGTTTATAGACGTACGGTGTGTCTTTCGTCATTGGGTAATCACGGGTAGCCAAATATTAATCTGTGGATATCCAAAAAAGTTAATTATATATCCATATTAATAATTACTAGTTACTACTTATAAAGGGTATCTATTCTAAAACTAAAATAGGAGGTTAGGGGTACACTTGGCACTATTAAGAACTCTTTTTGGACTTAAAACTCTCTCCTAATTACTCTAGGAGCTCTCTCTCTTTTTTTAGATTTTTTTTCTTTTTCTTTTGCCTTATTAAATGCATAATTATATTTAAAGCTCTATAATAAATCTTTTTCTATCAAAACAAATCTTTTTAAATGTTAAAGATATATATATCCTTAAAACTCTCTCAATAAGTTATTATATATACAACCTAAATTGTTATTTATCAATTTGATATTTACATTTGATATATATATATATATATATATACTGAACATATAAAGTTGATGTCCTAAAGTTTTTTTGTACATATCGGTTCCATGTCGTAACTGTGTGTAGGCGCGTGTGCCCACATGCCAAATCGCGTGTTCAATCAAACATGATATTGCACCCGTTTTGATTTGATTTATTTCCAATTGAAACAAAAAAAAATCTAACGAATATATAAAGGTATCTATATAAAGAGAATTATTTATATGTTACCTTCCAATCTTCTTAGGAATGTGAATACCGAGCAATGGCACTTGTTTGCAAGCGAGTTCTAACAAAACTGTAGAAATGCAATTAATAAGAGGTAAAAGCGATTTGGTTCTACCTTTTACAAATGGTTAGTGTTTGAAAAATGGATGTATGTTGTCAATATATACACGTTCGGTCATCACTCAACACTTAACTTTGACGTAAGACGAATTAATTGTAAGAATTGACCCTCGGTCAACGGCATCACTTTATGACCGTGAAGGATTATTTAATACATTAAAATGAAATCACTCTTGTTAAAATTAAAAAAGAAGCATATATCCAAATTGGCAGTGAGTTAACTTCAATTGACATGAGAAAAAAAAAGAGTTTGAATAAATTACATGTTTGAAATTCAAATTCGATCCAAGATAGGTTTTATCACGTTGGGTCCTTGAGCAGGGAACTTTTTTGGAACCGGTGGCTACCCGGCCAGCATAGTCCTCGGTTTATAGACGTACGGTGTGTCTTTCGTCATTGGGTAATCACGGGTAGCCAAATATTAATCTGTGGATATCCAAAAAAGTTAATTATATATCCATATTAATAATTACTAGTTACTATATATGTAATGTTTTTGAAAATAATAACATTTCCAATCTATAAATCAATCAAAATATAAGTTAGTATTAATTTTTTAATTTACTTTACTGTATATACTAGTGTTATGAGTTTTAGGATGCAACACAGCTATATGTTGACGCTATGCTTTAAAACAGGTTAATGGTTACTCATTAGCAAATAAGAAGTGTTACAGTATAATTACACTATAATGAAAGTGTATTCACTACATGAGTAAGTTAGGTACATGAAAAACAAAAGTTGCTGCCAACTTATAGCTCGTGAGTCGCAAAAGATAAGGTGTGTAGGTAGTAAAAGAAAATACGATAACAATAAAAATCGTAGATTAAGCTGTAATGGGAATTAATTGAAGCCATAACAATGTTATTTGCAGAGGACAAATACGCAATAGGGAGAAAACAACAAATACCCTGGAAGAAGATATTTAAGCCAGTGATAGATTAGAGGTAGACTAATACATGTGGAACCTAAGTAACAAATGCTTAAGAGAGTGTTTAGATGTTAATCCCAATTAAGACTATTAAGCAATAGCAAGCAAAAAAAAAAAAATAGGTAATAAATTAAATGTTAAATATTATATTGAAGAACTCAAATTTTTGTTGGGTGCGATCAAAACTGTATGCTTTATTTTTTTTTAGAAAACAATGCAAGAACCAACTTTGCTAGAATGTTTTTGATAGTTTATTGTATTTAATATTTCTATTAACCTGGCTATTAGTGATTTGGAAGTGGTTGTTGATTGGGTGAATACATATATGTGTTTTATATACTTGTACATTCTATGCTTATATTACTTGTAAATCACTGTTAACGCAAAAAGTTTTTAAATAGGATATAATATATATCTATCTATATATAAACATATAAAGTTGATGTCCTAAAGGTTTTTTGACACTTTATTTATGAAGTTATTTATGGTTCTCCTATGAGTTTTATTAATGACAATGAGGTTAGACAATGAGGATAAAATTATAACTTACTCCCGTCAGTTGATTGTAAATCGACCCAAACAAAGCCCAACTAACAAACCTTTTAAACAAAAAGCCCAACTAACCACCCCTTTACCCAACCCTAAACAATAACCATACATTTTATTTTATATCCATAAAATACTTTGCCGTCTAAATCTAAGAAAAAAACCCCTTTTATTTCTTCCATCTAATCTAAGGAAAAAAAAACCTTTTATTTCTTCTGTTCTCCTAATCGATGTCTATATATGATGATGATGAAGTTGTAACGATTGTTTTACATAGGTGCCACATTTATAATACCCTTTATCAATTTAATTGGATTGTTGATGAAGTTGTAAACGTCGTTTCCCATAATGATCACATTAATAATATCCTTTATGAATCCCCGGTTGTAACTGATGTCAATTGTAGATGGATAGTCATGGCACAACATCTTCTTATTGTATATATATACAGCCGTTGGTTGTTATGAGTATACACAAGGTTTAGTTCTTTTGATCCTTACATATTTTTTTACATGGCAAAGCAGTTACAGATTCGAACAAAACAAACTAATCAGGGAATGTATTTGGATGAAATACGACCAGGTTCTGTTGTTCCATTTGTTGCAATGGTTTCGCGGAAATGGGATGTTCATAATATCAGTGGGACGTATATGAGTACCGATTTTATTCTTTCTGATGAGAAGGTGAAGTAAATATCCTTTTTTGAATATTTTTTTGTGGCCGCTTACGGCTTTTAATTGATGATTTTTGGCAATCATGTTTTTGTTTTGCAGGCAAATTTGATGCACTGTTTCTCAAGCCATAACAAATCTTACAAATTCGTAGATATGCAAGAAGGATCATTGTATTTGTTTAAACGATACAAGGTCCATTCTAATCGGAAAAAATTTAGAATTTTGCAGGATGGTGTGTATATGCTTGAGTTTGATGGTAATACATCTGTGGCAAAGGCCTCTGGGGATGTTAGTCGTTATGTTCGCTATCCGTTTCAGTTTTCTTCATTTGAGCAACTGGCCCCAACTAACAATCAATATGTAGTTGGTATGTATTTCCAGTTTTTAAGATAGATATGTATTACGTAGTTGTCAAGGTTTTCGTGTTTTTGTGTGCATATATGTATATCTGTGTATCATCGTAGAAATAGGCCTCATAGATAATATTTACATGTTTTGATTGGTTTGGTGATAACAATTGAAGGATAGATGGTATAAATGAAACATAGATACATGGTATAAATGAAACATAGATACATGGTATAAATGAAACGTGGATAATAGGACCTGCTTTGTTAATCATAGGGTTGATTAGTTAAAAGCTTAGGATAAATGGTATAAATGAAATATGTTTAGTAGTCTGGGTTGGTTAATCACATTGTTAAATAATACAGTAATAGTTTGCAATATTACATGTATTAAAAGCAATAATAATACTTCCCACTATTACATGTATTAGAAGCAATATGTATAAATGCATAAAATTATGTTAGGTACAGTAATAACCAATGTGTGTTATCATAGTTTACAGTGGTTGTTTTGGAGGGTTAACCTGTTCTAATGTTGCAGACTTGATGGGTTATGTGACATGTGTTGGAGATGTGTTGACGAAATCCAATGGTGCGACAACGGTGGAGTTCAATTTCACAAATGAACGTGGGCGGCAGATTCGTGTTACTTTGTGGGGGAAATTAGGCAAGCACATGATAAAGAAGAAGTTAGAAAACCCCGGTCCCTATGCCCTAATTTCTCACTGCAATGAGTTCCAAGATATACCTTGGTAAATTTGTTGCATTGTTCATGTATGTAAATACCCGTGTGGTCTATGTAAATTCTCTAATTATGGCTACGCTGCAGGTGAACTTGGTATGTCGAGTTCATCCTCGACCCAACTCCTTGATACCGATGATATACCTGTGTTGCAACAGTTCAAGGTTGCCCTCAGGTTAGTGCTGGTGTCTGTTCCCATATTATTGCTATTGATTTACATTTTTGGGTATTTATTTTTCTCCTTTGATCTTTTCAGTGGTAGGGACTTGACCCAAATCAGCGTGACCAGTGTTAAAACCATTCCCCAGGTTACCACACTAGCGGAGTTGTTGGAATGGGGCCGTATGAAGGCGGATGCCCCCGATGATGAAGATGGGGTTTGTATTCTATTATGCATATTTTAATACTTTTTGTTCATGTCTGTTGTGTCGAGGATGAATTGTTCGTTAACATGTTTTTTCCCATGCAGAATGTTGTGTTTACCAATTCAGTGGAGATTATTGGCGTCCGAACAAGTAGTGGGTGGTACTTGGTTACTTGCAACTCCGGCAGGTGCCTAAAGGGGCTGACCAGGGAAGACGGTGTTTTCAAATGTGAGGGGTGTAACAAGACTGTGTTATACCCCTACTTCAGGTTAGTATGATCATTGTATACACATTTTAGATTAGTTGTACTGTTTCTGGCTTTCAAAAAAATTGGCCTCATTTTCATGTTGAACAATGAATTGTGTTGTTGATCTGATTCTCTGTCGCTGAGTATTTCTATTTCCTATTATCAATGATAGATTCAAGCTGCAGCTAGATATTAGGGATGAAACGGCGTCAACTGTTGTGGTTTTGTTTGATCATCCTGCTGAAAGACTGTTGAACCGGACAGCAAAGTCAATGATTGAAGAAGAACTACAGGTATACAACCAAGTCTTTTGGTTCATTGGTCTGATGATGTTTGTTTGAATCTTGAGTTTATATTTTGACTTCTCAAATTACACAACCATTGCAGGATGGTACAAGGGATGATGTCCTACCGCCTGTTTTGCAAAACTTGATTGGTTCAAGACACACATTTGAGATAAAAGGCCACACATACTACCGTTCTGGAACTTATGAAGCATTTAACTGTTCTGAGGTTATTTTACCTGTGCCAGATCCTAAGCTGTTGGAAGCCGGCGGTAGCCAACACCCTGCATCTAAGTTGATTTGTGAAACGTCATCCAACACTCCTAAAGACTCTATAGTTGTAGTGACTCCCTTGAAAAAAAGTGAACCAAAGAAACGCAAAGCGTAAGTATTTGTATGTGATATTCTCATGATGACGTGCATGTATTATTGCTTACATATAGTACATCTGGTGAATGATTTCAGGCATGTGAACGACTCTGAACCATTGGCTACAACTGCTGAGAAAAATAAAGCAATACTGGTTCTGGATGGGGTTGGTGATACAAAGAGGTAGAGGAAAGAAAATATATTATATGATTAAACCAGTAAATTTACCTAATATTTTTTGAACGCGTATGCAATTTTAGGATACCCACTAAGGCTCACACCGGTGTGAACAAAGGAAATGCAGAAGAACCTGCTACAAGTTTGACTGATAATGTGTCGGAAGAACCGAGACAATCACCCCGTATATCAAAGAAAGGAAGGTACATTGATCATCAATTTTGGTTTCTGTTGTTTCTTTGGATTCATTGACTCATATAAAATTTAACATAATGTCTCCAGGTTTGTTGTTGAGTCTGATTCTGATGTGGGAGAAGAAGGTGCGGATGTTTTTGATGAGGATGCTTGATCATTGAAGCATAACAAAAGCTGATGCTCTTATAAGCAGCAACATCCTCGAAGTCTTTTTTTTTGTTTACGCAAAACAATGGTTTTTACTTCTTTTTATCTCCGCATGTTGGGAGTTTCTTTTGTTCCCATGGTTTCATTGGGATACATGTCTTGAACTATTTGTTTGATTTTTGTTTTCCTGTTATGTTTTTCCTTCAAATACCTTGCCATGTTTGGTTTTCAATAACACTCTTGGAGTTCTCTACCATGATAAACATTTGTTTCTAATGTGTTGGTGCTATCAGATATTTGTGGCATATTCTCCTTTTGTGTTTACCCTGTATCATGTGAAATAAGCATAAAATATTAGCGACTACGTTTTATCAAATACTATAGTACTGGAAAGTTACCAAGCAATAGTTGCTCTTTCGAAGAATAACAGAACAGAGTTCGTATTTTTCGACGAATGGTTGTGTAGCTTGGAGGTGATCTCAGGAAGATCCAACCAGTTCTGCTGGAAGGTAAATGACAGGAAATTGTTCATGCCTACATTAATAAGTCCATTTTGTGAAAATTGTGACAGATTTTTACATTGCCTCCCAGTATGCAGGTGAATGAGCTCCCTTCAACTATGCTTGATACTGCAAAACAAAAATCCAACAAATGAATACTTGACATTGGAGATGAAATTATGGAGGCAAAAACAAAAGAGGAAAAGGACGAGTTAAGTTGGATTAAAACTCCAGGTAGGTTTATCTTTCCATATTCCGTGTCTCCAATTGAAATAACCATTAATACGACATTTCCTGACTTTCATGAAAACAAAAAAGGATATATATGTGACAAGGAACAATTGTAATTCCAAATAATGTGGCCACAGATAGAATAAAGCAACATATGTTTAACAACCTGGAACTTTTTTGAACCAAATAAAATAAAATTGTTTTAGTTTATTAAACATATATATGCTCATAATGATGGACACTGTATTGATAATTTAGAAAAACAAAGACATAAGAGATCATAATAGATTAATAGACACTTTATATTCCCATGTCCATTACTTATTACATGCACATCTATCTAATCATCATGTACAAATATTGATATGTATATCGAAGAGTTTGATGGTATATTATTCACACTTCATTCAAGTAAAAAGTGGAAAACTTATGAGAACATAACTTATGATCTATATATGTATAAAACTATGCATATTTCTATGATCACAAACTCTCATTTTAGCCGTAAGGAAGCAATGTTATGCTTTGTATAATTATCATGTTTTGATTGACTCACAAACTAAGCATCACAAAAACTTTAGATCCTCAACTTTATACGGGATCAAACAAATAAACTTACCTAAAAGAACATTCGCAGTCTACTATACCTAGCCGTGCAACGCACGGGCATGCACTCTAGTATTATATATTATGTAATATATATATATATGATTTAATGCGAAAAAAATTTTAAAGTTTATTTTATGAGACTAGCCTTGTTTTTTTTTTACTTAATAGACTTAATAATTAAAAACTTAATGCATTCAGTCAAATTTTCTGTTTTCTTTTTGACTTAACAAACAAAAATAACCGTCAATTATTTATCTTTTACTTATTACATACACACATTATTTACCTATTCAGTCACTTAATACATTCAGCATTTAATAACTAAAAAAAACAGACCCAGTTTTAAATTTTTAAAAAATATTAGATGTATAGGAATGTAACTATCATTATGCATAAATGATAATATTTAATATTTTATTAACATTATCATAATTTAATAGCATGTATAGACAAGAGTAAAATAACTTTTTTTAATAAAGAAATAGACATGCTCAAAGCTATAATATTTTTATTTATTATTTATTTTTGAACGGTAAATTTAAACTTAGCAATATTTTATCATATATCCAATTTTACTTTCTAAAAAAACCTGTTATAAGAAAACCTATATCTTCATTTTTAGAACTACATTTTTTATTCACAAATATTCTAACTCAAAAACTCAAATTCTCAAATACTTCACTAGAAATAATATAATGATGGAAATATCAAATTCTCTTTGTTAAAAAACAACACATTCAAACAGGCTCTAACCATTTGAATGTTAAAAGAAAATGATCTTGTAAGGGAACTTGTCAATTCATTCTATGTTTCTTTTAAAAGCAAATTGAAACCACCGATATTATTTTTTCATATAATCTAACTTTAATTGCAAAGAAAATCCATTTTTAAAAAAAAACCCATATTTTCAGCTATGAGAGCATTTTGTTTATATCGAGATTTAAACCAAAACCTTTTACTTTTAAGTCCTCCCAAATATCAAGTCATCTGTTGATGGTTCGTCCTTTAATTTTATCAAGTGGGTTAGAATTAAAAGTCGCTTAAATTAAATGATTGATGTAAACAACTAAACATAGTTTGGTGATATGAAGAGTTGAAGGTTAGATGTTGTAAACTATTTCATTAAGAATATTTTTGGTTGACCATGTATGTTAAATGGTAAGTGTTTTGAATGGTAAGTTGCATTTTAGGTACATTAACCTTGTAATTTGAGAAAAAGAAAATGGGGTTGATGTTTTATATAATAACTAGACATAAGCACCCACAAATCCACAATGCGTCAACGATGATGGTCACAACGACGGGTGGTGGTGTCGGCTTCTGGTGGTAGTGGTGCCGACAGTTGGTGGCGACGACGAGTGATGTATGCAACTAATGTAAAGATAATTGAAATAAAGAGGGTGATTTAGTTATTTTAGGAGTTGAAAGATATATATTATAAAATATTTAATTAAGAATATTTTTGATAGATCATGTATATTGGGTGATAGGTATATTAGATAATAATAGACAATTTAATTCAATCAAACATGTAATTTGAAAAAAAGAATGAGTCGATACTTTAAATAATAGTAAGAATTTAGTTAATATAGATAATAGATCAATATATCGAATAGTCTTGGTTAATAAAGTGACACATTAGATGAGCTTCTGAGAAATTAGTCAAAGTCATTTTTATGTTCTTTCAACGATCGATTTGAACTTAACATTTATATATCATTTGAACTTAACATTGTTTTTTATATATCTAACTTTAATATTAGAAGAAATTCGTTCTAAAAATCTTATGTTTTCAGTCTCAAGAGCTATATATTCACATCAAAATTTAAATCCAAAATTTATAAGATTTATATAACAAATACCAATTTATCTATCAATATATAGTTCGTCATTCAATTGTTTTAAGTGGGTTAGTTTAAAAGTCACATAATTTTAATAATGTTAAATTTAAAAATTAGAGTTCTGATCTTTAATTTTTATATTTCTTTCATTAGCAATATTTTTCTAACGGCCATCAAAACACAATTTTATTAATACGAGGTCACGAACACTACCAAGGTGGTAGCTAGGTTACCATTAGTTACTGTACTCGGTATTTACACATTTGTAGTCCATGTGTTGAAATAAGCACACATAACTTACAAAAGTAACTACAATTTAGGGATAATTGGTGAAATGTTTCTAATCAGGAACCATGTTTTATGTCTTAATATAGATAGATATATTAGACTACGACTTTTATTACTTTTTCAAGTTTACTTAATATAGTGATAATAAAGACAGAACGAATAACTTTTGACGAAAAAGTTAGGAAAATATATAATTTTTCTTCGAATTCAAACTGGTCATTAAATCGATGAATACTAGTCAGAATGGTATAGTGAATAAAAACAAATATTTGAATGATGGTAGCGTGCTTTCTATTTGGCAACCATAAGCATATATCACACATATAATCAACTCTCAACTAATTTTGACCAAAAAAGGTGAAGGTTTCAATGCTGAAGGAAAAATATGGAAGGTTTTATTTGGAAAAAAGGAGGATTCGTTGAAAAACAAGTTTCGAATGATGGTTTTAGCTTGTGAAATTTAAGAACACTTGACAGGCGTTTGAAGTTACATCTCCAACCATAATCTAAATAATGAAAAATAAAATATCTTTATAGCATATTCCTTTTCTTAAAAAGTATTGCTAATACTATTAGGCCTCTCTCAACCCTCGGCTCATCCTCATCTCTTCCTCACTGCCACATCAATTTTTCTCTCTTCTAAATCACCTCACCCTTACTAACTACCAACCACACCTCTTCCTTAAAAACACACACTTTTATTCATAAAAACACACAATACAATACTTAAAAAAAAGGCAATACATACAGATTAATACTAATAACGCCACCCAAATTGAGAATCGGTAGAGTCTACGTTACTGTCACCGTCATTGTTTTGATAAATGTTTATGTAAATCTTTGTGTGTATTTATTGAATGAAATGGGGTGGATGAGAGTGGTTGAATGAATGGTGGTTTAAATAAAGTGGGTTTTTTTAAAATTAAAAAAAAAACTATCCGTAACTTTGAAAAAAAATAAATTCAAATGGTCTCGTCTACACTCATCGATGGGTGGATGACATTCGACAATGAGGGCTTGGATGAGCTTGCTGCCAACCTCTTCCTCATCGACGAGGTCTTGCATGGGGGATGGGTGGGGACCGGCCTTACTATACAAACTTACTTTATATTTATGTTATATCTTACTACTTCAATGTTTGCAATAAACAAATAGGTTATAATTAAAAAATAATTTTAAAGAATAAATAGTGATCCTCTGTAAATAAAAAAAAGTTGAAGAAAGTTGGCTTCTATTAAAAATGGGAAAGGATTCTCTAAAGTTATCCCAACTTGACTAGTCAAGTTGGGATAATCTTGACCCTTGGATGAAAATCAAGGGTCAAGATTTAAAGATAAGTTTTAAATCTTGACCCTTGATTTTCATCCAAGGGTCAAGATCTTTCCAACTTGACTAGTCAAGTTGGATAACTTTAGGGAACCCTCTTCCATTAAAAATTGCTTTAAACATAAAGAATCTACTGGTGAAATGAGATTTTTCCTCATCTACAGTATGTCTTTATATTTAGAAATAAAGTTTATTGTCACCAATAAATTACAATGATCCTATGATAAATACAACATATATGGACTGTAATTTCATAAAAACAAAACATGGTATTCAATATTGCAACATAAAAAATAAAAAATAAAGTATAAAAAAAAAAAAACAAGATTATTGTAGATTGAGATCCTCTAAAGTTATATATAACTTTACTAATAAAGTTGGTGATTCTAACCATTGGATTAAAATCAAAGGGTCAAGATTCAAACATAATTTTTAAATCTTGACCTTTGATTTCAATCCAAAGGTCAAGATGCTTCCAACTTCACTAGTAAAGTTGAAAGCAACTTTAGAGGATCCCAATCCTTTGCTATGATACCAATATATGATATTTTTTTAAAAAAAATGAGAAAATAAGAAGTAATATTACCACCAATTAAAATTGGTATTCAGCTGAGCTAAGTGTTACCGTTATGTTCACTAAACATTTATTCACATCTACGCATTACATAGTGTGACAACCGCCAAAATTTCAGGTTGATTAATTTACTATTATGTGTACTATTCAAATCTTTGTAGATCAAACAACATGAACAAACATTTTATGGCAAAATAAATTGAGCAAATATTATTTTGATAAATCATGGACAACTATTGTCAAGAACTCAAATAGTTATTTGAGAGTTGCTTGGAAATACTTTTCCATACTTATACTATCAAAAACAGTATTTATGAATAGTACCGTATCGTGAATAGTAAACATATCTAGAAATTGTATTTATAAAAAGTGAACGTGAATAATGAACGTGAATAGTACCGTGAATAATGACTGTATTCAGTATTCATGAATAGTAATTATAAATAGTAAAGGTAAAAGTAAATTTTAAATAGTAAAGGTAAAAGTAAATTGTAAATAGTAAAGGTAGAAAGTAAATTGTAGAAAGGGTAATAAAATAAAATAATATAAAGGCGGGACCCACGTCAAATAATTTAAATTCAACGTTGAATCTGATTTCCGAATAAATTCAAAAGTGAATAGTGCTGAATAGTATACTTTATTCTTATAATATAAACGTCCAAAACCCGCTCACAAGGGTTAGTTGAGTAAAAATTATTAAAATGAAAGTTGTGGATCTTAATTTTCTGGTCTTATAGAAACTTGAATTTTCTCAATAGGAGCCCGTATGCATAATTTAGGATTAAAACAATGTATAAATATATACTACTAGTATAAAAGAAATCTATCATTAGAAACGTCCAAGAGGTAGTGGGAAACACACTTTTATCTACTTTATAATTTAAAATTCATAAATTATGAATCACGGGTTTATTTCACTAGAGATATGGACAAAAAGAATACTATATATATACATACCCTTATTCATGATTAACTTTATAATATAATAATAATATAATATAATAATATTTATATAAAACCAGAAATTTTCGTTGAAATCTTTGAGTCTACGCGTTTCTTTTATTTTCTAAATTGGCGTATAATTTTATAATATAATAATCAAACGAATGAATTCGTTCGCCTATAAATAGCAGACGATATTAAACTTTAAAACACACACCACTACATATTCTCTTCTAAATACTCTCTGGTGTAACTATACAAGGCTTATTTCATCTACTTGATTTCTGCTATTATCACTAAGGTGAGTTTCTATAATCCCCTTTTCAACTCTTTTATATATTGGGGCTGAGATACATGCAAATAAAACTGTTTGTTATACTTATATGTATATTTACAAAATTATATATATTATATATATTTTGTAACTCCACTTTATTTATTTTACCTTCGGGGTAGAATATAAACTCTTTACTGTTATGATGAACACAAGTACTCCAGAAATGTATATATGGTTGATTCTAAGTTGCTCTGTTCGCTCAAAGTCCTCACTATCATGAACGATTAATTATGGAAACATAAACGTGAGTATATTGAATAGTACTATTGGGGTAGGCACCCCCATTCGTGTTGGTCATACCAACTGGATACGGATGCATTATATTTGGAAAGCTTAGGGTACCCTGAACAAGGTACCTACTATGGAGGCAAATAAACACACACTTGTCTAGTTTCGGTTCATGAGCTTAGAACTTGATGTATACAGTATCTACTCTTATATTCTATTCGATCCATTGTGTGATCAAATAGTTACTCTAAATCTTGTGGTTCATACTCTATATTTTTATATACAAAACCTATGATACTCTTTGCTTTAGATTGTATCATAAACACTGGATATTGCGGTAAGGCAATGGTCACTCTGGAATGTTGAAAAGTATTTTTTAAAAAAAAAAAAAAAAAAAAAAAAAAAAAAAAAAAAAAAAAAAAAAAAAAAAAAAAAAAAAAAAAAAAAAAAAAAAAAAAAAAAAAAAAAAAAAAAAAAAAAAAAAAAAAAAAAAAAAAAAAAAAAAAAAAAAAAAAAAAAAAAAAAAAAAAAAAAAAAAAAAAAAAAAAAAAAAAAAAAAAAAAAAAAAAAAAAAAAAAAAAAAAAAAAAAAAAAAAAAAAAAAAAAAAAAAAAAAAAAAAAAAAAAAAAAAAAAAAAAAAAAAAAAAAAAAAAAAAAAAAAAAAAAAAAAAAAAAAAAAAAAAAAAAAAAAAAAAAAAAAAAAAAAAAAAAAAAAAAAAAAAAAAAAAAAAAAAAAAAAAAAAAAAAAAAAAAAAAAAAAAAAAAAAAAAAAAAAAAAAAAAAAAAAAAAAAAAAAAAAAAAAAAAAAAAAAAAAAAAAAAAAAAAAAAAAAAAAAAAAAAAAAAAAAAAAAAAAAAAAAAAAAAAAAAAAAAAAAAAAAAAAAAAAAAAAAAAAAAAAAAAAAAAAAAAAAAAAAAAAAAAAAAAAAAAAAAAAAAAAAAAAAAAAAAAAAAAAAAAAAAAAAAAAAAAAAAAAAAAAAAAAAAAAAAAAAAAAAAAAAAAAAAAAAAAAAAAAAAAAAAAAAAAAAAAAAAAAAAAAAAAAAAAAAAAAAAAAAAAAAAAAAAAAAAAAAAAAAAAAAAAAAAAAAAAAAAAAAAAAAAAAAAAAAAAAAAAAAAAAAAAAAAAAAAAAAAAAAAAAAAAAAAAAAAAAAAAAAAAAAAAAAAAAAAAAAAAAAAAAAAAAAAAAAAAAAAAAAAAAAAAAAAAAAAAAAAAAAAAAAAACTTTAAAAGTAAGTTAAGTGATAAAAAAAAAAAAAAAAAAAAAAAAAAAAAAAAAAAAAAAATCAAAAAAAAAATTATAAACACGAATCACCTAGCTACTGACTACTACACACTTGCGGGCAGTGGACCCGTTCGTATGCAATATAGTTGACTTGGTAAATCCGAGGTCGAACACAAGGACTATTGTTACATAAGTTATTTAAGTAATGCAATTCAAAGTAAATGGGGGGTTGTGACCGTATTGTCACGTTGCTTTTGAAAGTTAGTTAGCAGAAATGAAATCAGGTTAGTGATTCCGAGGAATTAATCAGAAAGAGTTTTGTATTAAACTGAAAGGTCAAAATTCATTTACCTCGAATCCACTCAACAACAGTTCGGGTTGCACATGATTAAGCTCAAATTCAATTCAGTTGACAATGATAATCGTGACCAAATAAAGACACAAACTGGTACCACCAACGTTTGCAAAATCATTTAAATCACCTAATTAATCAGTTCCTTTGTAAAAGCCGGTACCACCAATGCTTAAAACAAATTCCCTAACCAGCTAGTTTATTTGACTATCTAATTAACAATTATATCTATGTGAAGACAATGTGGTACCACCAATCGTCAATCAAGACAAAACAATTCTTATTATTAAAATGACATTCATTATCATACCATGAACTAGTGACAATTAACTAAAGATAGACAATTGAAATTAGGGCTAATTGATTAAAAAGTACCTCAACTTGTCACTTTTTTACTTTATTGGAGTTCAATAAAAAAAGTGTTCTATGTTGGGGATAAAAACCGGCAAAAACACCTATGTTGGGCTTTTACCGGCTAAGTGATATTTCTACCCGGTTATACATTATTTAATATCCACGTGGACCCATAGGTGGATGACTATATATATCATTTGCAGAATCTATCTTCCCCTCCTTTTCAAAATCCAGCCTACCCACCGCCGCCGCCAGCCTACCTCGCCGGAAAAAAACGAAGTGCACCTCAAAAATGCTACAAAAATAATCTTCATCAACATCTAAGCAAACAAAGGCAACCCCCAACCCCCAACACCAGCCGACGCCACCTATGCTGTCACCCCCCGTTGCGCCGTCACCATCTCCCGCCGCACCAATTGAAGGTCACCACCGCGCCGCCACATCCCCCCAACACTAGTCTTTCTTGGTTATTTTCGGTTCTCAGCAAAACCCACTGAACCCGTTTCTAGCATCCCCCAATAACCAGATCTGGTTTTTACCTATTCCGATCAAACAGGATTGAGGCTTGCAGGTCCTACCCATTGTATAGGTTTGTGAGGGAAGAGCTGGGAGCAGAGTATTTGACAGGGGAGAAGGTTACTTCACCAGGAGAAGAATTTGATAAAGTTTTTACTGCGATATGCAAAGGCCAAGTAATTGATCCATTGTTGGAGTGTCTTGAAGGCTGGAATGGTGGTCCTCTTCCAATTTGTTAGCTTTATTAAGCTCGTTTGAGTCGGTCGTTTCTTCAGGTTCCTTTGTTAAGTTCCTTTTTAATCGTGTGTCCTTGTTTCTTCATAATTTGAAAGATTCTTCTTTCAAACGTTTAGCACTTATGAATGGTAGAGGGAAGAAAAATTTGACATTTGAAAGTTGAAAGTTGAAGTCAATGTTTCATTTTCATTATTATATAACAGTATTACGAAGTATTATGTTTATTAAATCATCGTAGTTCTTATGAATTATCTTAATAAGAAAAATAATAAGTAATGAGTTGGAATTAATTTAACTAATAAAAAAATCAAAATCAAAGTTGAAAATAGAAAATGACTGGCTACCTGATGATGGACCCTAAATAGACGTTTTTGCCGGTTTTTGTCCCCAACATAGAACACTTTTTTGATTGAACCCCAATAAAGTAAAAAGTGACAAGTTGGGGTACTTTTTAATCAATTAGCCCTTGAAATTATATATATATTAAACTAGTACCACTAACGAAAAACATATATATCACCAATAATAATAATTAATAAAGAATCAATTCATCAAGATATCGACACAACGATAATTGAAATAAACTTTAAATTAATATAATAGTGCAACCGTCACATGATGTCCCATTTCATCTTGGTAGATGATAAAATAATTAGCTACTTATGATAACTAAAAACACACAATCAATCCACTGTTGTTCAAAAAAAATTAAAAAATAAAAAACACAATCAATATTGAAAGAAATCATATTGTACCAACAATCTTGATGAATTTGGGAAGCAATAACGAATCCTTGAACAAATATTGATGTTCTTGAACAATGGATGAAAGGAAATCGACCTACAAAAGCCTTTAAGTGGTTTTTGGTGTTTCTAGGGTTTAAAGGGCTAAAAAGTGAACAAGATCCGACCAAATCGAAGAAACAAGAGTTTATATATGAAATCAATACTTAACGGCCGTTAGTGATGTGTAACGGCCGTTACACGGGCTAACTAACATATCTTTGCAGTTTTAGTCCTTCCGTCTAACGCCCATTAATTTTTTCTAATGCCCGACAGCTATATCCTTTCAAATCAGTCCTTCAGATCCTAACGGCCGTTAGTCTGATTCTAACGCCCGTTAGCGAGCACTTGTAAATCCAACTTCCTCTTAACGGCAGTTAAGGTTTGTTTAACGGGACTTAAGCTCTGAAACTCACGAATTCTTCATTTTAACATCCTTTTTCGACATGTCTTTCACCCGTAACTTCCACGAACATCATTTCATCCTTCCTTAAGTTGTTTTTTTGCCATTTTAATCCATTTTGCATGCTATAAACCTGAAACCACTGACACATACCATAAAGCATCGAATATACATGCAGATGACTACCAATTACGCATAAAACGGCCTAAAAACAATTCGGGAAATATGTATATGTTTAGTTATGTAACACCCGTCATTTTAAAAACCTGGATTTCAAAAAACTTTTGCCAAACGGAGTTTAAAACGTAGCGGAAATAGGATCACTTAAAAAAACTGCTTCATCCGTAACGGATGGTACCTTTCATTAAAGTTTGGTGTTACTAATAGCATCATCGTAATAGTCAAAGTAAAATCCAAGTTATGGCACTAACATAATTGCCATCAACACTACAAGAGACGTAAATCATAAATAAAGTAGCCGAACATATGGCTATGGGTAAAGTCTAATCATAGGGAGACTAATGCTAATCTTCCTTTATTCTTCTACCCATCTCACGATCCACGCACTTCACTAGCTTATACCTGCTTATCCTGAAGGACACAACATTTTCATAAAAGCAAGTGTTAGCTAATAAAATTAGCTAAGTAAGATACACACATTTTGATAAAACGTTCTTCATTTTACTTTCATAAAACTTCGTCATATTTTACTTATCAAACGTAACCACATTACATATCATCCACAACAATCATAGATCAACCCATACATCCCCTTTCCCACATTGTATCACATTTCATTTCATATCAACATATACATCATATCATCATATACCCTCTTCTTAATCAATATCTTATATCATATCAACATAGACTTACCACTTAAACATAACTTCATATCATATCTTGGCATTTCACACATAAACTTGTCACACGTATTCATATTAGCACATATTCTCACGTCACATCGTGATCTCACAACGTAAAGCACATATATTTCTTTCACACATATCTTATTATCAGCTTAATCAACTTCATCTCACGTCTTACATATCACACATAAACATATCGCACATATATGTATAGCACATGTAGGATATATACTCCTAATTGTGCCTATGTATCGTTCTTATCACACGTCTCAACACATCTCATTAAATCCCACATCACATTGTAATCCCACGTCTTAAGTTACATGTACATCTTAATCCCACATCTACTTTAACGTTTAATCCCCACTAACGTACACAACTAATAACATTTCTTACGTATATCTAGTGAACTAGACATTATCACACTTAAGTCTCACATATAATTCATCACGTATCATCGTCAAATCATAACATCAACATCATTAATCCCACATCTACTTTAGTGTTTAATCCTACTAACGTGTACAGATCATAGCATTCCTACGTGTAACACACTTAAATCCCACATATATTTCATCATATCAACATATACATCATATCATCATATACCCTCTTCTTAATCAATATCTTATATCATATCAACATATACTTCATATCATCATATACCCTCTTCTTAATCAATATCTTATTTCATATCAACATATACATCATATCATCATATACCCTCTTCTTAATCAATATCTTATATCATATCAACATAGACTTACCACTTAAACATAACTTCATATCATATCTTGGCATTTCACACATAAACTTGTCACACGTATTCATATTAGCACATATTCTCACGTCACATCGTGATCTCACAACGTAAAGCACATATATTTCATCATATATCATAATCAATCATAGCATCAATATAATCAACATCACAATAAATATCGTTAAGATATCATGGCAGCAACATTATGTTCATAGTACTACATATGCACATAACTACTTCATATTTAAGCGTCATCATAACATAATAAACCACTTCAGCATGCATACATTCCCACATAACCTCCCGCATAACCCGGAAAACCAACGCACATAAGATAATCCAATTAAGAGGTTAATTATAGAAAACCACTTTTTGTTGTGCCTCCTGTAACACCCCAACTAAGGCGGAACGTCAAGATGTACAGAAAGTCGAGTATTCAAAACAAAGGATAATAGATAACATTCACCATAGCTTTATGTAACAACCCAACTTTTTAATATTATATATGTGCTAGTTATGTTGCCTATGATCTCGCAAACCATAGTTATACTCGAAGCTAGTAGATAATGCCCCTAAATTAGCAATCTAAAGCTATTGTTCAATTCTAAATTCGATTTATAAAATACCATTGAACAAAATTTTTATAGATGATCAATCAAATTAGCTAAATAATAATGTAAGTCTCACAAGTTGAGATAACCATCAAAAATCCTTACGAAGGTCCAACAATCTACTCATTTAGCTAATTAAAGTAAATTTGGTCACGAGAATAAAATTTCTATTTCAAAATAGGTTTATAAGTTCATATGCGCACAAAAGAGTTTAAATCATAATTATATATATATATGCTTAAAATAAATACGAGTTTATAAATAAAGGCTTATGTAACAAATCAAGAATACAAAAATATATCCATACATATACATATACACGACATATATATAAATATATATACATACACATGCTAGAATAAACATTAACTTATACTACAAACTAATACAATTAACCTTACAAAAATACATATACATACACCTAACACATACATACATTTTATACAACAAATTTTTATAAAAAAAAAAGTGAGAAAGACCCTCCAAATGCCTTATGAGGCCGGCCCCCCTTCACACCACACATACTCACCCTTTTCAAAACCTACACTCCACATTCATTCTTGAAACTCTCATTTTACACACTCTTCACATACTAACTTGTCTCCTCTCAAGAAAAACCTTTCCCCCCCTCCCTTTTCTCTTCACATTTTCGGCCAACAACAACAATAAAACACCAACAAAAATCAAATTAAACACCTAATAATAATAAGGATTAAGTTAGATTACTAAAGGGTTATATCAAGCAAGGGTTTAAGGATTGTTTTTGGGTTAGATTAAGGGTTGTTGGAGGCTTCAAAGGCCACGAAAATTCTGCCCATTTTCTTCATCCAAAACCAAGTTCAAGAGGGTATAATCTTCATCCTTTTTACTAGATCTAATCTTGTTTTGTTTATATTCAAAGGTTTTATCAAAAACTCATACTTTCTTCTTGTTTTCTTTGTAATATACACTTAATGAGGGCAAAGTTGATAGGATCTTTCTTTCCATGCTCATGCATGTCGAATCTAAGAAGAAAGATCTAAGGATTCAACAAGTTTAAGACCCAAAAGCGTTGTTATAGATTAGTAGCTTTTAAAGTGATTTTCTTGTTGATAGATCTATATGTTTTTGTATGATTTTGAAGAGTATATTCTGAGATTTTTCATATAAAAGATGTTTTTATGTTGTTGAAAGTTAGATCTATAAAAGTTGATAGTAAAAAGTGTTGGTTTGAATGCATGTATGCTAGATTTAAGAAAGTTGGATCTTTTGTTGGATTATGAGATGAATATGGACTTGTTATAAGTGAAAAATATTTAATATTAATGTTAATATTCTGGAAAACTTGATAAAATATCAAGGATATAAAGCTTGAATCAAAACATGTTAAAATAAGCTAGAAATCATAAACCGAAAACACGCAAAAATGCATTTGAGCACACACATGCACCATAATCTTATGACCAAGAAAATATGGTAAACCTACTGGAAATAAGTTGAAATAAAAGTATAAAACTCAGATCTATTGGTTCATGACAACAATAAGCTCAAAAATCACCTTTTCGGGTCAAATAATCACTAACCGAAAGCACCAAATTGCACATATCACACCACCACCACTATCACGATTTTGGACACCAAAATATGATGAACTTTCTGGAAATAATGAAACAAGAATGAAAATCCATTTTGAAGCACTTTAATTGCTTAAGAAGTGAGGCTAAAATCACTATTTCAGTAAACGATTTTTAATCATAAAACCCTCAAAATGAGCAAGACACAAGAGAGGTTGAATTGATATGAATTTATATTGATAAAAGTTGCCTAAAAGGCCTGAGATTTTGACCAAAATGTTTAGTGATGATTTCTAAGAATTTCCATGAATTATTGAATTTAAATAGTAATTAAAAGACATAAAAATCCATAAATAAATTATATAAATCAAGAATGGGGTTAAATCATCTTAACCATTGATAAAAATAACTAAAACCTACTGGAGAAAAATAGTTAAAAGTCAAGAGACATGTGTTATATAATTTAAAGATAAATAATTAAGTAAAAATAACTAATTAAATATTATTAAAATTAATAAAAAAATGAAATTATAAATTAAGAAGCATATATATCAGAATATAATTCAAATGAAATTATTCATAATTTATAAAGACAATTATGACACTTAAAAGTATTTTTAAGGATTTATTTAGCAAATAAATCAATAAAGTGAATAAATAAATAATTAAATATTATTAAATTAAGACATATATATCAGAATATAATTCAAATGAAATTATTCATAATTTATAAAGACAATTATGACACTTAAAAGTATTTTAAGGATTTATTTAGCAAATAAATCAATAAAGTGAATAAATAAATAATTAAATATTATTAAATTAAATATATAATTACAAATCAGAAAATATACATAAAATATTAATATTATAAGACCACTAATGTCAAATATTATTACTAAGCAAAGTGTACAATGAAAATCATATAAATCAAAGCCAAACTACCGAAATTCCAATAAACGTACAAAAACGTATAATGAGAAAACGACTCTTACCACCAAATCTCTTATAACCAAATAATGAGAGCATCATAATGTACTTAAACTCCATAATCTAATAACAACCAAAGATGGGCAAGTCTACTAGTATACATCTCATGATCTAGCTCACTAGTTCATGTCACGCGAACTTACGTCGTGAATATATACGTTATAGTTTAGGCTTGCTTGAGGCGCAACAAATCTAAGCGAAGGAATCGCGTTTGATCAGCCCCTTTCACTCTCTAATCAAGTGAGTCATAGCCCCCTTTAAAACTCTTTTATATGTTTTACTTGCGGGGTGAAAAGCATGATTAATTAAAATGACTTTCTCTTATGAAATGATTCTTTGAAATAATGATAATGATATGGGAATTATATTGTATGTTCAACGTGTTATATGTTATATGATGAGCTTGAGTACTGTCAAACGGTGGTCCCCTGTACACTACTATTAACTCATTTGAGGCCTGTAGTTAGAGGGTTGCGCAACTAGGATTCGTCCCCTCACTCACCAAGATGGCAGCGGGTTGACTGGCCGCCTGAGTGGCCGCCCTCATTTCCGGTCTGCCTAGGGGTGCTCTAATCTACGTTATATATTATTGGTCGTCTCCATGGCACGACCCATTCATTATTATTATTGCACGTGATTGACAGCATGTGCTTCTATTATCATATCTTCGGGACATATTATCATTATTATTATTTTGACGTAAAATGGTCTTAGTAGTGGCTCAAGAACAATCTCATCAAATTATGTCATGGTAGTCTTACCATTGACCCAGAGGTATTGATATTATATTATGGATGGAAATTATTGGTTGAACATACGGTTTGGGTATGGACAGTATGATGGAAATTCTTGGAGATTTTATGACACATTTATTTCTTGACTTGGATTAAATATATACGTGTTGTTAGCTTAAACCTATGAACTCACTCAACTCTCGTAGTTGACACTTTTTCTTCATGCTTTTCAGGTCTAGGGCAGTAAGTTAGCTTTTGGACCGCTCCATGGATGATGTGTTTATTTGTTGCATGTTGGACTAGTAACGCAAACATTTGATCTTTTGATTATGAATTTGGTTATGTAATGTTTATTAAACGTCCACTTGAACTTGTAACCTTTTGAATTTGAATGGCATTTGAAACTTTATGTGGATGTTTTATACTTAAATCTTTTGTACCATGTCGTTCTGTGGTATCTCGTGTTTCTGCTATAGTCGGGGTGTTACAGAAAAATGGTATCAGAGATGCAAGGTTATAGAGAATTTTTGCTATAACCTACGTATTTTCAAAACGAGTCGAATATTTCTTAAACAATTGAGTCGATCATAAAGTATTCTTGTTTTACTTATGCATAGCCTGATCAACTATGCCTAACTAAAAATTTAATATGGAATGATCGAAATGATTGTCTAAGGGATATTCAAAATGAGTCTTTTGAAAATAAACTTTAAAAACGATTCTTGGTGCAAAAGGTACATAACCAAATCCAATGTTTGCATTACCTATTAGAACCCTTAGAAGAAGAAGAAGAAGAAGAAGAAGAAGAAGAAGAAGAAGAAGAAGAAGAAGAAGAAGCAGAAGCAGAAGAAGAAGAAGAAGAAGAAGAAGAAGAAGAAGAAGAAGAAGAAGAAGAAGAAGAAGAAGAAGAAGAAGAAGAAGAAGAAGAAGAAGAAGAAGAAGAAGAAGAAGAAGAAGAAGAAGAAGAAGAAGAAGAAGAAGAAGAAGAAGAAGAAGAAGAAGAAGAAGAAGAAGAAGAAGAAGAAGAAGAAGAAGAAGAAGAAGAAGAAGAAGAAGAAGAAGAAGAAGAAGAAGAAGAAGAAGAAGAAGAAGAAGAAGAAGAAGAAGAAGAAGAAGAAGAAGAAGAAGAAGAAGAAGAAGAAGAAGAAGAAGAAGAAGAAGAAGAAGAAGAAGAAGAAGAAGAAGAAGAAGAAGAAGAAGAAGAAGAAGAAGAAGAAGAAGAAGAAGAAGAAGAAGAAGAAGAAGAAGAAGAAGAAGAAGAAGAAGAAGAAGAAGAAGAAGAAGAAGAAGAAGAAGAAGAAGAAGAAGAAGAAGAAGAAGAAGAAGAAGAAGAAGAAGAAGAAGAAGAAGAAGAAGAAGAAGAAGAAGAAGAAGAAGAAGAAGAAGAAGAAGAAGAAGAAGAAGAAGAAGAAGAAGAAGAAGAAGAAGAAGAAGAAGAAGAAGAAGAAGAAGAAGAAGAAGAAGAAGAAGAAGAAGAAGAAGAAGAAGAAGAAGAAGAAGAAGAAGAAGAAGAAGAAGAAGAAGAAGAAGAAGAAGAAGAAGAAGAAGAAGAAGAAGAAGAAGAAGAAGAAGAAGAAGAAGAAGAAGAAGAAGAAGAAGAAGAAGAAGAAGAAGAAGAAGAAGAAGAAGAAGAAGAAGAAGAAGAAGAAGAAGAAGAAGAAGAAGAAGAAGAAGAAGAAGAAGAAGAAGAAGAAGAAGAAGAAGAAGAAGAAGAAGAAGAAGAAGAAGAAGAAGAAGAAGAAGAAGAAGAAGAAGAAGAAGAAGAAGAAGAAGAAGAAGAAGAAGAAGAAGAAGAAGAAGAAGAAGAAGAAGAAGAAGAAGAAGAAGAAGAAGAAGAAGAAGAAGAAGAAGAAGAAGAAGAAGAAGAAGAAGAAGAAGAAGAAGAAGAAGAAGAAGAAGAAGAAGAAGAAGAAGAAGAAGAAGAAGAAGAAGAAGAAGAAGAAGAAGAAGAAGAAGAAGAAGAAGAAGAAGAAGAAGAAGAAGAAGAAGAAGAAGAAGAAGAAGAAGAAGAAGAAGAAGAAGAAGAAGAAGAAGAAGAAGAAGAAGAAGAAGAAGAAGAAGAAGAAGAAGAAGAAGAAGAAGAAGAAGAAGAAGAAGAAGAAGAAGAAGAAGAAGAAGAAGAAGAAGAAGAAGAAGAAGAAGAAGAAGAAGAAGAAGAAGAAGAAGAAGAAGAAGAAGAAGAAGAAGAAGAAGAAGAAGAAGAAGAAGAAGAAGAAGAAGAAGAAGAAGAAGAAGAAGAAGAAGAAGAAGAAGAAGAAGAAGAAGAAGAAGAAGAAGAAGAAGAAGAAGAAGAAGAAGAAGAAGAAGAAGAAGAAGAAGAAGAAGAAGAAGAAGAAGAAGAAGAAGAAGAAGAAGAAGAAGAAGAAGAAGAAGAAGAAGAAGAAGAAGAAGAAGAAGAAGAAGAAGAAGAAGAAAAGAACAAGAAGAAGAAGAAGAAGAGACCGATCCAATGGAAGACCCGTCGGAAGACGATAATGCTAGGAGCGTTTCCTCTAGCCAACCTGGACGCCGCTCACACTCGCCACCACCATCACCACCAGCCCTAGAGCACCCACTCCGCCAAGGCAAGATGCACCCATGAACCTAAGTGATGGGCGATTTCCAGCCCAAGACCCATACTTTCAGCCGCGCCTTCCTCGTGATCATCCCTGGTACCATCTCGGACATAGGCGTCAAGGAGAAGAGCCACACCGCCCAGTCTATGGGGTACCCCCTCCACCTCCCATTGGTATGACTCGTGGAGAAAGGGAGAGGGTGTAGGAATAGCAAACGGATTAAGGGATGCTAGAGTAAGGGTAAGGACTCAAGAGGTGATGATGGAAAGGGCCTTAGGAGTTATGGATCGAACGGGGGATTATGCGAGTTTGGCGATATCAGAAGTTCGTCGAGTTAATGAGGTGATATTTGTGATGGGATGTGTGCTTATGGATGTTTGCACTCTCGTTATAGCTCTCATGCTTAGGAAGTAAACCTAAGAGCTTCTTTATTTATGAACTTATTCGATGTATGAACGTTTGTACTTTGTTTCACTTTCTTGAACTTTCTAGCTTTTGTGTGACGATGATCACATAGTATTTGGCATGTAGCAATTTTGTGAACTCATATTGAATGATATATGTGTATGCTTAATGCCTCTCTATGGTTACATGATGTGCTATCCTTGTTGTGATATAGTTATCTCTATTATAAAAGTTGTAGTTACAGCAGGAAATCAGTTCTGACCACTTTTAGTAGAACGGCCATATCTGGAGTTCTACTTCGTCTTTTGACTTGATTCCAATTGGAGGTGAAACTTAACTCATAGGGCTACGTTTTATATTTTATGAGTTTTGCCCAGATCGTCCATATTAAGCCACTTTTACGTGCTCCAAGTTCGTACTCAGATTCTGTAATCCTCCTGGCTAACCTAGAAAGCATGGTTGATAAATTTTAGAATTTACCTAACCGTTTATTTACTCATAATGACAAGTGAGTCGTGATTATAAAAAGGAATATGAATCGGGATATACATATACATATGTGTGCAAACGAGCCCTCTATGCACTAAATAACTTTAGATGTACTCGTGCGAGATCAAGAAGTCGTGAGTCGAGCTTATGTCATATGATTCAATACACGAATAACTAAACTATATTATCCTTTGTAGAGACATGGCACCACGAAGGACCGGCGGAGAAACAAGTGAAGAGGCCCAGCGAAGAGCCGAGTTAGCTGAGCTTATCTCCCAACAGATCAATGCCGCCATGCCAAACATTGCCACCCAAATTGCGGAGAATGTGACCGCTACACTCAACACGGCTAGAAGACAAGATGGAGGAGGAAATGCTATTGACAGGAATGCCTACAAGGCTTTCACGTCTTGCAATCCCAAGGAGTTTCATGGGACAGAAGGTCCTGTTGGGTTGCTTACTTGGTTCCAAAGCATGGAAGCCAACTTGAACATCATTGATTGTGCGCCAGCTGACCGTGTTAAGTTTGCTGCTAGTAAGCTTCAAGGAAGAGCTCTTACTTGGTGGAATCTCCAAGCGACTACTAGAGGTCCTGCAGCAGTCAATGCTTTGACTTGGGAGCAGTTTAAGGACGAGTTGAAGCGCGAGTATTGTCCACGAGAGGAGGTACAAAAACTGGAGATGGAATTCTGGAACCATGCCATGAGAGGGCTGGAATTGGAGGCCTATGTGATCCGCTTCCACGAGTTGAGCGTGTTGGTGCCGGAGATGGTAACCCCTGTGGCTAAGAAGGTTGAGAGATTTATCTATGGATTGGCACCTGAAGTTAGGTTGATGGTCACTGCAGCAAGTCCTACCACTCTTGAGCAGGCTATAAGTTTGGCAACCAGGCTAGTAAACGATTTGGTTAGGCGTGGGAAGTACACGAGAGGTGAATCAAGTTCGAGACAGGGTGGAGGAAATCGGTTTGGTGATCGCAAGGGGAATGGGCCGGATAAGAGGCAAAAGATTGTGAGAAACTATGGAGTTATGGATGCTAACCCCAATCCAAATCGTGGCATGCCTCCAAGGTCCAACCAATGCGGTTATAACCACTTGGGTGAATGCAGACGTTGCACAACTTTCAATCGAATGGGGCACCTTGTCGCTTACTGTCGGAATGGACCAAGGTTGGGAGGAAACCCCGGGGGATGCCACGAGTGTGGAAGCACGAACCATTGGAGAAATGCTTGTCCTAGGTTGAGAAGAGCACAAGGCAACCGTGGAAATGGAAATGGTAACCGTGGCAACTTTAGGAATGTTGGGAATCGCGGGAATCAAGGCAACAACGTTAACCAAGGGAATCGTGGAAATCAAGGAGGTCAAGCCCGAGGAAGGGTGTATGCCATGGGAGCGAATGAGGCACGTGATGACCCTAATGTCATCGTAGGTACGTTTCCAATAAATAATGTTTATGCATCTATGTTGTTTGACTCTGGAGCTGAAAGAAGTTTTATTTCCTTCGAATTTAAAGAATTGATTGATAAGAAACCTAGTGAACTAGAGGAAACTTATTATGTTGAATATGCTAATGGAAGCGAGTATAAGACTAAGGAAATTATTGTTGATTGTAAGTTAACTTTAGATGAGAAGGACTATAGTATTGACTTGATTCCCATAGAGATAGGAAGTTTTGATGTGATAGTAGGAATGGATTGGTTGTCAAAAATGCGTGCTGAAATACTTTGCCATGAAAGGATCATTAAGATTCCTTCAGATAACGGTGAGGTGCTAATAGTTCAAGGCCATAAGGCGGGAGTCCAACCTAAGTTGGTGTCGTCCATGAAGGTAAGGAAGTACCTACGGAAGGAATACCACACATACTTGGCACAAGTAGTGGATAAGCGAGTGAAAGATAAGGATCCTCTCAAGGTAACAGTGGTTAGAGATTTTCTAGATGTGTTTCCGGACGAACTACCTGGACTTCCCCCAGCGAGACAAGTAGAGTTTACTATCGATTTAGTTCCCGGGGCAGCCCCCGTGGCTAAAGCACCGTACAGACTAGCGCCCTCCGAAATGCGAGAACTCTCAGAGCAATTGCAAGAATTGCTTGATAAAGGTTTAATCCAACCTAGTTCTTCGCCCTGGGGTGCGCCAATTCTCTTTGTCAAGAAGAAGGATGGATCTTTGAGAATGTGCATCGACTATAGAGAGTTGAATAAATTGACGATCAAGAATAGGTACCCGCTGCCGCGAATAGACGATTTGTTCGATCAACTGCAAGGAGCGTCGCATTTCTCGAAAATTGACCTTAGGTCCGGCTATCATCAGTTGAGGGTACGAGAAGAAGATGTACCTAAAACGGCCTTTAGAACTCGCTATGGGCATTATGAGTTTCTAGTGATGCCATTTGGTCTCACAAATGCGCCAGCCGTTTTCATGGACCTAATGAATAGGATTTGTAGGCCATACTTGGATAAGTTCGTCATAGTGTTCATCGATGACATTTTGATATACTCTAGAAGCAAGGAGGAGCACGAGAAGCACCTGAGGATAATCTTGCAGCTACTTAGGGACGAGAAGCTATATGCTAAGTTTTCTAAGTGTGAATTTTGGCTACGTCAAGTCCAATTTCTGGGACACGTTGTGAACGAAGAAGGGATTCATGTAGATCCGTCTAAGATAGAAGCAATCAAGAAATGGGAGACACCCAAGACACCAACGGAAGTGCGTAGCTTCCTAGGTTTGGCGGGTTATTATAGGAGGTTCATTCAAGGATTCTCTAAGATTGCGGTACCTTTAACCCAATTGACCCAAAAGTCAAGAGAGTTCGAATGGGGTGAAGAACAAGAGCAAGCGTTTCAAACGCTTAAGGACATGTTGTGTGAAGCACCAATACTAGCATTGCCGGATGGAATGGAAGGATTTGTAGGCCATACTTGGATAAGTTCGTCATAGTGTTCATCGATGACATTTTGATATACTCTAGAAGTAAGGAGGAGCACGAGAAGCACCTGAGGATAATCTTGCAGCTACTTAGGGACGAGAAGCTATATGCTAAGTTTTCTAAGTGTGAATTTTGGCTACGTCAAGTCCAATTTCTGGGACACGTTGTGAACGAAGAAGGGATTCATGTAGATCCGTCTAAGATAGAAGCAATCAAGAAATGGGAGACACCCAAGACACCAACGGAAGTGCGTAGCTTCCTAGGTTTGGCGGGTTATTATAGGAGGTTCATTCAAGGATTCTCTAAGATTGCGGTACCTTTAACCCAATTGACCCAAAAGTCAAGAGAGTTCGAATGGGGTGAAGAACAAGAGCAAGCGTTTCAAACGCTTAAGGACATGTTGTGTGAAGCACCAATACTAGCATTGCCGGATGGAATGGAAGGATTTGTAGTATATTGTGATGCGTCGAATAAAGGGCTAGGGTGCGTACTAATGCAAAGAGACAAGGTTATTGCGTACGCATCTAGGCAATTAAAGCCACATGAGAAGAATTATTCAACACACGATTTGGAGCTAGGAGCCGTAGTGTTTGCCTTGAAGATATGGCGACATTATCTTTATGGCACCAAGTGCACCATATTTACCGATCACAAGAGCTTGCAACACATCTTTGATCAGAAGATGTTGAACATGAGGCAAAGGAGGTGGATGGAGCTGCTTAACGATTACGAGTGTGAAATTAAGTACCACCCAGGAAAGGCAAATGTTGTTGCTGACGCCCTTAGTAGGAAGGTGAGCACTAGGGTGTCGAAGACAAGAATTTATCACTTACAGGTGAAAATGTCTCTAAGGGACAGATTCTTAGAAGATCAAGCAAAAGCTTTTGAAGGGACAGATTCTTAGAAGATCAAGCAAAAGCTTTTGAAGGGAAGAACATTGAAGAAGAGGCATTGAGTGGAGTAGAAACAAGGTTCGATAGGGATGATGAAGGCATCTTGTACTTCAAAGGAAGAGCTTGGGTCCCAAAGATCAACGGGCTGAGAGAGGTGTTAATGAATGAAGCTCACAATTCAAAATACTCGATTCATCCAGGAGCGGATAAGATGTACCAAGGTCTAAAAAGGGACTTTTGGTGGCCTGGGATGAAAGGTGATGTAGCACTATATGTGAGCCGATGCATGACTTGTGCGATGGTCAAAGCTGAGCACCAAAAGCCAGCTGGACTTTTAAAGCAGCCAGAAATACCCGAGTGGAAGTGGGAGCAAATAGCAATGGACCTAGTGACGAAATTGCCTCGGACAAAGAAAGGTCATGATGCTATATGGGTGATTGTTGATCGTCTTACGAAATCAGCCCATTTCATCCCCATCAAAGAAGATTGGAACACTGAGCGTTTAGCTCGTCTGTACGTTGAAAAGATTGTGACATTACATGGTGTACCTCTGTCCATAATATCCGATAGGGATGGTAGGTTTACCTCACGTTTCTGGGGTCTTGTGCAAGAAGCAATGGGCACTACGTTAGCATTAAGCACGGCTTACCACCCACAAACGGATGGGCAAAGTGAGCGTACAATACAAACGTTGGAGGATATGCTAAGAGCTTGCGCATTAGAATTTAGTGGAAGTTGGGATGAACACTTGCCATACGCGGAATTTACTTACAACAATAGTTATCACTCTAGCATACAATGTGCGCCGTTTGAAGCTCTCTACGGGCGTAAATGTAGATCACCCATGTGTTGGGTAGAGGCGGGTGAGAGAAGCCTAGCTACCGTTGACTTTATCCAAGAGACAACGGACAAAGTGGCGATCATTAAAGAAAAGCTTAAAGCCGCGAGAGATCGGCAAAAGAGTTATGCGGATAAAAGGAGGAAGCCCCTAGAATTTGAGGTTGGCGACAAAGTACTATTAAAGGTGTCGCCATGGAAGGGAACCGTAAGGTTCGGCAAAAGAGGAAAGTTGAGCCCCCGATACATTGGGCCATTTGAAATTATTGCTAGAATAGGCCCTGTAGCCTATAAGTTGAAATTACCCCAAGAATTGGGAGATGTTCATGACACATATATATATATATATATATATATATATATATATATATATATATATATATATATATATATATATATATATATATATATATATATATATATATATATATATATATATATATATATATATATATATATATATATATATATATATATATATATATATATATATATATATATATATATATATATATATATATATATATATATATATATATATATATATATATATATATATATATATATATATATATATATATATATATATATATATATATATATATATATATATATATATATATATATATATATATATATATATATATATATATATATATATATATATATATATATATATATATATATATATATATATATATATATATATATATATATATATATATATATATATATATATATATATATATATATATATATATATATATATATATATATATATATATATATATATATATATATATATATATATATATATATATATATATATATATATATATATATATATATATATATATATATATATATATATATATATATATATATAAAATAATTAAGTTTCTAATTCTAATATTATATATATTTATATATATATATATATATATAGGCTTTGTAACAAAATCAAGAATACAAAAAAATATATCCATACATATACATATACACGACATATATATAAATATATATACATACACATGCTAGAATAAACATTAACTTATACTACAAACTAATACAATTAACCTTACAAAAGCTTAAAGCCGCGAGAGATCGGCAAAAGAGTTATGCGGATAAAAGGAGGAAGCCCCTAGAATTTGAGGTTGGCGACAAAGTACTATTAAAGGTGTCGCCATGGAAGGGAACCGTAAGGTTCGGCAAAAGAGGAAAGTTGAGCCCCCGATACATTGGGCCATTTGAAATTGTTGCTAGAATAGGCCCCGTAGCCTATAAGTTGAAATTACCCCAAGAATTGGGAGATGTTCATGACACATTCCATGTGTCGAACTTGAAGAAATGTGTGGCGGATGATTCGAAAGTGGTCCCACTTGAAGAACTACGTGTGGAGGATAAGCTCCAATTTCGTGAGGAGCCAATAGAAGTTCTCGATCGCGATGAGAAACGCCTAAAGAGAAGCAAGATCCCCATTGTTAAAGTTAGATGGGATACGAAACGCAGACCAGAGTTTACATGGGAGCGCGAGGACTTTATACGCGAGAAATATCCGCACTTACTCCCTAAGCAAATTCAAATTCCGAGACGAAATTCTTCTAAGGGGGTAAGGATGTAACAACCCTACTTTTTAAATATTATATATAGTGTATATTATGTATTTCAAGGGAAGAGCTTGGGTCCCAAATATCAACGGGCTGAGAGAGGTGTTAATGAATGAAGCTCACAATTCAAAATACTCGATTCATCCAGGAGCGGATAAGATGTACCAAGGTCTAAAAAGGGACTTTTGGTGGCCTGGGATGAAAGGTGATGTAGCACTATATGTGAGCCGATGCATGACTTGTGCGATGGTCAAAGCTGAGCACCAAAAGCCAGCTGGACTTTTAAAGCAGCCAGAAATACCCGAGTGGAAGTGGGAGCAAATAGCAATGGACCTAGTAACGAAATTGCCTCGGACAAAGAAAGGTCATGATGCTATATGGGTGATTGTTGATCGTCTTACGAAATCAGCCCATTTCATCCCCATCAAAGAAGATTGGAACACTGAGCGTTTAGCTCGTCTGTACGTTGAAAAGATTGTGACATTGCATGGTGTACCTCTGTCCATAATATCCGATAGGGATGGTAGGTTTACCTCACATTTCTGGGGTCTTGTGCAAGAAGCAATGGGCACTACGTTAGCATTAAGCACGGCTTACCACCCACAAACGGATGGGCAAAGTGAGCGTACAATACAAACGTTGGAGGATATGCTAAGAGCTTGCGCATTAGAATTTAGTGGAAGTTGGGATGAACACTTGCCATACGCGGAATTTACTTACAACAATAGTTATCACTCTAGCATACAATGTGCGCCGTTTGAAGCTCTCTACGGGCGTAAATGTAGATCACCCATGTGTTGGGTAGAGGCGGGTGAGAGAAGCCTAGCTACCGTTGATTTTGTCCAAGAGACAACGGACAAAGTGGCGATCATTAAAGAAAAGCTTAAAGCCGCGAGAGATCGGCAAAAGAGTTATGCGGATAAAAGGAGGAAGCCCCTAGAATTTGAGGTTGGCGACAAAGTACTATTAAAGGTGTCGCCATGGAAGGGAACCGTAAGGTTCGGCAAAAGAGGAAAGTTGAGCCCCCGATACATTGGGCCATTTGAAATTGTTGCTAGAATAGGCCCCGTAGCCTATAAGTTGAAATTACCCCAAGAATTGGGAGATGTTCATGACACATTCCATGTGTCGAACTTGAAGAAATGTGTGGCGGATGATTCGAAAGTGGTCCCACTTGAAGAACTACGTGTGGAGGATAAGCTCCAATTTCGTGAGGAGCCAATAGAAGTTCTCGATCGCGATGAGAAACGCCTAAAGAGAAGCAAGATCCCTATTGTTAAAGTTAGATCTATAAAAGTTGATAGTAAAAAGTGTTGGTTTGAATGCATGTATGCTAGATTTAAGAAAGTTGGATCTTTTGTTGGATTATGAGATGGATATGGACTTGTTATAAGTGAAAAATATGTTAATATTAATGTTAATATTCTGGAAAAATTGATAAAATATCAAGGATATAAAGCTTGAATCAAAACATGTTAAAATAAGCTAGAAATCATAAACCGAAAACACGCAAAAATGCATTTTGAGCACACACATGCACCATAATCTTATGACCAAGAAAATATGATAAACCTACTGGAAATAAGTTGAAATAAAAGTATAAAACTCAGATCTATTGGTTCATGACAACAATAAGCTCAAAAATCACCTTTTCGGGTCAAATAATCACTAACCGAAAGCACTAAATTGCACATATCACACCACCACCACTATCACGATTTTGGACACCAAAATATGATGAACTTTCTGGAAATAATGAAACAAGAATGAAAATCCATTTTGAATCACTTTAATTGCTTAAGAAATGAGGCTAAAATCACTATTTCGGTAAACGATTTTTAATCATAAAACCCTCAAAATGAGCAAGACACAAGAGAGGTTGAATTGATATGAATTTATATTGATAAAAGTTGCCTAAAAGGCCTGAGATTTTTGACCAAAATGTTTAGTGATGATTTCTAAGAATTTCCATGAATTATTGAATTTAAATGATAATTAAAAGACATAAAAATCAATAAATAAATTATATAAATCAAGAATGGGGTTAAATCATCTTAACCATTGATAAAAATAACTAAAACCTACTGGAGAAAAATAGTTAAAAGTATAAAACATGAAATTATAAATTAAGAAGCATATATATCAGAATATAATTCAAATGAAATTATTCATAATTTATAAAGACAATTATGACACTTAAAAGTATTTTTAAGGATTTATTTAGCAAATAAATCAATAAAGTGAATAAATAAATAATTAAATCAAGAATGGGGTTAAATCATCTTAACCATTGATAAAAATAACTAAAACCTACTGGAAATAAGTTGAAATAAAAGTATAAAACTCAGATCTATTGGTTCATGACAACAATAAGCTCAAAAATCACCTTTTCGGGTCAAATAATCACTAACCGAAAGCACCAAATTGCACATATCACACCACCACCACTATCACGATTTTGGACACCAAAATATGATGAACTTTCTGGAAATAATGAAACAAGAATGAAAATCCATTTTGAATCACTTTAATTGCTTAAGAAATGAGGCTAAAATCACTATTTCGGTAAACGATTTTTAATCATAAAACCCTCAAAATGAGCAAGACACAAGAGAGGTTGAATTGATATGAATTTATATTGATAAAAGTTGCCTAAAAGGCCTGAGATTTTTGACCAAAATGTTTAGTGATGATTTCTAAGAATTTCCATGAATTATTGAATTTAAATGATAATTAAAAGACATAAAAATCAATAAATAAATTATATAAATCAAGAATGGGGTTAAATCATCTTAACCATTGATAAAAATAACTAAAACCTACTGGAGAAAAATAGTTAAAAGTCAAGAGACATGTGTTATATAATTTAAAGATAAATAATTAAGTAAAAATAACTAATTAAATATTATTATTAAATTAATGGAAAATACACAAATAAAAGTATAAAACATGTAATTATAAATTAAGGAGCATATATTAAGTAAAAATAATAAATGGAAAATACATAAATAAAAGTATAAAACATGAAATTATAAATTAAGAAGCATATATATCAGAATATAATTCAAATGAAATTATTCATAATTTATAAAGACAATTATGACACTTAAAAGTATTTTTAAGGATTTATTTAGCAAATAAATCAATAAAGTGAATAAATAAATTATATAAATCAAGAATGGGGTTAAATCATCTTAACCATTGATAAAAATAACTAAAACTTAATGGAAAATACATAAATAAAAGTATAAAACATGAAATTATAAATTAAGAAGCATATATATCAGAATATAATTCAAATGAAATTATTCATAATTTATAAAGACAATTATGACACTTAAAAGTATTTTTAAGGATTTATTTAGCAAATAAATCAATAAAGTGAATAAATAAATAATTAAATCAAGAATGGGGTTAAATCATCTTAACCATTGATAAAAATAACTAAAACCTACTGGAAACATAAATAAAAGTATAAAACATGAAATTATAAATTAAGAAGCATATATATCAGAATATAATTCAAATGAAATTATTCATAATTTATAAAGACAATTATGACACTTAAAAGTATTTTTAAGGATTTATTTAGCAAATAAATCAATAAAGTGAATAAATAAATTATATAAATCAAGAATGGGGTTAAATCATCTTAAAAGTGAATAAATAATTAATTAAATATTATTAAATTAAATATATAATTACAAATCAGAAAATATACATAAAATATTAATATTATAAGACCACTAATGTCAAATATTATTACTAAGCAAAGTGTACAATGGAAATCATATAAATCAAAGCCAAACTACCGAAATTCCAATAAACGTACAAAAACGTATAATGAGAAAACGACTCTTACCACCAAATCTCTTATAACCAAATAATGAGAGCATCATAATGTACTTAAACTCCATAATCTAATAACAACCAAAGATGGGCAAGTCTACTAGTATACATCTCATGATCTAGCTCACTAGTTCATGTCACGCGAACTTACGTCGTGAATATATACGTTATAGTTTAGGCTTGCTTGAGGCGCAACAAATCTAAGCGAAGGAATCGCGTTTGATCAGCCCCTTTCACTCTCTAATCAAGTGAGTCATAGCCCCCTTTAAAACTCTTTTATATGTTTTACTTGCGGGGTGAAAAGCATGATTAATTAAAATGACTTTCTCTTATGAAATGATTCTTTGAAATAATGATAATGATATGGGAATTATATTGTATGTTCAACGTGTTATATGTTATATGATGAGCTTGAGTACTGTCAAACGGTGGTCCCCTGTACACTACTATAAACTCATTTGAGGCCTGTAGTTAGAGGGTTGCGCAACTAGGATTCGTCCCCTCACTCACCAAGATGGCAGCGGGTTGACTGGCCGCCTGAGTGGCCGCCCTCATTTCCGGTCTGCCTAGGGGTGCTCTAATCTACGTTATATATTATTGGTCGTCTCCATGGCACGACCCATTCATTATTATTATTGCACGTGATTGACAGCATGTGCTTCTATTATCATATCTTCGGGACATATTATCATTATTATTATTTTGACGTAAAATGGTCTTAGTAGTGGCTCAAGAACAATCTCATCAAATTATGTCATGGTAGTCTTACCATTGACCCAGAGGTATTGATATTATATTATGGATGGAAATTATTGGTTGAACATACGGTTTGGGTATGGACAGTATGATGGAAATTCTTGGAGATTTTATGACACATTTATTTCTTGACTTGGATTAAATATATACGTGTTGTTAGCTTAAACCTATGAACTCACTCAACTCTCGTAGTTGACACTTTTTCTTCATGCTTTTCAGGTCTAGGGCAGTAAGTTAGCTTTTGGACCGCTCCATGGATGATGTGTTTATTTGTTGCATGTTGGACTAGTAACGCAAACATTTGATCTTTTGATTATGAATTTGGTTATGTAATGTTTATTAAACGTCCACTTGAACTTGTAACCTTTTGAATTTGAATGGCATTTGAAACTTTATGTGGATGTTTTATACTTAAATCTTTTGTACCATGTCGTTCTGTGGTATCTCGTGTTTCCGCTATAGTCGGGGTGTTACACTTTATTTGATAAAAGTAATTTTACAATGCACAAGCATGTGAACCAATTCCCAAGTACAATACGTCTACCATACTTGGATATTGAGTCCACGAAACAAATGACAAATACATGAGATAATATACTACAATGATCAAGGCGGATTCCATTGCCTATCACAAGGTTTGATCTTTGACTCCCAAGTGCAATGCAAATAATCATGATGCATATAATTCCTCAAAGCTTACGCTAATTCCTGAAAAGCATGAAGAAAAAGTGTCAACTACGAAAACGTAGTTGGTGAGTGCATAGGTTTGCAAGTAAATCTCATTACATATCCATTTCAAAATAGTTGAGAAATCCATGGTAAATTATAAAGTTCTCATTTGTCACCTTTATCGTGATAGAAAAATATATCAATCAATTAATCATTCATTATACCAAAACCATTCGGTCATCAATACTTCAATATCGCCAATTTCAACAGCTTTCAAGATTCCATATAAGGTCCAATACCCAAACCGTATGTTCAATCCACAATTCCCATCCATAATAATATCAATACCACTTGGTCAATGGTAAGACTACCATGACATAATTTGATGAGATAGATCTTGAGCCACTATTAAGACCGGTTATGTCCCAATAATCAAATATATATAGTCCCAAATGATAAGATAATGATAAGCACATGTTGTCAATCACGTGCATAAATATAACCAAGGGTCGTGCCATGGAGACGACCATAAATATATAGTAGTTAGAGCACCGCGAGGCCGGACTGGCAATGAAGGTGGCCACAAAGGCAGACCAAACATCCCACCGTTACCTATAATAGTGGATGAGGGGACAAATCCTAGTTGCGCAACCCTCTAACTACAGGCCTCAAATGAGTTAATAGTAGTGTACAGGGGACCACCGTTTGACAGTACTCAAGCTCATCATATAACATATAACACGTTGAACATACAATATAATTCCCATATCATTATCATTATTTCAAAGTATCACTTCATAAGAGAAAGTCATTTTAATTAATCATGCTTTTCACCCCGCAAGTAAAACATATAAAAGAGTTTGAAAGGGGGCTATGACTCACCTTGATATGCCGCATATTATATTCACTTATCCAAAATGGGTACTTCCCATCTATCGCTTCCTTGATCATATATCCGTCATATTCCTCAATCACATTCCAAGCCAAGACTATCCCTACTATAGGACTAATATACGTAAGTTCCTATCTTAAGCCATCACTAAGAAATGCCACTTTCGTTATGTTGTCATAAATTTTGGGATCCAAGTATATTGTTAATATTTGCATCTTTTTGGTTGTAGAGAGTGTTGGTGTAAAAGGGTCACTTTCATTATACATGTAGTTATAAGTTGTTAGAATTTCGGTAGATTGCCTTTGATTTTCATGGTTCCCATTGTGTGCTTTGCTTGATTATAATATTTGACATTAGTAACTTCATAATATTAATATTTATGAATACTTTCTGATTTATAACTATTTATTTAATTTAATATTATTTAATTATTTATTTATTCATTTTCTTGATTTATTAACCAAATAATTCTTTAAAAATACTTTTAAGTACCTCACTTGCCTTTATAATTTGTGGCTAATTATATTTGGGTTATATTCTGATTATTATGCTTTTTAACTTAAAATATTGTGATATATATATTTATTTATGAAATTTTTCTATTAATTTAAAAATAGTTATTAATTGGTGATTTTCACTTACTTAATTATTTCTAAATTATATGACATTTGTTCTTTGACTTGAAATGATTTTACTCCAGTAGGTTTTAGTCACTTTCATCATTGGTTGTGATTATTTAACCAATTTCATGATTTATATAATTTATTTATTTATTTATTTATTTATTTACCTTTTTAATTATCATTTAAATTTAATAATTAACAGAAATTCTTAGAAATCACCACATAACTTTTTGGCTAAAAATCCCAGGCTTTTTAGGCAACTTTTATCATGGGAAAAATCATATCAATTCAGCCTCTCTTGTGTCTTGCTCATTTTGAGGATTCTAAGCTTATAAATCGTTTACCGAAATAGTGATTTTAGCCTCATTTTCCAAGCAATTCAAATGCGTCAAAATGGATTTTCATCCTTATTTCATTATTTCCAGAATGTTCATTATATTTTGGTGTCTTAATTCATGATAGTGGTGGTGGTGTGATAAGTGCAAATTAAAGCTTTCGGTTAGTGCTTATATGAACCGAATTAGTGATTTGTAGGCTTGTCTTTGCCATTTAATAACCAAGTTAAGTTTTATAACTTTTATTTGACATATTCTCAGTAGGTTTATAATACTTTTTGTTACGAGATTGTTGGAGTTGGTTAGAGTTGCAATCTAGTGACTTTTAGCTTATTTTGTTGTGAAGAACTTTTACTTGGAATTTTCTGTTTTAACACTTATTTTCATAAAATGTTGAGTAGTCATTTTTGGTTAAGTTGAATGATTTGGACGTTGGTGATTTTTATACAGAGACATATATGTGTCCTATATTTATGTGAATTTTTGCTAAATTTTAGACATTGTTTACTACCTCTAAAAATTACCAAACCAAAACTGGGCAGAACAAGAGCTGCTGTGCGACTCAAAATATTTTATAAAAGATTTCTATGATGAACATTTAAGAAAAATCTCCCAATTTTATTTTAAGTTAGGGACACTTTGAACTCAGTTCACACCAAGTTTAAACTTCTGAAACCTATTAGTTAAGAAATTAAAAATCGTCAAAGTTGACTCAACATTAAGACAAAAATCCAGTTTTGACCACTTTTGGTAGAAAAATCATATCTTTGGTTTGGTTTAATATTTTTGAGTGATTCCAGTTGGAGGTTAAACTTAACTCTTTTATCTACAACTTTTATTTTGAAAGTTTTGCTTGAAACGGTCCTCACATGTTCAGTTTATCCGTCCAAAAACAGGAGAATGATTCTGTCAGAAGGTATTTGGGCCAAACAACTCACCAATGACCATTCTTGCTTTATTAACACTTGAGTTCATCATTTACAAGATTAATACTTTATTTTTATATCTCTCAACATCAAACTTCCAGATTATTATACTTCTTTTAACATATTTTTCACTTAATACAAGTCCATATCCATCTCATAATCCAACAACAAGATTCAACTTTCTTAGATCTAACATACATGCATTCAAATCAACACTTTTCAATACCAATCTTTATAGATCTATCATATACAACATAAAAACATCTTTTTAATGAAAAATCTCAGAAATATATTCTTCAAAATATACAAAAACATATAGATCTATGAAAAGGAAAATCACTTTAAAAGCTACTAATCTATAACAACACTTTTGGGTCTTAAACTTGTTGAATCCTTGGATCTTTCTCATAGATTTCGACATGCATATGCATGAGGAGAAAGATCCTATCAACTTGCCTTCATCAAGTGTATATTACAAAGAAAACAAGAAGAAAACATAAGCTTTTGATAAGATCTCTGAAAAATAAGCAAGAACAAGATAGATCTAGTAAAGAGATGAAGATTTATACCCTTGAAGAACTTGGTTTTGAAGATGATTTTGGGCAGATTTTTCGTGACCTTTATGGCTCCAAACAACCCTTATTTCAAGATTAAAATAACCCTTAAATCTTACTTGAATCAACCCTTGATTAATCCTTAACAACCCTTTATTATTATCTTTGTTTAGCTTTGATTTTTGTCTTTGTTTTTCTTGTTTCTTTGGGCCGAAAATCTTAAAGAAAAAGAGGAAGAAGAAGAGTTTTGAGAGTGAGAGAGAGAAGTGTGTGTATGGGAAGTGTAAATGAAATTAGGGTGGAGAGAAAAAGAGTTAAATAAATTTTGAGTGGGTGTGGGGTGTTGGGAAGAGAGGGGCCGGTTTTGGGGTGTAAGAATTGAAGGGATTTTGAATTTTGGTGTATAATATAAGTGTTTGTATGTAAGTATTATTTGTATAAGTGGTAAATGTGTTTAAGTTAAATTTGATTTTCTAGACAAAAATATATGTTTGTGTGAATATATATGTACATATGTCGTGTGTATATATGTATGTGTGTACATATTTGTATTTTTGTTTTGTCACTTAACCCATTGTATGTACATTTTGTATTTGTATTAAATATATATATATATGTTATTATATATATTTATATATATATGTATATATATATATATATACTCATTATTGTTATTCAAGCACTTTTATGTACATATTGGTTTATCAATATATTTTTGAGATTGTCATTTTATTTTCATGACCATATATACTTTAATTGGCATGATTAATTAAATTGTTGGACATTTTGTAAGATTTATTGACTTTGTCACAAGTTGTGAGTCTTACATTATTATTTATATAACTTGAGTTCTTGAAATGAAGTTTTTGTTTATTGACATTTCATCAAGTTCAATTAGAACTAGTTTATAGATTGGGATTGTCTTGAATGATTATTGTTATTGTTTATGGCATTTCTAAGATAGCTAGTTATTTACGGTGTTTCATTGAACTAGAGGGCAGTTATCACTATGCCTTAAATGTCTAGAAGGTCAATTCTCTTAATAACCTCTAGGGATAATTGTCTAGACAAGTCAAGTAGATTATCCTAGTCGGGATTTTGAGGGTTGTTACAGCAACGGGGGTCGAGCTCCAAGTGTGCGCCGCACCTCCCAAGTGGTGCGTCGCACCTCCCAAGTGGTGCGTCGCACCTCCCAAGTGGTGCGTCGCACCTCCCAAGTGGTGCGTCGCACCTCCCAAGTGGTGCGTCGCACCTCCAAGTGGTGCGTCGCACCTCCCAAGTGGTGCGTCGCACCTCCCAAGTGGTGCGTCGCACCTCCCAAGTGGTGCGTCGCACCTCCCAAGTGGTGCGTCGCACCTCCCAAGTGGTGCGTCGCACCTCCCAAGTGGTGCGTCGCACCTCCAAGTGGTGCGTCGCACCTCCCAAGTGGTGCGTCGCACCTCCCAAGTGGTGCGTCGCACCTCCCAAGTGGTGCGTCGCACCTCCCAAGTGGTGCGTCGCACCTCCCAAGTGGTGCGTCGCACCTCCCAAGTGGTGCGTCGCACCTCCCAAGTGGTGCGTCGCACCTCCCAAGTGGTGCGTCGCACCTCCCAAGTGGTGCGTCGCACCTCCCAAGTGGTGCGTCGCACCTCCCAAGTGGTGCGTCGCACCTCCCAAGTGGTGCGTCGCACCTCCCAAGTGGTGCGTCGCACCTCCCAAGTGGTGCGTCGCACCTCCCAAGTGGTGCGTCGCACCTCCCAAGTGGTGCGTCGCACCTCCCAAGTGGTGCGTCGCACCTCCCAAGTGGTGCGTCGCACCTCCCAAGTGGTGCGTCGCACCTCCCAAGTGGTGCGTCGCACCTCCCAAGTGGTGCGTCGCACCTCCCAAGTGGTGCGTCGCACCTCCCAAGTGGTGCGTCGCACCTCCCAAGTGGTGCGTCGCACCTCCCAAGTGGTGCGTCGCACCTCCCAAGTGGTGCGTCGCACCTCCCAAGTGGTGCGTCGCACCTCCCAAGTGGTGCGTCGCACCTCCCAAGTGGTGCGTCGCACCTCCCAAGTGGTGCGTCGCACCTCCCAAGTGGTGCGTCGCACCTCCAAGTGGTGCGTCGCACCTCCCAAGTGGTGCGTCGCACCTCCCAAGTGGTGCGTCGCACCTCCCAAGTGGTGCGTCGCACCTCCCAAGTGGTGCGTCGCACCTCCCAAGTGGTGCGTCGCACCTCCCAAGTGGTGCGTCGCACCTCCCAAGTGGTGCGTCGCACCTCCCAAGTGGTGCGTCGCACCTCCAAGTGGTGCGTCGCACCTCCCAAGTGGTGCGTCGCACCTCCAAGTGGTGCGTCGCACCTCCCAAGTGGTGCGTCGCACCTCCCAAGTGGTGCGTCGCACCTCCCAAGTGGTGCGTCGCACCTCCCAAGTGGTGCGTCGCACCTCCCAAGTGGTGCGTCGCACCTCCCAAGTGGTGCGTCGCACCTCCCAAGTGGTGCGTCGCACCTCCCAAGTGGTGCGTCGCACCTCCCAAGTGGTGCGTCGCACCTCCCAAGTGGTGCGTCGCACCTCCAAGTGGTGCGTCGCACCTCCCAAGTGGTGCGTCGCACCTCCCAAGTGGTGCGTCGCACCTCCCAAGTGGTGCGTCGCACCTCCCAAGTGGTGCGTCGCATCAGGTGCGTCGCACCTCCCAAGTGGTGCGTCGCACCAATCATACAGAAAACTCAGATCAGGTATAGGTGCGCCGCACCTGCCCTTGGTGCGTCGCATATCGGTGCGTCGCACCTCCCAAGTGGTGCGTCGCACCTCCCAAGTGGTGCGTCGCACCAATCATACAGAAAACTCAGATCAGGTATAGGTGCGCCGCACCTGGGGTGCCGACCAGCAAAACCAACTCAGTTTCTCTTCATTCACCTTCCAAACGGATCCCAAACCTCCACCACGACTTACACCCATTAAATTGACATCAAATAGGTCACAATTAAGCATTTGAAAACATCAATTAATCCTTGAATCAATTGCATAAATGAATCCTCTTTTTGATCATCAAAACGACTCGAAACCGCAACGTTTGGTTCAAAAACACAATTGAACACACATGGATCTAATTAAACACCTGGGATTCACTTATTTACATATAAACAACATTATTCAACATTAAAGTTTGCATCTTGACATAATTAATCAACTCTATTAACGATTATAATCACGAAAACAACGTTTTTGACCTAAAACATCATGATCAAGGAACCCCAACCCTTTAGGCCGAATCTACAGGGGTAAATCCTAATTGAAAACCTGATTAACAATCAGTAGGTGATGCTATACCTGTAGGCTTGATCAACGGATCGAAAAGCACTCGAATTCCCTTCCAAAATCTCCCGAAATCAACTATAACTTGAAGATTAGATCTAAGCTTTTGTTTGCAGGTGTTTCTAGGGTTTTGTAACTGATCAAAAGGGTTCTTGGTCAACCATAGGGCGCCTTATATACTGGAGACAACTTTCAATTTTACATCTAGGCCCTCGCACTTCGTTATAACTCGTTTCGGCACTTAACGGCTCGTTTAACGCCCACAGAAACACTTATCGACCCTTAAATCTTATCGGGAACATTAAATGACTTCATTTATCATTATCTACTTTAATTTCATTATTTTAAATCATTTTAACACATAACTCACGTAATTCGTTTAATTCACATAAGCACATATACAACACATAGTTACTAACGGTCACTAACGACAAGTTGACGGTCAACGTCAAAAGTCAAACTTGATAAGTTTGGGATGTTACAAGTTACATCAATTATCATAGCTAAATTAAAATCTGTTAAGTTAATTTGAAATGCAATTTATTCGAACTGGTGAGTGGTGATCCCCTAGCTACCAATTGATATACGTGAATTGAATTTTATTTTGAATTAATATTACATGGTACTGTTGTTAACGGGCATGATTATCAGCCCAATACTTGACCTTAATAATACTCATGATGTGATATTTATTTGTTTACTGGAAATGCTCAATAACATTATAATATGGATTCATATCAACCTGACCATTACAATAATTTTTATCCTTCTACAAAGAATTATTAGGTATCTCAAGTATGTACGTTACCGGTTACCCCAAATGGAAAGTACCATGTTTTACTACACAACATCGATTAACTCCCTGTTCGCTACATGCCTATACATATATGCTTAGTTATATGTATTGCATTGTAAAACATTTGTTACTCTTCTTTTTAAACTAAATAGTTGATAAATCTCAAATGACCCTCTATTGTATTTATTATTTTAAACATTTTCACTTGAAAATTGAAATACATATACTTGAAATATCTATAATACCATTAATAAAATTAATTTACAACATCTACCGTTAACTTCTAAGATAATTACACTACCCCTTTTACATCAATAACCTATATCGCAGCCACCGCCACCACCACCATCACCCGTTGTGCACAGGTATTCTTTTAGTCATTATGAGTAAAAGTTTCAGTTCATTTACTCACGACTGATTTTATTGGGTTATCTTAAACCCAAAAGATTGTTAATTAAGCTAAAAAAGTAGAATGATTCAAATGAGTGAATCGGCTAAACGAGTACGTCGAAAGGTGTTTAAATTCAATTTTTATTGCACAAATTTGATTGACTTCTAGGGCTGCTAATACTCAACCTATTTCGAAACCAACCCACACTCAACTTGAAACTCATCAACCTACCTGACTTGTCTACCTGTCAATCTGTATGACCCATCAACCCGTAAACCAACCAACTAATGCAACACACACACATATACATAATACACTACTCGTCGTTGCTCCTGCATCACATGGACATCTATCTATTTTTATCAAGTTGACGATTGGTTCGGGTTGAATTTTTCAACCAGAATTTTAAATAATGAAATTGACTGGTTGGTAATTGTTGGTTATTTACAATTAGTTAGTATATACATTCCAAAACTAAAGAAGCAATTAGTTGTAGCCAAAACCTCACAATGACAACTTGGGGAGGACATAGCAAGTCCTTTTATGTGGGTTTGACTTGGATATACTCAGGTTCAAGTCTGAGAGGGCGGGATTTACCCCTATTAATCGTCATGCCTTCGGGCGAATTAGTAGGGGGTTTTTCTCCATCGGGAATTTGAAATAGGCATTTCTACTTCGAGGGAGCTCTCTAGCGCGGACCTGATTAAGACAACGTATGTTAGACCTCTCGCTGTCAAATCGCGACACGAAGTTTTCAGCGAAATTCACCTTCAAAAAAAAATTAATACGTGCGTATTCAAAATAAATATCATACAAATTGTAAGTTTTTATTTGAAAGATGCGAATTGTACGTACTTTTGGAAATGTTTATTAAACCATTATCTTAATCGAGTTTATGTCAAAAAGCCTTCTCAAAATATCCATCTAAATTTTCGAGGATGAAAACCATACATTGTCAAGTTTGAACTTTACTCCACCCTGGTCCACCAAACCAATAAACCCACTTAAATAAGTTAGTTATATATACGTTTACTTTAATGGGATAGAAAACTAAATATATCCAATGCGGCAACTTGGTAGAAAAGAGTCAAAACATAATAAATAAATAATATAAAATCGTAATCAACCACGATAGCCACGCGTGTAGAACAAATAAAGACAACCGGCTGCCACCTGATATATGAAATATCCAACCCCTCTTTCCTTCTACTAACCTTCCTCCACCACCACCACCCAACTGGCTTATAATTTTCTCATATACCCTACCGTACACACTTGACCCACTTGCTCACCACTATTCACACACTGACACAAATGAAACATATATGTATATATATCTCTCACTATTTGTATATCCAAATTCATCTATCATAACTTCACTACTCTCACTACTTATAACAACAAAAAGCAAAGACAATTACAAATTAAATTATAATGGATAGTACTTGCTCAACTAATTTAGATTGTAGTAGCAGCAGTAGTGGAAGTAGCTGCAGTGAATACTCTGAACCAGAAGTGATTTTATTAGCTTCACAAAACCCGAAAAAACGGGCCGGAAGAAAGAAGGTTAAGGAGACAAGACACCCAATTTACAGAGGAATAAGGCAAAGGAGTTCAGGAAAATGGGTTTGTGAAGTTAGAGAACCAAATAAAAAATCATCAAGATTATGGTTAGGGACATATGCTACTGCTGACATGGCAGCCAGGGCACATGATGTGGCAGTTTTGGCAATGAGAGGGCGGTCTGCGTGTCTTAATTTTGCTGACTCCGTGTGGCGGTTGCCCGTCCCGGAATCTAGTAATGTGGATGATATAAAGAAGGCTGCGGCTGAAGCCGCGGAGGCTTTTGGCGGAGATGTGGTGGTGGAAGACTCGCCGGCGGCGGTGGAAGAAGTTGGGATGAATAATAAATTTGTTGATGAAGAAGAAATTTTTGGGTTTCCGGGGTTTATTGCCAACATGGCAGAAGGATTGATGGTGTCACCTCCTCAAATGGTGGGGTATGATACTAATTTTGTGGATAATGTTGATGATGAAGTGTATGATGACATGTCTTTATGGAGTTATTAGGAGACTTGGATTTAATTGTTTTAATTTATTATTGAAGTGATTAACATTTTTTTTTTTTTAAGATAGTAATTTGTTGGATATATCTCCTTTGTGGTCATATATGGGCTTAAAACTTTTTTTGTGAACAAGGCTATTGAGTAAATATATTTTGGATTAAAAATGTTATGGAAGGACCACAATTGGAATGCGCAAAAATTACTTATTCGGTTATTCCATATTTTGTTGAAACTATACAAAGAAAACTGCCTATAAATTAATTGATCATATCATACTCATTTACACTCAGAGAAATACTAAAGGATAAGATAATGCATGCTAAGATACATTGTCCAATATATATCTTGTAGTGGATCATAAGGAAATCGAATCGTAATGAATTGCCATGCATGCGATCGGCAATGCAAATATGTAACAAAGACACACAAAAAAAAAAAAAAAAAAAAAAAAAGAAAGAGGATAATATATATAGATCTAACAGTTTGTTCCAAGATCAAGATACATCGATTTACTCCATGCATAGCAAAAAAGAACAGAGATCTTAGTTAAAAAATATCAAAGTGTTTGATGATGAAAACATATATTTAAATCTATGTAACTTTTGAAACAAAAAGAAAACGATTGAGACGGTCACTACATGCTTATACAAGAAAAAGAAAAAAACATGGGATGCCTTATCGGGCATGAAGATCCACCTCAAATTTGTCAATTTTCAGTACGACTCTAGATTTTGTTCGTATCCATTAAAGAAGCATTTAAAAAAATTGAAATTTGAAAGAATAAAATTTGGAGTTATGTTTTTTGTTTTTTTAAATATTCAGTGACGGACAAAATAAGTGAAGAAATTAATATTTACATTCGAACTATTGAGATTCTTTTATTATTAAACAACCAAACACGCTAAAAAATAAAATCCAATTCCATTTATCAATATCTAGGAATCAAACACGACCTTAAAAATTATTCTAAATTATCATTAAACGTTAATAATAACTTACAAATATATATGATTATGATCATTTGAGCGTGTACTCTAATTTCTGTAAAAATGATAGTGTAATCGTCAAAGTTAATTAACTTATATCTAGAAGGAAACATCACTTTACGTTGCGTATCTCACAAGAGTGTGTTTCTTATTTTCGATCTTTTTACTTGATAGCTTTTATTCACCTCTTCATTTTCATAAAAAAATGTCTTAAAGGAACAACTTAGAGTAATTGAAGCGACAATTTAGAAGGTGTCTTTGGTAAAATCAGAATGACATATATACTAATACTAAATACATATTAAAGGAGCAACTCTTTTTTTAAAATCTCAATTAAGGAATTAAAGTGTAACACCCCAACTAAGGCGGAACAATGAGATGTACAGAAAGTCGAGTATTCAAAACAAAGGATTATAAATAACATTCACCATAGCTTTATTTGATAAAAATAATTTTACAATGCACCAGCAGGTGAATCAATTCCCAAGTACAATACGTCTACCATACTTGGATATTGAGTCCACGAAACAATTAACAAATACATGAGATAATATACTACAATGATCAAGGCGGATTCCATTGCCCATCACAAGGTTTGATCTTTGACTCCAAAGTGCAATGCAAACAATCATAATGCATACATTTACTCAAAGCTAATGCTAAATCCTGAAAAGCATGAAGAAAAAGTGTCAACTACGAAAACGTAGTTGGTGAGTGCATAGGTTTGCAAGTAAATCTCGTTACATATCCATTTCAAAACTTAAAGAAACATATTATTTCATATCAATTCACCCAAACCACATGACTGACAAAAATTCCCATATCAAACCATCGAGTTTTCAAAATACCATAACGTCATTTCAAAGAGTTGAGAAATCCATGGTAAATTAATAAGTTCTCATTTGTCACATTTATCGTGAGAGAAAAATATATCAATCGATTAATCATTCATCATACCAAAACCATTCGGTCATCAATACTTCAATATCGCCAATTTCAACAACTTTCGAGATTCCATATGAGGTCCAATACCCAAACCGTATGTTCAATCCGTAATATCCAACCATAAGTAATAATCAATAATATTTAGCCAAAGGCATAATTCTGATGAGTTTGTCTTGAGCCACTACTAAGACCCTTTCACGTCCAAATAATAATAATAATAATATGTCCCGAAGATATGATAATAGAAGCACATGCTGTCAATCACGTGCAATAATAATAATAAATGGGTCGTGCCATGGAGACGACCAATAATATATAAAGTAGATTAGAGCACCCCTAGGCAGACCGGAGATGAGGGCAGCCACTCAGGCGGCCAGTCAACCCGCTGCCATCTTGGTGAGTGAGGGGACGAATCCTAGTTGCGCAACCCTCTAACTACAGGCCTCAATGAGTTAATAGTAGTGTACAGGGGACTACCGTTTGACAGTAATCAAGCTCATCATATAATATATAACATGTTGAACATACAATATAATTCCCATATCGTTATCATTATTTCAAAGAATCATTTCATAAGAGAAAGTCATTTTAATTAATCATGCTTTTCACCCCGCAAGTAAAACATATAAAAGAGTTCGAAAGGGGGCTATGACTCCCCTTGATATGCCGCATAATATATTCACTTATCCAAAATGGGTACTTCCCATCTATCGCTTCCTTGATCATATATCCGTCATATTCCTCAATCACATTTCAAGCCAAGACTATCCCTACGAGAGGACTAATATACATAAGTTCCTATCTTAAGCCATCACTTAGAAATGCCACTATCATTAAGTTGTCATCAATTAAGGAATTCAAGTGTATTGCTAATACTCGTATCTTTTTGGTTGTAGGGATTGATGGTGAAAAAGTCACTTTCAATATACATGTAATTATAAGTTGTTAGAATTTCGGTAATCTGCCTTCATTTATAGTTTCGTTTGGCATCTTAGGTTATCATATGAGAATGCCATATTAAGTTATATTATCCTTATTCATCATTTGATGTGTAACCGATTTTAGCACGCATTAGCATTTGTGATATCAATTTATAGTTTGGTTAACGTAATTACTTATGTCCATTCCACTTAATTATCTTTTATGTTACTTTGATTTCGCTTATCTTTCAAACTCACATACTTCTCGATATATCTTATGATTATCCGGGTTTATGAAATTCGTTAAAGTGTTATGGGTCATTACCAAATTGGGCCTAAGTGTTATGGGCTTTTAGGTGACTTGGACTTAATTTAGTTATTGGGCTTAACCTTATTTGGGTCATGTGCTTAATGGGTTATATTGGTTATTAGGCTACATGGTTTATTGGGCCAAGTGGGCCTACTGATTTATGGTTCAAATGGGTTTATCATTTGGGCCGGGTTAGCCCATTATGGTCCTTAGTGTATCTTTTAGCCCATTACACAAATTATTGGTTTACTTCAGAATTTTCTGTTTTTACTTCACCTTTTTGTGAAATGTTGGCTACTGTTTTGGGGTTAAACCGAATTATTTGGACCCTCCTGATTTTTATAAAACAACCTATATGTGTCCACTTATTTTGTGAATTTTGGCTTAATTTATGAAGAATGTTTACTACCTCTAAATATTTTTATAAATGGAAGTGGTCAAAACAGTCACTGTTTTGCATACTCGAAAGTTTTATAAAAGTTCTTTGGGTTTTGCTCTTAATAAAAATTCACGATTTTATTTTAAGTTTAGGACACATTGGACTTACTTTCCACCAAGTATGGCCTCGTGGAACCTTATGTCTTAGGAGATAAAAATTGTTAAAGTTGATAAAATATTCAGACAAAAGTGCAGTTTTGACCAGTTCTAGTAGAAAATCATATCTTTTGTTTGGCTCCGTATTTTTGAGTAATTCCAGTTGGAGGTTAAACTTAACTCTTTTATCTACAACTTTTATTTTGAAAGTTTTGCTTGAAACGGCCCTCACATGCATCTTTTATCCGTCTAAAGTGAAAAGTATGGTTCTGTCAGATTCTTTTTGGTCCAAGCAATCAACCAATGGTCTCTCTTGCTTATTTTATTCTCTTAATCACCTCTCACATGTTTGTTATTCACTTTTATATTATTTTAACATCAAATTTGCAGATTACAAGCTAATTCAAAATCATCTATCATCATTTATAATTGAACTTTAACCAACCAAAAATCAATAAACTTGGTTCTTGCAAGAATCATTCTAAAAGTTACATGCATGCAATCATCTAGCCATTTTATGAACAAATCTCTTAACAAATCTTTAATACAACATAAACATGAGTTTATTTATTAAAATCACAGAAAATAAGTTTCATCTATATCAACAAAAATCGATTTTTATGAAGATCCATCAACTAGTTTGAAAGCTTTCTCATGAATCATCACTTTTGGGTCTTATTTGAGTTGAATCCTTGAATCTTTCCTCTAGATCTTGACATGAAAAGGCATGAAAGGAAAGATTCTATCAACATGCCCTCATTAAGTGTATTCCAAGAAGAAAAATCAAAGAAAAACATGTGCTTCACTAAGAACATTGGAAGAGATGATCTAGTTAAAGAGTATGTGAAACAACCTTGATAAAAATCGGTTTTGGGGGCTGGAAAATGGCAGAAAATTCGGCCAAGATGCTTCAAAATGGGCTCCCTATCTTGCCTCAACACACCCTTGAACGATCTAGCTTGAACCCTTATTATTATAGTTGATTACATTAGCTTTTGGGTCTCCTTTTCTCTCTTGTTTGAACCGAAAAAGGAAGAAGAAATGTGCAGAAAATTTTGAGAGAAAAACATTGTGGAGTGTGTGAAATGGTGAGAGAAAAGATGGAGGTGTGTGTGTGTGTATGTGTGTATTGGGAGTGTAAGAGAGTTAGGAGGAGTGTTAAGGGTTTAGGTGTAAGGGTATATGGGGAGTATAAAGGAAGGTGTATTTTGATTGGTGAAGGGGTGTTGGAGGGGGTGTTGTGGCCGGTTTTTGAAGGAAAAAAAAGGAAGGGGGTTTTTGATTTAAATTTGTATTTTATGTGTATGTATGTATTGTATGTAAGTATAAGTAGTATAGGTGCATGTGTGGACTTACAATTTAACTAATTAGTAGGCTTTTATAATACTTGTATTCATATGTATTCATATATATATATGTATATCCGTATGTGTATGTATGTGTATACATATTTTGGTGTTTTAATTTGCTACTTGAATCATTAGTTATAATCTTCTATTTTTATTAGACTTATATGTTCACTTATTATTCTTATTCAACACTTTTGTATGCATAAGGTTTATAAATAGAAATTTTGAGATGGTCATTATATTTTTGTGCTCATGTACTTTAATTAGCTTGGTGTTTGAATTATTGGGATATTTATAAAGATTTTTGGTTGTTATCACCACTTGTGAGTCTTATACAACTATTTTTTTATAACTTAATTTCTTGAAATAAAATTTTGGTTCATTGACATCTCGTCAAGTTCAATTAGACCTAGTTTATAGCTTGAGATTGTCTTGATTGATTATAGTTATTGTTTATGGCATTTCTAAGATAGCTAGTCATTTATGGTATTTCATTGAACTAGGGGGCAATTATCACTATGCCTTAAATGTCTAGAAGGTCAATTCTCTTAATAAACTTCTAGAGATAGATACCTAGATAAGTCTAAGTAAATTGTCCTAGTCGGGAATTGAGGGTTGTTACATCATTACGCCTTTAACTAAAACTTCGTCCTCGAAGTTCGCTCGTTCACGCGGTGATAAAATGAATGGTTTGACGGTAAGGATGGCTTCGCGGAGACGCACAATTTGTGAGAGTCCATCTGGTTTCATCATGACCTTTTTGGTTACTTACAAGCTTTTGATCTCCGTAGTTGGGGGCATCCATTGCTCTGTGCCCTAACATTTCTCGTGAATAGAAACTTCGAAAAAGAAAAAGGTTACGAATGTCGCTCACCTCTTGAGACGACTGGAGATTAATCGTATGTAATCGTTGCGGGCTGTCAATCTTGCCTAGAGCAATACTAAATAGTGGGATGATATTAAGAATGGCAATACGGAGGTGTAAAATGAGCAAACGGCTCGTAACGTGAGTTACAATAAAATAGTGAGAGACGTTGGGATATCGATCGTTGGTGGCTATTCATTTCCATTGTTACTTTGCATACTTTATCACCTCCTACCCCAATTAAAGAATCGTTCCAATAGCTTCTCGCCCATTTTCATCCTTCTTCGGTTTAACGTTGGACACGCTTGCCGCTTCTTGAGAATATTGGCTTCGTTTGTGCCTAATCACTTGTTAAGGGATTTCCCCTTTAACAAAAGTGATACTAACTGGGTTGCCGAGTTGCACTAAAATTGCAAAGGTACATCTTCGTAGTATCTCATTTTAGGGTTTTCCAATGTCGTCTTTGTTGCTTTATGGCGTTCGAGGGAATCATGAATTGTATGATGATAGTTCCATCTTGTTCCTCACACTCACTTTTGTTCTTCAATTTCGCCCTTATGTTTCCAAAGTCACCTCTTTCATTATTCGCTAAGTCATATCGTTACCAATTCCTCTTACTTTTGCCGATATTGGCTTTCAAATCGTTTTAAGGTACCTTTAATTACTTTTTTTTTTACGCTAGAGGGACCATTATCTATGACTCATCACCGACAAATCTCTTTTAACATCGCACATATAACCTATTTGGTTTCTTTGCTATACCTACGCATTCCTCATGATAGGATTTACACAATCCTTATGCTCTTAAGTAATCATATCACCACTATCATTTCAAGGTAAACACTTCTATGTCCTTATTCGTATGAATTCCTCCTTTAAAATAATCCTTCTTAGGTCCTCCTGACCTCTACAAAACTGTCAATTACTTTGCTCTCCTGAGCCTCATATCCATTTCCAGCTATCTAAGCTAAGCTTCTTTTCAAATACAATAACCTAATGTCCTTAGAAATCGTGATATAATATAATTTAGGGGAAACATCGGTCACTTTATCCTTTTCTCAACCATTCGGTTTTCTCTGTTTTCCTTTCGTTTTCTTATGGGTCACCATACTCCTTACCGTTTCGTCACTCAAATCCATCTCCAACTAGAGTAATCGTCGTGTTGAACAGCACATAAGCAGTCACCAGTCCTTGTAGTTATCTCAAGGGTACTTGTCAGATCATGGTGATATGGATCCTTTGATCCTAACTCATCACAGATGCGAATTATCCTTATCACCCTTCCGTTCAAACATTCCATAACTAGCTCTTCCCGGAGTTTGTAGTTTCTTGAAAAGTAGTTCAACGACCAACTTCCGTGATCGTTGTGGTAGTATGTGCCTTGACTTCTAGCGTCGTATTCCTTATTTGCTTTCACTACTAACTTTAGTGATTCCATGTTGTTTTCCTCCTTCACTCTTCTTGGGCGCACTACTCCTTGGGTCGATGGTCCTTGACGATTAACCATGTGTCGCAAATTATTTTTCACTCAAATTCATCTTGTTTTAGCTTACCTCCATTTGACCGTTGACCTGGAGGGGATAACCATCACAGGTCATCGTGCTTCCTCTACTTATCGACCATACTTCTCCTCCTTGGTAAAGCCAGCCTCCATCAGGCGTTAAGCGTGTACCGCCTTCTCTAAGCTCGGTTGATATACTCCACTAATAGTTCTTTTTCGATGGAGGTTTTCCAAGGGGTATTCAAATAATAACGAGTGGACCGCCATAACGATAAACGCCACCAGAACTACATCTTGTAGATGGCGTCAATGCCTTTACTTTACCGTTTGGGTTAAATCGCCTTTCTTTACTCTACTTTCTACTTCATATCTCTTTCAATGACGCTAGTGAATAACCCTTCTTGAAAGATAAGATATAATCTTGCTATCCATACTCCTTGTTCGAGTATCTTCCTTGTTGCGATTACCCCCTTAACATTTTTCCTCTAGAAAAATGTAAAGGGCTTCCTGATCTTCAATTCTCCTCGTCTTCCTTGACGATCTTCAATTCGCCAAATTTCTTATTCCTTCTTAATTACATCTTCGCTCCAACGGTAACTTTGGGATTTCTTCTAACTGCCGCCGAGGCTCCATTTTTACATGGATAGAAGGTCCTTAAATTCCTTCACTAATTTGAGGCCTCGGTTCAATTGCCTCTACACTCTCTCACATGTAGACCATATCCAAGGCATCACTTTCATTGGGTATACTAGTCTATAGTATCTTCTATACTATACTTCTCTAACTCACTAGTTTTCTAAACTTCTTTGTATCGAGTTGGTCCTTCTCTTAACGTCGTTGCGAGTGGGTGGTGTTAGTTATTTGGTCTCACCACTTTCAGGTGTTGCATCGAGTCATCCGTGGATCAAGGGAATCGTAAATCTTTGGAAAAGAAGAAGAACCATGCTTTCATCGTGTTTGGTCCTCAAGATTGTCGAAATTTACTTGGCTAATTTCAATGTGGAAGTGGGGAGTAAGAGTTCATGGCGAGAATAAGACGACAACTCAAATTAATATTCTTAGGTGAGTTAAACGGATTGCTTCAACGTCGCTTGTGAAAATTTGCTTCCTTGTACTTTGATTGACACACAACATATCTTGCACGTCCTACGTTATGTACGTGACACAATAGCATCTTCTACGCGATAAAGTTATCCCAAGTCTTCCACATATGGACGACTGGTGTCTCAACTGTTTTTCGCGTCCCTTGATGTCGCAACGAGAGAGTGGGTACTACTTACTCGAATTTTCCTTTACTGAGTATTGCATAAATGAACTGTATATTGTTAGGTTACTAACTTTTGAAGAGAAGCGGTGGTGGTCATTACTTTGAGTAATCAAGGATATAGAGTTTGGTTTCGAATGAATGAAATAGGAAATATAAAAACAAAAGAATCATTAAGGCTCGAATCAGACTCCTTGCGCGGTTTAAAGAAATCACTTCTATGTCTTTCGTTGCCCAATGGACTCCAACTTTCGATGACGTCAATACATGTCGCACCGGCTTAGAATATAGATAGTTGTTTGCGTACACGTGTTAGAATAGAAATATCGCACCAAATATTGGGGTTACAATCCTCGTGACGTGTCGTCTAGAATATATAGGAATGCGTCCTACTAGTGTCGTCATATCGTCATATGGCTTTAAAACAGCTCAGCGTTCGTATGTCTCCAACTTCGTTCGACGTTCCCATATGTTTCGCACCATCTTAGATTGAACGCAAAGGTTATGGGTAGTTTCTAAAAGGATAGAGTCGCGTCATATCTTGGGACTACAATTCTTAGAGTATATCGTCCAACGTTCGTGGGAAGATGTTCTACCGATGATATCGCGTTGTCGTATGTCAATAATGAGTAGCGGTGTCATAAGAAATATGATGATGGATAATTTTCAAAAGAGCACAAGTGAACGAATGACGGAGGGGTATTTAATGACAACTTTCATACTTAGGAAATTTCTAATTTATAATGGATTTCTCAGAGACAATCACTAGTTCCCAAGCGGTCAAATCTCATCACGCAATATATATCTCAGTAGTAAGGACTAACCACATTATAATCATATCTAGCAGGTGCTAGTTCTCAATAGTCAAATCTTAGAGCATAATAACTATCTCAATAGTAAGGCACAACTATATAATCATTACATCATTCACGCACTAGTCCTCAAATAGCTCAACCTTAGGGCGCAATAACTATCTCCATAGTAAGGCATGACTACATAATCATCGCAATATTCACGCGCTAGTTTCAAATAGCTCAAACTTAGGAAGTAAAGGCTCTTATATCCATATCGTCCATGAAATTTCATATCAACTCGTCATTTCCATATTTTTTTTCAAATCAATCATAAATAATCAACCTCATTACCCAATAATTTAATCAAGTCATATCTCAAAGTGATTTCATGCCTCATAGTAATCACATTATTTTAAATTGCATAAGCTACTTAAAGATCAACATCATAAATCATAAAGCTTTTACGCATGCATTTCTCTCATAATTTCCACATTGCACATTCCAAACTTTCACATTGCATATTACAAACTTTCACATTGCACATTTTAAGCTTTCACATTGCATATTACAACTTTCACATTGCACATTTTAAGCTTTCACATTGCAATCAAATCATGCCCAAATTCACATGTTATAGCATAGAGTAGCATGTATCAACGAATACCTTTCAATCTTATATTCATTTCACTTCTAATATGCATAAGGGGAATCCTACTTGACTAGCATAATCCTCAAGTAAAGCAAGTCTCGGATAGCTATATATGCTTAGGTGAATGTCTAAATGCAACAAGTATTCTCATAAAAAAATGGATTTATTAAAGATCTTTTTTTTTTTTTTTGAAAAGGAATCCTTTTGAACATGAGTCCAAGTGGCCGTTTGAGTTTTACATGGTCCTCTCATAATTAAACGTAGTTCATCACCTACGTTTAATTAGGGTCCTACCATGTAAAGCTCAAACTAGTCCGCTTAACCTTATGCTCGACTCGACTATAAAAATTCGTTTTCGAAAGTGGCTATAGTTTTGGAATTCCCGGAGGAACCCCAATGTTCTCTATAACCTTAGGCTCTGATACCATTTTCTGTAACACCCCAACTAAGGCGGAACAATGAGATGTACAGAAAGTCGAGTATTCAAAACAAAGGATTATAAATAACATTCACCATAGCTTTATTTAATAAAAATAATTTTACAATGCACCAGCAGGTGAATCAATTCCCAAGTACAGTACGTCTACCATACTTGGATATTGAGTCCACGAAACAATTAACAAATACATGAGATAATATACTACAATGATCAAGGCGGATTCCATTGCCCATCACAAGGTTTGATCTTTGACTCCAAAGTGCAATGCAAACAATCATGATGCATACATTTCCTCAAAGCTAATGCTAAATCCTGAAAAGCATGAAGAAAAAGTGTCAACTACGAAAACGTAGTTGGTGAGTGCATAGGTTTGCAAGTAAATCTCGTTACATATCCATTTCAAAACTTAAAGAAACATATTATTTCATATCAATTCACCCAAACCACATGACCGACAAAAATTCCCATATCAAACCATCAAGTTTTCAAAATACCATAACATCATTTCAAAGAGTTGAGAAATCCATGGTAAATTAATAAGTTCTCATTTGTCACATTTATCGTGAGAGAAAAATATATCAATCGATTAATCATTCATCATACCAAAACCATTCGGTCATCAATACTTCAATATCGCCAATTTCAACAACTTTCGAGATTCCATATGAGGTCCAATACCCAAACCGTATGTTCAATCCGTAATATCCAACCATAAGTAATAATCAATAATATTTAGCCAAAGGCATAATTCTGATGAGTTTGTGCTTGAGCCACTACTAAGACCCTTTCACGTCCAAATAATAATAATAATAATATGTCCCGAAGATATGATAATAGAAGCACATGCTGTCAATCACGTGCAATAATAATAATAAATGGGTCGTGCCATGGAGACGACCAATAATATATAAAGTAGATTAGAGCACCCCTAGGCATACCGGAGATGAGGGCGGCCACTCAGGCGGCCAGTCAACCCGCTGCCATATTGGTGAGTGAGGGAACGAATCCTAGTTGCGCAACCCTCTAACTACAGGCCTCAATGAGCTAATAGTAGTGTACAGGGGACCACCATTTGACAGTACTCAAGCTCATCATATAATATATAACATGTTGAACATACAATATAATTCCCATATCGTTATCATTATTTCAAAGAATCATTTCATAAGAGAAAGTCATTTTAATTAATCATGTTTTTCACCCCGCAAGTAAAACATATAAAAGAGTTTGAAAGGGGGCTATGACTCACCTTGATATGGCGCATAATATATTCACTTATCCAAAATGGGTACTTCCCATCTATCGCTTCCTTGATCATATATCCGTCATATTCCTCAATCACATTTCAAGCCAAGACTATCCCTACGAGAGGACTAATATACATAAGTTCCTATCTTAAGCCATCACTTAGAAATGCCACTATCATTAAGTTGTCATCAATTAAAGAATTCAAGTGTATTGCTAATACTCGTATCTTTTTGGTTGTAGGGATTGATGGTGAAAAAGTCACTTTCAATATACATGTAATTATAAGTTGTTAGAATTTCGGTAATCTTCCTTCATTTGTGGTTTCGTTTGGCATCTTAGGTTATCATATGAGAATGCCATATTAAGTTATATTATCCTTATTCATCATTTGATGTGTAACCGATTTTAGCACGAATTAGCATTTGTGATATCAATTTATAGTTTGGTTAACGTAATTACTTATGTCCATTCCACTTAATTATCTTTTATGTTACTTTGATTTCGCTTATCTTTCAAACTCACATACTTCTTGATATATCTTATGATTATCCGGGTTTATGAAATTCGTTTAAGTGTTATGGGCCATTACCAAATTGGGCCTAAGTGTTATGAGCTTTTAGGTGACTTGGACTTAATTTAGTTATTGGGCTTAACCTTATTTGGGTCATGTGCTTAATGGGTTAAATCAAAGAAAAACATGTGCTTCACTAAGAACATTGGAAGAGATGATCTAGTTAAAGAGTATGTGAAACAACCTTGATAAAAATCGGTTTTGGGGGCTGGAAAATGGCAGAAAATTCGGCCAAGATGCTTCAAAATGGGCTCCCTATCTTGCCTCAACACACCCTTGAACGATCTAGCTTGAACCCTTATTATTATAGTTGATTACATTAGCTTTTGGGTCTCCTTTTCTCTCTTGTTTGAACCGAAAAAGGAAGAAGAAATGTGCAGAAAATTTTGAGAGAAAAACATTGTGGAGTGTGTGAAATGGTGAGAGAAAAGATGGAGTTGTGTGTGTGTATGTGTGTATTGGGAGTGTAAGAGAGTTAGGAGGAGTGTTAAGGGTTTAGGTGTAAGGGTATATGGGGAGTATAAAGGAAGGTGTATTTTGATTGGTGAAGGGGTGTTGGAGGGGGTGTTGTGGCCGGTTTTTGAAGGAAAAAAAAGGAAGGGGGTTTTTGATTTAAATTTGTATTTTATGTGTATGTATGTATTGTATGTAAGTATAAGTAGTATAGGTGCATGTGTGGAATTACAATTTAACTAATTAGTAGGCTTTTATAATACTTGTATTCATATGTATTCATATATATATATCTATATCCGTATGTGTATGTATGTGTATACATATTTTGGTGTTTTAATTTGCTACTTGAATCATTAGTTATAATCTTCTATTTTTATTAGACTTATATGTTCACTTATTATTCTTATTCAACACTTTTGTATGCATAAGGTTTATAAATAGAAATTTTGAGATGGTCATTATATTTTTGTGCTCATGTACTTTAATTAGCTTGGTGTTTGAATTATTGGGATATTTATAAAGATTTTTGGTTGTTATCACCACTTGTGAGTCTTATACAACTATTTTTTTATAACTTAATTTCTTGAAATAAAATTTTGGTTCATTGACATCTCGTCAAGTTCAATTAGACCTAGTTTATAGCTTGAGATTGTCTTGATTGATTATAGTTATTGTTTATGGCATTTCTAAGATAGCTAGTCATTTACGGTATTTCATTGAACTAGGGGGCAATTATCACTGTGCCTTAAATGTCTAGAAGGTCAATTCTCTTAATAAACCTCTAGGGATAGATAACTAGATAAGTCTAAGTAAATTGTCCTAGTCGGAAATTGAGGGTTGTTACATAAAGTACCTAAAAAATCCATAACATCTCTACCTAATATACCTATAATACCCTTAATGAAGTACTCTACAACATAAATCCCTCCATCCTTAAAATAACTACACTACCTTCTTTAACATCAATTACTTTTACATTACCACCATTGCCGCCCCCACCACCTGTCACCATCGCCACCGCCACCCGTCGCTGCCGTCACCCGTCACCACCACCTCGCGCCACTACCACCATCGCAACCACATTACGCGGGCATATGACTCGTATATTAAAAAAAGAATGTGAACATTAACGAATGACCATATTTTCAAAGCTTCATTACATTTACGAATTCTTCAACAGAATGATGTAACTTAATTTTCACAAGTCAAATATTGTTGTCCCCAACAAGCTAGTAAAATAGTTCAAATATACACATTCATTAGATAAAATGACGGTGATTATAGTATAACATAACCTGTGATTAGATATGAAAACTAAAAGCAAATGTGTAAACTTATATATAATAATTTATTTACAATTAGATTAAAAAAATGGGCAAATTAGTTTAAAAGGTATCTTACTTCTTCATTTTTACTTTTTTAGGTATAAAACAAAAAAAACTCTTATTGTAAATTAAGGGTGTGTAAAATCGATCTAACATGAGTACTAAAACCACTATCCGGTATTAAAAATCTTACGTGGCAGTTGTTTTGTGTGTGTTTTTGCCATCTATTGTTCATAGCTATTTTGACTTGCCACGTGTAAAATAAACACATAAAAATAAATCAGTTCTCACAATTCACGACGACTTTAAATCATTCATTCACCACCCAAACACAAATATCTTAAACCCAAAAACAAATCGTATAATCAAAAACATGAACAACAAAATCATGTAGTGAATTCACTGATGAAAGTGAAGCCAGACAAAAAATCCAGTCAAATAGCTCAAGAAACCGAGCAATACTTAACAATTAAAGCCACATAAACAAGGGAATAAGAACATCAACAATGATGAAATTTGGATCCAACAACAACAACAATAATCAGATAAATCCTTGGTATTATCGTGTACACTTATGTATAACCCAACAAGAACCACCAGATCTTCATCAACCACGGCGAACACCATTTTTTCCGGCGAACGCTATCTTCTCCGGCGAATACCATCCTGTCCGTTTTTAACAACTCTAACAACGAAACAACATTAATTATTGTGAAGGTTTCAAAATCACCACAGCATTAAACCCTAACCCCAACCATCACCGCGATTATACACTGGCGGTTAGGGTCATCTGTTTTCCGGCCTCACCATCACCACCTCTGTAGCCGCTACCATTTAGATCTGAAAACAAACCCTAACCCCCAATTCTCACTCCTCTGCAAAATATTTATAAGTCAGATTGTCAACACCGCCACCATCAAGATCCGGCTATCCTATCGCCACCAACAACAAAATCCGGCCATCACTTTTTTACCTCTATTATTATGATAATAATTCTTGATCATTCTTTTTCAGCTTTATATTTTAGATCTCACATGTTCTTTATTGACAAAGAGAATGATTAGTTGTTGTGATGTTTATAGAGAGAAGATAGAGGGATTAGGGAAAGGACGAAAGTGCGTATGCAGATGCAGTGGACACAACTTTAGTATTTTTATATTACACTATTATTTACACACATATATATATAAAATAAATAAATACATTAACACCTATGTCAACTAGGACAAAACAGCTTAACATGGCTGGTGGTATTTTAGACACTATGTTAGTAAAAATTTACACCGTCGGGTATTATAAAAGGAAGAGTTTTTGGTTTATACCCAGGGAAAAAAAAACAGACAAATAAGATACTTTTTAAACTAATTTGCCCTAAAAGATTATTAACGGTTGCTTATAAAATAGTATTAGAAGTTAAACTTGAACCGGCCAAATATAGGGGTGGTGGAAGTGGGACCCCACATGCAGTTGATACGAAAGAAAAACAAACAAATAAACAACGCGTTTAATTTCAGTAACTGATGGCGGTTGCTAAGCTTAGATATCAACTGTATTCAGTGTTATATCCGCGTGAATTCAATTGCAACTTGTACTACGGAATATTTAATAGGTGTTATATAATAATATATAAAAAGTTGTTTTTGTCATTATATGCACATAACTGATTTCTTCATTAAAGTCAATATATTTTCTTACCTTTTTTTCGCGCCCGGAGGATCCGACCATTTAATTTTGTTGTCTCGACCTAAACTATTTGCGGCGATAATCGCTGCAAATAGTTTTGCCACGTCAGCAATCCACTAGCCACCGCCATAATGGCGCTGACTGTTTGACCTAAGTATTTGCAGCGATAATCGCCGCAAATACTTGAGTGGGGCCAAAAATTGAATAAAACCTCTCCCGTCCGTCTCTTTCATTCCAAACTTTGAAAAAACACTCCGCCACAACTCTCCTTTTCTGCCTTTTTCAATCCGAAAAAAAACGATTTTCATCTCTTTTTCTTGTTTTTCAAAGTATTAGCAGCGATTTATTGGATATTTTTCCGGCCATCACCGCCGTGTTAGTGGATTTACCGGCCAGTTTTCCGGCAAGTGCGGCGGCTCTCCTCCCCCGTTAGTTTTTTCCGGCCATCTCTTTTGGTATGTATTTTCCGGCCATATTATCCCTTTTTGATTGTTATTATTTGTGTTTTTTATTGTTAATTGATTATATTGATATGTTAATATTGTTTTTGGTTTTATTAGTTTTGTTAGGATTGATAGTTAATTTTTAGATTTTAATAAGTTTGTTTGTATTGTTAGTTTTAGTTTTTGTTGGTAAGTTAGTGATTTGTATTATAGGTTTGTTAGTATTGTTAAGTTAGTGATTTGTATTATAGGTTTGTTAGTATTGTTAAGTTAGTGATTTGTATTATAGGTTTGTTAGTATTGTTAAGTTAGTGATTTGTATTATAGGTTTGTTAGTATTGTTAAGTTAGATGAAATATTACGTATCATGTCTCTAGTACAAAATTTAGTGTAAGAAAATATATATATAAATAAGTGTAAAAAGTAAGTTAAAAAGAATATTAAATATTACGTAGAAAAAACATATAAGTAAACTATATTAGTATAAAAAACAAGTTTCTATAAAACTTTCAAAATAAGTATTAAATAAAGTATAAAAGTAAAAATAAAAAACACTTTCAAAAAGTATTATAGAAATAAGTAAAAAATTTAGAAAAAAAAATATAAAGCTAAATAAACAAGTTTGTATAAAAAGTACATACAAAAACGACATTTAAAAGGTTTAAAAACTTCATATAAGCATAATACAAATTTTAAAAAGTATATAAAATTATAACCATAAAAATATATGTATAGAAGTAATAATCAAAGATCATGTAAAAAAATTGATTAAAATAAACTACTTAAAATGTATAAATAATAAGTGTAACAAAAATATAGATAAAACTAAATATAAAAAGTAAGTTAAAAAAGTAGTATATAAGTAATAACAAAAGTTGTAATAAAGATTACGTATTAAAAATTTAGTAAAAACGAATTAATATAAAAAATTGAAGAATTAAAGACTTCGTACAAAAATAAGTTAGAAAAAATACATATGTGATAATTTTGGATCTTTCTTAACCTTGATCATTTTGTTGTATGTAATTTAAAAATGTGTATAATTTGTTTTGTATTTTGCAGTATAAATGGCTACATATCACGGCGGTGATGGTGGTAATGAAGACCCTCGTAGACCATGGTGGAGGAAAGGCTGGGGCTGCAAAGGGAGTGGCGGTAAGAAAAATGGTTGTTTATAGTTCATTTTTTAATTAATTAGGTTTATTTACTAATTTTGTGTTTTTTTTGTTTTAGCCCCACGAAAGGGAAAGGGGAGGGGGCCCGGTCAGAACCTGAACTTAGAGGAGGAATTCGCGAATAGAGGTCGTCTAAGCATAGACTTTGACACGACCCATTTTAAGACGTGGCAGGCGATCGGTGATAACGCCCCCATGTACAAGAGCCTGATTGGCACCCTGATCCGAACCGTCCCGCAGACTTACGACTCATGGCACCATGTGCCTCAGGAGAGAAAGGCATTTGTTATCCCGACACTAAACGTACGCCTCATCATAATTTTGAATTTGTTGTATGATGTTTGTATAAATTTTTAAATGAGCTAACTAATACTTTAAAATTGTAGACTAGGTTCAAGTTGGACCACTTCATCGACACCCCTGACCCCCTAGACCCTGTCAGACAGGGGTTCAGACTGGCTGTCGAGGCCGACTGCAAAGCTAAGTATCGGGGCAGAAAGAGCCAGTTCAAGAGAAAACACTTTGAATCCAAGGGGGGCCTGAAAGCTGTTCCACAGTTAGAGTAAGTTGCTCCTCCAGAGGATTTGTCGGCGGAGGACTGGAGGGCGCTGTTGAGGTACTACCAGCGGGAAGACCGGGTGAAGTTATCGGCGACAAACAAGACGAACAGGGGCAAGCAAGTTCTTGCGGGGACCCATGGACGACAATCCTACTCTCAGTACGTCCACCAAGAAAAGGTCTGTTATTGTTATCAAATATATATACTTGTGTGATATATAAATACTTGTGTTTACAAATATTGGTTAAATAATGTATATTCTTATGATAAATTGATGTGTTTACAGGTTCATAAAAACAGAGACGTAGACTTGGTGGATTTGTACGAAGAAAGGCACAAGAAAAAAGCTGATGGGCGACCTTGGGAACACCCCGTGGCTGAACAAATACATGTAAGTGTCTCTTAATTTTAAGCGAATATATTTGTTATTATTAAATGTCCATATAATCAACCTTATATATAATGTAACGTGATTCAGGCCAACCTGAAGAAGAAGAAGACGGAGGCTGAACGGGAACCTAATCCAACTCCGCAGGATCAAATTTTCATGGAGGAACTTGGATCCCGGCTGGGGCATCGCCGCGGCATAGGGAGGGTCATCAGGCAGATAGGTACCCAGGCGTATGACTATACGCATCTAACACAGGGACAGGGTGCCCAGCCTCATCAGGCCCATGGGACAGGCCAGCCACGTCCACATCTCGACCTGAACATCGATGCAGCTGGTAGCCAATCCTCCTGGGTCGAACGCTTATTTAACTATGATAGTTATGCACAGGCTCCTCTTCCTCCTCAGGCGGGCGCGCAGTCGGTCACAGACTTTCATTTCTCTGGTGGATCGTATCATGTCAACTTGGATGATGATGATGATGAGAACGATGTTGATATGTATTAGTATTTTGTGGTTATGAACAATATATCATGTTTTGTTTACTTATGTTAGTGGTGTGTATGTGTTTATCTTTTTGGATGTGTTGATGATGATATTCATATTAACAAAAAAACGTAAAAAATACATCAACTATATTTAGTAATCAAAAATGTATGAAATTTTTTTTGTAAGAAACCAACTATATTTAGTAATCTAATAAAAAAAATGTAAGTACAAATGCATTAAGTATTGAAAGTCCGGGCGGGGGGGGGTGGGTGTGGGGCGAGTGGGGGGGGGGGGGTGGGGAGTTCCTTTTTTTTTTTTTTGTTTATAGATAAAAATGTAAAATGCATTAAGTATTAAAATACAAATGTAAAGAATACGTCAACTATTATTAGTAATCATAATAACAAATATAAGTCAAAAATACATCAACTAACAAACGTTCAAAAAATACAAACCAAGTATAATAAAGTCAACTAATCAATCTGCTGAAATCCCGGAGGTAGTTTAGTCGCTTGAATGTGTCTGTCGTACTCAGCCAAACGGTCTTTGTACTTCGCATCTTCTGCCAGGCCCGCGATGCAGGTTTATCAAATCCCCAAGCTGAGGGGTAAGGCAATGGGCAGTTCTTGTCTAAATAAACCGTAACAAAATGTGAATCTCCGGATACCAGGGCAATGCATATTGGCTCGTCACGGTATAGCTGGCCTGGCCCCTTCCAAAAAGGGAAACATGTGATGTTTTCTTTGACACTTAAACATATAATTATAAGACCCAGAGCATTGGACAGAAGCATAGCGCAATATGGATTCATCATCCAGTATTTAAATGGGCGACCACCGGGATAAGACAATTGAAGCAAAGTATGTATATGTGTTGCTTCACCATCGAATGCAACCTTATAGTATCCTACTTTGGACTCATACTCCTCTAGCATTAGTTTGCGAATCCACTCGAACTTTTCCTCAGATTCACCCAAAGCAACGGCTAGTGCCCGAAATCCACAGTTACCATCAGAAAGAACATTTTTTATATCTACAACGTAACGCTGAAAGTAAAAAGGTATTTGCTTTAGGTATGTTCTCATGTCAGTCCATGTTGACTCCGTGTCGAAGAAGTTGTGTGTAAACGGTTCAGAGAAGTTCTGTGTATGTGGTCCCCCAAATAGTTGATCAACAAAGTTGGACGTTTCTCCTTGCGTTTGGTTATTCGGTTCTCCGAAAATGTCTGGGAATCGTGATTCGCTGACCACATACTCACTATGTCTCCCATACTGACCCCACTGTGGTTGGTTATAAGGTTCGTCAAAGAAATTTGTAGTGTCTGGGATACGTGCTTCGGTGTCCACATATTCACTCTGTCTCCCACTGTCAGGCCATTGTGGTTGGCTTTGAGGTTCTTCGAATAAACTAGCAGTGTCTGCAAAAATTGAACTGGTGCCTACATATTCACTGTGTCTCCCACTGTCAGGCCATTGTGGTTGGCTTTCAGGTTCGTCGAATAAACGTGATTGTGTGCTCATGTATTCACCGTGTCTCTCGTACTGGCCCTCTCCAAATAATGACGCATGCGAAAAACGATCAGAAAACCCACCCATGGACTGGGTATCCTGAAAAGTCGGTCGGGCAAATTGAACGGACTTGGATTTTTGAAGACCAGAAGGTGTTGTGTTTGCCGCTGGTTTGTTAATGTCGGGCACCTGCAACAAATAATAAATCAGTTAATTAGATTTCGAAGTAAACTAACAAATAGAGTGCACTTACATAACAAAATCAATTAACTATACTTCGAATTATGATTGGACGTACTTGAGGTATTTTTTTATTTGACCCGATTGGTCTTCCACGTTTATTTGTAATAACGGAAGGGTCCTTAATTTTGGTTCTCCCCGGATAGACGATGTCTTTAATTTTTGATATCCAGTTTTTCCTCTGGCCTTCGATTGTTGCTTAAACTGGACCTTAACATCCTCTACTAAATCGTCGATAGCTTCGTCATCGTCGGAGTCTTTTCGATGATCATTGTCCGGTAGGCACGTCGACGGTGTCAAGTCTAGCTTTCTCCAAAAGTCATTTATGTTATGCACCTCAACACGTTTGCCTACATTTTTGAAAAATATGTATAATATTTGTTCATTTACCCAAAAAAACATCAATTGATTATATTCAGATAAACTTACTGTAATGCATGTACGCAGCTAGACGGCATGCACATGGAAGCCCACAACTAATCTAAACCTTACACCCGCACTTTCTCATGTCTTTACCGATCTCACTTTTGAATCGTTTAATTTCGTCGACCATTATATCCAGAGTTGTCACAGATACAACACAAAGCAGGTCTTTCAAACATGGGTAGTTGTGTTTACCAGCTCTAAAAATCCTGCTCTCATCCAGTTGGCCCTTGATTTCTGTATCTTGTCCGAGGAGGATATCATTAACACATTCAATTATTCTGTGAAATGTACATCTCCCCTTCAACTCGGACTTCAGGAGTGAATGCTCAACCTCAACTCTGTTGGTAGTGTAGTTACGGTAGTTGAGATGCTGATCGACCCAAAAGGACACAAACTTTTCCTTGTACGGGGAAAGCCACTCCTTCTGCAGGTACTTGTAAATCTCTGTAAATTTAACATTGGGTTAGGATGTGTGGATATATGTGATTTACCAAAAATAATAAAAAATTCATGTGCACTTCACATACTGTCTAAATCTTTTCCCATCTTCTCTTTTAAATCTTTTTCATTTTGGGTGTACTCTTCTAGTGTGCGCGACTCATAAAGTTTTTTCCACCATCCGTAAAAAGGCCCCCATTTCCCTGCCCCTTTTAACGATGGCATGCTAAATTTTTCTATGTTCCTCCATATGTGGACTCTACACAGTAAATGGTATGCTTCCGGCATAACGGTTTTGCATGCTTTCATTAGCGCCAGATCCCTGTCCGTGAGTACCACGCGCACAGCAAACCCTTCACCTAGGGTCGACTTCAAACACTCCAACACCCATCTATAATTATGCTCTGTTCGCTTACGATAAACGCATATGATATGCTGAAGGTCCTGTTTGTTGGACTGACACCGACGATCTCGACCAACGGCATGTTGTACAAGTTGGTTTTGTACGTGGCGTCTATTTGGATAACATAAGGAAATGCACGCCACAACTTAAATGATGTCAGATGTATAAAAAACAGATTCTCCAACCGACCAGATACACTGTTTGTAGTATGATAATACAAGTAATTATGCTCCCTTAGCAAACTGAACATAACCTACACCGGTTGAGCAATATGGCGTACGTATGTCGTTTCAGATACTCTATCATAGTAAATAAATAAAACAATATGAAAATTTTATATACGTAACCTGCATTGGAGTGTTCCCATGTTTTTCGGCTGCCTTCTTCCGCAATGTTTTTTGGAAATTGTAAATGTCTTCGCTGCGGGTCAAGTTTCCAGGAAATTCTTCTTTCAACAGCTTTAACATCCTCTTGGGCGGAGTACCGCGATGATATTCAACTTCTAGAAATGATTTCTCCTCTTCAGTCAACCTTCTTGCGTACGCGTAACCCCCCAGATTCTTAGCTGGATAGTGATTATGTGTGTCGTCTATAACAGTTACCCTCCAACCACCATCACTTGTCAAACGACCGTCCAGTCTAAAGGGGCACTCACATTTAAGTGTCTTTTTAACGAGCCCGATTATCCTATTATCCATTTTCCCAGAAAGATTACAGACTATGGTCACTTTATTTGTTACACCAGCTAAGTTGGAATTTGTTCGTCGTTTGATTAAGACATAACCAAGCGCTTTTGCTGTACTTTTGGCCCAGTTGAACAATTCTTCGTGTGAATCGAACACCTAAAATAGTTAATTTTTTAAGTTATCATTAAATTATATACTTATAAATATCTAACATTTTACATATGCAATCAATTTAACAACGAAACACATATTAAATAGTACTAACACATATTAAACTGTTTAACAACGAAACACATATAAAATCCCTTTAATTATACCTCATCGGTGTGGAAAGCCCTAGCGTCGTAGTCAAAATGAGGGGCCGCCTCCGGCGTCTCAAATTCTTCATCAGGTTCTTCTAAGTGAAACTCAAAATCTTCCGCACCCATTTCTCTCCATAAACACTCAAAATCCATCTGAAATATATATACATATACATAAACGGTATGAAAAATTTAATAAACATATATATATATATAACCTATATATATACCTACTATATTTAAACATATATACATATACCGAAAATGAAAGAATGAAAGCAAAACTATATTTAAACATATATACATATACCGAAAATGAAAGAATGAAAGCAAAAAGGACGTACACTTAATGCGAAGATAAAAGAGATACACTGAAAATGAAAGCCGAAAACGAAATGCACACTGAAAATGAAAGCCGAAAACGAAATGCAGCGATAACGAATTCATATCATACATATATAGCATAAAAGCAAAAAGGAGTTTTGTCCATATCAAACTATTTGCAGCGATAATCGCTGCAAATAGTTGGATATGGACAAAACACACTGTTGACTGTCATAGTCAACAGTGTACGGATAAGTACACGACTATTTGCAGCGATAATCGCTGCAAATAGTCAGGTCGAAATACCAGATTACTGGTCGGGTCACCACGCGCCTTTTTTCGAGTTGTCCATATCCAAGTTGCGATGTTTGTCTTAATTTGGTCAAATAGTTGAAAAGCTTGTCCTATTGTCCCAATTAAGTTGTGTTTGTAATTTCATAGATTTTTTTTTATATCAAGTTTCAATTTTAGGATGAAGATTTCTAGGAAATATGAGATTGGAAATATTAGTTAAACGTTTATATCGTGTTTGATCACATTTGTTATTTGTAACAAGGTAAAATGATTAGACTGGGTGAAATAGAAAACAAAAACCGTAAACATAATTAGGTTGTTTGATCGTCTCCAACATAAATCCCTGCCCTAACGTGTTTCCCTCTAGTGTGCTGACCTCCAGAGCGCTCCAACTGGGGTTTCGACGGTTGGCAGGCGCATAACCTCAATTGTTAACCCAAAACTTAGTGTGTTGACCCCAGAACGCTCCAACCCCAAGGTCTAAAATTTTATTAATATACCACTAACGCCATTGGCTGATATATATCTAATTATTGAACAACTCTTTTCCGAATAAAAATAAAGTTTACTTTTATACTTATATTTAAGATATATTTTGACCTAATTAAGAAGATGGAATAAATGTAGTTATTTAAGGATATAACTAATAAACAACAGAATAGTTTGTTTTTTTAAAAAATTTTTTTTTTAGTTAATCTCTTTTTATTAAAAGGGGAAAACAATCTTAAGTCAGTCAAAAATAGTAAAGTAAAAAACTAAAATTAACGTAGCATAAAATTCTTTATTACGCCCCTAAATTGATATATTTAAAGATAATAATACGAAGGAATGGAGAAACGAGCAATAAAGTTTTCTAGATACTCGACGTCGTGGTATCACAAGAACCCTATGTATAATCGTATTATAATGGGTAACACACTAACACTTATATTATTTATAATAAAAAGTTACGCACTGCATTTAAAAAGTTGTATATCGAAAAGTGACGAATTAAATAATCCCAACCACTTCCCTTCACCATTCATCGAATCAGTGACATTCTCCAATTATTTTAATGTTAAACTATATGTTCACATTTGATATATCTTTTTCCCAGTCAAACATATATAAAAGTACCAAAAGTTAATTTAATTAGTTCCTTTTTGGTACTACATTCTTTTTGTCAATTCGTCACCGCCAACTTTAACATTTCAATATATTATATCCATGCATGGTAAACATATTTTTATATCGACTCTTCAATGTTGGTAGTTTTCCTAATTAAGTTAAGTATTACTCTTGTTATTTTTGTTTTCATCTTCCATTGTTCTAGATTCAACCAAAGGAAACTCAATATCTTTATATGTAAGATTATATGTAACGAGGAGGTCCATACTGACAAATTTGACTATTATTATATGAGGCTATCTTTAAAGGCTATCGGAACATATCCATCATATGAAACTTTTAGGTGATGTGTCCTCACAAGGGCAAGAGCCAGAGTAGGAAAAAAATGTTTTATTTAAATATCTATATTATATTATAAAGAAAATAACATTTTATTTTTGAAAGTGTTGAAAAATATGTAATATTTTTACTTAACACCCCTTATAATATTTTCACTTACACTACCCCTTATCAATCCTTTACTTTTTAAAATATCTCCATTAACCTTTTACATCAGATATCTATAACACTCGACGCCTTATCTACCAGCAACAGTCGCTCCCACCACCACATCGTCGCCATCATAACCACCGCCGCTTTACACGGGTAAAGTGCTAGTTGTGTGTAATGAATATATGTTGAGGTGGAAAATATGAAAAGTAAGTAAATATATTTGTAAGATAAAAGATAAAATGTTCCTAATAAAGATCAGTTCAGCTGGTTAGAGGCACTCTCGGTTTTACCTAAGGTTTTGAGTTTGATCCTTAGGTATGACAAACATTGGGGTTTTTCTCTCTTAATACTTGTAACGGCTCATGGTTAACATCTCGTTATCTAGGGTACGTGCAAGGCTTCACCATTATAAGGTAAGGTTTCCTCGATGTCGTATACCGACTGAATGTTCGAAAAAAAGAAGATAAAATGTGAGATTTTAAGGATATGTAATAACATGAAAAATGATATGATAGTCAAGGGTCCTTAATTAAAAAAGCTCCTAACATTAGAGATAATCTAAAGCATTGTGTTAAGGACCATGCAAGTATTGTTGGTGGTGCCGGTGGACTGCTTCGCCAAATACCGGCTCTGGATTATATGACTCACGGATATTGCTTAAATTGTGTTTTTGATTTCTCTCATTAGGAAATTTAAAGATGAAAATAATCAACCAGAATTATTTCTATTTTTGTTAACATTACAGTTCTTAAAACGTATAAAAAGCAAGGTTGGGGAACTCGTGACTCGGACTCGACTCGGCGAGGGGGGAGTCAGGAGTTTTTGCAGACTTGGACTCGACTCGGGGAGAACTCGCATTGGAATTCTATATACAAATATAGTATTTTTCAAATTATATGTAATAGAACTTTAAAAATATATTCCAAACTTCAAATTTAAACATAATTGTTTAAAAAACATTAACATAATAATTCAAACTTAAAAATTAAACGTTAGATTAGTTGATAGATTCACGTTTCATCATCATTTTATTCGTACCAAGATTGGAAAACTCGTGACTCATACTCGACTCGTCGAGGTGGGGAGTCGGAAGTTTATTTTGGGTACTCGGCCGACTCGGAGGAGTTTTACAACCTTGATAAAAAGTTAAAGATATATGGAAGTAAAAGTGTAAAACTAAAACGTCATCAATTATATAATATGATTCATAACTTTGAAAGTTAACTAACATTGACAATGGGATTAATACGAGATTAATTGTAAGGAAACAAGAACTTGAATCACCCACTACGATCGTCGCCCAGTATTTGGACATGTGTCTTCAAGAAGAGTGAAACTCCTTGGAAATCATAATCCTGACTCCTTAAAAGAAAATTTCCGTAGTCACGGAAGTTAACTTGCCCTGACTCTGGGCTCGCAAAATGACTTGGATCTTCTTAATTATTTTAGTTTCAATTAACACACACCAACAAAAGTCAAGAAGACGTATTAACAAAAGTTCACAAGTTAACCTATCTAATGTCTTAGAATTTACAATGTTACACAATTATACTTTATTTACTCGTATAAAATATGTATGTTACATCAACTTGTTGAATCCAAATGCGTTAGTCCATCCCAACACAATTATTTTTGTGCCTCGTATATATTTCACATGTGTTGAAACTTGGCACCCTTTCATGTTTTATGACTAAACAAATTTTAAAATCCAAAGTATATTGACACTTGAGCTTGTAGGCTTGCATGAAGGAGACATAAATGGCCCCCATTGGAAAAAAAGCGAAATAGAAGTGGCTTAAAGAAGTAACTTCTAACCACACAAAACTCACACGTGTTATACCAATGAAAGCAACATAGGCCCCCATTGAATAACAGCTGTACGTAAGACATTATCCACTTTTGCTATCACACTTTTTTCACCCTGTTTCCTATTTGCTAGCTCAGTTTCCTTACTACGATGCCTTCTCCGTGTATTTAGCTCATCCCCCCCCCACACACACACATAACATACACATATACATACATATTATGTGTATATATAATAATAATTGTAGACATGTTTCACTTCAAACAAACTCACCAGTCATCAACAGAATTTCAGTTACCTTTGACTACTACAATATACTATTGCTTTATCAGTTTTTTGTTCAAATGGAGATGAATAATAATAACATTAATTCTAAGGGTTACTATGATTATAGCTATAGTTATAATTATAATACCAATTATGAATATGATTATAGTCGGCATGGATATGGGATTAGCAACGGGCTGCCAGAGCCGGATGCAGGGGAGTCATCCGGGACCTCAGAAGAGGTCATGCTGGCGGCCAGTAATCCCAAAAAACGCGCTGGGAGAAAGAAGTTTCAAGAAACTCGACACCCAGTGTATCGAGGAGTGAGACAAAGGAGCTCTGGGAAGTGGGTAAGTGAGGTCAGGGAGCCATACAAACAATCAAGAATATGGTTAGGGACATTTGCAACTGCAGAGATGGCAGCAAGAGCTCACGACGTAGCGGCTTTGGCCTTAAGAGGGCGTTCGGCATGTTTAAACTTTGCGGATTCTTGGGGGCTTCCAGGGCCGGCTTCTTTGGACCCGAAAGATATTAGGAAAGCGGCTGTGGAGGCAGCTGAAGGATTTGTGTTGAGTGAAAGGAGTGGTGGCTCTGAGGGTGTTGGGACGGCAAATGTGAGATATTTGGATGAAGAAGAACAGTTTGGAATGCCGGGTTTGTTGGCGAATATGGCGGAGGGATTAATGTTGCCTCCGCCGCCTTCATATGGTGGTTTTGGTGGTGGTGATGAGATGGAGTACGGTGGTGATATGACATTATGGAGTTACTAGTGTCTTTTTTGGTGTTTTTTTCCCTTTTTGGTATGTGTGTGTATGTGTGAGTCGGGGAATGTTTCGAAAAAATGAAAATATGCTTGTTTAGGAATGAATATACGTAAGTACGGATGTTAGAAACGAGTTTCAAAGATATATATAAAACTTTACATATATTGTTAATTTGTTGTTATGTTTCACCTTTCGTTATCTTTTTACTATAAAGAAAAACAAGTGGATTGTGTTTGTTGTAGATTATCTATTTAACTAACTTATAACAGTTCCATACAACGATCAAAGTATTAATTTAATTGTATCAAGTGAATATTTCTTTTTGTTTCTTTTGCAAGAAAAAATCCAAACGTCTTTGATGATGTGGAACTGTCAAAAACTTCAGGCAATATCTTGTAGCTATTTAAACAATATTGGATTGATAATGTGGAAAATATAAGGACGGATAAGGATATTTGTATAATTAAAGTTAAGAGATTCTAAGAATATGATGTGACAAGGCAATTAAAGACACCTGATTAAAGACGCATCTAATGTTCAAGACGGTCCAACACAATGTAATATAGTGGTTTTGTTTTCGTTATTATATTTGCGGCTCTAATACAAACATTTTGGAAGAAAATTACATATTTTGAACTATTATGAGATAACATTAGTTTGGTGTCGACTTCAATAATTTGTTTTAAACCTAGTAACTTTATATGTCGATTACCAAAAAATCAAATTCTGTTTCAAAAATTTATTAAAATGTTGCATTCGTATGACATATAAAGAATATTTCGATCAGAATTAGGAAAACTGTGAAAAACTCTGAATAGATTATGTGCTCACAAATTTTATATAATTACAAAATGTCAAAGCCACTAAATTTATTTTACCAGTAGACTATTCAATGAATATATTAGAGGCTTACATATTTGCAATGCAAAAATACTATCCACGAGGAATCGAGGATACAATGAAGTGTAGGCATATAATTCTACGCCGAGGCCCATTTGAAACCTTGGTGTAGAAAGTAACGCATATGGCAAACAGAAACAAAATAAACAAAAAACCAGAAGCATAAAGCACCAAAAAGCTATAAACTATTAGAGCATGGAAGAAAAAAAATACATTCGTGACGTCTTTGATATAATTATGCATTAAGGATTGCTGGAATCAAAGTTGACGCTATGTCGAGGGGCTAGAGCTTGTGACTTGAGTAAAAAGTTTGGGCAAATTCTAGGGGTTAGGGCCTTTTTTCTTGGAACCTTTTTTCCGATGACGGGTTATTTATTTGACAGAAGCTTTAATCTCCGGAAAAAAAAACCTCAAATCTTTTAGTATTAAGCATAATTTGTCACAGGAAGATCAGATCACCTACAATGGTATATCCCAGTCTATCATACTATAAGACTCAACTAAGCATCTACATATGTCTTTGCTTAGAGATACAACAATATGAATATATGATGATCTCAAGCTTCACCCTCTGGAAAACCCATGGTGACCTGCAAAACCGCTTCACAAGGGATTAGAGAACTTTGGCCCATTAAATATTCTTTCCAAATAACAAATAAAAAGTCAATTGCTTAGTTGTAGTAAACTTCGATTAACTATGGGAGAGAGAAAACAAGCCGTTCTTAAACTTCAAAACAGGGAGAAACCCAACAAAAGAAAACAGGCTTAAAGATATAACATTCAGGGATGCTGCTAAAACCTAGTAGCGAGTAAACTCTTCAGGCCAAGTATGAAGCTTACCGCTGAATATCTCCTATTTACTTCCAAAAATCTACCTCAATGCTGCAGGGCATCAAGAGTGTCTGCGTACATCAGAAGAAAGTATAACTTCAACGAACTAAATCCTGGATAAGAAACATACTTCGACCGTCCCTAAATAACAG
>CM067168.1:54599874-54618041 GCA_034093135.1 Erigeron breviscapus | reverse complement strand
TGTTAAATAAGTAATTATAATAATGACTGCAGCGTTATTATGATCACATATTATAATAGCTCAAGTTAAGTCCGTTAAATATGGAAGTATGTTAGTGTGAAGCCATAGGTTGGAGACCTTATTTGGCAATGTGAATTGTTTTATGATTTTACTCGTTGATATCTAAGTATGATAGAATATGAGCTTTGCATGCTAACTGGTTTATTGAATGGTAAGAATTGAAAATTTGAGATTGGTTTATGAGTTAATATATTGCTTGATGATAGTAAAGAAGAAGGTATGATAAATACATAGTAAACGTGAAATATCTATATACTTGTGAATATGTCATTTACATGTACATAAGCTAACGTTCAGATGTGTACAAGCTAACGCTCACATGTGTACAAACTAACGTTTACATGTGTACCAACTAAAAGATATACTTTTTACAAAAAAAATTATATATTTATACACTTGTAGATAAGATCATTCACATGTGTACCAGCTAAATATATATGCTTTTTTTCATTTCACATGTTTATAAGTTAAATACAATCACATTTTTATATTTCATAACCATATATTAAGAAAATAACAAATTTAAAAATAATATTTATATTAATAAATAATGTTTATATCAATACTTTTCTTTTGTTGATGATTAATTTGATTAAAATTTGTAAAACGGTTAAAAGTAAATTTGAAAAAATATATATGCATCAATTATTATTATTATTAATTAATAAGTGAAATGTTCATTTGAAAACCAAATTTCGTGAAAACTAGAAAACTGGTCAAAACACATGTGATATGAATTTAACACAATGTGTTTTTAATTTTTTTTATAAAAACACAATGTGTTTTTATTGTGTAATCTAAAAACACATTGTGTTACGTTTTAAATCATAGTGTGTTTTTGATAACCCGTGAAAATCAAAAATTTGTTCAAACACAATGTGATATGAATTTAACACAATGTGTTTTCTAAAAAAAAACTATAAACACATTGTGTTAAATTTAGATCACAGTGTGTTTTGGTCAGTTTTTTAGTTTTCACGGAAATTTTAGTTTTTAAATGATAACAACCCTAATTAATAAATAAGAAGTTGACAAACTTTTAAAATGTAAGTTCCCTGATTTTCGAATGAACGTGTATATTCCGTACTTCTGTTTTCATTTTACTACTTTTAATTTCATATTCCTATTATGCCCTTTATTAATTGTTATTATCATCAATAGATGGATTGGTATATGGTGGAGCCTGAGACTGAGAGGTCTTGGGTTCAAAACTTGGTGTGAGCAAAGCTCCCAGGAATGGAGACATGGGTTTTCCCATAATGGATTTCCTCTGGAATTGGAGTTGGGTATATGAAGAGGCATGCCGCTGAGCCCAAATTTGTCGTTCAAAAAAAATAAAATAATTTGTATTCAATATTATTACACAAATACCATCAAATCATTTTAGCCATTGATTTAATTAATCTAATGGTCACAATTAGTTCTCGCAATTCTCGACAATTTATTAGTTCTCACAATAACTCAACTCTATATGAAAAACCTATTCCAATTTTTCTTTGATCCGAGTTCAAGTTATCAAAGTATTCTAAACGCACCCCTTTTCCGTCTTTTTTCGAGTAACGAGTTTTTCAACCTTCACTAGAAGTGTTCTAATAGTTAAAATAGCTTTTGTATTTTCATTTAGAATTAGACACATTAATCATTTTCCTTTTATTTAAAATTTTGAACAACTCCTTTTTTCTATTCTTCTTTTTTCTTTTTGTTGAAAGGTGTGGATCATTTGCTCGCAACAGGGAATCTAGCTTACGTTGTCTTAACCGGGTCCGCGCTAGAGATCCCCCTTACCCTCAATACCTAGAAGAAGGAGAAACCCCCAACTAAACCGTCCGAAGGCACAACATTTAATTGTGATAAAACCATGCCCCCTGACTTAAACCTACTTCACTGGAGGACTTTATTTGTGAAATTCTTTTTAAATGTCTTTTCAATGTCTTGAACTCAAGACCTCCAACATGTAAAGCTGGTATTCAACCACTGAGATATAATGAGAAGTACAATAAAACGAATCTAACAGTTGACAAATTAATTAATTGACATATATAAATTAAGTTTAGTATGTCGTTTACCTTCAAGTGGTTAGATGATGTTCCTTCTCTAGCCGTTGAATGTTCCTATAGTATTAATATCACAAAATTAAGAATTAGTTTTTTTTTTTACCAAAAATTAACCTTATAATTAATAAACTTAAATATGAGCAATTGAGCAGGCGGATGAAAAAAAAAACTTAAAAAGAAAAGAGAGATCAATGCATCCAAGTTTATAAATCCAAATTGTACTCACAGGTTAAAAAAGAAATCATAAATAAAACAACTAAACAAATATAATAACTAGTTAATGTATCCGCGGAATACGCTTTTTACACGACAAAGTTTTGGATCTAAGTTTATGTCAAATATTCGAAACCAAATTTAAATAAAAAAACAAATAAACATGTAGCATTAACAATAAAAAAATGTTAAAAGATAAATAAGATGTATAAAAACATAAACAAAAACTTATATTAATGCTTTAAATATTACATGAACGTAATACGTAAAGATGTTGAAAGTTATCATATATTGAAAACGTTATTCATATAAAAAGACAGATGAAAATATTCAAAACCAAATGTTTAAAGGTAAAACCGTAACTGTGTGAAAGTTGTTTGATGAAAACCCAAAAGTTTAGTGTGAAAAAGAAAACTTTGATGTAGAATTTTTAAGAGGTTAAAATAAAAATTGGTAAACATTATTATGTGTCATAAGAACTTGTACATTTTCTACATAAAGAACTTGTAAATTTGTACTCCGTATAAGCTTTTTGTATAAAAACATAAACAATTAATAACTATGTTCATGTTTTAAATGTTACATGAACATAAGACATAACGATAATTAAAGTTATTATATATTATAAACGTTAGTAAAGATTATTATGTGCCATAAGTACTTGTACATTCCATGCATAAATCACTTGTACTTTTATATACCTTTTTTTTCCCTTTTTGTATATTTAGTTATTATACCCGCATGTTATTGCGGAAAATGTTTTTTACGCGTCTAAAATTTAGATACAAACAATATATAGTAGTATTAGTATAATACAATTTTTTGAACCCGGATTTTTATAAAAAGAAACAAAACCTGTAATATAAATGATAAAGAAAAGAAAACGTATAAAAACAATAAGAATAACTAGAGTATTATAAAAAAAAAGAAGCAAAACAATCAATATATTAATGCATAATGACACTTTGACGACAATGATATTAATATAGTGTCTTGTTTTAAATGTTAAGCGTAACGCTAATGAAAATTGTTATATATTAAAAGTCATTTTATATAACGAAAAGAGGGAAAATCATCAAAACCAAATCCTTAAAAGTAAAATTATACATGTGTGAAAGTTGTTTGATAGGAACATAAGAACCCAAAAGTTTGGTGTCAAATATTTGAAAACGAAAAGTTTATGGGGCAAAAGATAAAAATATAAACTTTAAGAGGTAAAAATAAAAAAAAAAGTGGCAAAAGTTATGTTAAAGCTTTAAAGGTAAAAAGTTAAAAGTTTATGGTTTAAAATGAAAATTAACAAAGGTTAAAAAGAGGTTGTACATTAAGCTTCAAGACTTGTACATTGCATATTGGTCTTTAGTATATTTATAATATTGGTTTTTAGTATATTTATAACGTATGTCTGCATAAGAAGTTAAAAGGGAAAGAGAGAGAAAGATTATGGAGTAATAATTAACTGAACAAATCTATACTACTCTATAAAGCAAACTACTCCATCTCCCTTTAAGTAATTAAGACTTTGAAATGACCATATTACCCATCTTCTTTATTAAACATCTTCACCTATTTACCTATAATACCCTTAATGAAATAAATTACAACATAGATCCTCCAACCCTTAAATAACCATATTAACCCCTCTTACATCAATTAATTTACATTCACCACCACGCCATTACCACCCCCACCGCCGCACATCTACGCCACCACTGCCGCCGTCGCCACACCTTCGTCGCTATCACCATCACCGCCGCATCGTGCGGGCATCCGTCTAATATGTACGAATAGAAACCCGTTTTTTCCATTTCCAGTTATGCCTTTTTGACTATATTTCCAAATTAAAAATCCACTAAAAGTTTTAACGGTTAGATCAAATAATAGAAGGCCCAGATCTGTTCTCACCTGTTCTTATTTTTAAATTGGATTTTTTTATGAGCGAGTTAGTAGTTATCATTCGATACACTATAATGACATCCAAATAGAGCTCGAACTACGCATATAAACATTGGATTTGTGATTAAATGACATTATAAACTAAGTAAAAAAAGTTTTAAAAAAGTTTAATACAATAAATTAAACGGATTTAAAGAAAATAAATAAAATTATAAACCTTGGAACAACAAAAGTTACCTTTATAAATCATTTGGCAAACCTAATCTTAGACTCAATTTGTAAGAAGATTTAAAATTGAAGTTAATAGAAAATGTAAATTAGGAAAAGATAGAGTTTTAGACTTTTATTAGTATTATTTTTTACTATAATATTACTCCCCGTCCCATTGAACTTGTCCAATTTTAAAATTTTAAAGTCAAACTTTACTAACTTTGACCATAAATATTTTTGTTTGTGTTATATAATATTTGATGAAAGTTATATGAATCGATTGTGTTTAGATGTGTGTTTCATTGGTATAACTTTCATCAACTATTATATAACACAAATAAATATATTTATGGTTAAAGTTGGTAAAGCTTGACTTTGAAATTTTAAAAGTGGACAAGTTTAGTGAGACGGAAGGAGTATATGTTATCTAAATATGAAACAGTTTGAAAGTCCCAAGTTTGCAACGATTATGTAATTAAACAACTAATGTAAATTACACTAAGAATGTAAACACGTTTAATCATATGTATCATTAATTAAACAGTGAATACATGGTCGGTTTACAAAGAAAGAAAAGAGAAAATATATGTTAAGTTTTTGACACACACAAAACTTAACAATTCTACAATAAGAGAAAAACACACAAAGTGACAATTGTAGAACTAGACCGACTTGGGTTGCGGCTAGGTCAAGTGATGCTTTATATAGGAGAGAAGACACATCACATTGACAGCCCAATAGATGTTGACACATGAAGGTTGTCAACTATCTATTGGTGTGTAAGACTGGTCTTCAGACATCTCTGTTTGCCATCTTGTTTCTTTCCCAAAACGGCATGAAAGAGAAACACCTTAGTACCAAAATGGTACAAGGTCACATGTCTTCATCTTGATCTATCAACACGTGTCCTTGGGGACCAGCCTTCTTATCTTCATCTTCCCGCCCATATTTGACTTACAAGACATGGCGGTGAGTCATTGAACTTATCCTTTACTCGAAGATAATGATCGCTGAGAGCTCGCTGAAGAAGCCTCTCGCTGAGTCTTTCAGCGAATACTTGACTCAGCAAGTCTTCAGCGAATCCATGACTCAACAATCTCCCCCTATTCGCTGAGGAGACTTTGCTGAGTATAAGTCGCTTGAACTTACAAGAATTAGAAATCGAAATGAGGGAATGCTGATTTTATACATATGACAAACACCTTTACAATAAGCAGCATTACAAAGATTACAAGACTACTTAATCCCACTGAGACTCTTGCTTGGCTTGGATGAAAGCTCTGTCTTGTTGTCTTTCAGGCTTCAGCAGTTCTTGATCAATCAGTCTTATAAATTCGGGATCATTGGAAGACTGAGCACAATACTTCCTTATTTTCAAAAGGAAGGCAGAAGGAGCAATTCCAATTTCATTGATCCTGAAGAAGAGTTCATGACCATGGACATTGCAAAAACAGAAACCTCCCAGCTTCTCATCATATGTACCTTCCATGAAAAGAGTTCTGGAAGGCATCTTCAAGTTTAGCAGCGGCTCCTCATCTATATCAGTCTTGGGAACAATTCTGAGTATAGTGGGGAGCTGAGAGATACTGGTTCCAGAAGCTGTTCTCTTTGATCCAACTCTGGGTAGCTGAGGTGGAGGAGTAGGGAATGAATGTCTTGCAGAGCTGAGCAGAGAGTCTTTGATTTTGTATTTCTGTTCCATTTTGCGAGTATGCTTTATCTGCTCACCTGCCATCTTGATCAGCGGTTCATAACTTACAGCTGTCTTGTCCTTGACCAGCTTGTAAATTTCGATCCATTCAGTTGGCCCAAGTGTATCTTTAGTAACATTTTTCAGAGTATACAACTTGGGCATTCCTTTTCTTTGTAGGATAAGATTCATCCCTTGTTGGGTTAGAGAGACCTTGACTGACATGATCTCCTCTTTCCTTTGCCTCACCTCTCTTGATTTGAGGTAGGTCGCCTGTTCTTCTTCAAAAGTTTTCGTTCTTTTGGCAAAGAACTTTTCTTCATTCTTTTTCAAGGCTGCCAATCCACCAGATTGCTGAGCCAATCTCTTTGTTTCATCATCAGCATCTTTCAATTCTTCACTAACAATCTGCTCACTTATAAATTTTTGAGTAAGCTCTTCTTCTCTTTTCTTCTGTTTTAGCTCCTCCTGAAGTACAACCTCTTCAGGAGTAAGTTCAGCAGTTGTCTTTTGAGATGGTGAAGGCTTAGGGAAAGCTCCAACCATTAACTTTTCTTGTTGTTCTCTTGCTGTGGTTGGAACTTTGGGTGGCTTGCTTTGAGTAGCCACAACTGCTTTACCCTTATCAGCATATTTCTTTTCAAGGGCAGCGTGGAACTCAGCGGTAGGCTTGAAGGTAGAGACATTGATTGGTCTCGCTGGAATACTCTCAGCAGCGATCATTCCCTTCGATAACAGTCTCTCCCTTTTGGTGGCCACTCAACTTCCCTTTTCGTCCCCCCTTGTATGTTTTATTCTCGATTTCATGCCTCTTCCCCCCATATTTCTTTTGTTAGGCTTGAAGATAGAAACATTGATTGGTTTTGCCGGCACATTCTCAGCAACAACTGTTTTTCAACTCTCGCTGGCACCTTTTCTTTTTCAACTTCAGCTGCCGGTTCAATAACCTTCTCAGCTTGCTCCCCCTCAATACTTGCTGCCGGTTCAACAGCCTTCTCAGCAATTGTTGTTTTTGTTGTTTGCTCCCCCTCAACGTTTGCTGCCGTTCATCAACCATCTCAGCATCACCAGTGAGGGGAGCTTGGGGAACAGTTTCAACATTAGTTGCTGGATCCTCCTCAATATTTTTCTCCCCCTTGGAAGTAGCTGAGGAACTAGCTACTTCCACTTTATCTTTCTTGAGGAGGCCAGCATTTCAACCATCATGCCCTTCAGATTTCCAACCTCTTTTTCAAGCTTCTTGGTACGGTTGACAGATTCTTCAAGTAGCTTTTTGTCAATAGCTACCTGGAAAGGAGTATGAGAGAAGCGTTTGTCTTTGAGAGAAATAATTTCTTGGGTGATAGAAGTGTGAAAATCATCTTGATGTTTTGAGAAGAAGGAAACAGTATGATTTAGTTGGCGGAGGTGAGCAGTGAAGAGGATATTTGATTGGGAGAGGTCTTGGAGCGCTGGTAAGAGTCCAGACACCTCTGCAGATGTCTTCGCTGACTTGATTTCATCTTTCAACTTGTCAAGCGAAGCAGAGATAGAAGAATTAGAGGTGCTGACCTTTTTCATGATTTCATTCAGCAATGTTTGATTTCTTCGAAATAATTGTTCATGAGTCCTAGTGTCAGTAACTTGATTCTTGGTGATGCCAAACACCATGCCTTGAAGAGTGGCAACCTCATCTTTCAAAATTTCATTTCCAGCTGCTAGCTCTTGAAACTTGGCTAATGCATCAAGGTTCAGTTCAGCTACCTTATCAACCAACCAGGCATATAAGTACCCATGCCTGTTCCCTTGACTTTGGCAAATCTGCACCCTTCTCAATAATTCTTGCAACTGGTAAGTTTCAACATAATCTAGGCCAGGCAAGTTTATGGCAGTGAAAGCAGTGGTGGCTTCTTTGGGAGAGGGAACCTTGAGATCCTTTAGTGAAACAAGATATTTAGAGCAAGGAGTCCCAAAGAAGTCAGGGTGATGTAATGGAGGCACTTCCATGATTATTTCATCATCAAGTTCTTCCACCTCAACATAAATTGCTGGCTTGATTCTTTGAAGGTGACAGTATTGCACCCTTCGCTGAAGCTCAACATTATTCAATTCAGGCACATACTCTCCAAAATGGCCAACTTGTTCATGGGAAGCTGTGGGCCTTGGAGAGTAGCATGGTGGAGGAGGCATATCAGCTAACGACTCTGGGATATCCTCAAATTCAGTAGGTGGAGAGGAGATCAGCAAATATCCCAAGTCTTCTGCCAAGAAACCACTAACATTGGCCTCTTCTTCACTCTCTTCTGCGGCAGCGAGTGTGATTTCAGCATCATCATCTTGGAGGTCAAACTCACTGCCCAGATCTTCATCAGTTTCCATTTCACTTGATAAGATATTTGTCTCAGTCCCTGCACAGACAGTTTCCAAGACATCTATAGAAATAGGGGTAAAGCAACCTGGTGCCTCAGTCTCAGTGTGTTGTTCCACCAAGACCATCGGCCGAAGAATTTGTTGACTCTAGCATCACCTGTGATCTGGCTGCTGTCAATGACTCAGAGGGTATTTGAGAAGAATAAGGGGAATTATTTGGGGGTGGAGTTGGACTTTGACCTCTAGTGGGTTGGGGTGACCCAATATCTTCACCAACCTCGCCTACAGAAGTTTGAGGTGGCTGCCTGCTGTTCCCATTTGTCTCGTCAACAGCCTGTTGGGAGGCTGCTGATGGGGTGGCTTGGGTACTAGTGTCCATGGGCGCTGTGGACTTCTTAACCTTAGGGTTGCCCTTTGATACACTCCGCTTACGTTTTGGGACGTCAGTGGAGGGTGAAGATTGTATATTTTGAGTTGAGGATGCTGCCTTGGATTTACTTTTGGTCTTTTTAGAGGCTTTGGAGGTCGCTGGGGGGTTTTCCAGCGAACCAGCCTCAGAAGGCATTTGAGCATCCACAGCGACCGTACCAGCCACTTCATCAGTAGGAAGTGCTGCCTCCCAGTCGCTGTCTTTGGGGTATAAAGAAGAGTCAAGAGAGAAGAGTACCTCTTTCATATGTGGAGTGAGGCGAGCAACCAAGTGGTCAGCTGGTTGCTTGTAAATATTGTTTCCAACCCTTGCTGTTGGAATTGTTGAAGCATTTGGCAGCACATACTCATCACCCAACGCCTCCTTGAAAATAAGGGAGAAGAATCTTGTAAAGGGCACAGTGTGTGACCTATTGTTCATGCTGATCTTGTTCTTCATATCATTGAAGATCAGCAGGGCATAATCCACAAATCGTCCTTCAGCAAGAGCGTGGATTATGGGCATCGATGTAGATGATGCCTGATTGTAAGACCCAGAATTTCCACCCATGCATTGAATCACATGAGTGAACAGAACTCTCCAGATTCTAGGAAGATTGTGCTTTAAGGGATTGCTTGGAATCGCTGGAGGGTTCTTCAAGTTATAATTATATCCAATGGAGGGCAACCATGCCTTCCATTCACTTTCATTTGCTGGTTCCACAAACTTATTATCATTGGTTTCTTGTGGAAACCCAAGAGTGAGACGAAGAGAAGCAGGAGTGATGGTGATTGTCTTCTCCCCCTGGCGGACAGACCCAGTGATGGACTTGTTTGCATCATCATATTCACAAGTCCACCAGAATTCTCTAAGAAGATGGACAAAAATATTTTCTGGGTCCGCCATGATGCAATGATTTGCAGGAGATGCATGGATGAAATCCAGCATTGGCTTATACCCTTTTGTACCTTTTGGTACGTCAAGCGAGCCAAGATGATTGTTGGGTTTAACAATCATCTTCGAGGGAGAAAAGGAAACTTTAGAGGATTTATTTACATTTACAGGAGTATAGACAGGAGAATTTAAATAAGTAATAGGAGTTTGTTCCTGAACTTGTGGTTCAGGAACAGGTGGATTTTGTACAGCGGGGGAAGAAGAAGAAGGGATTTCAATATTTTGAGGGATATCAGAGGAGGATGCCATTGATTTTTTTTTTTTTTGAAGAAGATGAGGAGATATATGATGAGGATGAATCAGAGAAGGAGAGAGAGATGGAGAATAAGAAGATGAAAAGATTTTTAAGTGTGTGTAAAGTGAGGTAAAAGAAGAGAGGCGGAAATATATAGGGTATGATGGTGGGTCACGTTTTCACACTCGAAAAAAGATGTGATCAAAAAGTTTCTCTCTCCTCTTAACAGTTGTAACCAACTGTTTTCGTATATATACTACTATAATATATATATAAAAACATTTTGTGAGTAACGTATAAATAAAAGGAGAAGAAATTTTATCCAAAAATACTTGAGTGTGCGCCGTATTGTGCAGTAGTAACCTGTCAATCAGACTGTCACATACGGACAAATGACGCGATCAAGGCAGAAATCGAGGTGACCTTTCAGTTTGAATTTATAAAACATGTGGTTCAAAATTTTGCCACGTCACCCACATAGTTACTTTGAAAACACTTAGTTTCGAAAATATCCTATGTTTTATTAAATGAGAATTTTAATTTTTTTAAGAAAGATATTTGGAAAGATCACATGCTGAAAGATGCTCAGCATGTTTAATGTTTTGTCAGCGACTTCACAACTAACGTTGGTCGTTGACTACAGTTTTTGGCAAACTGTCAGCCATCAACGGATTTAAGAAGTCTTTACCATAGCCGTTTGCTAATGGACTAGATGAAGACTTTTAGCTCTCCATTGCTTTTATTTTGCTTTTTCCCAAAGCAACAGGGATCAACGGATTTAAGAAGTCTTTACCATAGCCGTTTGCTAATGGACTAGATGAAGACTTTTAGCTCTCCATTGCTTTTATTTTGCTTTTTCCCAAAGCAACAGGGATAAACGGATTTGATATGTCTTTACCAGAGCCGTTTGCTGCTGGACTAGATGAAGACTTTAAGCTCTTCATTGCTTTGAGATCAGCGAGCAAGACAGACTTAAACTCGCTGAGCTAGCTAACATGATAAATCATGTTGCTGATTCCCCATTCAGCATTCCCAACTTGCTGACAAGCAGTTTGAATCTAGTTTCATCCAATGGTTTAGTAAAAATGTCAGCGATTTGATCATCAGTTGGAATGAAATAGATTTCAATATCACCTTTCATGACATGATCACGAATAAAGTGATATCGAATATCAATATGCTTAGTTTTAGAGTGCTGAACAGGGTTGTGTGTAATAGCAATGGCACTTGTATTATCACACATGATTGGAATTTTGGAGTATTCCAAATCATAATCAGCAAGCTGATGCTTCATCCAAAGAATTTGGGCACAACAACTAGCTGCAGAGACATATTCTGCCTCAGCTGGTGGAGATGGAAACTGTGTGTTGCTTTTTACTAGTCCAACTAGTCAGCTTCCCCCCCAACAGTTGACATCCACCACTGGTGCTTTTGCGGTCAAGCATGCACCCAGCATAGTCTGAGTCAGAATATCCAACAAGATCAAAGTTGGAGTCTTTTGGGTACCATAGACCCAGCGTGGGAGTACCCTTAAGATATTTAAAGATACGCTTGACAGCAAGAAGATGAGACTCACGAGGAGAGGCTTGATAGCGAGCACAGAGACATGTTGCAAACATGATGTCTGGACGACTCGCTGTGAGATACATTAAAGAGCCAATCATGCCTCTATAGTGAGTGGGATTCACATGCTTACCAGTTGGGTCAGCATGGAGATTATTAGGAGGGGACATGGGAGTTCCCTTTGGAGTGACATGAGTGAAGTAAAATTTATGCAACATGCCCCGAATATATTTTTCTTGATTGATAAATATTCCAGAGGGAAGCTGCTTAATTTGTAACCCCAGGAAGAAGGTTAACTCACCCATCATACTCATTTCAAAAGTGCTAGACATGAGAGCGCTGAACTTTTGACAAAGCTTAGTAGATAAGGAACCAAAGATAATGTCATCGACATAAATCTGAACATACAGAACATCAGCTTTCTTCTTGTAGATGAAGAGAGTGCTGTCTATGGTTCCTCTACGAAAGCCATGGTCGAGAAGGAAGGTGGACAAGGTGTCATACCAAGCTCTAGGAGCTTGTTTAAGACCATACAAAGCTTTATTAAGCTTGTAGACATAGTGAGGATGCTTTGGATCCTCAAATCCAGGAGGCTGCTTAACATAGACTTCTTCATCAAGAGCACCATTTAAGAATGCACTCTTGACGTCCATCTGGTAGACAGTGAAGCCTTTGTAGGCAGCATGAGCAAGAAAGAGACGAATAGCTTCAAGACGAGCGACTAGAGCAAAGGTTTCATCATAATCAATGCCTTCAGCCATCCTAATGGTCAGAAAGACAGTATTGTAGGCTTTACACTTCATAAGAGTAATAGAGTCTATACTGAGTTAGAATTTCCATTAGAATCTATTGACCCTAAGAGGATTGATAAAGTCTGGGATGTAGCTATTGAGGATATGAAGAAATTAAGTCAGCAGCGTCTCACTCCGTTACCTAAGCAGTCTAGGATTAGAAAATCGGAAGACAAATTAGCCATTAATGAGGAAGCAACTAAGGCTTTAAAGCACATCTTAATGCCTGCACTTAAGAAATCTCCAAGTAAAGGTAAACATGAGAAAGATGGTGCTAGAAGGTCAATGGACATTAGTGCTAACAATGAATCTGTAGGTACCGATAAAAAGGTAGATACAAACAAAAAGTTCAAGGTCCTCTCCTGCTTTGCTTGTCATGAAAAGGGTCATGTTTATAGTGTATGTCCAAATAGACCTCGAAGATCAGGTTCTCCTTCAAAGGTTTCCACCTCAGAAGGAAAAAGGGGGTTGGGTAATGATAAACAGGTTAATGAGGCTAAAGTTCAATCTTCTTCAAAACCGTTTACTATACCTCAACGACGTGAATCTCCACTGAAAGGTTCATCAGGAAATGTTCATGAGATTTCAAATCGTTTTCAAACACCTCCACGACCTGCTCATTCTGCTCCTAGAAATCAAAATTCATTCTATGACCAAGTTCATTCGAGTGTTCGACCTTCTTATGGCCCTCATTCTCCTAGACCTTCTCCGACGAGAGGTCAGAAGTCTCCTCCAGTGAGAAGACGAGACGAGAATCATGTCCCACCCACGGCTTCCAGCAATGGGTATTGGACTGAACTGATTCTAAGGGATGAGAAGGGTCGACCCAAACCTCAGAAGGTTTGGGTCCCCAATGAAAACTAATTTTTCTCATTTTATGTGCAGGGAGTTCCTAGGAAACCAATTCATTTATGGTACCTTGACAGTGGATGCTCCAGGCACATGACAGGGGACATGAAACTCTTGTCCAATTATACTGGTATAAATGGGTCGTATGTTAGTTTTGCTGGATCCAAGGGCGGCAACATCACCGGTCAAGGAGATGTCATCAATGGACAACTTACTCTAGAAAGAGTAAACTATGTGGAACAACTTACTCATAATCTAATGAGTGTCTCCCAGATCTGTGACAAGGGCAACAATGTTCATTTCACAGAAAAGGAGGCATTCATCTTAAAGCCGGGTTTCGTTATTCCAGCAGAATGGATAATGCTCAGAGCTCCTAGGAAGAGAGACATCTATGGCTTAGTTTTAGGTGTTGATAATCCAACGGAGCCCCTCTGTTTGTTGAGAAAGGCAAATGAGTCTGAATCTCTCCTCTGGCATCGTAGAATGGGACATATCAACTTTCGGAAGATGAATGAACTTGTTAGTCTTGGATTAGTTGAAGGTGTTCCAGTTAAGAAGTTTGGGATGGAAGATAAATGTGTACCGTGTTTGAAAGGAAAGCAACACAAGAATCCTCATAAACTAAAGGTGCACAACACTATATCCAAACCATTCGAACTACTTCATATGGATCTCTTTGGTCCTGTGAACGTAAGAAGCATTGGAGGGATGTCCTACTGTTTGGTGATCACTGATGATTACTCAAGGTACTCATGGGTATTTTTCTTGAAGACAAAGGACGAGACCGCAAACCGGTTAATGGATTTTGTTAGACAAGTTGAGAATGTCCATGAAGTTAAAGTTAAGAGAATCAGGAGTGATAATGGCACTGAGTTCAAGAATAATACTCTTACAGTTTTTTGCTTGACCAAGGGTATTCAACATCAATTCAGTGCACCGCATGAGCCACAGCAGAATGGAGTAGCTGAAAGGAAAAATAGGACATTGATAGAAACAGCTAGGATGATGCTTGCTGATTCAGGGCTTCCTGTTACTTTCTGGGGGGAGGCAGTGAATACAGCTTGTCACATTTTGAATCGGGTTTTAACAGTTAAAAGGTTTAAGAAAACTTGTTATGAACTTTTGCACAACACAAAGCCCAATTTGCAAAATGTTGAGCCGTTTGGTGTTCCTTGTACTTTTCTTAAAGTTCTTCCTTAGGGAAAATTTGATCCTAAATCTGAGGAGGGTTTCTTTTTAGGCTATATACCTAGTACACCAATTCGGCGTGTGTACAATCAGAAAACTGGCAAAGTTAATTTTGGTACAAATGTGGTAATTGTCAGTCATAAACCTGCTGTACACATTGGTCCTGCTAATGATTTCGATTATGATGGTGTCTTCACCTCTTTTCGTGGTCCTGTTTCTTTTACAGGTGTTCCGATTGTGGAGGATGTAGTTACTCTTCATGATCCACTTGAAGGTGGGCCGGTTCCTGTTTCTTCTCCTGTTTCCTCACCATTCATTAAGCCTACTTCTAAATCTGGAGAATCAAGTGGAACCAAAGAAGCAGATTCTACCTTAGAGACTGCTCCTAAAGATCCTACTGATCCTTTACATATACCTCTACCTGATACTCCCTTCTATGATACTGATGACATGGAAGGTGAAAATCAGGAGGAGCCTAAAACTCCAGAGCAACATGTGCAGACTAACTTGGGAAATGATCTTACAGTCGATACGGTTCCTCAAACACGAGTCAACAAGGATCATCCAGTAGAGCAAATCATTGGTGATGCTTCTGCCTCTGTTCGCACGAGAAATCAGAATAGGAAAAATTTGTCAAGTATGTTTGCTGAAATTAAGGATACTGGGGCAATTACTTGGTACTTGTACTTTTGCTTCATCTCTCAGATAGAGCCTAAAAATGTTGGAATGGCTCTTAAAGATCCGTCATGGGTTGAGGCGATGCAAGAAGAATTGGCTCAGTTTAGGAAGCTTGATGTATGGAAGTTAGTTGACTTACCTCAGGGTGAATCTCCTTTATCAACGCGATGGGTTTTTCGTTGTAAAAAGGATGACAAAGGTGTAGTCACTCGAAATAAGGCTCGGTTGGTGGTTCGAGGATTTGAGCAACAAGAAGGCTTCGATTACGATGAGACATTTGCTCCAGTAGCTAGACTTGAAGCTATTCGATTATTTCTGGCATTTGCTAGTTATAAAGGTATAAAGGTGTATCAACTTGACGTAAAGAGTGCCTTTTTGTATGGGGAAATAAGAGAAGAAGTGTATGTAGATCAACCTCCGGGGTTTGAGGATCCAGACTTCCCTAATAGAGTATATCGTCTTGATAAGGCTCTATATGGTTTACATCAGGCTCCTCGATCATGGTATGAAAAACTGTCTACTCATCTGCATGAAAATGGTTTTACTAGAGGTTCTATTGACAGCACGTTGTTTATCAAATGGAAAGGGAAGGACTATTTGCTTGTACAGGTTTACGTCGATGATATTATTTTTGGTTCATCTGATGAGAATATGTGCAAGGAATTTGAGCATAGCATGAAGGCTAAGTTCGAAATGAGTGCTATGGGGGAATTAACCTTCTTCCTTGGACTACAGGTGGATCAACTGAAGGATGGGTTCTTTATTCATCAGACCAAGTATGTTCAAGATCTTCTTACTAGGTTTCGAATGACTGATGTTAAAGATGCAATTACTCCCATTCAGACTAATCATGGGCTGTGTCCTGATAAAACTAATGATCCAGACGTCGATGCAACTCAATATCGGGCTATAATTGGTTCTTTGATGTATCTGACGGCTTCACGTCCAGACATTACCTTTGCTGTTTGTATGTGTGCTAGATATCAGGCTAATCCGAAAGAGTCACATTTGAAAGCTGCGAAAAGGATTCTTCGTTATGTGAAGGCCAAGCCTCGTCTGGGCTTTGGTATCCCATGCATGGTTCCTTTGAATTCAAAGCTTATACTGATTCGGATTATGGTGGCTGCAGTTCGGATAGGAAATCAACGTCAGGTGGATGTCAGCTTTTACGGGGGAGAATTATATCGTGGCAGTGCAAGAAGCAGACATCTGTTGCACAGTCTACCTGTGAAGCAGAGTACATAGCTGCTGGTCAATGCTGTTCTCAGGTACTTTGGATACAGCAACAATTGCGCGACTATGGTATGGATATCTCTGACTCTCCTATTTGTATCGATAATAAGTCTGCCATAGATATTACTAAGAATCCGAAAAACTTTAAAGTCACCAAGCACATAGATATAAAGCATCACTTTTTACGTGACTGTTTTGAGAAAAAGCTTATTCATTTAGAAAGGTTATTACTGATGATAACCTTGCTGATCTATACACTAAAGCTTTTGATAGACCTCGTCATGAGTTGTTATATCAACTCAATGGTATGAAGAATGCCGAGTAGTTTCTCTCAAAGAACTTAAATTTTCTTTTCGCGTCTTAGTAGTTTAAGTCGTACATAGATAGAGTCAAAAATACAAAAAGAGTTGTCTTAGTATAAGTCTGTATATAGATAGTGTCTTAAAAAAAAAAAAATAAAAAAAAAAGTAAGGTTACTGCACTACATGTTTAGACGTGACGATACTTTAGCTTTTAAGCCTACTTAATTGTACTTTAAAATGCTCAGTTCTGTGATACCATTATATGATGTATCGATAGGCACAAAGTACCAAGGTTTCCTTTAATCTGAACTTAAATGTATACAATGTTCTTATGGGAAACGTATTCAGATATATGGCTGAATGCTTGTTCTTAAAATAGACAAGTCCTTTAAATCTTATGAAAGATCTTGCATTATAATTATGTATATTTGGTCTTTATAAAGAAGGTCTTGGATACATATATGTGTATGTATTGCTTTTTCGGATGTATATTTGTGACAAGATATACAAATATCAAATAAATATGTTGAAAATATGAAGCTAATGTGGCCTTTGAGATTCGAACAAGTAAGTCCTTGGGGTATCTTTGTATACCTAGCCTACCTAAAGTTCCAACTTGGGATAGGTTGTCAGAAAGTTCGCTACACGGGTCTCATAGAAAGTCACGGGTTTTCATAAGTGCTTTAAAATAAAATTAATGTCACAAATATGCAAGTACTTGGCATTATGCAATGTTAAGTATATTTCCGTACGTGAGTCAAGTTAAGTCGCTTTACGCGTGAGGAATCACCGACCTGTCACCGCTGACTTGATTCTTAAAGACTTTCTCACTTTACTCACCAAATGTCTTAATCTTAGTGCTTGTTTCGATTATGAGAGTGTATTTGAATATGGGGCACATAAGTTCGCAAACTAAAATTGTGGCATGAGTAACTTACTAGGTTACATGGTGACTGTCCTTGGCTCAAGTAATACGAAAGTGCCACAAACCAAAAAAAAAAAGGAGACTGGAAGTACCGAGTGTTTAAGAGGACAAACATATTGGTAATCGTTTTTGGATCACTGTTCATAACTAATAATAAGAGAATTATTTCTCGCTAGTAGGCTTATGTAAATGCTAATCTTATCTGATCAGTAGTAACCATGTAACATGTGAATAATAAATAAATTAAGTTAACTAGTGTTTAGATTAGTTTATTGTTCTGTAATTTTTATTCTAATTTATTTTTCATTTTATTGAGTCAAAATAGTATTTTTCATAAGTTCTTATTGCACGAGAGATCCTACTTAAATTCTGTTGAGTATATGTTTTGCTGAATTCATTCATTTGAATTCTTGATGAGGTTATGTGATTAGTACAAAAGAAGATTTTCTGATATGGACATTAATTTGTTTAAGTTTAGAAAATGATCTTTTAAATTTTATGTGAAAAGTCAAAGTTATTTGAAATCTCACAAGGTTAAGTTGTTTCAAGTTACGAATTTAATTATAAC
>CM067168.1:54573020-54590752 GCA_034093135.1 Erigeron breviscapus | reverse complement strand
TTTCAATATCTTTTATCCATATTTGTCAAATTACGATATTATGAAATGATAATATGTTACTGTATTAATCATATATGTTTACTCATGTATTACGCTAGACAATAATCTAGTTAAGTATTGTATAATATGGTAAAGAGTTATAATAATAAAATTATATAAAATGAAATAATGAGGATAAGTTGATATTTTACTGGAATAGAAAGGGAACACAATTACACAAATAAAGGAAAGTAAAGATAACAAAGTATGTAAGGCGATATAGAGAGAGGCCCATATATTAATTTATATATGTAGGAAAAAGATATATATGTGTAAATGTAAATACATACTTGATATTCCAGTGCTTCCTTAAGTCGTTCAACCAAGATACTTACTTTTGACTTATCATCCCGAAAGCACATATCAGCAGTCTTTGTGAATGCACTCAATAAAAAAGGATCGATTTGGTCCTTTATACCCTCAAACACCATCTCATCATCAAGTTCTTGTGACCACTGGCGGCCCAATGGGCCTAAAGGCTTAGATGGATCTTCTTCTGAAGCCAATCTCCCGGACAAAATCTCAAAGAGTACACCTAATGAATATATATCAGAATCCATAATGTTTATATTTTCAGATGTAACGGTCGTTGCAGACAACTCCAAATTATATTGTTCTAATGAAATAAGCTCCAAATTAGAAACTTTAGCCTTGCGGTCGCCATCTATTAGAATGCTACCACTTTTGATGTCTCCGTGCATCATCACCGTCTCTTCTGGTCCACCACCACTATGAAGAAATTCCAATCCACGTGCAACATCGATGCAAATCTTGATGCGTTCGATCCAAGTAAGACTTACGTCTTTCAAATGTTATTGCCTTTATGATAACATGCTCAAGTGGGGGTATGTGATCACGTTATAATAAACGCATGTCCGAAAATTATTTAAGCCTACGGGGTCACACGAAATGACACGGTAACTCTATATTATTAATTAGTATATTAAAGTAATATATTAATTAATTTGATCACGAAATGATTAATTAAACTAAATTAAAGGGTTAATTGTATTTAATTAATTAAAGAGGAGGATTAAATGTGAAATTAGGAAATTAGTGTTGGACCCTAATTCCCTAAGGGGGGCCGGTTTTTGAGAGCCTTTTAGGGGCCTTGATTAACTTGGTCACCAAGTAAATAAACCCTAAATAATCCCTATATATAGAGGCTTTATTCTAAGGGTTTATTCATTCCTTCACACAAGCAATTCTCTCCTCCCTCCTCCTTATTTGGTTCGACCAAAACCCTTTAAAGGGTTTTGGTTTTGTGCCGTTCGAAAAAACCCACATGGAACATTTATATACAAACAATTAATGATTGGCATTAATTATGGGATTGATTTAGTTAGTCGACAACTATGGTTTTCGATTTATGGGTTTTTCGATTGAAGGAAGATAAACAAGGGGTTGTTGATCGTGATCGGGGTACTAGCATACGGTATAAGGGGTGTCTAGTGTGCGATCGTAGAGGGGTTTTACTTTAAACCCTAATTAATAATAATCATATTATTAATAATATTATTGGAAGCTTTGCGCAAAGGTACACGTTTCGATTCTCTCTTTGTTAATTAATATGATTGCATATTTGATTTATTCCGTTGCGCACTCGTGATTGTTTATATGTTTATGTTCTCATATTCTAACAAAAACAACATAAACATTAACAAATTGTTTTACATTATTGTCAAAGTAGTAGATGACCCAATGACATAAAAACTCATAAAAACCATGGCTGTAACAACTTCTTTCAGCAAGTAAATCTGCAAACTAAGCTAAACAGAACGAGTTCACATTCATGAGTATATATTTAAGAGCTATATATACCAGCACACCGACATATTGTTTCCATGCTTTGTCAAGCTTGTAACCAGTGAATACCAGGCGATATTTTGATAGAACGAGTTCATAACCTCATAAGATGGAAGCAAATGGTTAACATAGAAAAGGGCAGCTCCATCTTTGGATGATAAATCACAAACAAAATCCTTCAACTGTTATAAATCAAATGAAGTTGAAACGTCATACTTACGAATAGATATAAACACATAAAAATAATTGCCTTTCAATCACAAAAAGAACTTTCAAGAATGAACCTCATCCACATCCTCGTTGTTAAGTAAACGTCTAAGGTGCTAAACAGGTCAAGCATAGAGTTCTGTCAAAAAATACCAACAACTGACAGTCGCATATATACAGAAACTAAGACAAAAACACATTACAACAAAAAATTGCATTTTTACATAATGTTCCCATGGATTTGGTTCATTATCAGCAAATCCATATTGGAGGGAGTTAATTCAAAGTAAACGACAATTGTTTGACATGAACTATATGCAATAAATAATACCATCAATCTTATGTTTTAGTGTTGATAAAAAAAACAACTTAAATGTAGACAGTAACCTTTGCTATAAAAAAAAGTGTCATAAAATTGGACTAAAGAAAAGTGAGATATTGCAGTATTATTTTCGGCCATAATAATGACTATAAAGAAAAATGTCATATAATAACAATATATTCACCTAAATAGACCAAAAAAAAGAGAATGATTAACTAAATTAGCAATTGCCGTTCAAAATAAGAAAGCTAAATTAACAATCCAAGAAAGTATAATACAAGTAATTGAAGAATTCATATACATACATATACACCTGCCAATAAACTAAAACAGGATTGACATGTTCTTGAAACGACATGTGGCGTAATCCTTGATCGACACGTTTCCTTTGAATTAATTTATTTTTTTAAATTAGCTTTTTTAGTTGTATATAAATTCAATTTTCTTATTAGACCTAGAATTAAACCCTAACTCTTGGCTTATTAATACAAAAGACATTATATCGTTTTCTCATTAATACATTGTCTCTTTTTCTTTCTCAATTCTTCAACTCCTATTACTTATATTAATTATAATAAGTTATTAACATAAAGACTTCAAAATTTTGAGTTTACGATCCGAAATCACAAGGCTATTTGCCATCATCAACTGCTTACAAGTTCCGATTTTGATGTGGTTCTAAAAATTTAAGGTAAATCCAAAATTCTAACTAAACATATATTATATTTATCAAAACTGTTTATTATAATTTAGCTTCGATAATCGATTTACTTTGACCACAATTTATTTCGTACTCACGAATTATGAGGCATATTCGAAATTATTTATGATATAATCTATATAGCTACCGTACATCGTACGGGTATTAGGACTAGTATACATATATAAATAATTTGGATTTATCATTACCAGACTGAAACTTCGTTGTGAAAAATTGGGGATCTTGAACCCTGGACAACTATTTACACATAATAATTACAATTAAAAAAACCCAGATAAATAATAAAGATTTCTGTAAAATAAATATCAAAAACTTCACAAAAACTTAAGAAAAAAAGAAAACCTTAGTAAACTTTACCTGAGTGGAATAAAAAGAAGAGGCACCACTAAGCACGGTTAGCGATGGTTGTTATATTGAAGAGGAAGTTAAGAAAAGCCAAATTGTAGAGGTTAAGAAAAGAAGGTGTCGATGAATTGAGAAAAGGAAAAGATGGATCTGGAATAATCCTAGATCTATTGGAAACAAAAATTAGAATTAGAGGGAGTAAAAAAATAGAGGGAGGTGAAAACTTTTAAAAGGCCGTCCTTTTTTTCAACAAAGTGTAAGGGGTATTCTGCTACAGACTTTTGACTCGTTTTTTTAAACAATCATGTATGAATCTCGGTGTTTTAATTTTTACACTGCCGAAACCTTAAAACCGTATAAAATACTAGTTTAAACCTCGCACGTATATATCTTATTGATTTCTCTAAATTGTATACAAAAAAACAATTGTAAAATTTAATGTGAATAATTACATATCATAAAATAGATGTTAATACAGATTCAAGTGTGACGTTCAAAAATAAATAAATAAATAAAAATATATATTCAAGTGCAAAATTTTTGTTAAACTCCACTTGAGCATGTCCATATTGATGAAGGTAAGTAATTACCATAAGTTTTCCAAATCAAAATACAAATTCTAAAGCAATCTATAAGGAATTTTAAGAGTTGTTGCTGCCGCCATCGGTCGGCGCCCCCACCATCACACTGTCGTGCCACCGTTGTCGCTTTGTGTGAGTATCCTTCTAGTTTTATGGATATGGATGAGACAACATATATATCTTATTAAATTGAATTAGATAAGTTAGATATTATTTTAATAAATTATGGGATTAATAGCCTAGTGATAAATAAGGAAGTCACCCTGTTAGGGCTTCGATTTGGGGAGACCTATGTTCGAGTCTAAGTGGACAAAGTTTTTCTCTAATATGTTTGTCTTGCCTTTGGGCGGACTATTAGGGGGGTTTTCCTCCTACATGGAATTGAGTGAGAGGGCTCTCTGACGTGGAACCGGTTAAGACAACATAATTTAGATCATTCGTTATGATATTCGGTTCGCCCCTGGCAAAAAATATATTATTTTAATACTATAAAGTACATACTAATTATCATTTAGCTAAAAGTTTAAAATATGGTAAAGAATATAAGGAAAAGATGCTCGTGATGAGCATAATTTAATTATAATTTATTTCTATATTTTATCTCTTCTGTATGAATAATACTCCCTCCGTCCCATATTAAGTGTCCATGTTTGACTTTTTGAGTCTTTTGCTTTCAACTTTGACTGTAAATATTTTTGTTTGTGTTATATAAAATTTGATATAACATATATGAATTGATTGAGTTTTAAATGTATTTTCATTGATATAACTTTCATCAACTAATATATAACACAAACAAAGATATTTACGGTCAAAGTCGAAAGAAAAAGACTTGACCAGTCAAAATAGGACAATTAAAATGGGACGGAGGGAGTATATATTTTCGAAAATATATTCTTAAATTTATCTAAAAAACCTTAAATGTTTTTGTTTGACATGCATGTTCATAGACGTATAAATAATCTTTATCTATATATTTTTATCATGATTAACTTTTTTTATAAAAATTTAGGCAAAATCTTTTTTCAAGACTGAAACTTTTATGAAGCAAAACCTCAGTGGTATCTCAATACTCCCATGAGGGTCTTGGGCCTGGGAAACCCAGGTTCGAGTCCTGAGGAGGAAAAGTTTACTCATATTAATTGTCGTGTCGTTTGACGGATTAATAGGAGGTTTCCTCTCTTCGTGATTCTTTGAAAATTTGAATGACATCCTGCCCGAAGGACCTCAGTGGTATCTCAATACTCCCATGAGGGTCTTGGGCCTGGGAAACCCAGGTTCGAGTCCTGAGGAGGAAAAGTTTACTCATATTAATTGTCGTGTCGTTTGACGGATTAATAGGAGGTTTCCTCTCTTCGTGATTCTTTGAAAATTTGAATGACATCCTGCCCGAAGGACGTAGGTGCCGATAAGTGAGACGAACAGACTCTGACCATTCGAACGTTAAAAAAAAAACAATTCCATTTTTGGTATTATTTAATTACTAAATTAAATATAACAAAAATACTAAATAGAAGACATGTTTATTAATATATGTATAGAGTATTAGGATATCTATTTTTGGCATGGAATTGTGACATCAGCTACGTTTTAGACAAATTGGCATGCATGTTTTTCTTGAATTCGTAGATCTCCTGTTCGACTCTCGGTTGCCACATCTTTGAGTTATATTTGTAAGTATTTCTTTGAATATAGTTATGTAGATGTGGTGTCAAGTTCTTAAACACAAGCATATAATGATGACACGTAGGATAAATATGATGTGACGAGCAAAGAGATATGCCACATATGCATTGGGAAATAGAGAATTATATATGTATACATGTAACATCCGTGAATTTTGACCCGTTGACTTTTGTGTAATTTGACTAACAAACTTATTGAATGAAGTAATTTGGGCCCATTTATGATTTTATGACTATGTGGTATGTTAGTCGAGTCGTTAATTTGTTGTTTGGCGTTTAGTAGTGTAATCGATTGTTTTATGGCTTGTGGGAGAAACGGGTCGGCCCGTGGGTAGTCCATGACCCACCAGCCCCAATGACCCATTTCCCCCCCCCATCATTTTACTGGTTCTGGGCCAGTTTAGCCACTGCGGCGCAGTGCATTGTTTCTGGTCCTCGTCCAGTTTAGCCACTGCGGCGCAGTGGGCATAGTCCTTGCCCACTGCGGCGCAGTGCATTGTTTCTGGTCCTCGTCCAGTTTAGCCACTGCGGCGCAGTGCATTGTTTCTGGTCCTCGTCCAGTTTAGCCACTGCGGCGCAGTGGGCATAGTCCTTGCCCACTGCGGCGCAGTGCATTGTTTCTGGTCCTCGTCCAGTTTAGCCACTGCGGCGCAGTGCATTGTTCTGGTCCTCTCCAGTTTAGCCACTGCGGCGCAGTGCATTGTTTCTGGTCTCGTCCAGTTTAGCCACTGCGGCGCAGTGCATTGTTTCTGGTCCTCGTCCAGTTTAGCCACTGCGGCGCAGTGCATTGTTTCTGGTCCTCGTCCAGTTTAGCCACTGCGGCGCAGTGCATTGTTTCTGGTCCTCGTCCAGTTTAGCCACTGCGGCGCAGTGCATTGTTCTGGTCTCGTCCAGTTTAGCCACTGCGGCGCAGTGCATTGTTTCTGGTCCTCGTCCAGTTTAGCCACTGCGGCGCAGTGCATTGTTTCTGGTCCTCGTCCAGTTTAGCCACTGCGGCGCAGTGCATTGTTTCTGGTCCTCGTCCAGTTTAGCCACTGCGGCGCAGTGCATTGTTCTGGTCTCGTCCAGTTTAGCCACTGCGGCGCAGTGCATTGTTTCTGGTCCTCGTCCAGTTTAGCCACTGCGGCGCAGTGGGCATAGTCCTTGCCCACTGCGGCGCAGTGCATTGTTTCTGGTCCTCGTCCAGTTTAGCCACTGCGGCGCAGTGGGCATAGTCCTTGCCCACTGCGGCGCAGTGCATTGTTTCTGGTCCTCGTCCAGTTTAGCCACTGCGGCGCAGTGGGCATAGTTCTGCTCCACTGCGGCGCAGTGGATAGTCACTGTGATTTTTATGTGTGTTGAATTTCAAATTGTTGAGGTTGTATAATTGACATTCCAGTATATTGATGTATAATTATAGGTTGTGGTGGTGTGGACCCTATTACCCGTTTGTAATCTTTTACTAACTTCTTTGCCGATCAAGGTGAGTTTCGTATCTCCCTACTCGCTTGAGATTCGGGCTGAAAAGTGTAAACCTGGCGTGTTTATTTGCTTTATTCGGTTTGTTGATTGTTTGACTGGATTGTTGGATTGACGTGACAGTTCGTCTAGTTTGATTGACTTGGGTTATGTTTTAGTTAAGTATTACTTTTATGTTAGGATAGACGTGCATACATGGAAGTCGGTTATGCCTTCATTGAGTTTTAGATGTGGTGGGAAGGCTGCGGGTGACCCTATATATAAGCATCTGGGACTTGAAGAAAGTAGAATCCTCTGAAGTATATGTACGTATAGTTGGTTTAAGATATTGATTTGTGGCTTATGTTGTTGATTATTGATCGTTGGCGTATGATTGTCGTATATTTGTTGTTGGGTTATGTTTGACGAATATTGACTGTTGACACAGGTTCATCGTATATCGATTGTTGGTTTACGATTTATGCATTTACATTTGGTTGTAAGCATTGCATACATTATTGTTGGACCCTCGGCAGGGGATTTGCCGGCATCCTGGTGCATAGATGTATGCACCCATTTTGGATGTAGACCTGACCCTGAGTATATAGACATATATATCTCGATGTTTTTGAGATACAGCCTTGTCCATTGCGATGGCAGAAGGGTATCGTTGCATACGTGATTGAAGGTCACGCTTGGGATAGGCATATTTGCTTATTCATACATTTGGCACTTGCATTGACATGCATATCATTTGTGCATTCTCATTACACATCTTCTTGTCTGGTGTAATCTTGTTGTTGGGCGATGTTGTGTTATGTAGAGGCTCACTGTAAGTCATGTCTAGCCTCTATCCTTATATGTCGATTATTGATGTTGGTTCTTTACGAACCATTTCTACGAACTCACCAACCTTGTGTTGACTATGCTTAGTACACTTTTCAGGTAATCAGGTTCTCCCAGGCGTGGAGTTTAGTTGCTTGGCTTGCTGTAAACCCGGACTATGGACCTCATGGATCAAGGATTCATTGGCCTCCCTTTTGCATTATACTTAGGATCGTTTGCCATCTTGGATGTTGTTTTGTTAACTTTGATGGCTACTTGCTCCTGTTGTATATTGTTACTTGTTTTCATTGTGTTTTGGATTCACTGAATCTTAAATTGCATTTAGTTGTTCTATTGTAATTCCACCTGGTGCTGTATGATTTCCGTGATATTCCGAGCCTCGGCTTGGGGTGTTACATATATATATATATATATAGATTGTATTTTTAACAATCTTAGACAGTTATTTTCACAACCGTGTAGCTTTCACAACCGTGCATGCATACTGAAAACTTAGCCAACAATTGTTTTTGGTCTTCTTTTATGTTCGTGACCTTAACAATTTTTAAACAATGGGAATACCTTCATCGTACTTCCTCAAAACCCAATACAACGGCGCTAGAATATGCACACACATAACAGATATTTTATGATATGTTATAAATATTTTATGCACTTCAGGTTATGCTATGTACTTCTGGCACACCAGTATAAGTATTTTATTTTGATCCGTTCATGTTAATTAGTAAGGCATTCTTAGTCAGGTTATGCTATATGTATATAAGATCTATTTCGGGTAATGTGACTAATTTCAAGTGCATCCGTGAGTGTGTTAATATGTACTTAGGAAACGTGTCAAACCAGGCTAGGGTTAACCCGTTTTGACCTAAAACTAGTAGAAGAATAGAAGTAATTTACTTTGACCCCAACCCCTTGGCTGTCCATTTTTCAACAATTGCCTGTTTCAACCCACACCCGGTTCACAATTATTACTTTTTACTGCATCCATAGTCATTTCCAACTGGATGCATTGGCAGAAACCTCTGGAATATGCAAAAGCTGCATATCAAGGTTCACAATTGTTATATAACATCTAAGTAGACCATTTCGATGTTTGGTTCGATGATGAAAACATTGCATGTAATTACTTTTTCAGTATACTTTTTTAGCAAAACTGTTATCAAAATCCTCAGTTGATTGGATAGAGCAATAATCGGTATCATATTGTTTTTCTAATCATGTTTGGGTAGTCCCTTGAGTTAATCTACCAATATATATACATATAACAAGGTCCAAAATTCATTTTTAAACAAATAAGAACCATTGGATGAATTCCATTTTTGATTTATAACCATTAAGTCAAATTTAATTATTTCAACTTTGTTAAATGACAATATTAATACTTATACTTTATATGATTAGACAAAAAATACCCTCTTAGTTATTACAAACTACCATAAACTTCCCCTTAGCCCATATTTTTTTTAGGAATTTAGTATACCGTAAGACCAAATCTACATCATTTAATAAAGATTTAATGTGTTATTTGTTTATATCTATTTTTTTTTCTTTGCCGTGATGTTTAAATATTGTTAACTTCCCATATACAAATTGCGAAGATCAACGTTATGTATTTTAAGTACATTTGATTTTTATATCATTAATTTTAGTTTACCAAATATAATTTTTATGATAATAATATTATTCGATATCACCTACTTGGATATTAAATTAATAGATTAAACTCATGCGTTGCATGATGAATAATCATTATCGTACCACGTAATACGCGAGATAAATATGTCTTTTGTAATAACATAATTAATAGTTATAGATAATACATTTTGAAATATGATTATATTATCATAGAATCATAACAAACACAAAGTGGAGTCATATTATTTTATTTCATCAACCCACATATGTTTATATGGATGCATAAGTTGTTTTAAAAATCTTCATAATTATTATTGTTTTTTTATATAGTATTATAGAAGATAAGGGTAAAATTCAATAACATACATTTTTTAAAATTAAAATAGTTAAATTAAATAACATACTTTTTAAAAGTTATCATTTTGTTTAATTTTTTTTTTTTACATTTATGACATTTTATTTTTCTATCACTTTTAAAATAATAATTGAACCATATAAATCATATAAATTAGTCTATCCATCTCAAGCCCTTAACTTCTACTTTTCTTTTTTCTAAATAATGTTTCCTTTTAAAATTATACTACCCCATTTCCAATTGTAAGAGAGAAAAATATATAAAATAGAACGAATTTTGGTTGAATTATTATTTATAGACTATCTTCAAAAATTAGCATAAATAGAAATCAATTTTATAGTTAATTCCTTTTATATAAGAGTAAAGAAGTAAAAATAAAAATATATACTTATTGTAGTTTAAAATTAATAATTTGATCTTTGATTTTATATAAACACAAAGATAATATGTTAACTTTAGATACTAACCAACTTCGATATAAATAGAAGTGTCATTATATTTAGATATAACATATATAAAGGTTGATTATTGTAAAACAAGTATTAAAGTAAAACAAATAAGATAATATTTTGACCCTTAGATGATGATAAAGTTGATGCACGAAGAACAAGTATATATATATATATATATTATATCGATCAAGATGATTTTCGTGATGCACGGTGATTTTCAGTGAAAAAAACCTATTGTTTTATTTGTTTTACTTTAATATTTGTTTTATTTTACCTAAAACCAACATATATATATATATATATTATTTTTTATAATGCGATATATCATAATATATATATATAAATAATATATATATCTATAGTATTAATTAACTTTGATTAAAACTTTGGATAATATAATCATATTTCAACATGTATTATCTATAACTATTAATTATGTTATTACAAAAGACATATTTATCTCGCGTATTACGCGGGAAAATAATCTAGTTAATTAATACAATACAATATAGTAGGCAAAGTCGTATAATCTCAAAGGTCCAAAAGTAACCGGTGTTACAAAGGTAGCCCATTGGCATAGAGTTTATATTTATATTTTATTTTACGAGAACGGTACCCGCGCGTTGCGGCGGTGATGGAGGTGATGACGGGGTGGTGATGTAATGGCGGCGGCGGCGGTGATGGGGTGATCTACCTTACGGGCTCCGCCCTCGGATTTAAAAATTCGTCGAAAGTATATCGAATGACCACTCTAATGAAAGAGCATGAAATTTTAAGAACAACCATATAATTTTTATAATTTATCGATGTACGGTTTGTGAGATAAAGAGTTTTGAATGAATTGGAGGAATAAATGATTTATGGAGGAGAGAGAAAAAAGATGATTGGTTGAGGTTTGAGGAGAGAGAAAGGGTGTTTGGTAATTATAGAATTGATAGAAGGACATTTTGGGGAAGTAAATGTTGAACTTAAAATTTTAGACAGGGGAATCTGCTTTATAATATAAGTATAGATATATATTTCAATCTTCATTAAAAGTGAATATATTATATCTCTCTATATATATAAAAGGGGAAAACACGTACCATCATCATCGGCTCCTGCATCCATTATCAAAACCCTACAAATGGCTTTCAAAAAAAAATCAAAACTCTACAAATTCAAGGTAAAAAGAAAAAACCCCTTTACGTTTTTAAAAATCAATATCAAATATGTTGCCACAAGAAGGAAAAGAGATAGCAGCAGCAGCAGCATCAAAACCCGAAAAATTGAAAGGAAAAAAAAACACCCGCCTTCTTCAGAAAAGATACCAGTCGATATAGTGATTGAAATATTAAAAAGGCTTCCTGTAAAATCATTCAATCCTCCCCATTCATCGCCAATTACAACCGGAGCCACATTCAGCCTCCTAATGAGTTTTTTGTAGGTTATATTCAATGATGATGATTTAGGCTTCCTCCAACGCCTTACTGTTCCCATGCAAGCTTATATACATTTGATCGGTTACTCGCAAGGCTTGTTTGCATTTCACTGTAGGAAAGAAGAGGCTTTTATTGTTGCTATCTGGAATCCATCAATTGGGAAATCCGTATGTATACCCCTCCACGAACCGCGCTGGCATGAATTAGGTTTCACGGTTTGTAATGCTACTGACCCTACAGTTTTCAGAATTACTAGTACACATGATAGTACTTCTGTACGTTCTAGAGGTTTATTCATTAAGCAATTGTGTTCTAGAGGTTTTTTCATTAAGCATAGGGGAATGGAGAACTTTGTCTATTGATGCTCCTCGTGAATCACTCGATTTGGGAAGGGAGAGGGTAGTGATAGACGGGTTTATTCATTGGATTGCTTCTGATCAGACTCCCGAGGGTAAAAAGAAACTGATTTTGTCATGTGATCTCGCTCGTCAACAATTTACAGAATTATGCCTCCCACCTAGTTTAGCAGCACCCACTTCTCGGTCTTACTTGAATTTATCTACAATTAGGGAGTCTGTTGTTGCGCTTGAAGAATATGAATGCGCAGAAAAAATTGGTGTGTGGATGATGGAGCAGCCGGGTGATGGTTTTCAAAACTCGTTCACAAAGCTATTCACTATCAACTTACCCACAAATCTATCAGCAATGCCCGGGGGACATGTACTTGGATTTACAAAAGATGGCAAGCCTATAATTCAAATATTGGGTCTTTGTCCTAATTGCAGGGATTGCCATGGTGATGAATTGAATTCGAAACTTCTTATTTATGAACCTCGCTCGAAATGCTTTACAAATATGGCGATTTATGAAAATAGTGATGCATGCCATGTAGGTTCATACAGGGAAACAGTATTGTTGCTTGACTACTGAGATTTTATATGTTGTTTATGACATACATTTAGAACAGGCAATAAGCAAGATATGAAACATGAGTTTTTTAACATTTCAATATAGCTATTTTTCTATGGAAACTTGTTTTTTCATCTTTTATTTCTTTCTTTAACCATTTAAAACTCGGATATGTTTGTTCTTTTGACCAGAATCAGATTGATGAATTAATCAATTTTAGTTGACTCATTTGACCGAAATATGTAAGAGATACTGCATATTACACTTTCACGTATGTATGTATTTATAAGCGAATGATAGCATATGGTTCATAAATTAGTACTATTATATTGCTAGAAACCAAGACGTATTACCCGAACCACCTGCATTAAAAATCACTCACACATTCTAACCCAACCGTATATAATTACCACCTCCAAAAAAATCAAATGTTCAAATAAAACATAAAATACCTGCCCATTGCATCATAGGTACCACTGTACCAGCAAGATTGATATAAAATTATAAACCCCTAGTGTATTTGGATGATGAGGCCCGTATTCTGCTCCCAAAAGGCTTCTACCTTTTTCAAACAGACAGCAGCCTTGATGTAAATGCGTGTTCACAGTATGTTTCAGATCCCGAAACTTCCCAATCTTTTTGTAAAGGTAAACTAAATGAACATAAATCAAAGCTACCTACGGATCGATGATTGTCTCCTTATGTAAACCAAAACATGTTGAGTGCTTTCTTATAAGTGAAAATAGCTTCATAACGAGCTAATGATAGATAAGTGTCACCTATACAAACAATCAAACATCAATAGAAGCAACATACGGGCCAACACCTAATGCTAGATCGCAGCTTCATAATTTACCATTGAATTCCAAATAAACCCCACAAGCCTCCTGTCTGCAGCCTCTTCTAACAATTTACTCATTCCGTCTTTTCCATATAAACTGTGTATCACCAAGCTGAATACTGAAAACATAGCCAACAAATGTTTTTGGCCTTTTCTTATGTTTGTGATCTTAATCGATTTTTCAACAATGGGAATACCTTCATCATATTTCCTTAAAATCCCCGGCCAGTTGATTGGCTAGAGCGATGATCGGTATCATATTATTTTTCTAATCATGTTTGGGTAGTCACTTGAGTTATTTGACTAAAACAGTATAGTAGGAAAAGTCCTATAATCTAAAGGCCCGAAAGTAACCGGTGTTACAAAGCTAGCCCATTGGCATGGAGTTTATATTTTATTTTAATTAGGGTTGTTAATCTCTATCTCTCTATATATATAAAAGGGGAAAACACGTACCCTCATCATCGGCTCTTGTCGTCCATTATCAAAACCCTACAAATGCCTTCCAAAAGAAAATCAAAACCCAAAAAATTTAAGGTAAAAAGAAAACACCCTCTGCCTTCTTCAGAAGATATAGTGATTGAAATATTAAAAAGGCTTCCTATAAAATCATTAATTACATTCATGTCAGTTTCAAAACAATGGAAATCCATCATCCAATCCTCCCCATTCATCGCCGATTACAACAGAAACATTCAGCCGCCTAATAATTTTTTTGTAGCTTATAATTCCGAAAGATTTGTAGATATATTCAATGATGATGATTTAGGCTTCCTTCAACGCCTTACTGTTCCCATGCAAGCTTATATGCGTTTGATCGATTACTCGCAAGGCTTGTTCGCATTTCACTGTAGGAAAGAAGAGGCTTTTATTGTTGCTATCTGGAATCCATCAATTGGGAAATCCGTATGTGTACCCCTCCACGAACCTCGCTGGGATGAATTAGGTTTCATGGTTTGTAATGCTACCGACCCTACAATTTTCAGAATTACTAGTACACAAGATAGTATTTGGGTTCTAGAGATTTATTCGTTAAGCATAGGGGAATGGAGAACTTTGTCTATTGATGCTCCTCGTGAATCACTCGATTTGGGAAGGGAGAGGGTAGTGATGGACGGGTTTATTCATTGGATTGCTTATGATTGGACTCCCGAGGGTGATTATTTAAATAACCTGATTTTGTCATGTGATCTCACTCGTCAACAATTTACAAAATTATGCCTCCCACCTGGTTTAGCAGCACCCACTTCTAACACTAATTTGTATTTATCTAAGCTTAGGGAGTCTCTTGTTGTGCTTGAAATATATGAACGCAGACAAGAAATTTGTGTGTGGATGATGACGATGATGGAGCCCGGTGGTGATCAAAACCCGTTCACAAAGCTATTCATTATCAACATACCACCAGATATATTAGGAAGGGTCGGGCTACGTGTACTTGGATTTACGAAAGATGGCCAACCTATATGTCAAAGATGGGATCTTTGTCCTAATTGCAGGGATTGGTATAATGATGAATCGAATTCCAAAGTTTTTTTTTATGAACGTCACTCGAAATGCTTTAAAGATATGGGGATTTATGAAAAAAGTGATGCATGCCTTGCAGGTTCATATATTGAAACGCTATTGTTGCTTGACCACTGAGATTTTATATGTTGCTTATGACATACATCAGTTTTTTAACATTTCAATATAGCTAGTTTTCTATGGAAACTTGTGGAAGACACTTTGTGTTCTTTAATCTTTTATTTCTTTCGTTCATTAACCATTTAAAATTCATTAAGGCATCGTATATGTTTGTTGTTTTGACCAGAATCAGATCGTGATGAATCAATGTCAGATATAATTTACACTTTCATGTATGTAAAAAAAAAAGGTAATGGAGGGAACCCTAGCCCCGCCCGTATGAGTCATATGATGCCGGTAAAATACCTCTATCCTAATCCCCACATGATCTGGGCACCCCGAAGGATCGAACCCGCGTATTTAAACTTCACATATGGGTCTAGGCTTCATTGTTAACGGGTACCTTAAAGGAATTATTTTTTGTTCCCAGCGGGATCGAACCTGAGACCTTAAGGTCATCAAGTGTTTGCCTTATCACTAGGCTAATTCCTTGTTGGTTTTCATGTATGTATGTATGTATGTATGTATGTATGTATGTATGTATGTATAAGAGAATAATAGCATGGTTTGTAAGGTAGTCGCATATTGCGACATAGTAATAGAAAAACGTTACAGAATTATGATTAGGAACATAAACTGCTAAAGGCGAAAAACACTATACATGTTTTTTAATGTTACACAAATTTACGAAGAAGTCGCTAATCGGGTATCAAGAAGGAATCCAAGTGGCCGGGATCCTTAATTTGGTCCGATCGATCCCTGCCAGATTCCTTTAGTAGCTCGGCCAGCCATCACTTCTTTTCATTGTCAACATCGTTCTGAGATTCTCCCCTCTCTTGACAACAAAGTCCAATATCTCAATCGCATCATCCCACCTAGAATAGATTATCCACACCCAACCACCAACAAACTATAAAACCATGTTATGAGTAAAATCTAAATGTAATCCAAAATCTATTAATGAATGCTTGTCGGCTTGCAGAAGCCATAACCTTTGAATCGTGCATCCGTTTAAGCCCATTTTTTTCAAAACTGTGCAGCTTTGATTTCCCATGAATCATGGTTAACACATTAATGATAGTGTTTGGTTTGATAAAAAGAAGAAAAGTAAGAGCTGGTTAATGGCCTGCCCAGCTGCATTAAAATTACGCATTCTAACCCAACTGTATTACCTGACCCACCTATATTGCCACATTCAATAAAATCAAATGTTTTAATAAAACATAAAATACCTGCCCATTGCATCATAGGTAACAGCAAGATTGATATAAACCCCGAGTGTATTCGGATGATGAGGTCCGTATTCTGCTCCCAAAAGGCTTCTACCTTCGTCTAACAGACAACAGCCTTCTCAGAACAGTTAGTTTGCACACATGCTAGTCCCATTTGGTTCAAAGCAATCCCGAAAACTCCAGATTTCTTTCTCCAGCAGCCTGAAACTTTAAAATTGAAGCTTCAAAGTATTCATATGAGTCAGAATAACTGCCAATCTGAGCTTCCACTCCAGCTATGTTTAAGTGCTTTCTTGAGTAAGTCAAATGCTTGGTTTAGTTCATTAATCGTACGGAAACTTCAATAAGCCCGTTTGCTATTTCGTCTCTTTGGCTTCCGGAAGCCGGCTTGATTTAAATACATAACGCATGTTCATAGTATGTTTCAGATTCCTGAAAACTTCCCAATCTTGTTGTAAAGGGCAACTAAATGAACATAAATAGAAGCCACCGACAGATAATTCTCTCCTTATGTAAACCGAAACACGTTGAGTGCTTTCTTATAAGTGAAATTTGCTTCATCATAACTAGCTATAAGTGTCACCCATACAAACATCAATAGTAGCAACATCAGCATCATGCCCGTTTGCTGACATGGCCATATGGGCTGCAGCTCCATAATTTACCAATGAATTACAAATATATCCCACAAGGCTCCTATCTGCAGCCTATTTTCTATCGACTTACTCATTTCTTTTTTTCCAGGTGAACTCATGCGTATCACCAAGCTGCATACACCCTGCAAACTTAGCCAACAAATGTTTTTGGCCTTCTTTTATATTTGTGATCATAGTCGATTTTTCAACAGTGGGAGGAATACCTTCATCATACTTCTTCAAATCATAATACAACGCCACTAGAATATGCAAACACATAACAAATTCCAAATCTGAACGCATAACAAATATGTGTTCATGTTAATTTTTAAGGCATCGCTAGTCCCTATATACTTTCGGCACACCAGCAGAAGTATTTCATTTTGACCTGTTCATGTTAATTAGTAAGGCATTCTTAGGCAGGTTATGCTATATGTACATTCTGCTCGTAAGGTCTATTTATGGTAATGTGACTAATTTCAAGTGCATCCGTGAGCGTGTTAATATTTACTGAAAAAATGTGTCAAACCAGCCTACCAGATTGACCCGTTTTCAACCCACATTTCCAACTGGAAGCATTGGCAGAAATCACTGGAATTTGCAAAATCACTTGCAAATCTAGGTTCACAATTGTTAA
>CM067168.1:54526176-54572020 GCA_034093135.1 Erigeron breviscapus | reverse complement strand
TTGTACCTCAAAATTCATCATTTTAAGACCATAATGATGCAATGAAATCATTGATTAACCCCTACTTGATTTGCATCACAATAACAAACATTTTAGGTTACCGAATCGATTGAAAAACATGATTTCGACATCAAACAACCCTCTAAAGACTTGGACCAGATATGAATTGAATCAAGGGATTGAAATGACATGAAATCAATGTAATAATACCTCAAATACCTGGAGATTACAATAAGGATGCAAAATATGGATCAAAACCTCTTCAAATCACCAAATAACGATCGTATCACTCGAAAATGGAGCAAGGGAGGGAGGGGGCGGCCTAGGGTTGGAAGAATGTGTTTGGAACTGAATAATGGAAAGGGATTAGGGTCTAATTACCCTAAATCTGCTGGACACACTTTTCTAATCTTGCACTTAGGCCCCCTCAACTTTACATCTTCACATTTTAGGCTCAAACGACTTAACGGGAATACTTACTAACACTTTAAACACATTAATCATCTTAAACACATTAACACATGAATCATTAAGGCTTTAAAACCTTACACATAAAGCACATTAATCACACATAAACATTAAATCTCCTAGAGACTTAACGGACACGTAGTGTTGACTTAACGACTCAAGTCAACCGTTATTTAAAAAGTTCAGGATGTTACAGTAGGCTTGTTGATCTGGACACCAGACTCAAGAACATGATCCTTGGGGCTGTTCCTGAAGACCTTATTCCAACACTTGTGTTGTTCCCCAGTGCCAAGGCAATGTGGGATGAATTGGTCCTTCAGTTTGAAGGAGGTGACGACACCATTGTCACCAAAAAAGTTGCCTTAAACAAGAAGTATGGATCCTTCTTTGCTTTACCCAATGAGAGTCTGACTGGTACTTATACCAGATTCACCAGTGTGATTAATCAACTGAGAGGGCTGGGTGTAGAGAAGGATAAGGATATTCTTCTTGAGAAGTTTTGTGATATTCTTCCTTCCAAATGGGCAAACATGGTTCTTGTCCTAAGACAAGGTAAGACCCTGCACAACCACACTCTTGCATCTCTGTATGGAGCCTTCAGATTCACTGAAGATAACAATGCACAGAGACTGGTGGCTGAGCAGGATGCCTTAAATCATGCTCAGAGTTCCAAGGTTGCTAGTATAACTGAGAAACCTTGTGCTGCTTTAATGTCTGCAGAGAGTGATCAGCCACACTTAATGAAGGAGATGTTAAATGGCTTATTGAACTCTGGCCTGACTATTGAAATCAGTGATGATTGTCATGAAACTGACGATCATGATCTGGTCGCCATGATTGCTAAAACCTTTAATAGGTTTAAGCATAAATCTAAAAGATTTAATGGCCCCAACAATGCTTCCAGCTCCAACTCTCTGGATAACTAATCTTACATGCTATAAGTGTGGTAAAAAAGGTCATTTCATGGAGGAATGCAGATCTAGTCAGTTGAACAATCAAACTGGTCCCCCTGTCCCAAATTTTAACAGACCTGATGATAGCTACAAGGCAAACTATAAAAAGCTTAAGGCCCAGATTGCAATCCTGTCACTTGAAAGAGAAAAAGAAAAGAACAAGTGCATGATGGCCAAAACTGAAGAGAAGTGGGAATTCTCTGATAACTCGTCTGATGATGATAAAGAGATTAGGGACATGTGTTTCATGACCTTGGAAGATCAGCAACATGTTGTAAAGGATGATGCCATTTCTGGAAGATGGGTTGACATCATATTGAAAAAGGTGTATGATTATGACAATCAACTGGACCCTGAACTAAAACTGGACCTTGCTGAATCACTTAACAGTGATTTGATTTTTGTGGAACTGTTAGAAATGACAGTGAAAGATATTTAGAAACAGCTCTAACTGAATTGAATAACTTAAAACCTCAACTTTCAAAATTTGCAAAGTGTCCAGTTGGCTCTCAAGGAGTCAGTTTTAAAAATTGAGGCTTTAGAACTTGAAAATCAAAAAGTTAAAAACGGATCTGGAAAAAGAACAAAAGGTGATCAAATCTTGGATTAGGTCATCTGGTCTAAATTATGATGCTTTTTCTAAAACCATTGATGCACAACAAACAGCATACAAATCTGGAGATGTGCACATGGCTGGCATCATTCCAGATATCCACACTCTGCCTCCACCTCTTAGGCCAGAAACTGTATATGACCAGCCTAAGACTGTTAAGACTGAACCATGAGACCACCCATCTGAGGTCAAAACTGGAGTCAATCAGAATAAAGCTCCAGTTAAAAAGGTAGCTGGTGATAAGCCTTTACCTCAAAAGTCTAAAGAGCCCAAGACACAAAGACCAAAACTCCTGCTGAACCTAAGTCCAAGGTTCAGCCGCCTACTGAAAAAGACATTTTGTTAAAACTGGAGAGTCAATTTCAACAGTTGTCAAGGCAGGTTCAAAGTTGTACTGCCAGAATCAAAAATCTGGAGGGAGCCTCGTCTTCTCCAGTTGTTCAGCAAAATGCACCCCCTTCAAAACCAAAACAAATCAAAACGCTCAATCTAGAGCTAAAAATGTGAAGAAAAAGGGGAAGAAATCCATCAACCAAACTGTTTTTACTCCTGAAACTGGAGCTGATAAAAAGGCTCCAGATTCAGCCTCCAGTTCAACACCACCAGAATCAACTGAGACTTCCAGGGAGAAGTCCAGTGAACCCATCAGATGGGTTCACAAAAATAACTAATGATTTTTGTGGGTGTGAAGGACGATCGTAAAAAGAATACCTGGTATCTGGACAATGCAGCTGGCCGGACTATGACCGGATGTAAGCCCCTGCTGGAAGAGTTCACTGTCCAAGATGGACCGACAGTGACGTTTGGTAATGATGAGAATGGAAAGACTGAAGGATATGGTGTGCTCAACAATGGACAAGAAGAATTCAAAAGGGTTGCATTTGTGAATAGTTTTAAATATAACCTGATCAGTGTGAGCCAACTTTGTGATGATGGCTACAGAGTTGTGTTCGATGTTGCACAGTGCAGTTGTTCAACAAAATGCACCCCCTTCAAAACCAAAACCAAAACAAAACGCTCAATCTAGAGCTAAAAATGTGAAGAAAAAGGGGAAGAAATCCATCAACCAAACTGTTTTTACTCCTGAAACTGGAGCTGATAAAAAGGCTCCAGATTCAGCCTCCAGTTCAACACCACCAGAATCAACTGAGACTTCCAGAGTGAAGTCCAGTGAACCCATCAAGAAAAGATGGGTTCACAAAAATAACTAATGATTTTTGTGGGTGTGCAGGGCGATCGTAAAAAGAATACTGGTATCTGGACAGCGCAGCTGGCCGGACTATGACCGGATGTAAGCCCCTGCTGGAAGAGTTCACTGTCCAAGATGGACCGACAGTGACGGTTGGTAACGATCAATCTGGAAAGACTGAAGGATATGGTGTGCTCAATAATGGACAAGTCGAATTCAAAAGAGTTGCATTTGTGAATGGTTTGAAATATAACTTGATCAGTGTCAGCCAACTTTTGTATCGTTGCCTTCATTTTTCTGTGCCCCAGTTCCTCCATTTTTTTTCCTTTTATTCCATCCCTTCCCGCCTTGATATCGCCTTCTTTTCGTTAGCTCTCCTTTTGCCGCGTTTGTTTCACTTCTTTCCCCTTGGGGGCTCCTGTTCTGCTCCCCCTTTCCCTCTCTCTTCTCGTTTCTTTTCCGTTCCTTTTTTTATTTCCTTTGTTGCATTTGTGAATGGTTTGTATAACCTGATCAGTGAGCCAACTTTGTGATGATGGCTACAGAGTTTTTTCGATGTTGCACAGGGCACCATATTTAACAAGGATTGGAAAGTGGTGATGATTGCACCTAGAAAGGGAAATGTGTACATCATGGATATGGAACCATCTCCAAAAGAGCAGTGTTTCTATACCAAGGCTGATGAGGACACCAACTGGCTGTGGCATAAAAGATTATCCCATCTTAATTTCAAAAATATTAACAAGTTGTCTCGAAACAACTGGCAGATGGGATACCTCAGTTTCCTTAATAAAGAATCCATGTCCAGGGTGTGAGATGGGCAAGCAGAAAAGAGCCAGTTTCAAGACAGGCAAAATTTTAGCATCACTGAACCTCTTCACATGCTTCATATGGATCTTTTTGGTCCAGTGAATGTTCAAACTAGAGCTGGAAAGAATACACTCTAGTTGTGGTTGATGAATCTACCAGATCTGTTGGGTGGTATTCCTCAGATCCAAGAGTGAGGCAGCTGCTGAAATCATCTCTCTCATCAAGAGAATTGAACTTAAATAGACTCGAAAAGTCTGTCAGTTAAGAAGTGATAATGGAACAGAATTTTAAAACAAGACTCTCGAATCATTCTGTACTGACACTGGCATCTCCCAGAACTTCTTATCAGCTCACTCTCCAGAGCAAAATGGAGTTGTGGAAAGAAAGAATCGCACACTGATAGAAGCTGCCAGGAGTATGCTATCTGAATCTGGTCTTCCCACCAGTTTTTGGGCTGAAGCAGTGGCAACAACTTGTCACACCCAAAACCGGTCAGTCTACATCAAGAGACATAAGAAGACTGCCTATGAAGTACTCAGGAATCGTAAACCAAATATTGGATATTTTCAAGTATTTGGTTGTCCAGTTTATATTCTAAACGATTCCAGTCAGCTTGGAAAGTTCGATGCAAAAGCTGATGAAGGTGTGTTTCTAGGCTATTCAGATATTCGAAAAGCCTTTAGAGTTTATAATTATAGACTCCAAAAGGTTCATGAGACAATTCATGTCACATTTGATGAATCAACTGAAGCAATCAACAAGAGACCAAGCCTTGATATTACTCCAGTCATTCCAATCAATTTTGGTGAAACTGACCAAGTTCATCAGTCAGTTGTTTCACCAGAAGATGTTTCCAGTTACAACAAATTGGAACCAGTACAAACAAAGAAATCCTCCAGTGATACTCCATTTTATCCCTCCATCAGTATCAATTTACCACAGAAACTGGTGATTGGATCAAATGTACGTGTCACTCCAATATCAGCACCAGTTCAAACTCCAACTTCTCCAGTTCTTCAAGAAATGCCTTCAACTGAAGAATTTCATGATGCCAATCGTGACCTCATTGACTCTGATGAAGATATTGAAGTAGTTTGGGCTGATCCACTCCAGAAGCAACAACTGAAGAGGATCATCAGGTGACTTGCACTGATATTGTTGTTCACCAACCTAGTCAATACACTAAATGGACTCGAGCACATCCAATTGAACAGATTGTTGGAGATCCAAGTAGTGGGGTTCAGACTAGAAGAGCCACAAGTGAGCAATGCTTGAACGTCACCTTCTTATCACTAATTGAACCGAAGAAGATTGACGAGGCTATGGCAGATCCAAGCTAGGTAGAAGCAATGCAAGAAGAGCTAATCCAGTTCGAAAGGAACAATGTATGGGAACTTGTTCCTTGTCCACCAGGGTTGAAGAAAGAACCCATTGGTACAATATGGGTCTACCAAAACAAGATGGATGAAGATGGCAATGTTTTAAGAAACAAAGCCAGATTAGTTGCCAAGGGTTACTGTCAAGCAGAGGGCGTTGATTTTGATGAGACTTTTGCTCCAGTTGCAAGACTTGAAGCCATAAGAATATTCTTGGCTTATGCAGCCCATCTGCAGTTCAAAGTCTTCCAGATGGATGTCAAAAGTGCGTTCCTTAATGGAACATTGGAGGAAGAAGTGTATGTTAAACCGACTCCAGGCTTTCATTAATGAGAAGCATCCTCACTGGGTATATAGACTGAACAAAGCTTTGTATGGTCTAAGACAAGCCCCAAGAGCCTGGTATGACACTTTAACTAAACATCTTCTCAAAAATGGCTTTCAAAGAGGTGCAATAGATAATACCTTGTTTATTTTGAAAGAAAAAGGTAATATCTTACTGGTACAAATTTATGTTGATGACATTATATTTGGTTCAACTGATGATGCAATGTGTAAAAAGTTTTCTAAAATCATGTCATCTGAGTATGAGATGAGTTTAATGGGTGAATTACCATTTTTCTTAGGTCTTCAGATTAAGCAAACTGAAAATGGAATTTTCATAAACCAAGGAAAATATGTCAGAGATTTGTTAAGAAAATACAAATATGATTCAATCCCATCGAAAAACACACCAATTGCAGCACCTTTAAATTTGGATTCTGACCAAACCAATGAACACAACTGAATATAGAGGAATGGTTGGTTCACTAATGTACTTAACTGCCAGTCGACCAGATATAATGTTTGCAACATGTCTATGTGACAGATTTCAGGCTAACCCAAAAGAATCACATTTGCATGCTGTTAAGCGCATCTTCAGATACCTGAAAGGGTGTCCTAGCCTTGGTCTTTGGTATCCCAAAGGCTCAGGGTTAGATCTAATGGGTTATTCAGATTCAGATCATGCAGGTTGTAAGATAGATAAAGTCAACAACTGGAGGTTGTCATTTCTTGGAGGAAAACTGGTGAGTTGGACCAGCAAGAAGCAGACGTCAGTCTCTATGTCCACTGCTGAGGCAGAGTACATTTCTGTGGCCAGTTGTTGTGCCCAGATTCTCTGGATCAAGAACCAGTTACTAGATTATGGTCAAAAGTATACAAGGCCCCCAATCTTTTGTGACAACACCAGTGCAATTGCTATATCTCACAACCCAGTGATGCACTCAAGACAAAGCATATTGACATCAGGTATCATTTTATTCGTGATCATGTTATGAAAGGAGACATTGAAATTCATTTCATCCCCACTGACAAACAGCTCGCTGATGTTTTTACAAAACCTCTTGATGAGAAAACCTTTAAACATCTCATCAGCGAACTGGGAATGTTAAATCCTTAAAACTGGAGATTGTTTATGAACGCGTCAGTGACACTGATGAAGTTCTCCAGTTGAGGAGGTCCAGATAATTTTTGCTCGCCAGGCTATCGAACGCCTTTGTGATACTATCCTGGCGCTAATTGATTTCTGGATCATCATTCTAGGGGGAAAAGACTCAAAAATATTTTTCTGACTAAAACTTGTTTTATTTGAAAAATTGCAACTGTAGAACTCTCCAGTTGAAACTGACACTGGACTAACCCTCCAGTGTATATGTTTGGTCTTGTCTTAAACCTGGTGGTTAACCAGATTTCATAACGTTATAAAATACTTGGTCAATATTCTTGTGACACGTGATGGTACTCAAGTGTATTTTCCTACTTGCAACCGTCACATGACGTGTCAAAGACATTTTTGTAAAAAGATGCACTTTTTATGGGGATCGTGGAAAGTTAGTGGGCGCGTGGGAATACCAGCCGTCGTAGCATTTAATGCTTGGCACCGGTTATTAAATATTTTCAATTTTGAATTTTCTTTTGACAAAAACATCAAATCAATTTAAAAAATTTGGGGTTAAAATATTTTCGTGTTTATTTTGGGATAATTACTTCCCTATAAATACCCCTGTAAGTCCCAACTCAATAGATGGTACTACCTGAAGACACCTCAATGTCGATGGTGGAGTTACTTTGCAATATAAGCACTGAACTGGAGACGACCAGTTGCAGTGAGTATATACCAAGTTCTAGATAGATTACTTATTTAAGACAATAAGTAAAGAACAATGCAATAATAAAATAACTTGTAAAGTAAATTGGTGAGACAATATGTAATTTTCAAGTGTAATTTATTTATTAACTTTAAAATAAATTACAAGGTTGTTGCGGAACCAAGATAATACAAAGTATGTAAATATCCTAACAAACCTATGAACTACAATTGATCTACACTTGGAATTTCTCTAAACAATCGAAACACTTAAAGTTGTGAAATGTTCTTTTGTGATTGAGAGAATATTGCACAAGTTCACCAAGAATATTGCAGGTATGCAAAGTGTGAATTCTTTCGAAGTGTGTTCGAAGAAGTAATATTTTTGGTGTGCAATGACTTGTATTTATAGGCAAAGTTAACATTGGGATGTTAACTTTGGCCGTACAAATATGGTTGAGAGCATTTAAGGAATAACATTTAATTCCTTAAAATGCTGTGTAAAGTTGTAGAATAAAGCAACTTTATTCAACCAGCTTTATGTACCTTTTTGTACTTAAATAATAAGATAAATCTTATTATCCGGATAAAAGCACATAAAGCATAAAAGTCAATTCCTCGTAATCAGTGTAAAGCTTTGTAAGAGCTTTCCACTGACGGTCTCCAGTTTGTAACTGACTAGAATGTCATACTGGGCTTCGCTGCCATTGTCATTCTCTATCTTCCACTTGTTGTCTTCGACTTAACTGGAATGAATCTTCAACTGGTCAGTTCTTAACTGGAGGAAGTCTTCAGTTGCGTTAACTGTACGATGCAACTGGACTTCAATATATTTCTGGACAAATCTTCTGGTTCACCAGTTTACTGGGTCTCCAGGTGCAACTGGTGACTGGCCAGTTTCACTGAAACTGGTCCTAACAAATTCCCCCTATTTGTCCTGAAATATTGCCAAGTCTTTTTCAGTTCTTGTATCTGTACAAGTGTGAACTGAGAGACTTGTTCGATTAAATCTATCTAAGTTTTCCAAGGCATTTTTATAGATCAATAAATGCCTTGGGTTTTTTTTTAAGTTTGTTAGATCTAATCTATTATCTACCTTGTGGTTACAAACTGGTAACTTCATTTATACAAGGAAATGAAATTTATACAAGTTACAGAATGTAAATAAAATTAAAAGTAGATACATTGAAAAGAGAACTTAATGAGATGGCCTTCGCCAGTTCGTCTTCTCTTGGTCATACAGAGATAGGCTGAGGATCTTCAGGATCAATATTCAACTTTAGCTCCAGATTTTCTTTATGTTGAATCTTGCCCCTTAAGAAGTTCACCCATGCTTTCTCAAACCTATTCTTTTGTGCCTTGGCATCCAAAACATTCACCATTTCACCCATTCACTGAACCCATACTGCATTGCACCAGGATTGTCAGTTTTAACCAGTGGCCCTCTGGTATAACTAATTCAACTTGAAAGACTTTGGTCTGGCTTAATGGTTACATTAACATCATTGATGGTCCCACTATGTCTTCTGGTTGCCATGATCTGGGAGTAATAGCTTCTTGCTTCAGATTCATTTGTTATTTTAATACTCCCAGCTCCAGCAGCCAGTACATCAGACTTGATGTCTTCATTTGATACTTCGCCAGTTGGTTCAACAAACGTGCTAAGGTCAGCATCTCTGGTCAATGGTCTTCTTGGTTGAGGAATCCTTCTTGGTGGATTCAAAACCCTTTTCACAACCTTCTTTACATGTTCAATTCTTTTTAGAATCCCACTGACCCTGTTCTCCTTCGCCTTCTCCACTGATATATTCAAACTTCTGGCATCAAATTCAGCTTCATCATCAGAATAGTGTTTGTTCAGTTCAATGTCAAGCATTTCTTTTAACATGCCCACTATCCTGGGATCATTCTTTACTCTTGCATATTTCTCCTTAGTGATTCCCAAAAGATGAGCATCACTAATATCAAGCAGTTTGATCTTAGCAAGATGTTCTCTGGCTTCAACTTGGTTTCTTTGTTTCATCTTCTTTCTTTCTTTAATTTCATTGCCAAGTCTAGCCAGTTGTTTGCTCACACTTTCAGAAACTGGAGGAAGTACATCAGCATTGCCAGTTTCTAACATTGGTACATCAGTGGCCGGCTGGGCAGATACATCAAATGCCAAACCTTTTCTTTTATCCACAACATTCCCCCTAACACTTATATCACCAGTTTCAACACTGGCAGCCACAATCATTTCTCTTCCAGATGGAGTGCTTTCAGTTTGAGTTTGTACAAGAACTGCACTTCTTTCCCCCTTGGCAGCATCTAGACCTGCCCTAATCACTTCCCATTCAGAATGGTGAGCTGGCAACCGGTCAAGAGGCTGCCACGATTGCATGTTCTTGCATTCTTTGAATATCGTGCACATCATCCTGAAAGATCTCCAAAGGTGGTTGGTTTCTTTTAACCGGGTCAGAACATTTGATGCAACTTGTTCCTGACCAGTTTTCAATTCATTTAAAATCTTGGAATCTTCATCCAGACCAGAAACCACCTTATCCTTCACTTCTTCAAACTTTCTACTTCAGTTGTCAATTTATCCAAAGACTGAGCATGAAGTGATACCTGGGTGTTCAAGTTATCAATGTTGCCCCTCAACTGGTTGATCTCATTTGTGAGTGGGGCCAGATCAACCTGAGGAGTGGCCAACTTGGTGATCTCAGACATCACCTTTTCAATCAATTGTTGTTCTCTAGAACCCATCGTATCATCTATCTTCTGACCAACTGAAGTCATTAACTGCTGCCCAAGTTCAGTCACATTCAACCCAAGCTTGTCAACCAATTCTTTTACCTGTTTATCAATCTCCCTTAAATCCACTTCTGATGTTCTAACAGTATTGCCCAGCAAGTTGGAGATTGAGGTTGTGACCTTAGACTGAGTGAGGTCAAAGGCTTCTTTTAAAGATGATGCCAGATTGTTGCAGCCAGTGACCAACTCATTTAGCTTCTTCAACACCAAGTCTTCATTAGATGAAAACTTGTTAATCCCCAGATCAACCACTTTAATATTGGTCAAGTGATCCTTGTGGTATCTGGAGAAAGACTTGGTGTTTTTGTCAAGTGTCTTTGAATCTCCTCCACCCTGGTGAGAAGGTTTTGGAGATCGGCTTGTACAGAGACAACTTGACTGTCCAGTGACGGAGGAGAATGTGTCACTGGACCAGCAGCAGTTTCTACTGGAGCAACTGGAGGAGGCAAACTTAGAGAAGTCTCCCCAGTTGTCAGTCCAGCAGTTGAAGAAATAGTAGGAGTGGTGGTAGAAGAAAGGACTGGAATTTCAATGTGTTGTTCATGCTGAGAAATGCTCAGGTGTGAACAACGGCGGCGGTGGGGGTGGCATTTCTCGAAGGAGTGAGAATTGCCCAGATGGTGAAGGTACCATACGTCTGTTTCCAGACATATAGTTATAAGTTGGGAATGGTATATCAGTAGGCTCATTTTCTAGTGATGGTGAAAGTGAAATTGATGCATCTGGAAGCGAGACTGGAGATGAAGGGTTTTGATCTTGTACAGCAGAATCAAAAATCTCCAAGTCTGAAGCAGTACCTTCTGAATCCGAAGATTCAATAAGGATTTCCTCATCATTAACATTCATGTCCAGATCCATGAATGTAACTGAGGGCTGACCAGAAAGGTCAGTCTCCAGATGACCTTCCCAGTTTCCTGGTTGGGTGCATCTGTTGGAGGATCAGATACCGAGGTATCTTCACCAGGGATAGATGTTATTGGAGTTGCCTCAGTTATGGTTGCTCTATCCTCAACCATAACATTAGACGAACTGGAGGGTCCCTCATTATTTTGAGGCCCGCCCGGTTATCTTTCTGACTCACCTTGAATTGGTGCATCAGTTTTGGCGAATGCCAGTTGCATTCGATCTGGAATCTCGACCTCTCCAGCTTCAGATACTAGAGAGTCTAAATTCCTCAATAAATCTGGCACGGTGTATGGTGAATCTGTGCTTAAATATGCTTCACTGCCCAGAATTTGTAAAAAGCAAAGAGAGAGAAACCTTGAGAAGGGGATACAAAGTCCCCTGGTGCCCTTCAGTTTTTGTACCAGGCTTCTAAACAGGATATCAGCAAAGTCTACTCTCAATCCATTCCACAAGCAGTATGCCATCTCTGCTTGTGCGGAGTTAATCTGGTCAAGACCACCAGAACTCCCACCCATACTCTCCACCAGGTGAATGAAAAAATACCTCCATGAAGGTGTAAGACCCTTCATGGTCATCGCACCTTTCGTCTTCAAAACCCCTTTCTCCAGGCACTCCTTATGTCCCATTTCAAGGAGGACCTGGCGAAAATTAATGTTTGGGGGTAAGACAACTGGATATTCACCCTCTCTCCAGTAGTTGAGGTGTAAGGCATCCCTCAACACATCAGCTGATAAGGTACACTGGATTGTTCCACCTTTTAATGTGAAAGTGATGGAAGAACAATCAGAAGAAAGAGTAGCAGTGTACCAAAACTCACACAAGTAGTCGTGAAACATCTTGCGTGGGTTTAGAGAGAATGAGGGTCCAATTGGAGAATCCTTCAAAAATTTTTGAATTCTTTCAATAAGGGTATTGGACCCTTGAGTTCCTTGTAAACTCGCCATCGGATTATTTGGATTGAGTTTGATGAGCGAAGTGTTACTAGGATCACCAGGTGCCTGTTTGACATCTGGTGAAGGAGCATATGGGACAGTTAAGAGATTTACATCTCTTGAACGAGATGATTTAGGTGCCATTGGAAAATGAAATTGAAATTTAGGAATTAGGGTTCTTGATTTATGAAGCAGAGAGAGAAATGAAGCAATTTTAGATGATTGGGAAGTAAATGAAAGAATGTAAAGGGAAGTAAATGTGATCGGAGTAAATAAGGGTATTTATAAGGAATTCAAGATCCCAATGAAATACCAAAAATTATATTTTATTAACAAAATCAATTTTGTAGATATTTTAACAAAATAAGTTTGAATTTTGAAATAAAATCATAATTAATTGTGTCAGCATTAAATGCTACGACGGCTTAACTTACTCACGCGCCCACTAACATTAATTTTCCCAATAAAAACAGTTGTCAAATACCAAAATGACTTTAAACACGTCAGATGACGATGTCAAGTGGTTTAAAACACTCGAGTACCATCACGTGTCACAAATATTGACCAAGTATTTCTAACGTTATAAAAAAAAGTAAGACAAGACTGAATCTGGTCACTGGAGGATTAGTCCAGTGCCAGTTTCCAACTGGAGAGTTCCAGTTGCCATTTTCAAACAAAACGAATTTTAGTCAGAAAATTATTTTGAGTCTTTCCCCCTAAAATGATGATCCAGAGAAATCGATTAGTGCCAGGATAGTATCACAAAGGCGTTCGATAGCCTGGCGAGCAAAGATCATCTGGACCTCCTCAACTGGAGAACTTCATCAGTGTCACTGATGCGTTCATAACAAAAATCTCCAATTTTAAGGATTTAACATTCCCAGTTCGCTGATGAGATGTTTAAAGGTTTTCTCATCAAGAGGTTTTGTAAAAACATCAGCGAGCTGTTTGTCAGTGGGGATGAAATGAATTTCAATGTCTCATTTCATAACATGATCTCGAATAAAATGATACCTGATGTCAATATGCTTTGTTTTGGAGTGCACCACTGGGTTGTGAGATATAGTAATTGTACTGGTGTTGTCACAAAAGATTGGGGTCCATGTATACTTTTGACCATAATCTAGTAACTGGTTCTTGATCCAGAGAATCTGGGCACAACAACTGGCCTCAGAAATGTACTCTGCCTCAGCAGTGGACATAGAGACTGACGTCTGCTTCTTGCTGGTCCAACTTACCAGTTTTCCTCCAAGGAAATGACAACCACCATTTGTTGATTTTCTATCTATCTTACAACCTGCATGATCTGAATCTGAATAACCCATTAGATCTAATCCTAAGACTTTGGGGTACCAAAGACCAAGATTAGGACACCCTTTCAGGTATCTAAAGATACGCTTTACAGCGTGAAAGTGTGATTCTTTTGGGTTAGCCTGAAACCTGGCACATAGACATGTTGCAAACATTATATCTGGTCGACTGGCAGTTAAATACATCAGTGAACCAACCATACCACGATAGTCAGTTATGTTCACTGGTTTTCCAGTTAGGTCAGAGTCCAAATTTAATGGTGCTACAATAGGTGTGTTTTTCGATGGGATTGAATCATATTTGTATTTTCTTAACAAATCTCTAACATATTTTCCTTGGTTTATGAAAATTCCATTTTCAGTTTGCTTAATCTGAAGACCTAAGAAAAATGTTAATTCACCCATTAAACTCATTTCATACTCAGATGACATGATTTTAGAAAACCTTTTACACATTGCATCACCAGTTGAACCAAATATAATGTCATCAACATAAATTTGTACCAATAAGATATTACCTTTTTCTTTCAAGATAAATAAGGTATTATCTATTGCACCTCTTTGAAAGCCATTTTTAAGAAGATGTTTAGTTAGAGTATCATACCAGGCTCTTGGGGCTTGTCATAATCCTACATATATACCACTATATGGTATCAGAGCTTAACTAAAGCTGGCTATTGCTTTAATGCTTAGCGGTATATATGTAGGATCGTGGTTGACGATAATCTCGGCTCTTGGTGGGTCTGACACGATAATCCTACATATATACCACTATATGGTATCAGAGCTTAATTAAAGCTGGCTATTGCTTTAATGCTTAGCGGAAGCGTGGTAGATTAAAAAAAAAAAAAAAATATTTTATGGCTGCCTAAAACCTTATCAAGATCTGTAACAAAGGTAAGTCTACCATTTTCCTGCATTCTTAGCTAAAAATTGTTTAGTCATTTTGATAATAAATAATTTTTATAGAATTAATCTTTTTATAATTTATTCAAAAGACTGGAAAAAGTATGGGCAAAGATAAGTCCTAGAAGCAGTACGGGTGAGGGTAAGTTATGAAAAAGTTATTTTTATAAAATTTATAAGTTATTTTAATGTCCGAACAATTTGAAAAATCTCTTCAGGAATGGTATGATAAATCCCGAGTTGCAGGTCTTGAATACTTAAACCTTGAATTACCAAAACCAAGTCCATCAGTTGTTAAAGAAAATATTTCCTTTTATTGTTTTCATAAAACAAAAACTCAGCATGTTATATCATCAGAAAACTCCCATTTAAATTTCATTACGGATAATCTATTTTCTTTAGAAAATAATATTAGTAGAATCTTTGATCAAGTTAATTGTGGCAATAAAGCGTGTCTTAAACACATTCATCAAATCCACCAAACCCTCGAGAACCACGAAGCTCAAATTGAAATCATCAAGAATAACCAAAATCAAATCCTCAAAAGAATAACCCAACTCACCACAGAAGTCGATAATCACAAACCACTTACTGCCAAGCAAGTTAAAGAACTTGCAGAACAAATAACCAAACAACCAAAGATAGTTGGGAAAGAATCGTCAAGATCCACAGAAAACCTGAACGAACAGGTTAGAGGAGTTGAAGATCTCAAAGGAAAAGGTGTATACCAAGAAAAAGAAAAAGAGGACCTGGTAAAAGAATTTGAAGAAGAAATGGCCAAAAGAAAGAATCAGTCGCTCAAAATAGCTGAAACAAGTAGCTATTCTGATAAGGTATTCCTAGATCCTAAAGATGAACGAGATCGAAGAATAATGGTCAGAAGGGGTATTAAACCAGAAGATATACCCAAAGAGGAAAACTTATCACCAATGCCACCACAACCAGTGTACCAAGAAGAGGGAGCATATTCATTAATGGAAGGTGCTGAAAAATGTGCTCAAGAAGTAACGGAAGCAGTAGGCCATCTTCAAGAGATAGAAGTTGTTAAACATGGTGTTGCAAGAAGAGTGGTGAATAAATTATACAACATGAAGGTAAAATTAATCATTCCCGGAATGGATGAGTTTATTATTCAAGCAATATTGGACACAAGATGTACAACCTGTAGTGCCAACATGAGAATTGTCCCAGAAGAAGCATTAGAAGATTGCCCTTTACCTGTAAAATTTACGGGTATAAATTCTGTGCAAATTGCTGACAAAAAGATGAGGCAAGGGCAAATGGAGATTGGTGATAATAGATTCAGAATTCCTTTCACTTATATTTTCAAAATGGAAATAAGTGATGGAATTGAGATGCTGATTGGTTGTAACTTCATCAGAAACATGCAAGGAGGTGTTAGATTGGAAGGCAATGTGGTTACTTTCTACAAAAATGTAACCATAATCGAAACAACACAACATACTGAAGTTACTGGATTCGCAATTGAAGAGCTAGAAATGAATGAAGACGAATACATATCGATCAAAGAATCTATGTATTTTAACCTGGGGCATACAAGTCAAAACTTCCAACAGAGGTTTCAGCCCCTGTTACAAGGTTTAAAGGATCAAGGGTACATTGGTGATGAACCACTTAAGCATTGGCAACAAAACAAGGTTAAATGTAAACTTGAAATCATAAACCCAGACGTAACAGTACAAGACAAACCATTAAGCCACGTGACACCTGCAATGAAGGAGCAATTCCAAAAGCATGTTAAAGAATTACTCAGGCTAGGAGTAATTAGACCAAGTAAAAGTCGTCACAGAACTATGGCAATGATGGTAAATTCAGGAACGTCGGTTGATCCAAAAACAGGCAAAGAAAAGAAAGGAAAAGAGCGTATGGTATTTAACTACCGAACTTTAAATGATAACACCTACAAGGATCAATACTCTCTACCTAGTATTGATATGATCAAGCAAAAGGTGGGAAACTCGAATATTTATTCAAAGTTTGATCTCAAAAGTGGTTTCCACCAGGTAGCAATGGATGAAGAATCCATCCCATGGACAGCATTTATAACACCAGACGGTCTCTATGAATGGCTAGTTATGCCATTTGGTTTAAAGAATGCGCCTGCCATTTTTCAAAGGAAAATGGACAATTGTTTTCGTGGACACGAAGAATATATTGCTGTGTACATTTATGATATTCTTGTCTTTTCTAAAGATGAGAAAAGTCATGCTCAACACCTTGAAAGAATGCTTGAAGTATGCAGACAAAATGGCCTGGTTCTATCAGAAAACAAGATGAAAGTTGCTGTAAGGGAGATAGAGTTCTTGGGAGCAATCATTGGAAATGGTAAAATAAAGCTCCAACCACATGTAATCAAGAAGATTGTGGAATTTAAGGAAGAAACCTTGAAAGAAAAAAAGGGATTAAGGTCTTGGTTAGGCATATTAAATTATGCTAGATCATATATACCTGGGCTTGGAAAGTTGCTAGCCCCTTTGTATGAAAAGACCAATCCCCATGGAGATAAAAGAATGAAGCAGTCAGATTGGGAGATTGTGCGACAAATTAAGGCTCAGGTTCAAAGGTTACCTGATATGGAAATCCCACCTGAAGATGCTTACATTGTTATTGAAACAGATGGTTGTATGGAAGGATGGGGTGCCATCTGCAAATGGAAGAAAAAGAAGAATGACCCCAGATCATCTGAAAAAGTTTGTGCATACGCTAGCGGAAAATTCAATCCAATAAAATCCACTATCGATGCAGAAATATATGCAGCTATGGAAGGACTTAAATCCTTCAAGCTGTATTATATTGGAAGGGAAGAAGCAATTCTCAGAACAGATTGTCAAGCTATCATTAGCTTTTACAACAAAACCACACAAAACAAACCATCAAGAGTTCGTTGGCTAAGCTTTGTAGACTTCTTAACAGGGACAGGAGTTAACATTAAGTTAGAACACATTGAAGGAAAACTTAATGTTTTAGCTGATAACTTATCAAGGTTAGTAACTGTTCTTTGTGCAGAAGGATGTCAAGAACAAGACCCAAATTCGATGACGGAACCCCTCAACCAGCTGGAATATATTTTCGCAGAGCTACAAACTGGGAAGAATATGGGTTACAATGTTTCCAAACAAGAAGAACAAACAGGGGAAGTCATGAGTTCACTACTGATTCAATGGAAGAATTCAAAAGATTGGCCCAAGAAAGCATGTTACCAGGACCAAGAAATTTGGATACAAGCTTCAAAGAAAGACAACAGATGCTTAACATCTTTCAAGACCAATAACAAAGAGTCACAAATGAATTCGCAATACTGTTGGCCCAAGCCTACATTACAGTGGGAATCAATAGAGTCCATGAAAGCCCAAGAAACGAAGAATCCGAAGAATACTATAACAACTTGGCCCAGCTTAGAAAAATGGAAGCCCAATACAAAGTCCTTGAAGAAACCCGGTTCATATTCTAGAAGAAAGACGTAAGGCATGACGCATTTTAGTTCAATTATGGATATCAATCAGGGAAGCTAATGGTGGGCCCAGTCCACTACTCTTTGTTTGATTCCATCCACTTTAATAATGCGTCTATGTAAATTATTTTCAATAATGCACATTATGAGTGCAACTAGGATTGATACGTGTGCGGCCAGAATGTAAAGTGGTAAAGTTGAAAGAGATGCCTATGGGGCCCAGAAAGCGCACCCGGTCTCTACTATTATCACTCTTAGGCCTATATATAGTATGTTTTACTTAGAGTTTCATCACGACGAGAAACACTCAATCTGATAATTCTCTAATATAGTTTGAAGTTTGAATCTAGCTTTAATTCTCTGCACGATCCTACATATATACCACTATATGGTATATAGAAGCGTGGTAGATTAAAAAATAATAAAAAAAAGTATTTTATGGCTGCCTAAAACCTTATCAAGATCTGTAACAAAGGTAAGTCTACCATTTTCCTGCATTCTTAGCTAAAAATTGTTTAGTCATTTTGATAATAAATAATTTTTATAGAATTAATCTTTTTATAATTTATTCAAAAGACTGGAAAAAGTATGGGCAAAGATAAGTCCTAGAAGCAGTACGGGTGAGGGTAAGTTATGAAAAAGTTATTTTTATAAAATTTATAAGTTATTTTAATGTCCGAACAATTTGAAAAATCTCTTCAGGAATGGTATGATAAATCCCGAGTTGCAGGTCTTGAATACTTAAACCTTGAATTACCAAAACCAAGTCCATCAGTTGTTAAAGAAAATATTTCCTTTTATTGTTTTCATAAAACAAAAACTCAGCATGTTATATCATCAGAAAACTCCCATTTAAATTTCATTACGGATAATCTATTTTCTTTAGAAAATACTTGTAACACCCGTCGTTTAAAAACTTGGATTTTTCAAAACTTTGCCAAACGGCGTTTAAAATAAGCGGAAAGGATCACTTTCAAAATCTGCCCCATCCGTAACGGATGGTACCTTTAAAATTTGGTGTTACTACTAGCATCATCAAAACAATAAAAGTAAATCCAAGCTTTGGCACCAACATAAATGCCACATTATTACAAGTCTTTAATCATAAATGAAATAGCCAAACATAAGGCTAAAGGAAGTCTAAGCGTTTTTAATGTCTTTGCTAAGCTTCTTTATTCGTCTACCCAAGTCTCACCAAGCTAATCCTTGCCTATCTCAAACTTGATTATCCTGGAGGCACAACATTTTCAAAGAACAAGTGTTAGCTAATAAAATTAGCTAAGTAGGATAACATAACTTGAAAACGTTTGCCAATTTCATATATTAACAAAATCTGCATTTTAAGTTAATATCACACACATACATAACATCATAAGATACACATTAGGTTCAACATGTCCTAAAGTGTGCCTATACTTTCTTTCTTTATTTCTTTGCCAAGACGTAGGCTAAGTGACTTATGCCACTTACATAGGGATGTGGGGTTGTGTGTAGGCGGTCATAGACCATACATGGAGTCCTCACACCCGACATGATGGGTAAACCATAAGGTGGTCCATCGGCGTCGTTAAGGAATGACAAAGTCAATCCAACTGAATAAACCATTTATGCCTTTACGCATTGGTGATTAGTTACTCCACCCGGAATACTCAAACGTAACTATGCCACAAGGAGCAACTCAAGTGACCACGTACGCACCAGCCACGAAGAGCTAGCACGGGTTAAGCTTAACACAAGACTTTACATAATGCTCGAGACTTTAATCGCTTAATTAGTTTAGGCTACTCTTTCACCTAAGCTAATCACATATCATCTTTTACTTTAGGGCCCTTAACGTGCACGTGAACATGGCAATCCTAATCAAGGACTAGTGACTAGGTGATCAAGCCACACATGCAATCATATATCATATCATTTCATCGTTTCATACATACATAATCATTTCATCATTTCATGCATTTATAATCATTTCATCATCTCATGCATATATACTTACCACATACCATTGCAACCTGCATATGAATGTTAATCATCATAAATGGTAAGTAATATATCCCTTTGCAACCTCCCGTAGTCACCCATGAACGTAAAATGTACATACATATTCAATTGGAAGGTTTAACTTATGAAAACGTGTTTTGTTATACCAACAGGTGACAAAAGATGTTATCTTACCTCGGTACAGCTTACCAACAAGTTAAAAGTATCTTATAGTGCTTGCTAAGTGCTCCCGACAACCTAGAACGAGTATAAGATCGAAATATAAGCTAACGAAATGTTTTGTGAAAACTGGACAAGAGGTGCGTCGCACCTCCCACATGGTGCGTCGCATAAATCGATCAGAAGATTCTGAACATAAGTAGGTGCGCCGCACCTACTCCTTGGTGCGTCGCACCTCCCACATGGTGCGTCGCATAAATCGATCAGAAGATTCTGAACATAAGTAGGTGCGCCGCACCTACCCATTGGTGCGCCGCATATCGGGCTTTTGGCTGAAATCCATTTTTCATTTTGGGCTGTGGTGCGTCGCACCACCCTCCTGGTGCGTCGCACCTGGAGTGTCGACCAGAAACCTAAGTTTTGTTCTTTGATCAAACGAATTCCATACGAACACATACCCCAAATCCAACCTGGGGACTTAAAATTAATCCTTTTAATTGCACTTTCATCAACTTAAACCATCCTATTAATACCTTAATCCTTTACATCATAAATCAATCATTAAAACACCCGAATAACATGAATTCGATAAACGTTTGATCAAATAACCCAACCCAAACCCTATGGACTAGATTATAACTCAACTATGACTCATAAGATCAGAATTCAAAGATAATATTACCTATATTACCTGTAGATGACTTAGAGGATGCAAGATCTAATCAAAACTTGATCAATACGGCACGAATCGATTGAATCTTGAGGGAAACTTGTCTTGGGGATTGAGGGGATCGGTTGAGAGGTTCCACACACACAAGAGCAGGTGTTTTGTGACAATTAGGGTTGCCTAATTGCTCCCTAACCCCTGGCCACCAAACTCAAACTTACACTTAAGACCCCTCAACTCTTCAACTTAACGTTCTTAGCTTAACTTTCTACCGGGAGTCTTAACATACTAACAAGCACTTTATAACTTAACTTTACTTTCATTAATCAACATATTTGTCATTTCATATTAAACGTCTAAGCATTTAATCACATAATCCCATATAGGGCACATAAACATAATAGACTAACGTTAACTAACGGAAAGTCAAATAGTCAAACATAAAACGTTTGGGATGTTACAATTACCTCCCCCTTAAGAGGATTCCGTCCTCGGAATCGCCTCAGAAGCAAACAAATCTGGATATTTCTCTTTCATCACCGCCTCGGTCTCCCAAGTTAAACTTTCACCGTGGTTATGCTTCCATTTAATCAACACGAGATCAATCGACTTTCGGCGAAGTTTCTTTTGCTTTCTTTCGAGTATCGCTACTGGTTCATCCACTATTCTTTTCTGAGGATTAATGCTCACATCCTCAATTGGAATAACACTCGACTCATTGGCCAAACACTTCCTCAAATACGAAACATGAAATGTGTGGTGAATTCCATCCAATTCTGGGGGTAGTTCCAATTGATAAGCTACATCCTTGATACGTTTCAGAATTTTGAAAGGTCCTATGAAACGTGGGCTTAGCTTTCCCTTCTTTCCAAAACGAATTACTCCCTTCCATGGGGAAACTTTCAGCATTACCAAATCACCAACTTGGAACTCAATTGGCTTCCTTTTCTTGTCGGCGTAAGTCTTTTGTCGTTCTCTAGCCACACGAAGTGCTTCCTTTGCCACATTAACTTTTTTAGCTGAGATTTCAATGATTTCAGGACCCGTAAACTGCTTTTCACCGGGTTCCATCCAACAACTCGGAGTCCTACATCTCCTACCATAAAGCATTTCAAATGGTGGCATTCCAATACTTGCATGGTGAGCTGTTATTATAAGTGAATTCGATCAATTTCAAGTGTTCATCCCATGCTCCACCATACTCTAATACACAAGCTCTCAACATGTCTTCCAACGTTTGTATGGTCCTTTCACTTTGCCCATCAGTTTGAGGGTGATAGGCGGTGCTCAAATTAGTTCTAGTACCTAACTCTCGCTGAAGACCCTTCCAAAAGTTAGACACAAATCTCGTGTCTCGGTCTGAAACAATGGATAAAGGAACACCATGCTTTGCTACGATCTCATCCACATACATCTTTGCCATCTTAGTTAATGGTACATCTTGTCTTGTTGCCAAAAAATGAGCACTCTTTGTCAATCTATCCACAATAACCCATACCATGTCATTTCCTTTCGGTGTTCTTGGTAGTTTGGTCACAAAATCCATAGTAATATGGTCCCATTTCCATTCCGGAATCTCCAATTGATGCAACATTCCATATGGCTTTTGTGATCAGCTTTCACACGTGCACAAGTCAAACATCTTTCAACAAAATGAGCAACTTCTCCCTTAATGTTTGGCCACCAATAGATGGGCTTCAAATCTGCATACATCTTGGTAACGTCGGGATGGACTGAATATCTTGACCTATGAGCTTCTTCAAAGATCAACTCTCGATTACCACCAAGTAATGGTACCCAAATTCGACCCTTATATGTCTTAAATCCACGGCTGTTCGTCTCCATCACAAGTCTTTTCTTCTTTCCAATGCTTTCATTATCGATATTATCCTTCATTAAAGCCTTAACTTGGGCTTCCTTGATGCGGTCGAGTAACCCCGACTTTGCTTGAACAACCATGCTCATCAATTTACAAGAAAAATTCTGCACTTTCCTACTTAGTGCATCCGCCACCACATTGGCTTTACCGGGATGATATTTAATCTCACAATCATAATCTTTCAGAAGTTCCATCCATCTCCTTTGCCTTACATTCATTTCCTTCTGTGAGAACACATATTGTAAACTCTTATGATCCGTAAACAAGGTACATTTGGTGCCATATAAGTAATGTCTCCACAACTTCAAAGCAAACACTACTGCAGCCAATTCAAGATCATGGGTCGGGTAATTCTTTTCATGAGGCTTCAACTGACGTGAAGCATATGCAATAACTTTGTCCCTTTGCATAAGGACACAACCCAAACCTGAAATAGAAGCATCACTATACATAACAAGATCATCAGTACCTTCGGGTAAGGCTAGGACAGGAGCTTCACATAACTTTGTCTTAAGCGTTTGAAAGGCCTTTTCTTGAGCTTCCGTCCATATGAACTTTACTCCTTTCTTTGTCAATTCAGTCATTGGCTTAGCTATTCGGGAGAAATCTTGAATAAACCTCCTATAATAGCCAGCTAAACCGAGAAAACTCTTAATCTCCGTGGGTGTCTTTGGCTGTTCCCATTTAGATACAGCTTCAATCTTGGCAGGATCAACTTTAATACCTTCAGAAGAGATAACATGCCCGAGAAATTGAACTTCTCGGAGCCAGAATTCACACTTGGAGAACTTTGCATATAACTTTTTCTCCCTAAGAACCTCAAGAACAGCTCTTAAGTGCTCACGGTGCTCGGCTTCAGACTTTGAATAAATTAGAATATCGTCAATGAAGACAATCACAAAATGATCTAAGAATGGGTGACATACCCGATTCATTAAATCCATAAAAGCGGCTGGAGCATTTGTCAACCCAAAAGGCATGACAAGAAACTCATAGTGCCCATAACGTGTACGAAAAGCTGTCTTGGCCACATCTTCCTTTTTGACTTTAATTGATGATAGCCAGACCGCAAATCAATCTTAGAGAAGTAAGAAGCACCATGGAGCTGATCAAAAAGATCATCAATACGCGGGAGAGGATACTTATTCTTAACCATTCGCTTATTCAGCTCACGGTAGTCTATGCACATGCGCATAGAACCGTCTTTCTTTTTGACAAAAAGAGCCGGAGCTCCCCAAGGCGAGGAACTTGGTTGTATGAAACCTTTGTCAAGTAGCTCTTGAAGCTGGGACATTAACTCTTTCATTTCCGTAGGAGCTAAACGATATGGTGCTTTTGCAACAGGAGTAGCACCGGGTACGAGATCAATCTGAAAGATGACCTCTCGGTCGGGAGGAATACCGGGAAGATCATCCGGAAAGACATCAGAAAATTCAGAAACTACATCAACATTTGGGATCGGAGACTTCTCTTTTCGTGTATCGATAACATAGGCAAGAAAGTGATTCTTGTTATGCCGAATGCAATTGAGAGCCTTCATCAAATTAATAATCTTTATGCTCCCCTTCTTCTTATCTCCATAAACGGAAATGACCTCACCATCCGGAGTAGCGAATCGTACGACCTTTTGAGAACATATAATAGTAGCATCATTTTGAGACAACCAGTCCATACCTATCACTATATCAAAACCGGCTAGAGTGGTAGGCAATAATTGAACCGGAAAAGAGCGACCTTCAATCTCAATAGAACAATCATCATAACCTACTTGAATGTCACTAATGGTACCGTTAGCAATTTCAACCTCTATAGAGCAATCAAGAGGAGTAGTGACCCTATCAAGCTTAGGAGCAAATAAAGTGGACACAAAAGATCTATTTGCACCCGAATCAAAAAGTACAGAAGCAGGTTTTGAGTTAACAAGAAATGTACCGCTTACTACCTCGTCGTTATCCTTGGCAGCTTCGACTGTCAGCTGAAAGGCTCGAGCTTTAGGCTTTTGGACAGCCGTCTTCTTTCCACCATCTCTTCCTTGTGGGCAATCCTTGATGAAATGACCGGTTTGTTGACACCGATAACACTTTGGCTTGTCCTTGCATCCTGAAGTAGGATGACCCGTACCACCACAAGTATCACACCTTCGGGTCTTATCTGAACATGGACCCGAGTGAGGCGCCTTACAAGTACCACACCAATTCTTTGGCTTTGCATAGCTGCTGCCCCCACCTCTTGAAGATGGACCTTTCTTGAGCTTCCTATTAGATCCATTTGACCCATCATGCTTCTTTTTTGAACCTGATTGCTTATCATCATTAGCTTTCACTACAACCTTTTCACCCTTGAAATCATCATCCAACCTCTTGGACTCCTTAATCGCAGCAAACAATGTAATATGTTGTCTACAAAGGCCACGATAGCTAGCGGGAAGACCATCACAGTAAGCTTCAACCTGATCCACATCTCTACGAACCAAGTGACCAACAAACTTAAGCTTTTCCATAAATGAGTGGGCATACTCAGTTATGGCACCCGGCTTAGCTGTTAAAGCTCTGAATTCTTTCTCAATCAACCTCAGTTCACGAGTACCCACATATTCTTCCAAGAACTTCTCCTTAAAGGTACCCCAAGGCATAATAGCTAGCACCTCGGGGGTCAAAGAAATAGTAGCAACCCTCCACCAATTACGAGCATTCTTCTTCAACATACGGGAAGCACACAATACTTCATATCCTCAGGGCAATAACATGAAGCAAACACAACCTCGATATCATCCAACCATTCCATGCCACCTACAGCATCTAGAGTACCATCAAATGCCTTTGCTCCACATTTCTGAAAGCTCTCATACTTAAAGTTACTAGTACGAGGAGCGACTACAACACGAGGCTCCACCACATTATTAACACCATTCACATTAGCAACAACATTTTCAGGAGCAACTTGTGACCTTACCATTGATGGCTCGGTACGGTTTGAGCGGTTGGAGTAATTCCCATCCGTATGCTCATCCCGTTGCAAGCTAGCTTATCTTTCAGCCCTAAGTTGATTCAACTCCTCTTCATTTCTCAACAAAAGAGCTCGAATAGCCCTCAACTCTTCATGCATTTCAGCTTGAGTAGGAACTTGCTCAATCACAGGGTTAGCTCTATCAATTTCAGACCTTGTAGGTTGTGCACCCGGAAGTGGTCTTCGGGGAGGCCTTAGGTTAACACCATTTCCAGTCCCGTTTGGATTAGCCGGAGCATCGCTAGCATTAGCTCCACCTCTTTGACTACTAGCACGGGTATTAACCATCTTTCTACAATTTTAGTGACGAATGTTAGAGATGAATCGAATGAGAACAAAGTATGGTCAGGCCTACTAAATTACATAAGCATAACATAAACATATATAAGCCATAAACCTACCCTCACACTCATCCCAACCCGTCCTAAAAGCATTTTCATCATAGAGCTAAAGCATTACTACTTAAGCCAATCATTTCTCGTACGGTTTAAGTCCAAAATCCTAAGGTCTTGGTCGAATTTTGGTTCACTTAAACCATTCCTCTGATACCAACTTGTAACACCCGTCGTTTAAAAACTTGGATTTTTGAAAACTTTGCCAAACGACGTTTAAAATAAGCGGAAAGGATCACTTTCAAAATCTGCCCCATCCGTAACGGATGGTACCTTTAAAATTTGGTGTTACTACTAGCATCATCAAAACAATAAAAGTAAATCCAAGCTTTGGCACCAACATAAATGCCATATTATTACAAGTCTTTAATCATAAATGAAATAGCCAAACATAAGGCTAAAGGAAGTCTAAGCGTTTAATGTCTTTGCTAAGCTTCTTTATTCGTCTACCCAAGTCTCACCAAGCTAATCCTTGCCTATCTCAAACTTGATTATCCTGAAGGCACAACATTTTCAAAGAACAAGTGTTAGCTAATAAAATTAGCTAAGTAGGATAACATAACTTGAAAACGTTTGCCAATTTCATATATTAACAAAATCCGCATTTTAAGTTAATATCACACACATACATAACATCATAAGATACACATTAGGTTCAACATATCCTAAAGTGTGCCTATACTTTCTTTCTTCATCTTTCTTTCTTTATTTCTTTGCCAAGACGTAGGCTAAGTGACTTATGCCACTTACATAGGGATGTGGGGTTGTGTGTAGGCGGTCATAGACCATACATGGAGTCCTCACACCCGACATGATGGGTAAACCATAAGGTGGTCCATCGGCGTCGTTAAGGAATGACAAAGTTAATCCAACTGAATAAACCGTTTATGCCTTTACGCATTGGTGATTAGTTACTCCACCCGGAATACTCAAACGTAACTATGCCACAAGGAGCAACTCAAGTGACCACGTACGCACCAGCCCCGAAGAGCTAGCACGGGTTAAGCTTAACACAAGACTTTACATAATGCTCGAGACTTAATCGCTTAATTAGTTTAGGCTACTCTTTCACCTAAGCTAATCACATATCATCTTTTACTTTAGGGCCCTTAACGTGCACGTGAACATGGCAATCCTAATCAAGGACTAGTGACTAGGTAATCAAGCCACACATGCAAGCATATATCATATCATTTCATCATTTCATACATACATAATCATTTCATCATTTCATGCATTTCATACATACATAATCATTTCATCATCTCATGCATATATACTTACCACATACCATTGCAACCTGCATATGAATGTTAATCATCATAAACGGTAAGTAATATATCCCTTTGCAACCTCCCGTAGTCACCCATGAACATAAAATGTACATACATATTCAATTGGAAGGTTAACTTATGAAAACGTGTTTTGTTGTACCAACAGGTGACAAAAGATGTTATCTTACCTCGGTACAGCTTACCAACAAGTTAAAAGTATCTTATAGTGCTTGCTAAGTGCTCCCGACAACCTAGAACGAGTATAAGATCGAAATATAAGCTAACGAAATGTTTTGTGAAAACTGGACAAGAGGTGCGTCGCACCTCCCACATGGTACGTCGCATAAATCGATCAGAAGATTCTGAACATAAGTAGGTGCGCCGCACCTACTCCTTGGTGCGTCGCACAAATCCATCAGAAAATTCTGAATAGATGCAGATGCGCCGCACCTACCCATTGGTGCGCCGCATATCGGGCTTTTGGCTGAAATCCATTTTTCATTTTGGGCTGTGGTGCGTCGCACCACCCTCCTGGTGCGTCGCACCTGGAGTGTCGACCAGAAACCTAAGTTTTGTTCTTTGATCAAACGAATTCCATACGAACACATACCCCAAATCCAACCTGGGGACTTAAAATTAATCCTTTTAATTGCACTTTCATCAACTTAAACCATCCTATTAATCCCTTAATCCTTTACATCATAAATCAATCATTAAAACACCCGAATAACATGAATTCGATAAACGTTTGATCAAATAACCCAACCCAAACCCTATGGACTAGATTATAACTCAACTATGACTCATAAGATCAGAATTCAAAGATAATATTACCTATATTACCTGTAGATGACTTAGAGGATGCAAGATCTAATCAAAACTTGATCAATACGGCACGAATCGATTGAATCTTGAGGGAAACTTGTCTTGGGGATTGAGGGGATCGGTTGAGAGGTTTCACACACACAAGAGCAGGTGTTTTGTGACAATTAGGGCTGCCTAATTGCTCCCTAACCCCTGGCCACCAAACTCAAACTTACACTTAAGACCCCTCAACTCTTCAACTTAACGTTCTTAGCTTAACTTTCTACCGGGAGTCTTAACATACTAACAAGCACTTTATAACTTAACTTTACTTTCATTAATCAACATATTTGTCATTTCATATTAAACGTCTAAGCATTTAACCACATAATCCCATATAGGGCACATAAACATAATAGACTTAACGTTAACTAACGGAAAGTCAAATAGTCAAACATAAAACGTTTGGGATGTTACAATAATATTAGTAGAGTCTTTGATCAAGTTAATTGTGGCAATAAAGCGTGTCTTAAACACATTCATCAAATCCACCAAACCCTCGAGAACCACGAAGCTCAAATTGAAATCATCAAGAATAACCAAAATCAAATCCTCAAAAGAATAACCCAACTCACCACAGAAGTCGATAATCACAAACCACTTACTGCCAAGCAAGTTAAAGAACTTGCAGAACAAATAACCAAACAACCAAAGATAGTTGGGAAAGAATCGTCAAGATCCACAGAAAACCTGAACGAACAGGTTAGAGGAGTTGAAAAGATTCTCCTGGTGAAACAAGCAAGCCTTTGGTAGAAAAGAAGAAAGGCCCTTTTTACGTGTTTGAAGACCCAAAGAAGATTTACGAAAAAGAGTGGGAGAAGTCAAAACGAAAATGAATAGATCGGGATCTTTAAGGGTTAGAACTGGTAGTAATACTAGTCAGACCCCCAACCAAGAAGATCAAGTATGAGATTATCGTCAACAAAGTAGAATAAATCACATGGTACAAAGAAGACTACCAAATGTTCTAAGAAGTCGTGGTTACAATAGGAGCTTGGAAAGTCAGATAGATCCAGAAAAAGAACTGGATATCTCAAACAGAAGACGTGCAAATTTGGTTCCTGCTGAAGTTTTGTACGAATCAAGAGGTTGGTCGGAAGCAAGGCACAGAGTTTATCAGCATTATAGTGAAGAAAGAGTGCTAGTTACTGGTGAAGGCCAACAACTAGATATGGGGTTAATTAATGAAACCTCATATAGAGTTCTGGTAAACACTGGTATGCAACATATCCATATCGGTCTAATAATGATAAGGATACATGCTTTGCATAGAAAGAATGCTGGTACAAATGTTCTTGTGGTCCTCAGAGATACAAGATGGGATGATGACCGAGCAATAATTGGCACCATGGAAGTTGATATGTCTAGAGGCACTCAATTGGTATACATGGCTCCAGACCTTATGATGGCAGTACATGATTTTTACAATCATATCCAGGTTGCCATTCAGACAAGAGGTTATGAAGGATGGACTGCAGGAGAGTCGAATTTACTAATCACAAGAGCTTTGATTGGAAGAATAACAAATACTAGTGTTACTGGGTTCAGATATAACATACAAGATGTCTCTGAACATTTGGCTTCAAATGGAATTCAAGCAGTAGCTGGTCAAACAAGAACGACTGAAGAGCTACAAGGTCAAAGATGGATACTAAAACCAACTCAAAAGGTAACATCAATAGTACCTGAAAGAGTTAGTATTAGTTCCAGACATGATGGGTCGCAATCAATGAAATTTGAAGGCTACAGAGTTGCTCCAAGACCTTCATATTCACAAGAAGACATAGAAGCTATGCCAGAAGAATTTGTTGGTGTTTTCACAAAACAAGAGAGAAGTTATTTTCTTAAAAATTGCATGAGTCCAGAAGTGATAAGAAATTATGAAGAGTTACATGAAGTCTCAAAAAAGAAAGAAGTTTGGGACACCCTTGGGCAACCATCAGGAAAGTTTGACTACATGGTCAAATATTCCTCTCTACCAAGTTCAGACATTGATATAAATGAAATTGAGCCAACGGGATGGGGAGATGATAAAGAAAATGAAAATGGTGATAAAGAAACCAAGGTTATTTGTGTTGGTTTCTCTGGATCAGAGGGATCGTCACCAACCAGTTTTGGAAAAGAAATGGCCCGATATGCATACTCTAGCAGAACAAACACTGATGAAGAAATAGCCGGGAGACTGCAACAAGAAGAATGGAAAGATGAGTTGATTTCTCTAAATTATCATCTCAATACGGAAGGTGGTGGGAATAGTTCTCACCAAAATCCTCCTGCAGTGTCCTATCAAAACTTGTGTAGTAACTGCTCAGGGAAGAATGGCTCTCATAGTATGTTCTGCAACCAGTATGAAGAAAGTAAACCAGAAAGCACTCAAACGAGTTACTTTCTTCCTGCAGTGTCCTATCAAAACCAAAACTTGATGAAAGGTGAGGATAGATATTTAGTATCTAGTTCCTCAGTGTCCTATCAAGGGAAGGAATTGATGAAAGGTGCAGATTCTCAGGATGAAGATTACATAGATGGATATTCACAGGATCCTTATACTCCTAAGAATACTCCGGTACATGATAGTTCAATACCTGTCCAAACCTACCATGATGAAGATTGTTCTCTCCCACAAGTAATCGGAGAAGACTATGAAGAAAGATATGAGAATAATCAAACCTTTGCTACTCCATGCTTCAATGCAAGTCGTGATATTGTTACTAAGATTAAAAGACCAAAGTATACAAAGAAAACACAAAAAAGCAGGAGAAAGAGAAACAGTTCAAAATCAAGCGACGATGATGATGAATTCTGGAAGATAAAGCGAGACTCTAATGAGAGTTTTGATGAAGGTGCAAGCACACAAGCTGGTTTTGTCCTAGAAGAAGAAGAAGATGTCAATTGGGACTATCCTGTTCTAAGACAACAAGTCGAAAAACTCACAAATCAAAAACAGTATAGCTTATCCGGAATGGATACGAGTTATACACCACCAACACAAGCTACCACTGGCCCTGTCAATTATCCACCTGCAAATGTTTACCCTATTGCAAACAATCAGCCAAAATTCAATACAGATGGCGTAAAAGCAAGATTGTCAAAAGTAAAGATGGAAGATATGTATGGCAGTAACATGTGGACTCTACCACCAGCACAAACTGGTCAAGGGGTCATGTTAATCCTACCAGCTGATATAGGGCTTTATAGTGAAGTAATTGCAAGATGGGAATCAGTCACTCTGAATCTTGTAGATCATCCAAATATGATCTGGACAAGTAACGAGCAAAAGGTGATGTTTATTGAGAATCTACTGGGAGAAGTTGAAAAGAAGATATGGATTCAATGGAGAATGGCGTGCCCAGAAGACTACAAATTTGTCATAGAAACTGCGGATGAAACGCAGAATGTTCTTTCACAAATAAAGAGAATGTTCCTGTTAGAAGATCCTTTTCAAGGAAATACAGAAGAGCAGAATAGAGCCTATAATGATCTAGAAAGGTTAAACTATGAAAATTCTAAAGATATTCTTGAATATCTTAGACAGTTTCAGATATTAGCTGCAAAGTCAGGAAGAATTTTCTTTCCAGAAACTACTGAGAAGTTATTCAGAAAGATGCCACCATTATTGGGAAATGCAGTTCGCGATGCCTGGTATGCTAAGAATCCAACTACAAATGTTGCTGTGGTACCTGTGATCTACTTTACTTACAATTACTTGAAAGAAATGTGCCAACAAGCAGCACTTCAAAGAAGCATCAAAGATTTATCTTTCTGCAACAAGATACCAATACCAGGACAGTACTCTTCTGGTAAAAAGTATGGTTTAAGGAAGGCAAAGAATTACAAAGGAAAGCCTCATGATTCGCATGTGAGGGAGATAGAGTTCTTGGGAGCAATCATTGGAAATGGTAAAATAAAGCTCCAACCACATGTAATCAAGAAGATTGTGGAATTTAAGGAAGAAACCTTGAAAGAAAAAAAGGGATTAAGGTCTTGGTTAGGCATATTAAATTATGCTAGATCATATATACCTGGGCTTGGAAAGTTGCTAGCCCCTTTGTATGAAAAGACCAATCCCCATGGAGATAAAAGAATGAAGCAGTCAGATTGGGAGATTGTGCGACAAATTAAGGCTCAGGTTCAAAGGTTACCTGATATGGAAATCCCACCTAAAGATGCTTACATTGTTATTGAAACAGATGGTTGTGTGGAAGGATGGGGTGCCATCTGCAAATGGAAGAAAAAGAAGAATGACCCCAGATCATCTGAAAAAGTTTATGCATACGCTAGCAGAAAATTCAATCCAATAAAATCCACTATCGATGCAGAAATATATGCAGCTATGGAAGGACTTAAATCCTTCAAGCTGTATTATATTGGAAGGGAAGAAGCAATTCTCAGAACAGATTGTCAAGCTATCATTAGCTTTTACAACAAAACCACACAAAACAAACCATCAAGAGTTCGTTGGCTAAGCTTTGTAGACTTCTTAACAGGGACAGGAGTTAACATTAAGTTAGAACACATTGAAGGAAAACTTAATGTTTTAGCTGATAACTTATCAAGGTTAGTAACTGTTCTTTGTGCAGAAGGATGTCAAGAACAAGACCCAAATTCGATGACGGAACCCCTCAACCAGCTGGAATATATTTTCGCAGAGCTACAAACTGGGAAGAATATGGGTTACAATGTTTCCAAACAAGAAGAACAAACAGGGGAAGTCATGAGTTCACTACTGATTCAATGGAAGAATTCAAAAGATTGGCCCAAGAAAGCATGTTACCAGGACCAAGAAATTTGGATACAAGCTTCAAAGAAAGACAACAGATGCTTAACATCTTTCAAGACCAAAAACAAAGAGTCACAAATGAATTCGCAATACTGTTGGCCCAAGCCTACATTACAGTGGGAATCAATAGAGTCCATGAAAGCCCAAGAAACGAAGAATCCGAAGAATACTATAACAACTTGGCCCAGCTTAGAAAAATGGAAGCCCAATACAAAGTCCTTGAAGAAACCCGGTTCATATTCTAGAAGAAAGACGTAAGGCATGACGCATTTTAGTTCAATTATGGATATCAATCAGGGAAGCTAATGGTGGGCCTAGTCCACTACTCTTTGTTTGATTCCATCCACTTTAATAATGCGTCTATGTAAATTATTTTCAATAATGCACATTGAGTGCAACTAGGATTGATACGTGTGCGGCCAGAATGTAAAGTGGTAAAGTTGAAAGAGATGCCTATGGGGCCCAGAAAGCGCACCCGGTCTCTACTATTATCACTCTTAGGCCTATATATAGTATGTTTTACTTAGAGTTTCATCACGACGAGAAACACTCAATCTAATAATTCTCTAATATAGTTTGCAGTTTGAATTTTCTAGCTTTAATTCTCTGCACGATCCTACATATATACCACTTGTTTTTTTTTTAATCTACCACGCTTCCGCTAAGCATTAAAGCAATAGCCAGCTTTAGTTAAGCTCTGATACCATATATGTAGGATCTTGCAGAGAATTAAACCTGGCTCTGATACCATATAGTGGTAAATATGGTTAGAGCAAACATTCTTAAAGAAGCAGAAATTCCAGACGATTATCAGAGCTTAACTAAAGCTGGCTATTCTTTCTTTTGGCCATTTCTTCTTCAAATTCTTTTACCAGGTCCTCTTTTTCTTTTTCTTGGTATATACCTTTTCCTTTGAGATCTTCAATATCTTCTTCCATTTTCTCTGTAAGAGCCCTTTCTAACCTTTCATTTTCTAATTGCAAATGCATGCAATATAGTGTTAGTTCTCTAATCAGCTCATCCTTGTTCCCAAACACTTTCTTTTCTGGTGGGGCAGGTTTTACTTGAATCTTTAAGTAATGTTTTGCACACATAGGACATGCTATGAGTATGCATTTAGAGTATGTCAACAAAGTAGAATAAATCACATGGTACAAAGAAGACTACCAAATGTTCTAAGAAGTCATGGTTACAATAGGAGCTTGGAAAGTCAGACCATACAAAGCTTTGTTCAGTCTATATACCCAGTGAGGATGCTTCTCGTTGATGAAGCCTGTAGTCTGCTTAACATAAACTTCTTCTTCCAATGTTCCATTTAGGAACGCACTTTTGACATCCATCTGGAAGACCTTGAACTGCAGATGGGTTGCATAAGCCAGAAATATTCTGATGGCTTCAAGTCTTGCAACTGGAGCAAAAGTTTCATCAAAGTCAACGCCTTCTGCTTGACAATAACCCTGGGCAACTAATCTGGCCTTGTTTCTTACAACATGGCCATCTTCATCCATCTTGTTTCGGTAGACCCATCTTGTACCAATGGGTTCTTTCTTTAACCCTGGTGGACAAGGAACAAGCTCCCAAACATTGTTCCTTTCAAACTGGACGAGCTCTTCTTGCATAGCTTCCACCCAGCTTGGGTCTGCCATAGCCTCGTCAATCTTCTTTGGTTCAATTAGTGATAAGAAGGTGACGTTTAAGCATTGCTCACTGGTGGCTCTTCTAGTCAGAACCCCACTATTTAGATCTCCCACAATTTGTTCAATTGGATGTGCTCGAGTCCATCTAGTGTATTGACTAGGCTGGTGAACTACAATATCAGTGCAAGTCACCTGGCGATCTTCTTCAGTTGCAGCAGCTTCTGGAGGAGGATCTGTCCAAACTACTTCTACATCCTCATCAGAGTCAATGAGGTCATGATTTGCATCACGAAATTCTTCATTAAAAGGCATTTCTTGAAGAATTGGAGAAGTTAGAGTTTGAACTGGTGCTGATATTGGAGTGGCACGTACATCAGATCCAATCACCAATTCCTGTGGTAAATTGAAATTGATGGAGGGATAGAATGATATGTCACTGGTGGTGCTCTTCTTCTTAACTGGTTCCAATTTGTTGTAACTGGAAACATCTTTTGGTGAAACAACTGACTGATGAACTTGGTCAGTTTCGCCAAAATTTATTGGAATGACTGGAGAAATATCAAGGCTTGGTCCCTTGTTGATTGCTTCAGTTGATTCATCGAATGTGACATGAATTGTCTCATGAACCTTTTGGAGTCTATAATTATAAACTCTAAAGGCCTTTTGAATATCCGAATAACCTAAAAATACCCCTTCATCAGCTTTTGCATCAAACTTTCCAAGCTGACTGGAATCGTTTAAAATATAAACTGGACAACCAAATACATGAAAATATCCAATATTTGGTTTGCGATTCCTGAGTACTTCATAGGCAGTCTTCTTATGTCTCTTGATGTAGACTGACCGGTTTTGGGTGTGACAAGCAGTTGCAACTGCTTCAGCCCAGAAATTGGTGGGAAGACCTGATTCAGATAGCATACTTCTGGCTGCTTCTATCAGTGTGCGATTCTTTCTTTCCACAACTCCATTCTGCTCTGGAGAGTGTGCTGATGAGAAGTTTTGAGAGATGCTAGTGTCATTGCAAAATATTTCAAGTACCTTATTTTGAAATTCAGTACCATTATCACTTCGCAACTGACAGACTTTTCGAGTATACTTGAGTTCAATTCTTTTGATGAGAGAGATGATTTCAGTAGGTGCATCACTTTTGGATCTGAGGAATACCACCCAACAGTATCTGGTGAATTCATCGACCACAACTAGAGTGTACTTCTTTCCAGCTCTAGTTTGAACATTCACTGGACCAAAGAGATCCATATGTAGCATGTGAAGAGGTTCAGTGATGCTAAAGTTTTGCCTAGTTTTGAAACTGACCCTTTTCTGCTTGCCCATCTCATACCCTGGACATGGCTTTTCTTTATTAAAAGAAATTTGAGGTATCCTATCAACCATTTATTTGCGAGACAACTTGTTAATATTTTTGAAATTAAGATGGGATAATCTTTTATGCCACAGCCAGTTGGTGTCCTCATCAGCCTTGGTATAGAAGCACTGCTCTGGAGAGTGTGCTGATGAGAAGTTTTGAGAGATGCCAGTGTCATTGCAAAATATTTCAAGTACCTTATTTTGAAATTCAGTACCATTATCACTTCGCAACTGACAGACTTTTCGAGTATACTTGAGTTCAATTCTTTTGATGAGAGAGATGATTTCAGTAGGTGCATCACTTTTGGATCTGAGGAATACCACCCAACAGTATCTGGTGAATTCATCGACCACAACTAGAGTGTACTTCTTTCCAGCTCTAGTTTGAACATTCACTGGACCAAAGAGATCCATATGTAGCATGTGAAGAGGTTCAGTGATGCTAAAGTTTTGCCTAGTTTTGAAACTGACCCTTTTCTGCTTGCCCATCTCATACCCTGGACATGGCTTTTCTTTATTAAAAGAAATTTGAGGTATCCTATCAACCATTTATTTGCGAGACAACTTGTTAATATTTTTGAAATTAAGATGGGATAATCTTTTATGCCACAGCCAGTTGGTGTCCTCATCAGCCTTGGTATAGAAGCACTGCTCTGGAGAGTGTGCTGATGAGAAGTTTTGAGAGATGCCAGTGTCATTGCAAAATATTTCAAGTACCTTATTTTGAAATTCAGTACCATTATCACTTCGCAACTGACAGACTTTTCGAGTATACTTGAGTTCAATTCTTTTGATGAGAGAGATGATTTCAGTAGGTGCATCACTTTTGGATCTGAGGAATACCACCCAACAGTATCTGGTGAATTCATCGACCACAACTAGAGTGTACTTCTTTCCAGCTCTAGTTTGAACATTCACTGGACCAAAGAGATCCATATGTAGCATGTGAAGAGGTTCAGTGATGCTAAAGTTTTGCCTAGTTTTGAAACTGACCCTTTTCTGCTTGCCCATCTCATACCCTGGACATGGCTTTTCTTTATTAAAAGAAATTTGAGGTATCCTATCAACCATTTATTTGCGAGACAACTTGTTAATATTTTTGAAATTAAGATGGGATAATCTTTTATGCCACAGCCAGTTGGTGTCCTCATCAGCCTTGGTATAGAAGCACTGCTCTTTTGGAGCAGGCTCCATATCCATGATGTACACATTACCTTTTCTTGGTGCAACCATCACTACTTTCCAATCCTTGTTAAATATGGTGCCTTGAGCAATATCGAACAAAACTTTGTAGCCATCATCACAAAGTTGGCTTACACTGATCAGGTTGTATTTCAAACCATTCATAAATGCAACTCTCTTGAATTCGACCTGTCCGTTATTGAGTACACCATATCCTTCAGTCTTTCCACTTTGATCATTACCAAACGTCACTGTCGGTCCTTCTTGGACAGTGAACTCTTCAAGCAGGGGCTTAAATCTGGTCATAGTCCGGCCAGCAGCGCTGTCCAGATACCAGATATTCTTTTTTCGATCGCCCTGCACACTCACAAAAATCATCAGTTATTTTTGTGAACCCATCTTTTCTTGATGGGTTCACTGGACTTCTCTATAGAAGTCACAGTTGATTGTTGTGGAGGTAAACTGAAGACTACATCTGGATCTTTTTCACCAGATCCAGGAGCAGGAGTAAAAACGATTGGTATTTGATACTTACTCCCCTTTTTCTTATCAGATTTAGTTCCAGATGGAACATTCTTTTGTCTAGGTTTTGAATGGGGTTTAATATTTTGTTTAAAAACTGGAGGTGATGAACCTCCTTCCAGATTTTTAATCCGGGCAGTACAACTCTGAACCTGTCGAGACAAAAGTTGGAGTTGACTTTCCAGTTTAAACAAAATATTGTTTTCATCAGGCTGCTGAACCTTGGACCTTAGTTCAGCTGTTTTAGTCTTTTGGGTCTTGGGCTCCTTAGACTTTTGAGGTAAAGGCTTGTTACCAGTGGCCTTTTTAACTGGAGCTTTAGCCTGTTTGGCTCCAGGTTTAACCTCAATGGGGGTGGTCTCAATGGGTTCAGTTTCAACAGCTTCAGGTTGATCATAAGAAGTTTCAACCCTGAGAGCTGGAGGCAATGCATGAAGATCTGGTATGAGAGCTGCCATCTCCAGATCTCCAGATTTCCATGCATTCTTCTGGGCATCAATAGTTCTAGAAAATGCATCATAGTTCTTTCCAGATGCTTTTACCCATGACTTGATAATCATTTGTTCTTTTTCAAGATCAGAAAATAATTTTTGATTATCAAGTTCCAAAGCCTCAATTTTTAAAACTGACTCCTTGAGAGCCAACTGGACACTTTGTAAATCATTCAGTTGTGGCTTAACATTGTTTAGTTCAATTAAGATAGTGTCAAGATATCTTTCACTATCTGCTCTAACAGTTTCCACAAAAGCCAAATCGCCACTTAATGATTCAGCAAGGTCCAGTTTCAGTTCTAGGTCAACTTGGTTGTCATAATCACATACCTTCTTCAAAATGATGTCCACCCATCTTCCAGTGATGACATCTTCTTTTGCCACGTGCTGCTGTTGATCTTCCAAGGCCATGAAACACATGTCCCTTTCCTCTTCTTCGTCAGCTGATGAGTCATCAGAGTACTCCCATTTTCCCTCAGTTTGTGCCATTAAGCACTGATCCTTTTCCTTTTCATGGACAGGAGGGCAATCTGGGCCTTAAGCTTCTTATATTTAGCTTTGTAGCTATCATCAGACCGATTGAAATTAGGGACAGGGGGACCAGTTTGGTGGTTCATCTGACTAGATCTGCATTCCTTCATAAAATGACCTTTCTTACCGCATTTATAGCAGGTAAGATTGGTTTTATCCAGAGAGCTGGAGCTGGAAGCATTGTTTGGCCCATTAAATCTTTTAGATTTATGCTTAAACTTGTTAAAGGTTTTAGCAATCATGGCTACCAGATCATCATCGTCAGTTTCATCACAACCATCACTGATTTCAGTGGTCAGGCCAGAGTTCAAGAAACTGTTTAACATCTCCTTCATTGAGTGTGCCTGGACACTCTCTACAAACATTAAAGCAGCACAAGGTCGCTCAGTTACACTAACAACCTTGGGACTATGGGCATGGTTCATGGCATCCTGCTCAGCCACCAGTCTTGCAGCATTGTTATCTTCAGTAAATCTGAAGGCTCCATAGAGCGATGCAAGAGTATGGCTGTGCAGGGTTTTACCTTGTCTTAAGACAAGAACCATATTTTCCCATTTGGAAGGAAGAATATCACAAAACTTCTCAAGAAGAATATCCTTATCCTTCTCTACACCCAAGCCTCTCAGCTGATTAATGAGGCTAGAAAATCTGGTGTATGTACCAGTTAGACTTTCATTTGGCAGAGCAAAGAAGGATTCATACTTCTTGTTCAAGGCAACTTTTCTGGTGACAATAGTGTCATCACCTCCTTCAAACTGAATAACTAATTCATCCCACATTGACTTTGCACTAGAGAACAACACAAGTGTTGGAATTAGATCTTCAGGGACAGATCCAAGTATCATGTTCTTGAGTCTGGTGTCCAGATCTACAAGTCTACGATCCTCATCAGACCAATGGTCTTCGAGCTTTTCTCTTGAACCTCTTCTTCCAGTTGGATCTAGAAGAGGACTTACCCCAAGAGACATGGGTATATATGGTCCATCCTTAAGGATTTTCAACATATACCTCTCTATCCCACCAAAGTGCAAAAGTATTCTGGCCTTCCATGTACCAAAGGTCTCACTATTTCCATCAAATTTTGGAACAGGAGTGTTAGAATAATGTACATGGACGTGATTTGGGGCAGTAGGAGGAGGAGGGTTTGTATTAACATTTTGAAAAGGTGGTGCATTAGTATTCAAAGGGTTTTCACCTTGACCAGAACCATCTCCACCTTCAGTAGTAGACATCTAAGCAGATCTAGGCAAGTTTATTAGCCTTCTGCTCTGATGCCACTTGTAAGTCCCAACTCAATAGATGGTACTACCTGAAGACACCTCTATGTCGATGGTGGAGTTACTTTGCAATATAAGCACTGAACTGGAGACGACCAGTTACAGGAGTATATACCAAGTTCTAGATAGATTACTTATTAAGTGACAATAAGTAAAGAACAATGCAATAATACAAAATACTTGTAAAGTAAATTGGTGAGACAATATGTAATTTTCAAGTGTAATTTATTTATTAACTTTAAATAAATTACAAGGTTGTTGCGGACCCAAGATAATACAAAGTATGTAAATATCCTAACAACCTATGAACTACAATTGATCTACACTTGGAATTTCTCTAAACAATCGAAACACTTAAAGTTGTGAAATGTTCCTTTTTGTGATTGAGAGAATATTGCACAAGTTCACCAAGAATATTGCAGGTATGCAAAGTGTGAATTCTTTCGAAGTGTGTTCGAAGAAGTAATATTCTTGGTGTGCAATGACTTGTATTTATAGGCAAAGTTAACATTGTGATGTTAACTTTGGCCGTACAAATATGGTTGAGAGCATTTAAGGAATAGCATTTAATTCCTTAAAATGATGTGTAAAGTTGCAGAATAAAGCAACTTTATTCAACCAGTTTTATGTACCTTTTTGTACTTAAATAATAAGATAAATCTTATTATCCGGGTAAAAGCACATAAAGCATAAAAGTCAATTCCTCGTAATCAGTGTAAAGCTTTGTAAGAGCTTTCCACTGACGGTCTCCAGTTTGTAACTGACTAGAATGTCAACTGGGCTTCGCTGCCATTGCCATTCTCTATCTTCCACTTGTTGTCTTCGACTCCAACTGGAAGGATTCTTCAACTGGTGAGTTCTCAACTAGAGGAAGTCTTCAGTTGCATTAACTGTACGATGCAACTGGACTTCAATATATTTCTGGACAAATCTTCTTGGTCTCCAGTTTCACTGGGTCTCCAGGTGCAACTGGAGACTGGCCAGTTTCACTGAAACTGGTCCTAACAACCCCCACAATAATTCATTTCAGCCTTTACTTCTTCACATTCCTTCATTTACTTTCCAATCACCAAATCGCTTCATTTCTCTCTCTTCTCAATAAATCAAGAACCCTAATTCCCAAATACTACTCCGTTTCAATTTTCCCTTGTAGTAAAATGGCACCTAAGTCATCCCGCGGCAGAGATGTAAACCTGCTTTCTGTCCCATATGCTCCAACTACAGATGTAAAACATGCATCTGGTGCCCCATCATACCCAAAATTGATTAAATTAAATCCAAACAATCCGATGGCTAAGTCTGATAGGACAACAAGGGGCCGATACACTCATCGGAAGAATCCAAAAATTCTTAAGGGATTCTCCCACCGGCCCAACCTTCTCTGCAAACCCACGCAAGATGTTTCACGACTACTTGTGTGAGTTTTGGTACACTGCCAAACTTAATGACAACTGTTCAGCCATCACCTTCACACTCAAAAGTGGAACAGTCAATTGTACCATCATTGCAGAGACATTGAGGGATGCCCTAAACCTCAACTACTTGAGACATGGAGAATCTTATGTAGTACTCCCTCAAAATATAAATTTTCGTCAAACACTCCTTGAAATGGGACACACTAAGTGTACGGAAAATGGCGTCCTAAAGAGAAAAGGAGCCATGACGATGAACGGCTTCACACCATCCTGGGGGTACTTTTTCATACATCTTCTTGAGAGTATGGGTGGGAGCTCTGGTGGTTTGGACCAGATTAACTCCTCACAAGCAGAGATGGCATACTGCTTGTGGAACGGATTGAGAGTAGACTTTGCTGATATACTTTTCAGAAGTCTGGTGCAGAAACTGAAGGGCACCAGGGGACTATGTATCCCTTTCTCCAAGTATCTCTCTCTCTGTTTTAAACTTATCTTGGGCAGTGAAGCTTATAAAAATACAACTTCACCATTCACTGTCCCAGATTTGTTAAGGAATCTTGACTCTTTTGAATCTGAAACTGGAGAGGTTGAGATTCCTGATCGAATGCGGCTGGCATTCGCTAAAACTGATGCACCAATACCAGGTGAGTCAGAAAGGAAACTGGGCGGGCCTCAAAATAATGAGGGACCCACCGGTTTGTCCTCTGGCACAATGACAGTTGTTGGGCCTGAACAACAGCCAAACCCCGCTAGTTTCAACCCGTCAGTTCCTACAGATGCAACTGGAGTCCTCCAAACAGGTCCTCCAGTTATACAAAAGGCTCCTCGAACCCGACGTCCTAGGATTCAGTCAGCACGCTTATACAAAAGGCTCCTCGAACCCGACGTCCTAGGATTCAGTCAGCATGAGCCACTGATATTAGTACCCAAGCCAACCCCTTAGTATCCTCCCAACAGGATGCTGAGGAAAGTCAAAGGGAAAACTTGCAAGCAACCACTTCCGCAATTTCTGTAGGAGGAAGTGGTGAAGAGCCAACTGGGTCAGCCCAACCCAAAGTAGAGTTAGAGTCTGCACAACAAAGTGTCGATGGCCAAAATTCTAACACTACTAATGCACGAACTGATGAAGTCTCTGGCCAGTCACAAATGGAGACTGAGGTTCCAAACTCTTCAGCCAATGAAGTTATGACTGAGGATAGAGCAGCTATAACTGAGGCAACCCAGTGACCTCTATTCCTGGTGATGATGTCACCACGACTGAGCCAACAACTGATGTTACTCTTCAGGAAACTGGCCAAGTACATCAGGAGACTGGACATGAAGTTCAGCCACCTGAAACATTCATGGATCTGGACATGGATGTTGATGAAGGTGAAATCCAGATAGAGTCTTCGGACTATGAAGGAACAGCTTTTGGCATAGAGATTCTTGATTCTTCTGTACAAGATCAAGACCCTTCATCTCTTGTCACGCCTCCAGATGCTTCCATTTCACTTTCACCATCATTACAAAGAATACCACATACTTCTCCACCATCATTATCATCATTATTTGTGTCTAGAAATAGACACATGCCACCACCACCGCCGCCGTTGGACACACCTGAGCATTCTCAGCATGTCCAACACATTGATCTCTCTACACGTCCTTTTTCTTTTCCAACTCCTGGTTCTCTTTCTATTTCTTCAACTACTGAGTTATTAACTGAGGAGGTTTCCCTTGATGTGCCTCCTCCAGTTGCTGCAGTAGTACCTGCTGCTGGTCCAGTGACACCTTCCCCTTCGTCACTGGATAGTCAATTTGTCTCCTTCCAAGCCGACATCCGAAACCTTATTCAAAGGGTGGAGGATGTTCAGAAGACAATTGACAAAAATGCCAAGTCCATCTCCAGATACAACAAGGATAATATTACAAATTCAAAGGTTGTTGACCTTGGGATAAACAAGTTCGCAGTTAATGAGGACTTTGGTGTTTAACAAGCTAAATGAGTTGGTCACTGGCTGCAACAATCTGTCCAGATCTCTAAAGGATGGTTGGTCACTGGCTGCAACAATCTGTCCAGATCTCTAAAGGAAGCCTTTGACCTTACTCAAACAAAAGTCACCACTTCAATCTCCAACTTGCTGGGTAACACTGTAAGATCATCTGAAGTTGATTTGAAGGAGATTGAAAGACAGGTCAAGGAAATAGTTGAAAGACCTGGTCTAAATGTGACTGAGCTTGGGCAGCAGATGGCAACTTCAGTTAGACAAAAGATAGAAGATACTTTGGCTGCCAGGGAGGCACTATTGATTGAAAAGGTGATGTCTGAGATCACCAAGATTGCACCTCCTCAGGTTGATCTGGTCCCATTCACTCTTGAGATCAACCAGTTGAGGGGAAGTATAAATGCCCTGAACACCCAAGTATCTGCTCACACAACGTCGATTGACAAACTTGTCACTGAAGTTGCACGTCTGAAAGAAAAGGAAGAGAAAGAAAAAGAAAGTGTGAATGATGGTCTCTCTCCAGATGATGCTAAACTGTTGGAAGAATTAAAAATTGGTCAGGCACAAGTTGCAGCCAATGTGCTGACCCAGTCAAGGGAGACCAACCATCTATGGCGATCTTTCAGGATGATGTGCACTATCTTTAAAGAGTGCAAGGACATGTAATCATGGCAGCCTCTTGACTGGTTGCCATTCAGTAATGCTGATTGGGAAGTTATCAGGACAGGTCTAGATGCTGCCAAGGGGGAAAGAAGTGCAGTCCTTGCACCAACTTCAACTGAAGGTGCTTCATCTGAAAGGCCAATTGTGGTAGTTGCCAGTACTGATGCTGGTCAGCAGGTGATAGAACAGTTTGATGATGTTAATGAAAGAGGGAATGTTGACAAAGGTAAGGGCAAAGCAACTGATGAAACTGCCCAGCTGGCCACTGACACACATGAGAAAGCAACTAGTACTGAATCCAGTGTGCTTGAAACTGGCAATGTGGATAAACTCCCTCCAGTGACAGAAAGTGACTCAAGAACACTGGCGGCAATTGGTCATGCATTAAAAGAAAGAAAAAGAAAAAAAGACCAAAGGCTGGCCAGGGAACAAATTAAAGACTTAGGAGTCCTTGATGCATAAGATGCTGGTTTGTTGGGCATCTCACTGGAACAATATGCCAGAATAAAGAATGATCAAAGAATCATGGGTGCTATAATGGAAAGACTGGATATTGAACTGGATAGGGATTATCCAGATGATGAAGTATCTTTCGATGCCAAGACTATTAATGTGTCAGTGGAGAAGGCTAGAGAAATTAGGGCTGGTGGGATTCAACGAAGACTTGAAAATATCCAAAAGATTGTGAAAAAAGTGTTGAATCCACCAAGAAGGTCCCCTCAACCTAAAAGAAAACCATTGCCCAGAGATGCTGATCTAAGAACCTTTGTTGAACCAACTGGAGAGGTGTCAAATGAAGATATAAAGGCTGCTGTGCATTCTGCCCTATCTGGATCTGTCAAGATTGCCAATGAATCTGAAGCCAGAGCCTATTATTCTTCAATAATGGCTAAAAGAAAACACAATGGCAAGATAAATGGTGTAAGTGTTATTGTGAAGCCAGGAACCAAGGTCTTTAGAGTGTAAGTCAGTTACACTAGAGGGCCACTAGTGACAACTGAAGACCCATCAGTTCTTTAGTATGGGTTCAGTGAATGGGTTGAGATGGTCGACTTTTTGGAAGCCAAAGAGACCAAGAACAGGTTTGAGAAAGCATGGATCAATTTGTAAAGGGCAAGATCCAACATAAAGAAAATTTGGAGAATAAGCTACATATTGATCCTGAAGATACCCAGCCAATTGGTTCTTTGAACAAGAGAATGAGAACTGGCGAAGGGCCATCTGTATAAGTTCTTCTTCCAGTTATCTACTAGTAATTTTATTTTGCAATCTTGTAACTTATGTAAATTTTCATTTCCTTGTATAAATGAAGTTGCCAGATTGTAACCACAAAATAGATGACAGATTAAATCTAACAAACTCAAAAGAAAAACCCAGGGCATTTAATGATCTAAAAAAATGCCTTGGAAAATTAGATAGATTTAGTCAAAAAGTCTTCAGTTCATACTGTATAGATACAAGAACTTGAAAAGACTTGGCAATATTTCAAGACAAATAGGGGGAATTTGTTAGGACCAGTTTACTGGTAAACTGGCCAGTCTCCAGTTGCACTGGAGACCAGAAGATTTGTCCAGAAATATTAGAAGTCCAGTTGCAAGTGTACAGTTAATGCAACTGAAGACTTTCTCCAGTTGAGATCTGACCAAGACCTGAAGCATTCCAATTGAAGTCGAAGACAACAAGTGGAAGATAGAGAATGACAATGGCAGCGAAGCCCAGTTGGCATTCTAATCAGATCAAAACTGGAGATTGTCAGTTTAAAACATTTACAACGCTTTACACTGATTACGAGGAAGACTTTTTTGCTTCATGTACCTTTATCCGGATAATATCATTTATCTATGTATAAAGTACAAAAGTACATAAAACAGGTTGGATAAAGTGACTTTATGTCATAC
>CM067168.1:54365376-54525176 GCA_034093135.1 Erigeron breviscapus | reverse complement strand
CTTCCTTTGGAAACTAAGCATGGACTGAGGAATATTTACCTCATTTGGTGGAGATCTAAGGTTGGTCAGTTCACGCATATACTCACACACAGAAAAGTGAGTAGTTTCAAAGTCATACTGGTCACCTAGAGCTCTTTTGAAAATAAGTGAAAGGAAACGAATATATGGAACAAATGCTTTTCTACCTTTCACCTTAAGACGCTCTACCAGATCATCAAATAGAATCTGAGCGAAATCCACTCTGTACCCGAACCAGAGGCAGTAGGCAATCTGGAGATGTGTTTGATTTATCTGGTCAAGTCCTCCAGAACTGCCTCCCAAGCATTCAACTATGTGAGTGAAGAAAAATCTCCATGAGTCTGTCAGCCTGCTCATGTAGACTGTTCCCTTTCTGGATAGCTGACCATGCTCATCCAAAATATCTGTGTGCCCCATCAATCTGCACACTTCTCTTGTATTTATGCCAGAGGGAAGTTCAATCGGCATCTCATTCTGTTCAAAATAGTTCAATTGAAGAACAGACCTGAGTGTATCCACAGTGAAAGCCAAGGATCTGGTACCTTGCTTAAGAGAATAGGAAATTGAGGAAGTTGTATCATCATACACTGCAGTGTACCAGAATTCACAGAGATAATCGTGATACATCTTCCCAGGATTTAGGGTTAATGCACCATAAAGAGGGCATGAGAGAAAAAAGGTATTTAATCTCCCAATAATGGATTGGGCATTATGAACACTGGAAAGTGAGAGTCTGGCCATCCAGTTATTCATGTTTATTCTTATTGCCTTTGCCTCTAATGAAATATGAGGTGCCCTAACAATATTGGCAACCGGAGCATATTCTGCAGCAAGCAGATTTTTCGGTGAATTAGATTGTCTTGGTGCCATTTTTGTTTGATAGATTGATGATATGAAGATGAAATTGAAGAATTTAGGGTTTTGATGAAGATTTAATGAATTGAAGTAAATATGAGAGATTTATGATTGTGAATTGAATGAAAAAGAAATAAATGAAGGAATTTGAAGGATTTGGGAGTAAATATGTTCGAAGTAAATGCTTATGAAAGTGAAAGTGAGTATTTATATAGGAGAGAGAATGTGGAACTCAAACGGTTAATTTGAAATTATCAAATATAATTTTGATCGGGTTCTGAGATCCGCATTAAATACATCACATCACACATAAATGTGTGACGGTTTACAGCCCACAAACAGTATCAAGTTGCACTTTTTGTCTTCCCAAGGTAAAAATACCATCATTTCTTTGAAAATTTACATGCCACGTAGGATAATAAGATAAATATCAAGATAAATATCTTTTCAAAAGATTTTGCATACGTGGCACGCACAATGACCAAGTATAAAAAGTATTATGACTGACATATCAGTACATCTGGAGGTTGACTGGACACTCCAGTATCACTGGTGGATTAGTCCAGTGAAGCATGTACTGATGGTACACTGGAGGGACACTCCAGTAAGTACCAGTGAAGACCATTTGAAAGAGACTGGTAACCTCAAACATGCACGTCAACTAATACAGACAAATGAGAGGGACACATTTACAAGGAGACAAAAAGTCACCTCAAACATGCACTTCAACCTATCTAATTACCAGTGAGAGGGACACATTTACAAGGTACCAGTAATATTTTCTGGAAAATTTGTCCAGTGAGAAAATAAATTAATAAATTCCCCCTAAACTTAAAACATTTTTAAGAACAAAAATATATCTTTCAAAGTCTTTCCCCCTGGAATGTTGATCCAGAAATCTATTAATGCAAAGATAGTACACTAAGGCGTTCGATATCTAAACAGTCATAGATTTATAAATCTGTTAAATCAAGGATCCCTAGTAGTACACAAGGCGTTCAATACCAAGGTTCCAGATTTAAGGGTTTAACATTCCCAACTCACCAACAAGATATTCAAAAGTTTTGACATCCAGAGGTTTAGTAAAAATGTCAGCGAGTTGTTTGTCAGTGGAATAAAATGGAGTTCAATGTTGCCTTTCACAATATTATCACGAATGAAGTGATACCTGAGATCAATGTGCTTCGTCTTAGAGTGCATGACTGGATTGTTCGAGATAGCAATGGCACTGGTATTATCACAAAGATTGGAGTCTTTGAATACTTAATACCATAATCAAGCAACTGGTTCTTCATCCAGAGTATCTGAGCACAACAACTGGCTGCAGACACGTATTCAGCTTCAGCAGTAGACAATGAAACTGAAGTTTGCTTTTTACTGGTCCAGCTGACCAGTTTGCCACCAAGGAAATGACATCCACCAGTAGTGGATTTCCTGTCTATCTTACAACCTGCATGATCTGAATCTGAATAACCCATTAGATCCATGCCTGAGCCTTTGGGATACCAAAGACCCAAACTGGGGACACCCTTAAGGTACTTCAGTATGCACTTTACAGCAAGCATATGAGAGTCTTTTGGATTAGACTGATATCTGGCACATAAACATGTTGAAAACATAATATCTGGTCTACTGGCAGTTAAATACATCAGTGAACCAACCATGCCTCTATAGACAGTGGTGTTTACTGGTTTACCATCTGGATCTGAGTCCAGTGTTAATGGTGCAGAAATTGGAGTGGGTTTAGATGGTGAAGAGTTCATATCATATTTCTTTAAAAGATCTCTAACATATTTTTCCTGATTAATAAAAATACCATCTCTGGTCTGTTTAATCTGGAGTCCAAGAAAATACGTTAATTCACCCATCAAACTCATTTCATATTCAGTTGACATTATTTTCAAAAATTTCTTGCACATTTTATCATCAGTAGACCCAAAAATAATATCATCAACATAAATTTGTACCATCAACAGATTACCTTTTTCATGAAGAATAAATAAGGTATTGTCAATTGCACCTCTTTTGAAACCATTTTTCAATAAATGTTTAGTCAGAGTATCATACCAGGCACGTGGGGCTTGTCTGAGGCCATAAAGCGCTTTGTCCAGACGATATACCCAATGTGGATGCTTTTCGTCAATGAAACCTGGTGGTTGTCTGACATAAACTTCTTCTTCAAGTTTTCCATTCAAAAATGCACTCTTTACATCCATCTGGTAGACCTTGAACTGATGATGAGCAGCGAATGCTAAAAATATTCTGATCGCTTCAAGTCTAGCCACTAGAGCAAATGATTCATCAAAATCGACATCTGACTGGCAATAGCCTTGTGCTACCAGTCTGGCCTTGTTTCTGATTACGTGGCCATCTTCATCTACCTTGTTCCTGAAGACCCATCTGGTTCCAATTGGTTCTTTCTTTCCAACTGGGAAAGGAACCAGGTACCAAACCTTGTTCCTTTCAAACTGGTGAAGCTCTTATTGCATAGCAGTCACCCAGTTTGGATCTTCCATAGCCTCGTCAATCTTCTTTGGTTCTATCAGTGATAAGAAACTTACATATAAGCATTGATCACTGGAGGCTCTTCTGGTCAGAACTCCACGACTGGAGTCACCTATGATCTGATCAATAGGATGAGCTTTTGTCCATCTGGAGTATTGACCAGGATTGTTACTGACAACAATATCAGTGCAAGAATTCAGTTGAGTCTCCTCTGGTGTTGCTTCAAGAGGAGGATCTTGCCAGACTACTTCAGCATCTTCATCTGAGTCATTCAAATCACGATTTGCATCATGAAATTCTTCCATTGAAGGCATTTCTTGAAGTACTGGTTCAGTTTCAACTGGGACTGATACTGGGGGCGTAGTACGCACATCTGATCCAATAATAATTTCAGAGGGTAGTTTGAAAATAATTGAAGGATAGAATGGAGTACCACTGGAGAGTTTCTTATTCTGAACAGGTTCCAGATCAGGATGACTGGAAACTATGTCTTCTGAATCTTCTTTATTGTAGTTGATAGGATCAGATTCATAGAAGACAATTGGAGTTACTGGGGGAGTATCAAGGGCTGGCTTTTTATTGATTGCAGCATTTGATTCATCAAATGTGACATGAATTGACTCATGGACCTTCTCCAGTCTCTTGTTGAAGACTCTGAAGGCCTTGCGAATGGCTGAATATCCTAAGAAATATCCTTCATCAGCTTTGGCATCAAATTTTCCTAACTGACTGGAGTCGTTTAGGATGTAAACTGGACATCCAAAAACGTGAAAATAACCAATATTTGGTTTTCTATTTCTTAATATTTCATAGGATGTCTTCTTGTGTTGCTTCACATACACTGATCGATTCTGGGTGTGGCAAGCAGTTGCAATTGCTTCAGCCCAGATTCTATCAGCGTTCGATTCTTCCTTTCCACCACTCCATTCTGTTCTGGAGAGCGGACTGATGAGAAATTCTGGGAGATGCCAGTGTCAGTACAGAATGACTCCAGAGTTGCATTCTGGAATTCTGTTCCATTGTCACTTCTTAACTGACACACCTTTCGACTGTACTTGAGCTCAATTTGCTTGATAAGACTGATGATTTCAGCAACAGCTTCACTTTTAGACCTGAGAAAGATAACCCAACAATATCTGGAAAATTCATCTACGATCACCAGGGTGTATCTTTTTCCAGCACGAGTCTGAACATTCACTGGACCAAAGAGGTCCATATGAAGCATATGAAGTGGTTCAGATATGCTGAAATTCTGTCTGGTCTTGAAACTGGTACGTTTCTGCTTACCCATCTCACATCCTGGACATGGCCTTTCCTTTTTGAAGGAAACTGAAGGTATCCCATCTGCTAGTTGTTTTCTAGACAACTTATTAATATTTTTGAAATTTAAATGGGATAACCTTTTGTGCCATAACCAGTTTGTGTCTTCATCATCTTGAGTATAGAAACACTGCTCTGAAGGAGAGCTTTCCATATCCATCACGTACACATTCCCTCTTCTGGGAGCAATCAATACTACCTTCCAGTCCTTGTTGAATACGATACCCTGAGCAATATTGAATAGAACTTGATAGCCATCATCACATAGTTGACTTACACTGATCAGGTTATATTTCAAACCATTCACAAATGCAACTCGTCTGAACTTGACTTGTCCATTGTTCATAACACCATATCCCTCAGTTTTTCCACAACCATCATTTCCAAAAGTAATGGAGGGTCCATCAGAAATGATGAATTCCTCCAGCAGGGTCTTACATCCGGTCATCGTCCTGCCAGCTGCACTGTCAAGATACCAGATATATTTCTTTCGATCGCCTTGCACATCCACCAGATATATCAATTAGATTTTGGAACCCATCGACTGATGGGTTCACTGGACCCTCCCTTATAGGTCCCTGGAGGTATCTGGTTGAGTTCACTTTCTTCAACAGTAGTCTTAGTTGAAAAGACTACTGGGTTGATAGTTTTGAAACCTTTTTCTTTTTCTCAACTGGAGAAATATATTTATCTTTCTTGGAAAAAGGTTTGGTATTTTGTCTAGGGCCAGATGAAGTACCCTCAATAAAGTTTAATCTTGCATTAAAACTTTGAAATTGACGAGTCAGTAGTTGAAACTGGCTCTCTAACCTTGACAAAACATTTTCATCAGATGATACCTGAGCCTTTCCAGTTGACTGGGCTCGAGGCTTAGGTAGGGGATTGGTCTGAGGCAAAGGTTTCTTCAGATTGACCTTTTTAACTGGAGCAGTCATCTGGAATGCTCCAGTCTTAACCTCTGGGGATTGAACTGGGAAATATTGGCCTTGGGAGTTACAGGCTCATCATAAATGGTAATGGGCCTGAATCCCTCTGGTAACCGATCAATTACTGGTATTAATGATGCAACATGAGTATTTCCATCTAAATAAGCACGTTTTTGTGTGGGAAATTGATTTACTCCAGCATCATATGACTTTCTGGTTTCAAGCCATGATTTAATCACCAGTTTTTCCTTTTTCTAAAATGACTTCAAGATCTTGTTTTTCTTGAATCAGTTGTTCAGTTACCAGAACCTGGGCTTGAAATGCCAGTTCAATATTTCTTTCATTTACTTCCCAATCATCTAAATTGCTTCATTTCTCTCTCTGCTTCATAAATCAAGAACCCTAATTCCTAAATTTCAATTTCATTTTCCAATGGCACCTAAATCATCCCGTTCAAGAGATGTAAATCTCTTAACTGTCCCATATGCTCCTTCACCAGATGTCAAACAGGCACCTGGTGATCCTAGTAACACTTCGCTCATCAAACTCAATCCAAATAATCCGATGGCGAGTTTACAAGGAACTCAAGGGTCCAATACCCTTATTGGAAGAATTCAAAAATTTTTGAAGGATTCTCCAATTGGACCCTCATTCTCTCTAAACCCACGCAAGATGTTTCACGACTACTTGTGTGAGTTTTGGTACACTGCTACTCTTTCTTCTGATTGTTCTTCCATCACTTTCACATTAAAAGGTGGAACAATCCAGTGTACCTTATCCGCTGATGTGTTGAGGGATGCCTTACACCTCAACTACTGGAGAGAGGGTGAATCTCCAGTTGTCTTACCCCCAAACATTAATTTCCGCCAGGTCCTCCTTGAAATGGGACATAAGGAGTGCCTGGAGAAAGGGGTTTTGAAGACGAAAGGTGCGATGACCATGAAGGGTCTTACACCTTCATGGAGGTATTTCTTCATCCACCTGGTGGAGAGTATGGGTGGGAGTTCTGGTGGTCTTGACCAGATTAACTCCGCACAAGCAGAGATGGCATACTGCTTGTGGAATGGATTGAGAGTAGACTTTGCTGATATCCTGTTTAGAAGCCTGGTACAAAAACTGAAGGGCACCAGGGGACTTTGTATCCCCTTCTCAAGGTTTCTCTCTCTTTGCTTTTTACAAATTCTGGGCAGTGAAGCATATTTAAGCACAGATTCACCATACACCGTGCCAGATTTGTTGAGGAATTTAGACTCTCTAGTATCTGAAGCTGGAGAGGTCGAGATTCCAGATCGAATGCAACTGGCATTCGCCAAAACTGATGCACCAATTCAAGGTGAGTCAGAAAGACAACCGGGCGGGCCTCAAAATAATGAGGGACCCTCCAGTTTGTCTAATGTTATGGTTGAGGATAGAGCAACCATAACTGAGGCAACTCCAATAACATCTATCCCTGGTGAAGATACCTCGGTATCTGATCCTCCAATAGATGCACCCAACCAGGAAACTGGGGAAGGTCATCTGGAGACTGACCTTTCTGGTCAGCCCTCAGTTACATTCATGGATCTGGACATGAATGTTAATGACGAGGAAATCCTTATTGAATCTTCGGATTCAGAAGGTACTGCTTCAGACTTGGAGATTTTTTATTCTGCTGTACAAGATCAAAACCCTTCATCTCCAGTCTCGCTTCCAGATGCATCAATTTCACTTTCACCATCACTAGAAAATGAGCCTACTGATATACCATTCCCAACTTATAACTATATGTCTGGAAACAGACGTATGGCACCTTCACCATCTGGGCAATTCTCACTCCTTCGAGAAATGCCACCCCCACCGCCGCCGTTGTTCACACCTGAGTATTCTCAGCATGAACAACACATTGAAATTCCAGTCCTTTCTTCTACCACCACTCCTACTATTTCTTCAACTGCTGGACTGACAACTGGGGAGACTTTTCTAAGTTTGCCTCCTCCAGTTGCTCCAGTAGAAACTGCTGCTGGTCCAGTGACACCTTCTCCTCCGTCACTGGACAGTCAAGTTGTCTCTGTACAAGCCGATCTCCAAAACCTTCTCACCAGGGTGGAGGAGATTCAAAAGACACTTGACAAAAACACCAAGTCTTTCTCCAGATACCACAAGGATCACTTGACCAATATTAAAGTGGTTGATCTGGGGATTAACAAGTTTTCATCTAATGAAGACTTGGTGTTGAAGAAGCTAAATGAGTTGGTCACTGGCTGCAACAATCTGGCATCATCTTTAAAAGAAGCCTTTGACCTCACTCAGTCCAAGGTCACAACCTCAATCTCCAACTTGCTGGGCAATACTGTTAGAACATCAGAAGTGGATTTAAGGGAGATTGAAAAACAGGTAAAAGAATTGGTTGACAAGCCTGGGTTGAATGTGACTGAACTTGGGCAGCAGTTAATGACTTCAGTTGGTCAGAAGATAGATGATACGATGGGTGCTAGAGAACAACAATTGATTGAAAAGGTGATGTCTGAGATCACCAAGCTGGCCACTCCTCAGGTTGATCTGGCCCCACTCATAAATGAGATCAACCAGTTGAGGGGCAGCATTGATAATTTGAACACCCAGGTATCACTTCATGCTCAGTCTTTGGATAAATTGACAACTGAAGTAGAAAGTTTGAAGAAGAAGGATGAAGAAGTGAAGGATAAGGTGGTTTCTGGTCTGGATGAAGATTCCAAGATTTTAAATGAATTGAAAACTGGTCAGGAACAAGTTGCATCAAATGTTCTGACCCAGTCAAAAGAAACCAACCACCTTTGGAGATCTTTCAGGATGATGTGCACGATATTCAAAGAATGCAAGAACATGCAATCGTGGCAGCCTCTTGACCGGTTGCCAGCTCACCATTCTGAATGGGAAGTTATTAGGGCAGGTCTAGATGCTGCCAAGGGGGAAAGAAGTGCAGTTCTTGTACAAACTCAAACTGAAAGCACTCCATCTGGAAGAGAAATGATTGTGGCTGCCAGTGTTGAAACTGGTGATATAAGTGTTAGGGGGAATGTTGTGGATAAAGGAAAAGGTTTGGCATCTGATGTATCTGCCCAGCCGGCCACTGATGTACCAATGTTAGAAACTGGCAATGCTGATGTACTTCCTCCAGTTTCTGAAAGTGTGAGCAAACAACTGGCTAGACTTGGCAATGAAATTAAAGAAAGAAAGAAGATGAAACAAAGAAACCAAGTTGAAGCCAGAGAACATCTTGCTAAGATCAAACTGCTTGATATTAGTGATGCTCATCTTTTGGGAATCACTAAGGAGGAATATGCAAGAGTAAAGAATGATCCTAGGATAGTGGGCATGTTAAAAGAAATGCTTGACATTGAACTGGACAGACACTATCCTGATGATGAAGCTGAATTTGATGCCAGAAGTTTGAATATATCAGTGGAGAAGGCGAAGGAGAACAGGGCCAGTGGGATTCTAAAAAGAATTGAACATGTAAAGAAGGTTGTGAAAAGGGTTTTGAATCCACCAAGAAGGATTCCTCAACCAAGAAGACCACTGACCAGAGATGCTGACCTTAGCACGTTTGTTGAACCAACTGGCGAAGTATCAAATGAAGACATCAAGTCTGCTGTACTGGCTGCTGGAGCTGGGAGTATTAAAATAACAAATGAATCTGAAGCAAGAAGCTATTACTCCCAGATCATGGCAACCAGAAGACATAGTGGAACTATCAATGATGTTAATGTAACCATTAAGCCAGGCACCAAGCACTTTCAAGTTGAAGTTAGTTATACCAGAGGGCCACTGGTTAAAACTGACAATCCTGGTGCAATGCAGTATGGGTTCACTGAATGGGTTGAAATGGTGAATGTTTTGGATGCCAAGGAACAAAAGAATAGGTTTGAGAAAGCATGGGTGAACTTCTTAAAGGGCAAGATTCAACATAAAGAAAATCTGGAGCTAAAGTTGAATATTGATCCTGAAGACTCTCAGCCTATCTCTTCAGTGACCAAGAGAAGAAGAACTGGCGAAGGGTCATCTCATTAAGTTCTCTTTTCATTATATCTACTTGTATTTTATTTACATTCTGTAACTTGTATAAATTTCATTTCCTTGTATAAATGAAGTTACCAGTTTGTAACCACAAGGTAGATAATAGATTAGATCTAACAAACTTTAAAGAAAAACCCAAGGCATTTATTGATCTATAAAAATGCCTTGGAAAACTTAGATAGATTTAATCGAACAAGTCTCTCAAGTTCACACTTGTACAGATACAAGAACTGAAAAAGACTTGGCAATATTTCAGGACAAATAGGGGGAATTTGTTAGGACCAGTTTCAGTGAAACTGGCCAGTCTCCAGTTGCACCTGGAGACCCAGTGAAACTGGAGACCAAGAAGATTTGTCCAGAAATATATTGAAGTCCAGTTGCATCATACAGTTAACGCAACTGAAGACTTCCTCCAGTTGAGAACTGACCAGTTGAAGAATCCTTCCAGTTGGAGTCGAAGACAACAAGTGGAAGATAGAGAATGACAATGGCAGCGAAGCCCAGTTGACATTCTAGTCAGTTACAAACTGGAGACCGTCAGTGGAAAGCTCTTACAAAGCTTTACACTGATTACGAGGAATTGACTTTTATGCTTTATGTGCTTTTACCCGGATAATAAGATTTATCTTATTATTTAAGTACAAAAAGGTACATAAAGCTGGTTGAATAAAGTTGCTTTATTCTGCAACTTTACACAGCATTTTAAGGAATTAAATGTTATTCCTTAAATGCTCTCAACCATATTTGTACGGCCAAAGTTAACATCCCAATGTTAACTTTGCCTATAAATACAAGTCATTGCACACCAAGAATATTACTTCTTCGAACACACTTTGAAAGAATTCACACTTTGCATACCTGCAATATTCTTGGTGAACTTGTGCAATATTCTCTCAATCACAAAAATGAACATTTCACAACTTTAAGTGTTTCGATTGTTTAGAGAAATTCCAAGTGTAGATCAATTGTAGTTCATAGGTTGTTAGGATATTTACATACTTTGTATTATCTTGGTTCCGCAACAACCTTGTAATTTATTTAAAGTTAATAAATAAATTACACTTGAAAATTACATATTGTCTCACCAATTTACTTTACAAGTATTTTGTATTATTGCATTGTTCTTTACTTATTGTCACTTAAATAAGTAATCTATCTAGAACTTGGTATATACTCCTGTAACTGGTCGTCTCCAGTTCAGTGCTTATATTGCAAAGTAACTCCACCATCGACATAGAGGTGTCTTCAGGTAGTACCATCTATTGAGTTGGGACTTACAGGGGTATTTATAGGGAAGTAAATATCCCAAAATAAATACGAAAATATTTTAACCCCAAATTTTCTAAATTGATTTGATGTTTTTGTCAAAAGAAAATTCAAAATTTAAAAATATTTAATAACCGGTGCCAAGCATTAAATGCTACGACGGCTGGTATTCCCACGCGCCCACTAACTTTCCACGATCCCCATAAAAAGTGCATCTTTTTACAAAAAAGTCTTTGACACGTCATGCGACGGTTGCAAGTAGGAAAATGCACTTGAGTACCATCACGTGTCACAAATATTGACCAAGTATTTTATAACGTTATGAAATCTGGTTAACCACCAGTTTTAAGACAAGACCAAACATATACACTGGAGGGTTAGTCCAGTGTCAGTTTCAACTGGAGAGTTCTACAGTTGCAATTTTTCAAATAAAACAAGTTTTAGTCAGAAAAATATTTTTGAGTCTTTCCCCCTAGAATGATGATCCAGAAATCAATTAGTGCCAGGATAGTATCACAAAGGCGTTCGATATCCTGGCGAGCAAGGATTATCTGGACCTCCTCAACTGGAGAACTTCATCAATGTCACTGACGCGTTCATAACAAAAATCTCCAGTTTTAAGGATTTAGCATTCCCAACTCACTGATGAGATGTTTAAAAGTTTTCTCATCAAGAGGTTTTGTAAAAACATCAGCGAGCTGTTTGTCAGTGGGGATGAAATGAATTTCAATGTCTCCTTTCATAACATGATCACGAATGAAATAATACCTGATGTCAATATGCTTTGTCTTTGAGTGCATCACTGGGTTGTGAGATATAGCAATTGCACTGGTGTTGTCACAAAAGATTGGGGTCCTTGTATACTTCTGACCATAATCTAGTAACTGGTTCTTGATCCATAGAATCTGGGCACAACAACTGGCCGCAGAAATGTACTCTGCCTCAGCAGTGGACATAGAGACTGACGTCTTCTTCTTGCTGGTCCAACTCACCAGTTTTCCTCCAAGGAAATGACAACCTCCAGTTGTTGACTTTCTATCTATCTTACAACCTGCATGATCTGAATCTGAATAACCCATTAGATCTAACCCTGAGCCTTTGGGATACCAAAGACCAAGGCTAGGACACCCTTTTAGGTATCTGAAGATGCGCTTAACAGCATGCAAATGTGATTCTTTTGGGTTAGCCTGAAATCTGGCACATAGACATGTTGCAAACATTATATCTGGTCGACTGGCAATTAAGTACATTAGTGGTCCAACCATTCCTCTATATTCAGTTGTGTTCATTGGTTTGGTCAGAATCCAAATTTAAAGGTGCTGCAATTGGTATAGTTTTAGAAGGGATTGAATCATATTTGTATTTTCTTAACAAATCTCTGACATATTTTTCTTGGTTTATGAAAATTCCATTTTCAGTTTGCTTAATCTGAAGACCCAAGAAAAATGTTAATTCACCCATTAAACTCATTTCATACTCAAATGACATGATTTTAGAAAACCTTTTACACATTGCATCATCAGTTGACCCAAATATAATGTCATCAACATAAATTTGTACCAGTAAGATATTATCTTTTTCTTTTAAGATAAACAAGGTATTATCTATTGCACCTCTTTGAAAGCCATTTTTGAGAAGATGTTTAGTTAAAGTGTCATACCAGGCTCTTGGGGCTTGTCTAAGACCATACAAAGCTTTGTTCAGTCTATATACCCAGTGAGGATGCTTCTCATCAATGAAGCCTGGAGTCTGTTTAACATACACTTCTTCTTCCAATGTTCCATTAAGGGACGCACTTTTGACATCCATCTAGAAGACTTTGAACTGCAGATGGGCTGCATAAGCCAAGAATATTCTGATGGCTTCAAGTCTTGCAACTGGAGCAAAAGTCTCATCAAAATCAACACCCTCTGCTTGACAGTAACCCTTGGCAACTAATCTGGCTTTGTTTCTTAAAACATTGCCATCTTCATCCATCTTGTTTCGGTAGACCCATCTTGTACCAATGGGTTCTTTCTTCAACCCTGGTGGACAAGGAACAAGTTCCCATACATTGTTCCTTTCAAACTGGATAAGCTCTTCTTGCATTGCTTCTACCCAGCTTGGGTCTGCCATAGCCTCGCCAATCTTCTTCGGTTCAATTAGTGATAAGAAGGTGACGTTCAAGCATTGCTCACTTGTGGCTCTTCTAGTCTGAACCCTACTACTTGGATCTCCAACAATCTGTTCAATTGGATGTGCTCTTGTCCATTTAGTGTATTGACTAGGTTGGTGAACAACAATATCAGTGCAAGTCACCTGATGATCCTCTTCAGTTGTTGCTTCTGGAGGAGGATCAGCCCAAACTACTTCAATATCTTCATCAGAGTCAATGAGGTCACGATTGGCATCATGACATTCTTCAGTTAAAGGCATTTCTTGAAGAACTGGAGAAGTTGGAGTTTGAACTGGTGCTGATATTGGAGTGACACGTACATCTGATCCAATCACCAGTTTCTGTGGTAAATTGAAACTGATGGAGGGATAAAATGGAGTATCACTGGAGGTTTTCTTCATTTATACTGGTTCCAGTTCTGAGTGACTGGAAACATCTTCTGGTGAAACAACTGACTGATGAACTTGGTCAGTTTCACCAAAATTCAATGGAATAACTGGAGAAGTATCAAGGCTTGGTCTTTTATTAATTGCATCATTAGATTCATCAAATGTGACATGAATTGTCGCATGAACCTTTTGGAGTCTATAATTGTAAACTTTAAAGGCTTTTCGAATATCTGAATATCCCAAGAAAACACCTTCATCAGCCTTTGCATCAAATTTCCCTAGCTGACTGGAATCGTTTAAGATATAAACTGGACAACTAAATACATGAAAATATCCAATATTTGGTTTGTGATTCCTAAGGGCTTCATAGGCAGTCTTCTTGTGTCTCTTGATGTAGACAGGCCGGTTTTGGGTGTGACAAGCTGTTGCCACTGCTTCAGCCCAAAAACTGGTGCGAAGACCAGATTCTGATAGCATACTCCTGGCAGCTTCTATCAGTGTATGATTCTTTCTTTCAACAACTCCATTTTGCTCTGGAGAGTGAGCTGATGAGAAGTTCTGGGAGATGCCAGTGTCAGTACAGAATGATTCAAGAGTCTTGTTTTGAAATTCTGTTCCATTATCACTTCTTAACTGACAGACTTTTCGAGTATATTTGAGTTCAATTCTCTTGATGAGAGAGATGATTTCAGCAGCTGCATCACTCTTGGATCTGAGGAATACCACCCAACAGAATCTGGTGTATTCATCAACCACAACTAGAGTGTACTTCTTTCCAGCTCTAGTTTGAACATTCACTGGACCAAAAAGATCCATATGAAGCATGTGAAGAGGTTCAGTGATGCTAAAGTTTTGCCTGGTCTTGAAACTGGCTCTTTTCTGCTTGCCCATCTCACACCCTGGACATGGCTTTTACTTTTTAAAGGAAACTGGAGGTATCCCATCTGCCAGTTGTTTTCTAGACAACTTGTTAATATTTTTGAAATTTAGATGAGATAACCTTTTATGCCATAGCCAGTTGGTGTCCTCATCTGCCTTGGTATAGAAACACTGCTCTTTTGGAGATGGTTCCATATCCATGGTGTACACATTTCCCTTTCTAGGTGCAATCATCACCACTTTCCAATCCTTGTTAAATATGGTGCCCTGTGCAACATCGAACACAACTCTGTAGCCATCATCACAAAGTTGGCTCACACTGATCAGGTTATATTTCAAACCATTCACAAATGCAACCCTTTTGAATTCGACTTGTCCATTGTTGAGCACACCATATCCTTCAGTCTTTCCATTCTCATCGTTACCAAACGTCACTGTCGGTCCATCTTGGACAGTGAACTCTTCCAGCAGGGGCTTACATCCGGTCATAGTCCGGCCAGCTGCGCTGTCCAGATACCAGGTATTCTTTTTACGATCGCCCTCACACCCACAAAAATCATTAGTTATTTTTGTGAACCCATCTTTTCTTGATGGGTTCACTGGACTTCTCCCTGGAAGTCTCAGTTGATTCTGGTGGTGTTGAACTGGAGGCTGAATCTGGAGCCTTTTTATCAGCTCCAGTTTCAGGAGTAAAAACAGTTTGGTTGATGGATTTCTTCCCCTTTTTCTTCACATTTTTAGCTCTAGATTGAGCGTTTTGTTTTGGTTTTGGTTTTGAAGGGGGTGCATTTTGTTGAACAACTGCACTGTGCAACATCGAACACAACTCTGTAGCCATCATCACAAAGTTGGCTCACACTGATCAGGTTATATTTCAAACCATTCACAAATGCAACCCTTTTGAATTCGACTTGTCCATTGTTGAGCACACCATATCCTTCAGTCTTTCCATTCTCATCGTTACCAAACGTCACTGTCGGTCCATCTTGGACAGTGAACTCTTCCAGCAGGGGCTTACATCCGGTCATAGTCTGGCCAGCAGCGCTGTCCAGATACCAGGTATTCTTTTTACGATCGCCCTGCACACCCACAAAAATCATTAGTTATTTTTGTGAACCCATCTTTTCTTGATGGGTTCACTGGACTTCTCCCTGGAAGTCTCAGTTGATTCTGGTGGTGTTGAACTGGAGGCTGAATCTGGAGCCTTTTTATCAGCTCCAGTTTCAGGAGTAAAAACAGTTTGGTTGATGGATTTCTTCCCCTTTTTCTTCACATTTTTAGCTCTAGATTGAGCGTTTTGTTTTGGTTTTGGTTTTGAAGGGGGTGCATTTTGTTGAACAACTGCACTGTGCAACATCGAACACAACTCTGTAGCCATCATCACAAAGTTGGCTCACACTGATCAGGTTATATTTCAAACCATTCACAAATGCAACCCTTTTGAATTCGACTTGTCCATTGTTGAGCACACCATATCCTTCAGTCTTTCCATTCTCATCGTTACCAAACGTCACTGTCGGTCCATCTTGGACAGTGAACTCTTCCAGCAGGGGCTTACATCCGGTCATAGTCTGGCCAGCAGCGCTGTCCAGATACCAGGTATTCTTTTTACGATCGCCCTGCACACCCACAAAAATCAAATCACTGTTAAGTGATTCAGCAAGGTCCAGTTTTAGTTCAGGGTCCAGTTGATTGTCATAATCATACACCTTTTTCAATATGATGTCAACCCATCTTCCAGAAATGGCATCATCCTTTACAACATGTTGCTGATCTTCCAAGGTCATGAAACACATGTCCCTAATCTCTTTATCATCATCAGACGAGTTATCAGAGAATTCCCACTTCTCTTCAGTTTTGGCCATCATGCACTTGTTCTTTTCTTTTTCTCTTTCAAGTGACAGGATTGCAATCTGGGCCTTAAGCTTTTTATAGTTTGCCTTGTAGCTATCATCAGGTCTGTTAAAATTTGGGACAGGGGGACCAGTTTGATTGTTCAACTGACTAGATCTGCATTCCTTCATGAAATGACCTTTCTTACCACACTTATAGCATGTAAGATTGGCCTTGTCCAGAGAGTTGGAGCTGGAAGCATTGTTGGGGCCATTAAATCTATTAGATTTATGCTTAAACCTGTTAAAGGTTTTAGCAATCATGGCGACCAGATCATCATCGTCAGTTTCATGACAATCATCACTGATTTCAGTGGTCAGGCCAGAGTTCAATAAGCCATTTAACATCTCCTTCATTGAGTGTGGCTGGACACTCTCTGCAGACATTAAAGCAGCACAAGGTTTCTCAGTTATACTAGCAACCTTGGAACTCTGAGCATGATTTAAGGCATCCTGCTCAGCCACCAGTCTCTGTGCATTATTATCTTCAGTGAATCTGAAGGTTCCATACAGAGATGCAAGAGTGTGACTGTGCAGGGTCTTACCTTGTCTTAGGACAAGAACCATGTTAGCCCATTTGGAAGGAAGAATATCACAAAACTTCTCAAGAAGAATATCCTTATCTTCTCTACACCCAAGCCTCTCAGTTGATTCTGGTGGTGTTGAACTGGAGGCTGAATCTGGAGCCTTTTTATCAGCTCCAGTTTCAGGAGTAAAAACAGTTTGGTTGATGGATTTCTTCCCCTTTTTCTTCACATTTTTAGCTCTAGATTGAGCGTTTTGTTTTGGTTTTGGTTTTGAAGGGGGTGCATTTTGTTGAACAACTGCACTGTGCAACATCGAACACAACTCTGTAGCCATCATCACAAAGTTGGCTCACACTGATCAGGTTATATTTCAAACCATTCACAAATGCAACCCTTTTGAATTCGACTTGTCCATTGTTGAGCACACCATATCCTTCAGTCTTTCCATTCTCATCGTTACCAAACGTCACTGTCGGTCCATCTTGGACAGTGAACTCTTCCAGCAGGGGCTTACATCCGGTCATAGTCTGGCCAGCAGCGCTGTCCAGATACCAGGTATTCTTTTTACGATCGCCCTGCACACCCACAAAAATCATTAGTTATTTTTGTGAACCCATCTTTTCTTGATGGGTTCACTGGACTTCTCCCTGGAAGTCTCAGTTGATTCTGGTGGTGTTGAACTGGAGGCTGAATCTGGAGCCTTTTTATCAGCTCCAGTTTCAGGAGTAAAAACAGTTTGGTTGATGGATTTCTTCCCCTTTTTCTTCACATTTTTAGCATGTAAGATTGGCCTTGTCCAGAGAGTTGGAGCTGGAAGCATTGTTGGGGCCATTAAATCTATTAGATTTATGCTTAAACCTGTTAAAGGTTTTAGCAATCATGGCGACCAGATCATCATCGTCAGTTTCATGACAATCATCACTGATTTCAGTGGTCAGGCCAGAGTTCAATAAGCCATTTAACATCTCCTTCATTGAGTGTGGCTGGACACTCTCTGCAGACATTAAAGCAGCACAAGGTTTCTCAGTTATACTAGCAACCTTGGAACTCTGAGCATGATTTAAGGCATCCTGCTCAGCCACCAGTCTCTGTGCATTATTATCTTTCAGTGAATCTGAAGGCTCCATACAGAGATGCAAGAGTGTGACTGTGCAGGGTCTTACCTTGTCTTAGGACAAGAACCATGTTAGCCCATTTGGAAGGAAGAATATCACAAAACTTCTCAAGAAGAATATCCTTATCCTTCTCTACACCCAGCCCTCTCAGTTGATTAATCACACTGGTGAATCTGGTATAAGTACCAGTCAGACTCTCATTGGGTAAAGCAAAGAAGGATCCATACTTCTTGTTTAAGGCAACTTTTTTGGTGACAATGGTGTCGTCACCTCCTTCAAACTGAAGGACCAATTCATCCCACATTGCCTTGGCACTGGGGAACAACACAAGTGTTGGAATAAGGTCTTCAGGAATAGCCCCAAGGATCATGTTCTTGAGTCTGGTGTCCAGATCAACAAGCCTACTGTAACATCCTGAACTTTTTAAATAACGGTTGACTTGAGTCGTTAAGTCAACACTACGTGTCCGTTAAGTCTCTAGGAGATTTAATGTTTATGTGTGATTAATGTGCTTTATGTGTAAGGTTTTAAAGCCTTAATGATTCATGTGTTAATGTGTTTAAGATGATTTAATGTGTTTAAAGTGTTAGTAAGTATTCCCGTTAAGTCGTTTGAGCCTAAAATGTGAAGATGTAAAGTTGAGGGGGCCTAAGTGCAAGATTAGAAAAGTGTGTCCAGCAGATTTAGGGGTAATTAGACCCTAATCCCTTTTCATTATTCAGTTCCAAACACATTCTTCCAACCCTAGGCCGCCCCCTCCCTCCCTTGCTCCATTTTCGAGTGATTTTGATCGTTTCTTGGTGATTTGAAGAGGTTTTGATCCATAGTTTGCATCCCTTTTGTAATCTTCAGGTATTTGAGGTATTATTACATTGATTTCATATCATTTCAATCCCTTGATTCAATTCATATCTGGTCCAAGTCTTTAGAGGGTTGTTTGATGTCGAAATCATGTTTTTCAATCGATTCGGTAACCTAAAATGTTTGTTATTGTGATGCAAATCAAGTAGGGGTTAATCAATGATTTCATTGCATCATTATGGTCTTAAAATGATGAATTTTGAGGTACAAAAGTCGTTCATAAGGTTTGGGGTCGTTTGGGGTGTGTTTGGTTAAGTTTTGGAGGTTAAACAATGAGGTTTGTGCAGATTCGGGGTCAGTTGCGGCGCAGTCCCTAGACTGCGACGCAATTAGTGTACAGCGACTTAAGTTGCGACGCAGTTTGACCATTGCGACACATTAGCGACAGAATTTGTAAATGACCATAACTTTTGAACCGTAACTCCGTTTTTGACAAATAAGCTATCCACGGAATCGTGAGAGAGTCTACTTTCTTATGGTAATGCTTTTAAAAGATGATTCTAATGTCAAATCATCTGAAGGGTTGATTTAGTGAGTGAAGGTCGAATTCCGTCGAGTTCTGTGAGCTCTAAAGTATTAATCGAACCTCCGATGCATCAAGCCTTGTCATGGGTCATGTTTATAGGTATCTAGGCTTGAGTCATGACCATAAGTAAGTGGGTACTTGTTTAGCTCATTATGTCGTTTAATGATTATAGGTAGTCGGGAATACTTGCAAAGCTCGGTAACTTACGTATCATTTGTTGTGCGCTTCTACGAGGTAAGATACACAACTTTGTCACGCTGAGGGTTCAACAAAAACATAGTTTTCATATAATAACTTCCCCAAATGTTATCTTGTTTGCTTATGGGTATTCGGGATTATTCGGGAGGTGATATGGGCTATGTAGATGAATATTGAAGCCTGAAATGCTACCCCAATGATATGAGATGATATGTATTGTATGATATGCTATGAGATGATATGTATTGTTATGATATGCTATGAGATGATATGAATTGTTATGATATGCTATGAGATGATATGTATTGTATGATATGCTATGAGATGATATGTATTGTTATGATATGCTATGAGATGATATGAATTGTTATGATATGCTATGAGATGATATGATTTTATGATATGCTATGAGATGATATGATTGTTATGATATGCTATGAGATGATATGATTGTTATGAAATGATATGAGATGATATGTATTGTATGATATGCTATGAGATGATATGTATTGTTATGATATGCTATGAGATGATATGAATTGTTATGATATGCTATGAGATGATATGTATTGTATGATATGCTATGAGATGATATGTATTGTTATGATATGCTATGAGATGATATGAATTGTTATGATATGCTATGAGATGATATGCTTTTAGATGCTATGAGATGATATGTATTGTTATGATATGCTATGAGATGATATGATTGTTATGATATGCTATGAGATGATATGATTGTTATGAAATGATATGAGATGATATGTATTGTATGATATGCTATGAGATGATATGTATTGTTATGATATGCTATGAGATGATATGAATTGTTATGATATGCTATGAGATGATATGTATTGTTATGATATGCTATGAGATGATATGTATTGTATGATATGCTATGAGATGATATGTATTGTTATGATATGCTATGAGATGATATGAATTGTTATGATATGCTATGAGATGATATGCTTGTTATGATATGCTATGAGATGATATGAATTGTATGATATGCTATGAGATGATATGTATTGTTATGATATGATATGAGATGATATGTATTGTTATGAAATGATATGAGATGATATGTATTGTATGATATGCTATGAGATGATATGTATTGTTATGATATGCTATGAGATGATATGAATTGTTATGATATGCTATGAGATGATATGTATTGTTATGATATGCTATGAGATGATATGTATTGTTATGATATGATATGAGATGATATGTATTGTTATGAAATGATATGAGATGATATGTATTGTATGATATGCTATGAGATGATATGTATTGTTATGATATGCTATGAGATGATATGAATTGTTATGATATGCTATGAGATGATATGAATTGTTATGATATGCTATGAGATGATATGATTGTTATGATATGCTATGAGATGATATGTATTGTTATGAAATGATATGAGATGATATGTATTGTATGATATGCTATGAGATGATATGTATTGTTATGATATGCTATGAGATGATATGAATTGTTATGATATGCTATGAGATGTATGATGTGAAATGTGATGATTACGTGGCTTGTTCATCTAGTTCACTAGACTTTATAAGTTGCCATGACACGTGCACGTTTAAGGGTCCAAACGTTAAGATGAAACTATATGATGAATGTTTAGGAAATGTGCACACCTAAACTATATGAGATGTGAAATCTAGCTCGTAATTTAGATGAAAGTGTTAAGCTTAACCCGTACTTGCCCTTGCCCGGCTAGTGCGTAGATGTGGTTGCTTGGGTGGCTCCTTGCAACATGGTTTTAGATGTGAAGAGTAATTCGGGAGGTTTGACCAGCCCCATTGTCTTGAACATACGGATTACTCCGGGATTGGCTTGCCATTCCTTAACGACATTGATGTACCACCGAAAGGTTTGTTCATCTAGTCGGGTGTGAGGTTCCCTGTATGGTCCTATGACCGCCTACACACAAACTTACACCTTATATGATATACGTGACTTATGTCACAACTACAAAGATGTTTAGATGTTATATGACACCATTGTGAGTTTGGTATAGCAACATTAAACGACATATGTGTTTTCAATATAGCAACATTAAACGACATGGGCCATTAAATTAAACGACATGGTACTAGCTCATCTTCGTCTTGTTGTTCGTCATCTTCTTGTTCAATTTCGAAACTCACTTGCTCACCTTGATTCCGGTTTGGGGTTGGTGCGCATATGAAGCAAACCCGGGTTGAGGTTGGTGCGTATATGAAGCAAACGCGGGATCCATCTCTAAAAATTCATCCTCAAATACAGGTGTATACGAATCATGAGATAAATCGAATGGAGCGGGTTGGATTGATTCGCGAGGTTGGATTGATACGTGGTGATGGGAGGGAGGTTGGATTGATTTGTGACGGTGGGAGGGGGGTTGGGTTGAACCACGATGGATTATCATGGAACCAAAAAAGTTACCGTGTTTTGGGGTGCGGGTTACTTTCCCACGATTCATTTATAACATATATGTGTAATGTGTAAACAGATTTTGAGCTTTAGTTGTGCTAGCGTTTGTAAAGAAGCTTGGGGAATATATATCAGATAAAGAGTTAAAGCTTTGCAGTGTATATTAAAACATATCTACAAAATTTTGGTTGTGGACTTGTGGTAGTATTTATTTAGAAAAGATAAAGCCTGCCGCTTGGAGAGGTTCCATTGTGAACATTGCAAAAAAAGAATTATATACGGTATACTTTTAATAATATCTACACTACAAGACCCGTAAAATATTAAAATTTTTTATATATACTTTTTGCTCATAACGGTTGAAATAGATGGAGATTAAACTGGTAAAGTCAATGCCCAACTTTTTCCCCACCCCACCGGCACCGATGGCACGGGGCGTTGTCAATATAGACAAAAGTCGGTCACCATGTTTTTCACCATGGCACTCTTTCCACCCTTAGGAACTTTGTGATGATTTATACACCATTTTTTAACCGTATATTATCAAATGTGTTTTAAAGCATTGTAGAGTACATTATAAAGCATGTTTGATGGGGTACGCTAAAAAAAAGGTATATGGATCAACTCCTATTCCGAAGTGGAGTGTGTTCAGAAACTTATTTTTATATCCACCACTTGTAAGCTAGGAAAATTCGTATATAATGCCGTTATTTCCATAATGAGCTTTTGATATTACTGCCAATTTGTCACCCATGAAGAGATGAAGATGACCGAATCACAAAAACACATAACTTAAATATATTGAATTTACCAAGCAATTACTGGGTTTAGAGAGTAAAGGATCAACAACACAATCCATTGATACATCAAAAATCACCTATAGTTTAAAAGTTCACCCGCTTAACTCTTTCAACACCAGATCCACTTGTTCCCAATGACAATAGATAGTACAAATTTTTATATATTACATTTGGCATAAGGTAAACTGAAAATACACAAAATAATAATAGTGATAGGGTGAATTTTCAATTACCTCTCTTACCCAATAATTACCTTATGTGTCCTGCAATATAAATAACTTGTCATTTATTAAGTTGGTTGAAAGTCAATATATAACAAGGGTTTATAGAGTGAGGATTCTCTCAAGTTGATTTTTCAACTTGAGTCAAATTGGAGAAATCTTGACCCTTGAAAACAAATCAAGGGCTAAGATTCAAAAATGATTTACGTCTAAGGGCTAAGGTACTTCTAACTTGACCCCTTAAGTTAAAACAAACTTAGGAAATCTCCACCCAGGTTTATATATAGTTCATGACATGAAATGTTGATTGGTATGGATTGAAAGGCTAATGGCCTTGATACTTGCACTACTTTGACCCACAAAAGGGATTTAAGATAATGTAAACACCATAATTCTCATTTTTAAATTGCTACAAGTACCTTTTCAACAACACATTACTTGATCTAGGTAATTGGTGATAGGAGAACTTCAGAAGAGTGTTCTACAAGATATGATATTATGATACAACGAAAGTAAACATATAGCTTCAAATACACCATATATAACATATCTGGCTATATACATGTAACTTTGCCAAATGCACAACAAATATGTAATTAGCACATTTCGAATAAGCATTAACACGTGTTTTAAGTGTAAGTCCCAACTCAATATATGACACTAACTGAAGACACATCTATGTCAATGGTGAGATTGCTTTGCAATATAGACACTGAACTAGAGACGACCAGTTGCAATGAATGTATACCAAGTTACTGGATAGATTACTTATAAAGGTGACAATAACAAATAAGTAATCAACAATGCAATATTTAAATACAAGTAAGTAAATCTGGTGAGATCGATATGTAATTTTTCAAGTGTAATTTATTTATTATCTTTAAATAAATTACAAGGTTGTTGTGAAACCAAGATAATACAAATATGTAAATATCCTAACAACCTTTGAAATACAATGATCTAATACTTGGAAATTCTCTAAACAATCAATTCACTTAAAGTTGTGAAATGTTCCTTTTTGCGATTGAGAGAATATTGCACAGGTTCACCAAGAATACTGCAAAGTAGGATTTTGCAAAGTTATTTCTTGGTTGTGCAAAGACCTCTATTTATAGGCAAAGGTTGACATTGGGATGTCAACTTTGCCGTACAAATATGGTTGAGAGCATTTAAGGAATATCATTTAATTTCTTGAACATGCTTGATAAAGTATGACATAAAGTCACTTTATCCAACCTGCTTTATGTACTTTTGTACTTTATACATAGATAAATGCTATTATCCGGATAAAGGTACATAAAGCAAAAAGGTCTTCTCGTAATCAGTGTAAAGCGTTGTAAATGCTTTAAACTGACAATCTCCAGTTTCGATCTGATTAGAATGCCAACTGGGCTTCGCTGCCATTGTCATTATCTATCTTCCAATTGTTGTCTTCGACTTCAATTGGAATGCTTCAGGTCTTGGTCAGATCTCAACTGGAGGAAGTCTTCAGTTGCATTAACTGTACACTTGCAACTGGACTTCGTATATTTCTGGACAAATCTTCTGGTCTCCAGATTTAACTGGAGACTCTCCAGTTTATCAATAAACTGGTCCTAACATTAAGTAGTAAGGCTCTATATTGGACAATAAGCATATAAAAAATAGTAATCTTATTAAAGGTCTACTACAAAAATTCACTTTGACACAAAATCAAATTGACATATATGAAATACATAAAACAAAAAAAAACAAAAAATAAAAGAACATAGTAAAGGAAATTTCATACTTTTTTCAAGTAATTGTACAAGACCCTTTTATATTTTAAAATTCACTTTTCTTTTGCCTATTTCTTCTCACATTATTTTTCAACCCCAAAACCAGTCATCTAAACCAAAGAAAAATGGCACACCAGCTGAAACTTGCCGAAAAACTTATCCTCGTCTCAGAACCATACCGTTTTCAACAAATTTTACATGTCTCAGCCGAGAAAATAATCCTGTGTCCGTATCAAACTCCTTTAAACTGGAATTGTGTCAAAAGATGCATCAATCATAAAGAATATATGGACCACCTGATGAAACATAAGGTCCAATCGCCGCCGCCTCCCACTTTTCAAGAAATTTTACATGTCTAAACTGAAAAATCGATTCCGCCGTGTCCGTACCAAAATCGACTAAGAGTGTGTGAAAAGATGCATCTCACACACTCCCAGTCCCAGTTCAAAGGATTTTGATACGAACACAACGGAATCGATTTTTCAGTTGAGACATGTAAAATTTCTTGAGAAGTGGGAGGCGGCGACGGCAGCGATTAGACCTTATGTTTCACTAGGGGGTCCATATATCCTTTATGACTCATGCATCGTTTCACGCAATTCCAGTTTAAAGGAGTTTGGTGCGGACACATGATTACTTTCTCGTTGAGACATGTACAATTTGTTGAAAACGGTATGGTTTTGAGGCGAGGATAAGTTTTCCGGGAAGTTTCAGCTGGTGTTCCAGTTTTCTTTGGTGTAATTGACTGGTTTTAGGGTTGGAAAGTAATGTGAGAGGAAATAGGCAAAAGAAAAGTGACTTTTTTTAATATAAAAGGGTCTTGTATTATTACTTGAAAAAAGTGTGAGATTCCCTTTACTATGTTCTTTTATTTTTTGTTTTATGTATTTCATATATATTTCTATTTGATTTTGTGTCAAAGTGAATTTTTGTAATAGACCTTTAGACTCTCCGGAGTGAGGCGTCAAGCCTCACTTTTCACGCGATGGAACGCCCCACACATCGCCCCGAGGGGCGTTCTATACCAAAAAAAAGAGTGCCGTGTTCGATTTGGGACGCGTTAATTTTCTTATAGAAATCCGAACGTTACCCCCCAAACGGACTAAAATCCAAAACAACAACATTAATTTTTTATTTTTTTTTACCTTTCTCTTCTTTTTTTTTATCTTCTTTTCCAATCTTCTTTATTTTCTTTCTTTCCTCTTTTTTTTTTCTCCATTTTTCTTTAAATTATCTGATAAATTCAAGAAAAAGCACTCTGAGTTACCATCGTTGCATAAAGGTGTTGACGATGATACTGTTGCAAAAAAAAAAATGATTGACATCTACTAAAAGCTTTGTTTTGGAAGTGGAAGAGATTTACAAATGATGAAATACTTTTAGATGAGGAAAATTGAGAATGACAGGAGTAGAGGGAGAGGTTGAATAAGAATGTGATTTTGTTTACTTTAATAGTGGTAGATAGAAATGTAGAATGGTATCCACCGTTTGATAGAAACCATACATGGTTTTGCATAATAGATCAAAATAGGGATAAGATTTTCTCAACTTATCCAACTTGATTCAAGTTAGAAAAATCTTGACCCTTGATTTAATTTCAAGGTTTAGGATTAAAAGATGGTTTTTTAATTTTCACCCTTGAATTTAAATTAAGGGTCAAGATTGCTCTAATTTGACCGCTCAAGTTATTTGCAACTTGATGGAATCTCCACCTATAAAAATAAGTTTATAAAAAGTGGAGCATTATATTATATTATTATATATATTTAATTTAAAAGGTTACCAGTATAACAATCTTTTTGCCAAATTGTATTATTTTTAAATTCTTATGAACATGTAATACTTAATAAAAGGTATTGTTTAGTTTTAGTTAAGTTTTTATTTAATAATATTATATAGTGGTTTTAGTTATATAATGATATTAGTATGTTTTATTTAATAATATTATGTAATAGGTTTTAGTTATATAATGATATTAGTATGTTTTATTTAATAATATTATGTAATAGGTTTTAGTTATATAATGATATTAGTATGTTTTATTTAATATTATTATGTAATGGTTTTAGTTATATAATGATATTAGTATGTTTTATTTAATAAGATATCTATACTCCTTATAAAAGAAACTTACTCCCTCATTAAACTTTTAAGAACCTGATATGTCTAATTTACCCTTACAAAAGTTTCAGACTTTATTAAAATTCTCTTTATTCGTCAAATATTTTTTTTAGTTTGTTATTGTCAAAAACTATCATACAAATAAAAGTTCCAATTAAGTGTTTGATTTGAAATTAATATTGTCACAACACCTCGAACGTTGTCTATTTTTGCCGCTGCAACGCGCGAGCACCCATCTAGTGTAAATAAGGTAGCCTCATTCCAATATAAAAAAAAAAGAAAAAGGAAAGCCTCTTGTTTATTAGCTGATGATATCAATGATTTTTATTTAATAAGATATCTATACTCCTTATAAAAGAAACTTACTCCCTCATTAAACTTTTAAGAACCTGATATGTCTAATTTACCCTTACAAAAGTTTCAGACTTTATTAAAATTCTCTTTATTCGTCAAATATTTTTTTTAGTTTGTTATTGTCAAAAACTATCATACAAATAAAAGTTCCAATTAAGTATTTGATTTGAAATTAACATTGTCACAACACCTCGAACGTTGTCTATTTTTGCCGCTGCAACGCGCGGGCACCCATCTAGTTAAATAAGTAGCCTCATTCCAATATAAAAAAAAAAGAAAAAAAAAAAAAAAAAAAAAAAAAAAAAAAAAAAAAAAAAAAAAAAAAAAAAAAAAAAAAAAAAAAAAAAAAAAAAAAAAAAAAAAAAAAAAAAAAAAAAAAAAAAAAAAAAAAAAAAAAAAAAAAAAAAAAAAAAAAAAAAAAAAAAAAAAAAAAAAAAAAAAAAAAAAAAAAAAAAAAAAAAAAAAAAAAAAAAAAAAAAAAAAAAAAAAAAAAAAAAAAAAAAAAAAAAAAAAAAAAAAAAAAAAAAAAAAAAAAAAAAAAAAAAAAAAAAAAAAAAAAAAAAAAAAAAAAAAAAAAAAAAAAAAAAAAAAAAAAAAAAAAAAAAAAAAAAAAAAAAAAAAAAAAAAAAAAAAAAAAAAAAAAAAAAAAAAAAAAAAAAAAAAAAAAAAAAAAAAAAAAAAAAAAAAAAAAAAAAAAAAAAAAAAAAAAAAAAAAAAAAAAAAAAAAAAAAAAAAAAAAAAAAAAAAAAAAAAAAAAAAAAAAAAAAAAAAAAAAAAAAAAAAAAAAAAAAAAAAAAAAAAAAAAAAAAAAAAAAAAAAAAAAAAAAAAAAAAAAAAAAAAAAAAAAAAAAAAAAAAAAAAAAAAAAAAAAAAAAAAAAAAAAAAAAAAAAAAAAAAAAAAAAAAAAAAAAAAAAAAAAAAAAAAAAAAAAAAAAAAAAAAAAAAAAAAAAAAAAAAAAAAAAAAAAAAAAAAAAAAAAAAAAAAAAAAAAAAAAAAAAAAAAAAAAAAAAAAAAAAAAAAAAAAAAAAAAAAAAAAAAAAAAAAAAAAAAAAAAAAAAAAAAAAAAAAAAAAAAAAAAAAAAAAAAAAAAAAAAAAAAAAAAAAAAAAAAAAAAAAAAAAAAAAAAAAAAAAAAAAAAAAAAAAAAAAAAAAAAAAAAAAAAAAAAAAAAAAAAAAAAAAAAAAAAAAAAAAAAAAAAAAAAAAAAAAAAAAAAAAAAAAAAAAAAAAAAAAAAAAAAAAAAAAAAAAAAAAAAAAAAAAAAAAAAAAAAAAAAAAAAAAAAAAAAAAAAAAAAAAAAAAAAAAAAAAAAAAAAAAAAAAAAAAAAAAAAAAAAAAAAAAAAAAAAAAAAAAAAAAAAAAAAAAAAAAAAAAAAAAAAAAAAAAAAAAAAAAAAAAAAAAAAAAAAAAAAAAAAAAAAAAAAAAAAAAAAAAAAAAAAAAAAAAAAAAAAAAAAAAAAAAAAAAAAAAAAAAAAAAAAAAAAAAAAAAAAAAAAAAAAAAAAAAAAAAAAAAAAAAAAAAAAAAAAAAAAAAAAAAAAAAAAAAAAAAAAAAAAAAAAAAAAAAAAAAAAAAAAAAAAAAAAAAAAAAAAAAAAAAAAAAAAAAAAAAAAAAAAAAAAAAAAAAAAAAAAAAAAAAAAAAAAAAAAAAAAAAAAAAAAAAAAAAAAAAAAAAAAAAAAAAAAAAAAAAAAAAAAAAAAAAAAAAAAAAAAAAAAAAAAAAAAAAAAAAAAAAAAAAAAAAAAAAAAAAAAAAAAAAAAAAAAAAAAAAAAAAAAAAAAAAAAAAAAAAAAAAAAAAAAAAAAAAAAAAAAAAAAAAAAAAAAAAAAAAAAAAAAAAAAAAAAAAAAAAAAAAAAAAAAAAAAAAAAAAAAAAAAAAAAAAAAAAAAAAAAAAAAAAAAAAAAAAAAAAAAAAAAAAAAAAAAAAAAAAAAAAAAAAAAAAAAAAAAAAAAAAAAAAAAAAAAAAAAAAAAAAAAAAAAAAAAAAAAAAAAAAAAAAAAAAAAAAAAAAAAAAAAAAAAAAAAAAAAAAAAAAAAAAAAAAAAAAAAAAAAAAAAAAAAAAAAAAAAAAAAAAAAAAAAAAAAAAAAAAAAAAAAAAAAAAAAAAAAAAAAAAAAAAAAAAAAAAAAAAAAAAAAAAAAAAAAAAAAAAAAAAAAAAAAAAAAAAAAAAAAAAAAAAAAAAAAAAAAAAAAAAAAAAAAAAAAAAAAAAAAAAAAAAAAAAAAAAAAAAAAAAAAAAAAAAAAAAAAAAAAAAAAAAAAAAAAAAAAAAAAAAAAAAAAAAAAAAAAAAAAAAAAAAAAAAAAAAAAAAAAAAAAAAAAAAAAAAAAAAAAAAAAAAAAAAAAAAAAAAAAAAAAAAAAAAAAAAAAAAAAAAAAAAAAAAAAAAAAAAAAAAAAAAAAAAAAAAAAAAAAAAAAAAAAAAAAAAAAAAAAAAAAAAAAAAAAAAAAAAAAAAAAAAAAAAAAAAAAAAAAAAAAAAAAAAAAAAAAAAAAAAAAAAAAAAAAAAAAAAAAAAAAAAAAAAAAAAAAAAAAAAAAAAAAAAAAAAAAAAAAAAAAAAAAAAAAAAAAAAAAAAAAAAAAAAAAAAAAAAAAAAAAAAAAAAAAAAAAAAAAAAAAAAAAAAAAAAAAAAAAAAAAAAAAAAAAAAAAAAAAAAAAAAAAAAAAAAAAAAAAAAAAAAAAAAAAAAAAAAAAAAAAAAAAAAAAAAAAAAAAAAAAAAAAAAAAAAAAAAAAAAAAAAAAAAAAAAAAAAAAAAAAAAAAAAAAAAAAAAAAAAAAAAAAAAAAAAAAAAAAAAAAAAAAAAAACAAAAAAAAAAAAAAAAAAAAAAAAAAAAAAAAAAAAAAAAAAAAAAAAAAAAAAAAAAAAAAAGGGAAAAATTGGAAAAAAAAAAAAAAAAAAAAAAAAAAAAAAAAAAAAAAAAAAAAAAAAAAAAAAAAAAAAATGGGCCATTAAATTAAACGACATGGTACTAGCTCATCTTCGTCTTGTTGTTCATCATCTTCTTGTTCAATTTCGAAACCCACTTGCTCACCTTGATTCCGGTTTGGGGTTGGTGCGCATATGAAGCAAACCCGGGTTGAGGTTGGTGCGTATATGAAGCAAACGCGGGATCCATCTCTAAAAAATCATCCTCAAATACAGGTGTATACGAATAAACAAATGCGTCTGTCTATATATATAGTTTAATTTTTAAGCAAAGCAATGACCAGGTCCGTTTATGCACAAATTTTTCTCAAATTATAATTTAATCCAATATAGGTATCGAATTTTAAATGAAACTATGACCGATATCTACTGATGATGGTTTTTGATATCGGGTATTGAGAAAACATCAAATATAGCGGGAATTATGCAAGTTATATTGATTCCGGTTGATATGAGACCGAGAGAGATACTATATTTTGGTAATTTTTGAAACAGTCGCATCTCATCTATAATCTTGATTATTTACATAGCTTTAGGATGAGTTAGATTATATTCTGTATCAATGCTTTTATTAGATGTAAAACCCTAACTGCTTTGAATCCTATTTGGTTAACAAGTCTGAACCGTCTAATAATCTTGTAAAATTCACCTTGTGGTTGTTGAGCACCGCTTGAGCATTTTAGTTTACGTCTCTTATTGATTCTCTTTAGAAAAAACAGATAAATTATTTTAGAATTTATGATATACATAAATTAACTTTTTCTTTTGATATTATTTTCCAAAAAAACTTATATAACAAATTACGTATACTTATCAACTATTAAACTTCTACAAGAACTATCATAAAAAATCGTCAAATGCCACCAATAAAAGATATTTACTCAGGTCACATTATGCCAGCACAAACATAGGTATTAGTCTATGTTTATTTGACACGGTTAATAAGAAAACCGTGTAAAATAGGAAAAAGCGGAATTTTTGACACGGTTGTTATAAAAATCGTGTAAGATAGTCTGCTCATTTTACACGTTCACTAGTTAAACCGTGTAAAATAATAAAATCCGGAATTTTTGACACGTTTATATTAAAACCGTGTAAAAAAGCTTGTAGAGAAAACCACACTGACATATATACCTTCATTTATGTTCGTCCAAAATATCAGAAAGTCCAAAAAGTTTTAGATCCCTAAATTTATCCCTCTATTTATTTTCACCCAAAATTTTTTGAAACTTCTTAAATTTTTAGATCCAAAAATTGAAACCCTGTAATCCTATATCCCTCCCGTATTTTAAACTAAAAACCCTTTTATACATCTTCTTAATTCTTAATATATGTCTCTTATCTTCTTTTCTTTCATAAATCTTCTTCTTTCATTTAGAGAAAGAAACCAATCTGAAAACCCTCTCATTCCTCTAATCATCTTCTTTGATTTCACGCTATAAAACCCAAAAAAAAACCTTCGATCTCTCACCAAGCTCCAGTTTTTGGACCACATCTAGAAAACGGGATGGGAGAAAATGAGGGAAAATGCGATGTTGAAAAACGAGATCAGATCTGAATTTTCACTAAAAGGTACCAAAATACCCACTGGTATGTTGTTAACATATGTTGTTGTTTTTTTGCTGATGAACATAACAATACGTGAATTGGGTTTTGGCCCAAAATCACTAAAAACATATGGGGCTTTGTTAATTAATTTTTTATCTAATCTTTCAATGTTTTAACAGAATATCTAAAAGTTTTATTTTGGTTACAAGGTATCATTTGTGCAGAGATCTTCAAGAAAAGTTGAATAGAGATGCTTGCAATTCAAATATGTTGGTGCTCCTAGTGATAATGCATTACTGCTAGTAGTACGCATAAGTTTTGTTTTATATTCTTTTGATTTGTATAAGAGGGAAAATGGATGAACTAGAATATGTGTTTAGGAGTATTATATAAATTATGTCATAAGTATTTATTTATATTGATTGTTTTCATTAATTAATATAGTGATGTTAATAGATCATGTCACTATTATTATTATTATTATTTAATTATAGTCATAAGCAGAAAAGCTTGTGGAAGATTATTTTTTTAATTTAAAAAGGGTCTTTTAACACGGTTGTAAAATATACGTGTAAAAAACTTAGTTTTTGACACGGTTAAATAACCGTGTAAAAAGGGAGTACAATCAGTTACATAAGTCTTTTACACGGAACCAAAACTGTGTAAAAAAACCTTTTTTAATCGTGTAAAAAAGCCTTTTTTGTAGTAGTGTTATGCCCACAAAAACATGAATCCTTTCATTTAACCATTTGTGTTTATCTATTTGTAATAAAACAAAAACCAAAAACTGTTCTTGAAAAACAAAACACAACAAAAGATATATGTGAATAAGTTTGGTCCTAAAAGAAATGGATCACCGCCTAAAAAGTAAAGGGGGGATTCCCTCGAGTTATTTTTCCAACTTGAGTTAAGTTGGGAAAATCTTGACCCTTGAAAAAAAATCAAGGGCCAAGATTCAAAACTTATCTTTAAATCTTGGCCATTGATTTTCATCTAAAGGTCAAGATTACCCTAACAGTCATGTTAGGGTAACTTGAGGGAATCCCCTCCCAAAGTAAAGATACAAGGACCAGCCTATACCCACTTAACACATACATGAGCCATACATATAAACAACCACGTCTTAGGGTGGAAGGAGTACTCCACCATCTCTTCTCACTTTTCTTCACTTTTTTTTCCCCATCTTTTACCTACTTCACCACCTTTCCCCACTTTTATTTTTATATTATTTTAACTTTAATATAACTAAATTATATTTATTTTAGAACAACGGTATTATATTAATATAAATTCTTTCGGCAAAGAGCCGAAAGGAAAATCAAAGTTACATCAGGTATGACGGGCTAGTTTGCCATAAGGACCAATCTAACGTTTTTTTCTTACTACGACAATTAATCTAGAAAAAAGACATAGAAACTATAGAGTTAAATTATATTAAAAGTAAATTAAATAATAAACTAATTTATATTAAATAAAATTAAAAGTAAGACAATTCAAATAAAAACTAAATTATATTAAATAAAATTAAAACTAATACAAAGTAATTGTTTGAAATTGGGTTGTTGTAGTTGTTATTTAATGTTCGATCCGAAAATAACATAAAAAGTTTATTACCTTTCCATGTTATATGGATTGTTGCAGTTGATATTTAATGTTCAATCCGAAAATAACATAAAAAATTTATTGTCTTTTCCATGATATACGAGTAGTTGTAGTTGATATTTAATGTTTAATCCAAAAATAACAGAAAACTTCATTGCCTTTTTGATGATATATCAACAGAAATATTTGTTCATAATTCTATGTAACTTCCAAGTTCAAACCTAAAATAATTGACTCGAGTGAGAAAACACATATTTGACACCATTATGAGTTTGGTATAGCAACATTATATAGACTATATAGCAACATTAAATGACATGGGCCATTAAATTAAACGATATGGTATTGGTTCATCTTCGTCTTGTTGTTCTTCATCTTCTTGTTCAATTTCGAAACTCACTTGCTCACTTTGATGTTGGTGCGCATGCGAAGCAAACTCAGGCTGAGGTTGGTGCGCATATGAAGCAAATCCGGTTTGAGGTTGGTGCGCATTTGAAGCAAACCGGGTTAAGGTTGGTGCGTATATGAAGCAAACTCGGGATCCATCTCTAAAAAATCATCCTCAAATATGGATGTATACGAATCATGAGCTTAAATCGAATGAAGCGGGTTGGATGATTCGTGACGGTGGGAGGGGTTTGGGTTGAACCACGATGGATTATCATGGAACCGAAAAAGTTATCGTGTTTTGGGGTGCGGGTTACTTTCCCACGATTCATATTTACAACATGTATGTGTGTAATGTATAAACAGATTTTGAGCTTTAGTTGTGGTAGCGTTGTTCAAAATTTTGAAACATATATATAAAGAAGCTTGGGGAATAGATATCAGATAAAGAGTTAAAGCTTTGTAGTGTATGTTGAAACATATCTATAAAATTTTGGTTGTGGACTTGTGGTAGTATTTATTTAGAAAGGGAAATGATATTTGTACCACAAAACTAATTTACCACACAGTACAAGTCTTACAACACACTGTACAAAGAGTTAATGCATAATTATGGTAAAATAATCAAGTTATGTGGTACTAATATCACTCCCCATATAGAAAAGATAAAGTCTGCCGCTTGTAGAGGTTCCATTGTGAACATTGCAAAAAAAAGTTATATATACTTTTAATAATATTTACACTTAAGACACCTAAAAATAATAATATTTTATATATATACTTTTTGCTCATAACGATCGAAATACATGGAGATTAAACTGGTAAAGCCAATGCCTAACTTTTCCCCACCCCACCGGCACCAATGGCACGGGGCGTTGTCAATATAGGCAAAAGACGGTCACCATGTTTTAGGAACTTTGTGATGACTATATACCATTTTTTAAAACCGTATATCATCAAATGTGTTTAATCATAAAGCATATTTGATGGTGTACGCGAAAAAAACCGGTATATGGATCACCTCCTATTCCGAAGTGGAGTGTGTTCAGAAACTTAATTTTATATCCACCACTTGTAAGCTAGGAAAATTCGTATATAATGCCGTTATTTCCACAATGAGCTTTTGATATTACTGTCAAACTGTCACCCATGAAGAGATGAAGATGACCGAATCACAAAACCACATAACTTAAATATATTGAATTTACCAAACAATTACTGGATTTAAACAGTAAAGGATCAACAACACAACCCATTAATTCATCAAAAACAAACTTAGGAAATCTCCACCCAGGTTTATATATAGTTCATGACATGAAATGTTGATTGGTATGGATTGAAAGGCTAATGGCCTTGATACTTGCACTACTTTGACCCACAAAAGGGATTTAAGATAATGTAAACACCATAATTCTCATTTTTAAATTGCTACAAGTACCTTTTCAACAACACATTACTCGATCTAGGTAATTGGTGATAGGAGAACTTCCGAAGGGTGTTCTACAAGATATGATATTATGATACAACGAAAGTAAACATATAGCTTCAAATACACCATATATAACATATCTGGCTATATACATGTAACTTTGCCAAATGCACAACAAATATGTAATTAGCACATTTCGAATAAGCATTAACACGTGTTTTAAGTAGTAAGTATTAGACAATAAGCATATAAAAAATCGTAATCTTATTAAAGGTCTATTACAAAAATTCATTTTGACACAAAATCAAATTGACATATATGAAATACATAAAACAAAAAATAGAAAAACATAGTAAAGGGAATCTTATACTTTTTCAAGTAATAGTACAAGACCTTTTTATATTTTAAAATTCACCTTTCTTTTGCCTATTTCTTCTCACATTACTTTCCAACCCCAAAACCAGTCAACTACACTAAAGAAAAATAGCATACCAGCTGAAACTTGCCGAAAAACGTATCCTCGCCTCGAAACCATATCGTTTTCAACCGATTTTACATGTCTCAACCGAGAAAGTAATACAGTGCACGTATCAAACTCCTTTAAACTGGGATTGTGTGAAACGATGCATCAATCATAAAGAATATATGGACTTCTTGATGAAGCATAAGGTCCAATCGTCGCCGCCGCTTCCCACTTCTCAAGAAATTTTACATGTCTCAACTGGAAAATCAATTCTGCCGTGTCTGTACCCAAATCCTTTGAACCGGGACTGGGAGTGTGTGAAAAGATTCATCTCTACTCCCAGTCCAAAGGATTTTGGTACAAATACCACGAAATCGATTTTTCAGTTGAGACATGTAAAATTTCTTGAGAAGTGGGAGACGGCGGCGGCGGCGATTGGACCTTATGTTTCATTAAGGGGTCCATATATTCTTTATGACTGAAGCATCGTTCCACGTAATCCTAGTTTAAAGGAGTTTGATACGGACAACTGATTACTTTCTTGGTTGAAACATGTACAATTTATTGAAAACGGTATGGTTTTGAGGCGAGGATACGTTTTCCAGAAAGTTTCGGTTGGTGTGCCATTTTTCTTTGGTGTAGTTGAGTGGTTTAGGGTTGGCAAGTAATGTGAGAAGAAATAGCAAAAGAAAAGTGAATTTTGAAATATAAAAAGGTCTTGTACTATTACTTGAAAAAAGTGTGAGATTCCCTTCACTATGTTCTTTTAATTTTTGTTATATGTATTTTATATATGTCAATTTGATTTTGTGTGAAAGTGAATTTTTGTAGTAGACCTTTAGACTGTCTGGAGTGAGGCGTTAACGTCTCACTTTTCACGCGATGGAACTCCCCAGAATGCCCCAAACATCGGCCCGAGGGGCGTTCTCCAGCAAAAAAAGAGTGCCGTGTTCGATTTGGGACGCGTTAATTTTCTTATAGAAATCCGAACGTTACCCCCCAAACGGACTAAAATCCAAAACAACAACATTAATTTTTTATTTTTTTACCTTTCTCTCTCTCTCTCTCTCTTTTTATCTTCTTCTCAAAAAAAAAAATGTTTGACATCTACTAAAAGCTTTGTTTTGAAAGTTGAAGAGATTTACAAAGGATGAAATACTTTTAGATGAAAGAAATTGAGAATGACAGGAGGAGAGGGAGGAGTTGGATAAGAATGCGATTTTGTTTACCTTAATAGTGTTGGTAGAAATGTAGAATGGTATCCACCTTTTGATAGAAACCACACATGGTTTTGCATAATAAATAAAAATCAGTTTATAAAAAGTGGAATATTAATTTATATTATATTATATATAATATTAAAGGGAATGGGATGAAATAGTAACTCGTCTACGTGGCGAGTTACTATTCGTCACGATACGCCCTCATCTGTTATTCGGATTTTGCATATCGCATTCTGTTTGGATATTCAACTACGGGTTTGTCATTGGTTTTTTGCACATTTTTTTCCTTTGGGGTTTACAACTAATATATTGCAACTTTTTCGTGTTCACATTCTGTACACTATTCGGATTTTACAATATCGCATCCTTTTTTAATTTTCAATTACAGTTAATTATTGGTTTTTTGCACAATTTTTCTTTGGGGTTTCTAACCAAAATATTGCAACTTTTTCGTGGTCATATCATGTACCATTATGTATCACTATTCAGGTTTTTTTCACACTTTTCTCCTTTTTCAATTAATATACTGAAACTAAAGTTTTTGGCTAACATATAAGTGACATATCATCAGTAACAAAGCATAATCACAATATTTGAAACCTCGCACGCTCAGAATGAAGCTAATGTGGTTTTGCCTTTTAATAAATATATATTTAAAACAAATCTATCAATGACTAATACTTTTTAATTAAGTCGTTAAAGGTTCAACAATAAACTAAAATAAACAACCGTTTCAATACGACAACTGAAACCCCGCAACTCACTTTAGTAGTTGCATTATATTATATACTATATATATTTAAAAGGTTACGAGTATAACAATCTTTTTGCCAAATTGTATTATTTTTAAATTCTTATGAACATGTAATACTTAATAAAAGGTATTGTTTAGTTTTAGTTAAGTTTTATTTAATAATATTATAGAGTTAATTGCATTTTTGGTCCCTGTGGTTTGCATGTTTTTGCAGGTTCAGGACCTTTTCAGGTTTCATTGCATTTTTGGTCCCTATTTCGGAAACCTTTTGCAAATTTGGTACAAATTAACGGTGGTTGTTAAATGAAGCCGTTAAGTGCTGTTAGAATTTAAAGTTGTGTTTAATTGTAAATTTCTAAAAGTGTAAGGCGTATTTGTATTAATAGTGTTGGTCAAAAAGTTTGTCCTGTTGTCACTGAGATATACACGTGATTGTTTTGTAAAAATTTATAAAAATTTACGAGCTCTATAATTGAAAGTTTTGTAGTTTAGCTCGCTAAATGTAAGAAACAATGGTAGCCGGAATGTTCAACAGTTCGCCGAAAAATTCAAAACGCGCAAGGAAAACAAAATTCACGATTTTTCTCTCCTTTCTTCGAGTAAAAACTCGAAACTGATACCAATCGAATCAGAATTCCACCGCGCACAAACCATGACAAAAATGAACTTCAGAAACTATCGCCGGAAAAATGGCAATTCACCAGGAAACTTAAATTTGCGATTTGTCATTTGTTTTTACGAAATAAAACACGAAACCGGTACCAAAATGCTCAGGTTTGCATTCCACACAAACCCTAGCCTATTATTCTGTCGAAAAACTTTGCCGGAAAAGTCGTCGGAAAAGTAACTGATCGAAAAACTTAAAATATGAATATGACCGGATCGGATCGCGAACGAAAGCTGATGTTTTTCAGATCAATTTGACAAATCGCGAAAACGGAATCGAAGAGGGAAGTTTGCAGGAAAAAAATTATTTTTTTTAAATAAAAGAAAAGGATATAAAAGCAATAAAAAGAATAAACTGTTACAATAGGGAAAAAAAATTACTAACACTGTTGACACAAATACCTCTTACACTTTTTGAAATTTACAATTAAACACCATTTTAAATTCTAACAGCACTTAACGGCTTCATTTAACGACCACCGTTAATTTGTACCAAATTTGCAAAAGGTTTCCGAAATAGGGACCAAAAATGCAATGAAACCTGAAAAGGTCCTGAACCTGCCAAAACATACAAACCACAGGGACCAAAAATGCAATTAACTCTAATATATAATATATTAGCTTAGTGAAATGTTCATTTGAAAACTAAAATTTCTGTGAAAACTAGAAAACTGATCAAAACACACTGTGATCTGAATCTAACACAATGTGTTTTTTTATTGTGTTTTCTAAAAACACATTGTGTTAAGTTTTAAATCACAATGTGTTTTTGATAGCGCGTGAAAATCAGAAAATTGTTCAAACACACTGTGATATGAACTTAACACAATGTGTTTTCTAAAAACACATTAAATATACATTGTGTTAAATTCAGATCACAGTGTTTTAATCAGTTTTCACGAAAATTTTAGTTTTCAAATGATCACAACCCTAGTAATGCAATGAGATTATGTCTTATGTATTTATATATCTATTAAACTCATAAAATAGAAAATAAAAGTAAATTTAATGGTTATAATTTAGTAGTTTTTTTAGTTTATTTAATAATATTATGTAATAGTTTTAGTTATATAATGATATTAGTATGTTTTATTTAACAAAATATGTAAATAAGGTAAATGTAAAAACCAACAAAGTTAAAGTATTAAAAGAAAAAAACAAAAAAAAAACAGGTTCATTCAATTAAAAAAAAAAAAAAAAAAAAAAAAAAAAAAAAAAAAAAAAAAAAAAAAAAAAAAAAAAAAAAAAAAAAAAAAAAAAAAAAAAAAAAAAAAAAAAAAAAAAAAAAAAAAAAAAAAAAAAAAAAAAAAAAAAAAAAAAAAAAAAAAAAAAAAAAAAAAAAAAAAAAAAAAAAAAAAAAAAAAAAAAAAAAAAAAAAAAAAAAAAAAAAAAAAAAAAAAAAAAAAAAAAAAAAAAAAAAAAAAAAAAAAAAAAAAAAAAAAAAAAAAAAAAAAAAAAAAAAAAAAAAAAAAAAAAAAAAAAAAAAAAAAAAAAAAAAAAAAAAAAAAAAAAAAAAAAAAAAAAAAAAAAAAAAAAAAAAAAAAAAAAAAAAAAAAAAAAAAAAAAAAAAAAAAAAAAAAAAAAAAAAAAAAAAAAAAAAAAAAAAAAAAAAAAAAAAAAAAAAAAAAAAAAAAAAAAAAAAAAAAAAAAAAAAAAAAAAAAAAAAAAAAAAAAAAAAAAAAAAAAAAAAAAAAAAAAAAAAAAAAAAAAAAAAAAAAAAAAAAAAAAAAAAAAAAAAAAAAAAAAAAAAAAAAAAAAAAAAAAAAAAAAAAAAAAAAAAAAAAAAAAAAAAAAAAAAAAAAAAAAAAAAAAAAAAAAAAAAAAAAAAAAAAAAAAAAAAAAAAAAAAAAAAAAAAAAAAAAAAAAAAAAAAAAAAAAAAAAAAAAAAAAAAAAAAAAAAAAAAAAAAAAAAAAAAAAAAAAAAAAAAAAAAAAAAAAAAAAAAAAAAAAAAAAAAAAAAAAAAAAAAAAAAAAAAAAAAAAAAAAAAAAAAAAAAAAAAAAAAAAAAAAAAAAAAAAAAAAAAAAAAAAAAAAAAAAAAAAAAAAAAAAAAAAAAAAAAAAAAAAAAAAAAAAAAAAAAAAAAAAAAAAAAAAAAAAAAAAAAAAAAAAAAAAAAAAAAAAAAAAAAAAAAAAAAAAAAAAAAAAAAAAAAAAAAAAAAAAAAAAAAAAAAAAAAAAAAAAAAAAAAAAAAAAAAAAAAAAAAAAAAAAAAAAAAAAAAAAAAAAAAAAAAAAAAAAAAAAAAAAAAAAAAAAAAAAAAAAAAAAAAAAAAAAAAAAAAAAAAAAAAAAAAAAAAAAAAAAAAAAAAAAAAAAAAAAAAAAAAAAAAAAAAAAAAAAAAAAAAAAAAAAAAAAAAAAAAAAAAAAAAAAAAAAAAAAAAAAAAAAAAAAAAAAAAAAAAAAAAAAAAAAAAAACTTAACATAAAAAACACATTAAATATACATTGTGTTAAATAGATCACAGTGTATTTTAATCAGTTTTCACGAAAATTTTAGTTTTCAAATGATCACAACCCTAGTAATGCAATGAGATTATGTCTTATGTATTTATATATCTATTAAACTCATAAAATAGAAAATAAAAGTAAATTTAATGGTTATAATTTAGTAGTTTTTTTAGTTTATTTAATAATATTATGTAATAGTTTTAGTTATATAATGATATTAGTATGTTTTATTTAACAAAATATGTAAATAAGGTAAATGTAAAAACCAACAAAGTTAAAGTATTAAAAGAAAAAAACAAAAAAAAAACAGGTTCATTCAATTAAGGCCTCATTCCAACGAAAAAGAGAGAAAAAACTTGCAGAAGATGCCCCTAGGAGGGGCTTCTAATCAAGGCCTCACTCCTTTCAATAATCTTAATAAAAAATTACAAATTTTTATATGCTTATTGTGCAATATAGAGCCTTACTACTTAAAACACGTGTTAATTTGTACCAAATTTGCAAAAGGTTTCCGAAATAGGGACCAAAAATGCAATGAAACCTGAAAAGGTCCTGAACCTGCCAAAACATACAAACCACAGGGACCAAAAATGCAATTAACTCTATTATATAATATATTAGTCATGTAGTGAAATGTTCATTTGAAAACTAAAATTTCTGTGAAAACTAGAAAACTGACAACACCACCATAGCCAATCATCTGTTTCTTTGCGATATGATGTTCAGGATGGCTCGGCAGACCAGGATAATAGACGTGCTTCACCTGTAAATTGAGCAAGTCATTCAGCATCACATAGTCAGTGTAAACGTGGCACTTATGATCCATTTACATACAATCAGGTCAATTTGGGTTATGTTTCATTTCAAACGGGTCAAATTAGAACTATAAAGCGATTAAATAAATGTGTCAAACAGGTCAATAGTCGCCCAAAGTGAACTATAACTTGACCTTATCTATGATTGTAGGTAAAAACTTTTTGTAATGGCATCTCGTGCGTTATGGATATAAGGGACAAAATGCAGGACAACCCATCAACCCATCCTACGAAATTACTAGTTTCCACCTGACCTGAACCCATTACTTCCAGATTGTGCCCATAAAACAAACTATTTAAAGTATTGCTCCTTAATCATAAGTACCTTAGGATGTGCCTCTAAAATTTCGGCCATCCTCTGCGCAGTAGAATTCTGCTGCTGTACACGTAGTTTCAGCGTTTTCATGCCTCTAATGAATAAATATGCAGCATTCTGCCATCGAATGATATAAATAAGACACCTTCCATGTCAAGCAAAATATCATTTTAAACAAAAATACCTGATAAAAATTGTAAGAAACTTACAGTAAGACATAATGGCGGGTTGATCCACGATACTTTCAACACCACCAAAAGATGGTGCAATATATGGGATCTTTAGAGCATCAACAAACTTGATGGTGGTTTCTATGTCTCCATCAACCTAAAATGAAAATGAAATATTAACTTCTGAAAGGAACAAAGCTGAGAGGGGCTTAAAAAAGAGTAGAGTTTACCTCAAAACTGACAACACCACCATAGCCAATCATCTGTTTCTTTGCGATATGATGTTCAGGATGGCTCGGCAGACCAGGATAATAGACGTGCTTCACCTGTAAATTGAGCAAGTCATTCAGCATCACATAGTCAGTGTAAACGTGGCACTTATGATCCATTTACATACAATCAGGTCAATTTGGGTTATGTTTCATTTCAAACGGGTCAAATTAGAACTATAAAGCGATTAAATAAATGTGTCAAACAGGTCAATAGTCGCCCAAAGTGAACTATAACTTGACCTTATCTATGATTGTAGGTAAAAACTTTTTGTAATGGCATCTCGTGCGTTATGGATATAAGGGACAAAATGCAGGACAACCCATCAACCCATCCTACGAAATTACTAGTTTCCACCTGACCTGAACCCATTACTTCCAGATTGTGCCCATAAAACAAACTATTTAAAGTATTGCTCCTTAATCATAAGTACCTTAGGATGTGCCTCTAAAATTTCGGCCATCCTCTGCGCAGTAGAATTCTGCTGCTGTACACGTAGTTTCAGCGTTTTCATGCCTCTAATGAATAAATATGCAGCATTCTGCCATCGAATGATATAAATAAGACACCTTCCATGTCAAGCAAAATATCATTTTAAACAAAAATACCTGATAAAAATTGTAAGAAACTTACAGGATTAAGAGCACCGCCAAAAACATGGTGCAAGTTACGAATTTGAGAAATAATTTCAGTAGAACCGCTAACACAACCATCCAGTACCCGAAAAACAAGGCAAAATTGTTCAGATAGTTGAACCTTTCAATTGTTATTAGATGCTAACAGAATAGATAAGCTAGCAGATATCTTACATCATTGTGACCACCAATATATTTCGTTGCAGAGTGTAAAACAATGTCAGCACCAAGCGCAAGAGCCTTCTGGTTGAGAGGTGTAGCAAAAGTTCCATCAATGCAAACAACAGCTCCTCTAGCATGGCACAGCTTCGAAACTAGCTCAATGTCAACACATCTTAAAAATGGGTTGGTTGGCGACTCAGTGAAGAAAAGACTAACCTGTAGAATTTAATTGATCTCTTTAGTAACTCTTTTATAGCTATTTTTATAAGACAGTTCAAGTCAACATACATTAGACGATGATAAAGTTAAAATCAAATTTGTACGACCTACTTTATGGTTATCTAGTGCAGATTCAAGGCCAGCCATATCTGCAGGGTCAATGACCGAAGCCTGCACATTAAATCATATACAAAAATCAAAAGACAAACAACTATCGACATGTTTTTCAAAAAAAAAAAAACGGTTAAAGAAACACACCGTGATTCCCATTTTGGGAAGAACTGTCTCAATAAAAATCCTAGTTTTCCTGTAACAATCGGTGGTCGTGATTATGTGCCCACCGGCAGGAACCAGCGCCAACATCATGACAATGCTAGCACACATTCCAGATGCTAGTATCAGGGTCGACTCAGCTCCCTCAAGTGCACTATTTTGTTCATCAAACAAACATGTCCCCAGAGTTACACTCATACTTTATCATTAAAAATTGCAGTATCATTGAATATGCAAACAAAAAGGGTGGTGATCTGTACACCACCATATTTTGGCAATACGCCACCAAATGTGTTTTACCGTGTTGTATATAACACCTATAAAACACATTTGGTGATGTACATCCAAAAACTGGTGGTGTACAAACAAAAAGCAAACCCGAAAACATATAACAATACCTAATTTTCTCCTCCAAAACCACAGTAGTAGGATTCCCATAACGCCCGTACTCAAAACTAAATTGCCTTTTTTCCTGTTCCAAGATCATAGTAAGTTACCACAAAAGTATTTCAATCAATAACATAAAACAGTGTCACTAAACATCCTGCATAAAGAATTAATAAATTTTATGCCTAACTTGGTAAATTGTTATAGATCAGTATACAAATTAAAAGACTAAGACCTAATCTATAAAATTTAACATTTCTTGTGCATCATAATAACAACCTATTTATATAAACATTAGATCATAAAGCAAGTTAATTCAACATAATAACAGTGCCACTATAAACAAAACCAAGAAAATAAAAACACTTTTAACTGGCTACAGATCAGCTAAACATATATAATATAAAGATTGAAACTTTATGAAATTACAAAACTTTCTTGAAAAGGGTATTGCATTAACATATCCTATGTGTGACAAAGTATATTAAGATACTATATAATATACATATAGATACATATATATAGATCAATAGATAGATATACCTTGAAATCAATAAGATCAGCAGTTTTCTTAAAGAAGTAAGCAGATGTGTTAACCACAGGTGTAGTTATTGCATCTGTAACTATCCCTCTTCCCATTCTTTCACCTACCAATCAAATATATAAAATTATAAATATATAATTTATATATATACACAATATATATATATATAGATCAAGAAATATACCAGCATGAATAGCAACACTTCCATCATCATTCAAAAAAGCAGGCTTATACACATTTTCAAAACCCTCATTTTTTACAACATTCCCATTATTGTTATTATTATTAACAATAACATCGTCTTCTTCGCCCGAAAAGATCGGGACGGAGACAGGAGCGACGGGGGCGGTATCAACAGCCGCCGCCGCCGCCGTAGAAGAAAGGGGTTGGTTGTTAGACCATGAAGCAGCAACAATTTGAGCAACCCCAATATTGCTACAGTTTCTTCTAGCTTTATTGCTGAGCTGGCGAACAAAGTTTGGTGGGAAACGAAGGAGGATTAAAGATGAAGGGTGTTGTTTGTCGCCGGAAGTTGCGGGGCCGGAAAATCGAGAGGGTGACGGACGGAAATTGGGGCCGGAAAAAGATGAAACGGAAGGTCGTCGGGATTGAAATGAAAGATCGAAAGATGATGAAATGGTTGTTGAAATTGACATTTTTTTTTTTTAATTGAATGAATGAAAAGAAAAAAAGAGAGAGATTTGAAATCAAGGGGTGGGGGTTGTTATTTGTTGTACTACTTTATAAGCGAAAAAGGGCCAGATTCGATTGATTATTGAAAGTGGAGAAATTGAAATTGAAAACGATATGAAAGGGGTATTTTTGGGTGACAAGGCGGTGAGCTATGATGGGTATTATTGTCTTTTGACAATGATAACAACAACAATTATACTCGATTTCTAAGAGGTAAGATATAGACAGTAATTCTATGATCAAAGATAAAAATATTACTTTTAGAAGGACCTCCGACCTAGAGGTATTTTTGTCTTTTGAACAATGATTTTTGCTTAATGGTCTTGAAAGAGTTATGCAATTATAGGAGGTCTTATATTCGAATCTTATAGTCTAAATATCTTGGGTTGCTCTAAGAAAAATTTGAAACGATTAACAGATATGGTAAAATTTGCATATCTAACTCGATGCAAATTTGTTGATAGCTTGATAAAGAAAATCATTATTGATTTATCTGTTTTACCTCGGAGAAACGTTATTATATATACACATCATAATCATTGATTCAAGATGTCTGAGCGTTCGACAAATTTGCTTTATAATTGTAATTTAATATGTATAGAAACATTTTTTGTTGCATACAAATTGTTCATCTAAGTTTACATTAATATAAACATGATCGTGCCAACAAGGTAAAGGTATTGAGTAGGCATATGTCCTCTTGAGGCTTTTAACGTTTATATGGATGTCTCTTATTTTCCAATGACTTGGAAACTATATATTCTTTTAAAAAATAGTCTAAAAATTTTACTAAACTATAAAATGGTGACATGTGGATTCTAATAATTCTTTTTTCTAATATTATTCTTTGATTTTATCACCTATTATCATCTTATGATTAAGAGTATTTTTAGGCTATTTGGTTAGAATAATTAATTTCCCATATTAAATATCAACATCAACATTACCAAATATGATGCAATCTAGGACTCCTGAACCCCCTCCCCTCTCGCCCCCCAATAATTTACTCTCACAAATGTTGAGTTCCCAAGCTTTTACTAGTCTATAGTGTTGTAATTCGGCTAATACAAGTATTATTGCGACACATGTTAAGTTGGAAGGCTTGTGCTAGTTCATGTTGATGAAGTGAGATAGTTAAATTGGATTGAATTGAAGATGGATGTGTACCTTGGTAAAAAATCATTGAAGTCGTGAAAAGGTGGAAAATGATTTATATGGTAGTCTGGTGTTCGAAAATCCTTATCCAAACTGTTGACCAAATTGGGTTGAACTTGTGTCAATAGTTTTTGTGTTTGAACTTGGTCAATTATTACTTAAGATAAAAATGTACTCCGTTTGTAATGTGGTAAGTCATTTCACCAGTATTTCAGCTGGTTTATGTAATTTGGACTAAATGTGTAATGATCAAATCATTTTGTGTGTTTAAGGTCAAAGTGTTTCTTGCTTTTATGTGACCCTATAAGCTCGAATATAACATAGACATATAATTAAGGGTTTTTTAGCGTTTGGTTCACAGAATGTTTTTGGAAGGAATGGAATTTTTCAAAGGAATTGGAATTTGAAGGAATGAAATTTGACGGAATGTTTTTGATTTTTTGAAAATTCAAGTGACGGAAGGAATGAAATTCCTTCCTCCATCCCCAAGGAATGGAGATTCCATCAAATGATGGAATGTTTACATTCCTACGGAATGAGATTCATCCTTCTTTGAAGAACCAAACGCACTAAGGAATAGAATTCAGTTCCAATTCCATCAAATTCTGTGAACCAAACGCGACCTAAGTCATTGTTGTAATGTCAAATATGACACAATTTTCTCACCTTAGATTCTTTAACTAATATACGTGTTCATCTTTGCTAAAACACATAAACATATTTCATATTACATTTTGAATAAACATGTACTGAAAGAAAAATTCCATATTCACATTTCACAATGAAACATTCATTTTTACTTCATTGAAATGAAATTTGATGACTAGATAAGAATTAATTTTTGTAATGTATATTTTGTATCACAAAATATAGTTTCAAATGAAGTTGATGTTTTGAGTCTTTCTAAAAAAAGGGTAATTGGATAGGAACATCTTGATCCCATGTACCATTTGGTACCCACTAATCCCCCAGTCAGGCTAGTGTCCAGGTGAATCTCAACCACTTAATAATCCCCTGATTATCTCAAGTTTGCCTTTGGCAAGACTCGAACTCATGTTCCCCTGGAAAGTAGCGGCAGAAGTACGGAAGTGGGCCCCCACCCTTCTCTAATAGGGGCAGTGCTACCTATAGAACGGGAATGTTCATCCTCTCTTAAAGTCCGTTATGGATTTCAAGTCGGGAATAGAGCTGTGGTAAGCAATATAGATCGCCCCTGACTCTCTCTCTATAAAAAAAAAGCCCTTCTTAATTCTTAACTTAATAAGGCTTCGGCCCTATGGAGTAAAGGGAAGTGCAGATCTGGAGTGTTTGGACGAGAAATAAAGGCTTTGCTACAAGCGGAGTTACTACATGGTAATTGCTTACATTGTATTTACTTGTTACTTTTGCAACTTTAGCATATTATACCTTTTAATTTGAGCTCACTGTCTGTTTTTTTTTAACTTACGAATGCCCCCAACACCGCTATAAGTAGTAAATCGATGCTTGAAATTAGTGGCATTTTCAGTAGTAAATTAATGTTAGACTTAATGTTTAAATATATGGCATCTCAATTGATGATTCAATTGCTAATTGATGCTAAAGTTATTGTCAAAATTATTGCTAAAAAATAATATCTATAAATAAAATTTTAAACCATTTATTTGGGGGTAATGTTTATAAAAACCCAATAAAATAATTTTATGAAAATTCACACAAAATCAAAAGTCTGGACTTGCCACTTACCAAGTGAGTTTATACGCACACTTTATACTTTTATCTTTCTACACCGAATCTAATCTAACACGATGAACCCACAATACATTACTTATATGTGTGGTAGACTGCGAAAGTACGAAGAAAATTTTGTATGTACTTGCTATAAATAATATTAAGGAGAACAATAATGGAATGTTTCAATTCACTATATTAACCCGTATATCCTGTCAACATATAAGCTATGCCAATAGTTATATTATGTTGAATTTGATTATTGATAAAACGATGTATGAAGATTTCTTTTTTTCTTTTTAGAACGATAAAAGAGTATATTAAATATAAAGGCCACTAGCGAAGCACTAGCAAGCCAAAAAGAGTACAGGTCCAAAACAAATACAATCATTAAAGCTTATTTAGAAAACGGACCAAGCAACACGATCCTAGAGACATTGGGAGCTTGTACAGCGAGGGTTACAAAAAGGATGAAAAAACTTGTACCAGACACGAGAAAAATCCTCAAACAACGGAGGCCAGGCCAACAGTTTTCACTCCGCGTTGTTTTTGATGCAACCTCAAATAAGCACCCAAGAGAACGAATTAACTGTTATAAGGGTCATTTGTATTGTTGAGGTCAAGCTGATACAATGAAAATTTGAAGATGACAAACAAACTCAGAAATACTTAAGTCTTTGGTTCTGGAGTTGAGTCAACTTGGGCTGATCCAAACTGAGTCAGCTGAAACATCTTCACTGTTAGTAAAGGAAGATTGTGTTATTCAAGCTGCATCAAATTGAAGTTTGCACTTGGTCTGAAGTCGAAAATAAAGATCAAGGATAGAAGGCCAAACTGATGGGTGGAAGTCAGCTTGGTTCTTAAAGTCAGCTTGAAAAGTACAGACACAACTTAGAGTCTTGCAGGTGCTCTATTGTTGTTACACAACTCTGGATAACTATCACTTCACTGGATAAGGATCAGAAGGTACATTCTAAGTGCCAGTTGGTGATTGTAAACATTCTATGAGGTGTTCATTCTCATGTGGCTGCACAGTTGTATTGGAAAACATCTGGGGAACAAGAAGGACAATGTCACTATCATCCAGTACTGATCTTGCAGAAGCCATTAGATCAAAATGCGTGGAAGATAATAGACGGCATCCAAGGCATGGTTGATGCCTATATAAACCAGCCTTAGAGTCTCAAAGATGTGTGCATCCATTACATATTAACTCACACAACGAATAGAGCAATTAGCTTAGGCTAGTAGAGTTAATATACAGAGTTGTAACTTGCTATTCAACCAAGTAGTTAGATTTCATAGGCATTTTTGTTTCACAACTATTTGTAATTCTTTTTATTCATTAATTAAAGACTTAGTTGAAAATAACTCAGAACTTTGTTCTTGGACTGCACTTTTACTTTACTGTCTTTAATATTATGTTATTTACTTTTCTGTAACACCCATTATTTTAAAACATGGATTTTCAAAAACTTTTGCCTAACGGCGTTTAGAAACGCGGAAACAGAACCTTTAAAACACAACTAATCCTTAACGGATAGTTCATTTATAAAAAGTGGTGTTACTACGTCCATATCATCAAAACAGTATAAGATAATCCAGATTTGGTACCAACATGAATGCCAACATAAATATTACATGAGTCTTAATAAAAGTAACCAACATCATTATGGCTAAACATGAATGTCTAAGCGGGGAATCTAAATGTCTTCTTCATAGCAACTACTCGCCTCACCAAGCTAAGTCTTTCACTAGCTCAAACCTGCTTAACCTAAGGGAACAACATTTTTCAAAAGAGCAAGTGTTAGCTTTAAAAGCTAAGTAAGATAACATGGGTTTAAGAAATCATTTGCCAATTCATTATATATTAACAAAAGCATTTCATAATGTTAATATCACATAATCGTCATAACACATGTCATATCACATTAGAGTTATCACCTACACAACATATAACATAACACATTAGGATTCATCATATTCCTAATTGTGCCTATCCTTTCATACTTTACTTTCTTTCTTTACTTTACTTTCTTTCTTTACTTTTCTTTTGCCTAGACGTAGGCTATGTGACATAAGCCACACATACTTAGGGATGTGGGGTTGTGTGTAGGAGGCCATAAGACCTTACATGCTCACACCCGACTTGATAGGTAGACCTTACGGTAGTCCATCGTCGTCGTTAAGGAAAGACAAAGTCAATCCAACTGAGTATACCGTTTAACCTTTACGCGTGTAGTGGTTAGTTACTCCACCCGGATACACTCAAACATAACTATGCCACGTGGAGGTATCTAGATTCCCACACCACGTGACCACATACACACTAGCTCCGAAGAACTAGCATGGGTTAAACTTAACACAACTTTATACTTTTGCTCGAGACTTCATATCTTTATTAGCTTAGGCTAACTTTCACCTAAACTAATCACATAAATCTTTTCTTTACTTTAGGGCACCTATAGAAGTCTAGTGACTAGGTGTTCAAGCCATGCAAGTAATCATATGACATACATACATCATCATATCGTCATCACATATTAGCATCACATCGTCATATCATTTTATATTCATATCAACGTATCATTCATAACATCATATCGTTATTTCATAATAACATCGTATCGTTATAACATAGTAACATCATATCATGTCATATTAACATCATATCCTCTTAACATGATAGTAACATATCGTCATATCATTTTATTATCATAACATCATAGCAATGCGTCATCATATCGTCAATTGCATTATAGCATCATATCTTTATATTAACATAACATCTTAGCAATGCGTCATCATATCGTCAATTGCATTATAGCAATCGTCATATCATTTTATTATCATAACATCATAGCAATGCGTCATCATATCGTCAATTGCATTATAGCAAATCGTCATATCATTTTATTATCATAACATCATAGCAATGCGTCATCATATCGTCAATTGCATTATAGCATATCGTCATATCATTTTATTATCATAACATCATAGCAATGCGTCATCATATCGTCAATTGCATTATAGCATATCGTCATATCATTATATTAACATAACATCATAGCAATGCGTCATCATATCGTCAATTGCATTATAGCATCATATCTTTATATTAACATAACATCTTAGCAATGCGTCATCATATCGTCAATTGCATTATAGCAATCGTCATATCATTTTATTATCATAACATCATAGCAATGCGTCATCATATCGTCAATTGCATTATAGCAAATCGTCATATCATTTTATTATCATAACATCATAGCAATGCGTCATCATATCGTCAATTGCATTATAGCATATCGTCATATCATTTTATTATCATAACATCATAGCAATGCGTCATCATATCGTCAATTGCATTATAGCATATCGTCATATCATTATATTAACATAACATCATAGCAATGCGTCATCATATCGTCAATTGCATTATAGCATCATATCTTTATATTAACATAACATCTTAGCAATGCGTCATCATATCGTCAATTGCATTATAGCAATCGTCATATCATTTTATTATCATAACATCATAGCAATGCGTCATCATATCGTCAATTGCATTATAGCAAATCGTCATATCATTTTATTATCATAACATCATAGCAATGCGTCATCATATCGTCAATTGCATTATAGCATATCGTCATATCATTTTATTATCATAACATCATAGCAATGCGTCATCATATCGTCAATTGCATTATAGCATATCGTCATATCATTATATTAACATAACATCATAGCAATGCGTCATCATATCGTCAATTGCATTATAGCATCATATCTTTATATTAACATAACATCTTAGCAATGCGTCATCATATCGTCAATTGCATTATAGCAATCGTCATATCATTTTATTATCATAACATCATAGCAATGCGTCATCATATCGTCAATTGCATTATAGCAAATCGTCATATCATTTTATTATCATAACATCATAGCAATGCGTCATCATATCGTCAATTGCATTATAGCATATCGTCATATCATTTTATTATCATAACATCATAGCAATGCGTCATCATATCGTCAATTGCATTATAGCATATCGTCATATCATTATATTAACATAACATCATAGCAATGCGTCATCATATCGTCAATTGCATTATAGCATCATATCTTTATATTAACATAACATCTTAGCAATGCGTCATCATATCGTCAATTGCATTATAGCAATCGTCATATCATTTTATTATCATAACATCATAGCAATGCGTCATCATATCGTCAATTGCATTATAGCAAATCGTCATATCATTTTATTATCATAACATCATAGCAATGCGTCATCATATCGTCAATTGCATTATAGCATATCGTCATATCATTTTATTATCATAACATCATAGCAATGCGTCATCATATCGTCAATTGCATTATAGCATCATATCTTTATATTAACATAACATCTTAGCAATGCGTCATCATATCGTCAATTGCATTATAGCACCACTCATATCACTTTACTACATCTAAACAACATAATTCATCATTAAAGTTTGCAACTTGATGTTGCTAGCCAATTCAATTATCGATTCTATTCATGAAAACGTCGATTATACCCGAAAACATCAAGTTTAAGCAACCCCAACCCTCATGGCCGAATCTACAGGGACAAAACCTAATTGAAAACTTAATTAACATTCAATAGATGATGTTATACCTGTAGGGATGATTAACGGATCGAAAAGCAACCAAAATCCCTTCCGAAAAGCCAAGAAATCGCCTAATCTTGAGGGAGAAACCTAGGGTTTTGTGTGTAAAACTTTCTTAGGGTTTTGGATCTGATTATTAGACATATAGGACGTGATTTAGGTCCCATATCTGCTGGAACAAGTTTCAAGACTTAGTATCTAAGCCCTTGCACTTTTCTTATAACTCGTTTCGCTACCTAATTGTTCGTTTAACGCATACAGGAACACTTAACGACTCTTAAATCCTATCGGAAACACTTTGTGACTTTATTAATCATCATTAATCTATATTTACATCACTTTAATCATATTGCACATTAACACATTAATCCCACGTTTCATATATTAAATACATAAGCATTTAATCACGTAATCCAATTAAGGCATATAACTTGACGTAACCTAACGTTGACTAACGGACAAGTCAAACGTCAAACATAAAAAGTTTGGGATGTTACATTTTAATTATCACATATTTAAGTATCTCAAATTGATTAACAAATAATATTGATAAAAGACCTATGTAATCTGTAAAAAGGTGAAAAGTCTCCTCCCCCTCTACAACTCTTTGAGACATCTTAAACCATCATGTTATCTCCTTGGGACCTATCAGTATATATATATTTTCAAATAAGATATTAAATCAAATATTTTGTTATAGCATTAAAAGAATGAATTAATTGTTATTTTATCAATATTATTTTTTTCATCTATAAATGATTTAATATAGTCGACTTTCTTTATATCGAGAAACCTTTTTTTTGTAATTTTTTTTTTTAAAGTTTATTCATATGTGAAATGTTATAAGAATGTATGTTGTAGTATTTTTTTTTTCTCAAAACCTTCAAAATACTTAACATTTTGTGAACTTATGAATGAATTTGTTTACGTTTACATTCACAGATGAACAAACATCCATACATAAGGTTTTGAAAAAAATTTCCAACAACATATATTTTTATAACGTTTCACATGTGAATGAACTATACAAATATTATGTGATCAAATACATAATTTAACAGTTTTCATGATTCTTACAAAATAAAGAGTTCTCGAAATAAGGTCCCAATATAATCATTAAAATCTGACGATCGTGTTTATATTATATTAACTAGAGTTTGGGAAAACGCATGACAACTCACGCGGTTTTCCATCGTTTACAACAAGTGCAAAAAGATGATATGATCTATATCATCGGGTTTAATTTTGTACTCGTATATCTTTAATCACTTTATTAACTCTAATGACAATAATATCCGTCTTTATCCACCTTGAAAAGATACACAAGTAGCGTGATCCAAGTTTCTCACACTCTCGGATGGTAGGGGTAGGTAAGGATTAAGTGTCCCACACATAACAATTTGTATTATTGTATCATATTATTTTCAGATTTTGCTATCACTATATATCAATTGAGTTTCTTTGTTAAACTATATTCATAATTGCCAATATAAGTTTTAGATGATATGCCTATTTCATTCTCAGTAATTGTAATTACCAAATGAGTAGATAACTACGTATCTTAAATTTTAACACTGGTTTAATAAGTTTATATTCTAAATGGGCTGAAAATGAGCATAACATTTTAAATCAATTACTTTAATCTTTAGATAGACGAGCTTCTAAAATACATTATTGTCATATGTGTATCTTGATCTAATATTTTTAATGGTTATATGAAGTTTCCAATTAACATTTTTGTCATATGCGTCTTGATCTAATACTTTAAACGATTATATAAACTTTCTAATTAACATTTTTGTCATATGCGTCTTGATCTAATATTTAATGGTTATATGAAGTTTCCAATTAACATTTTTGTCATATGCGTCTTGATCTAATATTTAATGGTTATATGAAGTTTCCAATTAACATTTTTGTCATATGCGTCTTGATCTAATATTTAATGGTTATATGAAGTTTCCAATTAACATTTTTGTCATATGCGTCTTGATCTAATATTTAATGGTTATATGAAGTTTCCAATTAACATTTTTGTCATATGCGTCTTGATCTAATATTTTAATGGTTATATGAAGTTTCCAATTAACATTTTTGTCATATGCGTCTTGATCTAATATTTTTAATGGTTATATGAAGTTTCCAATTAACATTTTTGTCATATGTATCTTGATCTAATATTTTTAATGGTTATATGAAGTTTCCAATTAACATTTTTGTCATATGCGTCTTGATCTAATACTTTAAACGATTATATAAACTTTCTAATTTATATTTCCTTTTTGTCATGTATTGCTTAGGATCCAAAGAGGATGAGCCAATAACTTGCCACTACAAGTGGCGTTTATGGACCCTCACCAAAGTTGGATCCACGTCACACCCCAATTTATATTTTCTCCAATCAATTATGCCCCTACGCGAAACTTAAAGTCGAGACTTTGGTTCAAAAAGTGCCAGAAATTTAAATTGAGCAAAGTATATATAGGCATATAGCGACAACTTTAAAGGTCATAGTCATATAGATAACTAATTTTTTTTTCTTCTTCTTCAAATAATTGCAAAATTAAATCGTTGTTGGGTAACTTGGGCTATACAAAAAAAGAAAAAATCACGACACAAAGACTAAAATAAAATTTCCCGGATAACAATGTAACACCCGTTTCGTAAAAATATGGATTTCCAAAAATTTCGCCTAACGGCGTTAAATCATGCGGAAACGATTTAGGAAAATACTCAACTAAGGAAAACAGTTGAGAAAACATTGGTGGTGTTACTAATAGCATCAAATCCGTAATAAAAGAAATCCATAAGATTGCCCAACATAAAGCAATCATAACATAGTCATTACATAAGTTCCATAAAGGAAATCAATAACATAAGGTCTATGCGAAGCTATTGGGTAAACTAAAGCCAGCTTGATCATCTACCCATCTCTCGCCAAAGCTTCACACGTCATCTCACTGCCTAACCTGAGGGGTGTCAACACATTAAAAGAAACAAGTGTTAGCTATAAAGCTAAGTAAGATAACACCAGGTTTAAGCAAAACATTTCATCCATTTAAATCGTCACTTTAAAGCATTACGTCATTTTAATTAGGCATTCATACCACCGTAAGGCACGATGTACCTATTACCACCGTCAGGCACCATTTATACGTACCTATTACCACCGTAAGGCACGATGTACCTATTACCACCGTCAGGCACCATTTATACGTACCTATTACCACCGTAAGGCACGATGTACCTATTACCACCGTAAGGCACGATGTACCTATTACCACCGTCAGGCACCATTTATACGTACCTATTACCACCGTAAGGCACGATGTACCTATTACCACCGTCAGGCACCATTTATACGTACCTATTACCACCGTAAGGCACGATGTACCTATTACCACCGTAAGGCACGATGTACCTATTACCACCGTAAGGCACGATGTACCTATTACCACCGTCAGGCACCATTTATACGTACCTATTACCACCGTAAGGCACGATGTACCTATTACCACCGTAAGGCACGATGTACCTATTACCACCGTAAGGCACGATGTACCTATTACCACCGTAAGGCACAATGTACCTATTACCACCGTAAGGCACGATGTACCTATTACCACCGTAAGGCACGATGTACCTATTACCACCGTAAGGCACGATGTACCTATTACCACCGTAAGGCACGATGTACCTATTACCACCGTAAGGCACGATGTACCTATTACCACCGTAAGGCACGATGTACCTATTACCACCGTAAGGCACGATGTACCTATTACCACCGTAAGGCACGATGTACCTATTACCACCGTAAGGCACGATGTACCTATTACCACCGTAAGGCACGATGTACCTATTACCACCGTAAGGCACGATGTACCTATTACCACCGTAAGGCACGATGTACCTATTACCACCGTAAGGCACGATGTACCTATTACCACCGTAAGGCACGATGTACCTATTACCACCGTAAGGCACGATGTACCTATTACCACCGTAAGGCACGATGTACCTATTACCACCGTAAGGCACGATGTACCTATTACCACCGTAAGGCACGATGTACCTATTACCACCGTAAGGCACGATGTACCTATTACCACCGTAAGGCACGATGTACCTATTACCACCGTAAGGCACGATGTACCTATTACCACCGTAAGGCACGATGTACCTATTACCACCGTAAGGCACGATGTACCTATTACCACCGTAAGGCACGATGTACCTATTACCACCGTAAGGCACGATGTACCTATTACCACCGTAAGGCACGATGTACCTATTACCACCGTAAGGCACGATGTACCTATTACCACCGTAAGGCACGATGTACCTATTACCACCGTAAGGCACGATGTACCTATTACCACCGTAAGGCACGATGTACCTATTACCACCGTAAGGCACGATGTACCTATTACCACCGTAAGGCACGATGTACCTATTACCACCGTTCATCATAACATATCATATCGTAAACATATCATTAACCACCGTTCATCATAACATATCATATCGTAAACATATCATTAACCACCGTTCATCATAACATATCATATCGTAAACATATCATTAACCACCGTTCATCATAACATATCATATCGTAAACATATCATTAACCACCGTTCATCATAACATATCATATCGTAAACATATCATTAACCACCGTTCATCATAACATATCATATCGTAAACATATCATTAACCACCGTTCATCATAACATATCATATCGTAAACATATCATTAACCACCGTTCATCATAACATATCATATCGTAAACATATCATTAACCACCGTTCATCATAACATATCATATCGTAAACATATCATTAACCACCGTTCATCATAACATATCATATCGTAAACATATCATTAACCACCGTTCATCATAACATATCATATCGTAAACATATCATTAACCACCGTTCATCATAACATATCATATCGTAAACATATCATTAACCACCGTTCATCATAACATATCATATCGTAAACATATCATTAACCACCGTTCATCATAACATATCATATCGTAAACATATCATTAACCACCGTTCATCATAACATATCATATCGTAAACATATCATTAACCACCGTTCATCATAACATATCATATCGTAAACATATCATTAACCACCGTTCATCATAACATATCATATCGTAAACATATCATTAACCACCGTTCATCATAACATATCATATCGTAAACATATCATTAACCACCGTTCATCATAACATATCATATCGTAAACATATCATTAACCACCGTTCATCATAACATATCATATCGTAAACATATCATTAACCACCGTTCATCATAACATATCATATCGTAAACATATCATTAACCACCGTTCATCATAACATATCATATCGTAAACATATCATTAACCACCGTTCATCATAACATATCATATCGTAAACATATCATTAACCACCGTTCATCATAACATATCATATCGTAAACATATCATTAACCACCGTTCATCATAACATATCATATCGTAAACATATCATTAACCACCGTTCATCATAACATATCATATCGTAAACATATCATTAACCACCGTTCATCATAACATATCATATCGTAAACATATCATTAACCACCGTTCATCATAACATATCATATCGTAAACATATCATTAACCACCGTTCATCATAACATATCATATCGTAAACATATCATTAACCACCGTTCATCATAACATATCATATCGTAAACATATCATTAACCACCGTTCATCATAACATATCATATCGTAAACATATCATTAACCACCGTTCATCATAACATATCATATCGTAACCACGAGGCGTTCTTGGAAGCTTGGTTATAAAATCCATCGTAATACGATCCCATTTCCACTCAGGGATCTCGAGTTGCTGAAACTTCCCGTAAGGCTTTTGATGTTCAGCTTTCACCTTCGCACACGTCAAACATTTCTGTACGTACATCATTACATCGTTCTTAATACTGGGCCACCAATAAATAGGCTTCAAATCTGCATGCATCTTTGTGGCACCAGGGTGTACAGAATACTTAGTTTTGTGAGCTTCATCCATTACTAACTCACGATTGCCTCCATAGAGAGGAACCCATATTCTACCTTTGTAAGTTCGAAGGCCACGACTATTTTCTTCCATTTGGAGTCTGTTCTTCTTCTTTTTCCCAATAGACTCCGCTTTCACATTATCATCCTTTAACGCTTCGATTTGAGCTAATCGAATAGGTTCCAGTAAATTCGACTCAATCTTTGTAATCATCGCACATAATCTACTCTTCGCATATCCTTTGCGGCTTAAGGCATCAGCAACCACATTAGCTTTGCCTGGGTGATATTTAATTCCACAATCGTAATCCTTTAATAACTCCATCCACCGCCGTTGTCTAACATTCATGTCCTTCTGAGTAAACACGTACTGTAAGCTCTTATGATCCGTATAAAGGGTACACTTTGTACCATACAGATAATGTCGCCACAACTTCAGAGCAAAAACAACCGCAGCCAGCTCAAGGTCATGAGTAGGATAGTTCCGCTCATGAGGCTTTAGCTGTCGAGAGGCATAAGCGATAACTTTGTCTCGTTGCATTAGTACACACCCTAACCCCGTGATGGATGCGTCACTATAAACCACTAAATCATCTGTTCCTTCGGGTAAGGCTAAGACTGGAGCTTCACACAACTTCTTTTTTCCTTCCCATTATAGCAACAGGTTCATCGACAATCTGCTTGTTGGGATTAATACTTACGTCCTCGAGTGGAATGACATCCGTTTCATTCGCATAGCACTTACGTAGGTAACACACATGAAATGTGTTGTGAATTGCGTGTAGTTCTGGAGGTAATTCCAGTTGAAATGCCTGTTCATTAACCTTCTTGATAATCTTGAAAGGTCCAATGAATCTGGGGCTTAACTTTCCACGTTTTCCAAACCGTAATACACCTTTCCAAGGCGACACCTTGAGTAAAACCATTTCGCCTTCTTTAAAATCGAACGGCCTCCTTTTCTTATCAGCATATGACTTTTGCCTTTCGCGAGCAACACGTAAGGCTTTCTTTGCAACATTAACTTTATCGGCCGTAATTTGTACTACTTCGGGTCCAGCAAATTGCTTTTCCCCGGGCTCCAACCAACAACTAGGAGTCCGACACTTTCTACCATATAACATCTCATAAGGTGGCATTCCAATGCTCGCATGATAACTATTGTTATACGCAAACTCAATAAGAGGTAGGTGTTTATCCCACGAACCACCATAATCCATTACACAAGCTCTGAGCATATCTTCGAGCGTTTGAATAGTCCTTTCACTTTGCCCATCGGTCTGCGGGTGATAGGCTGTGCTCAGACGAACTTGAGTACCAACTTCCCGTTGAAAACTCTTCCAAAAGTTGGAAACGAATCGAGCATCACGATCGGACACAATCGATATCGGAACACCATGTTTAGTAACCACTTCATCAATATACAACGTAGCGAAGTTCTCCATAGGAGCAGTCTCACGAACTGGGAGAAAGTGAGCACTCTTCGTTAATTGATCGACAATAACCCATATCATATCATGACCACGAGGCGTTCTTGGAAGCTTGGTTATAAAATCCATCGTAATACGATCCCATTTCCACTCAGGGATCTCGAGTTGCTGAAACTTCCCGTAAGGCTTTTGATGTTCAGCTTTCACCTTCGCACACGTCAAACATTTCTGTACGTACATCATTACATCGTTCTTAATACTGGGCCACCAATAAATAGGCTTCAAATCTGCATGCATCTTTGTGGCACCAGGGTGTACAGAATACTTAGTTTTGTGAGCTTCATCCATTACTAACTCACGATTGCCTCCATAGAGAGGAACCCATATTCTACCTTTGTAAGTTCGAAGGCCACGACTATTTTCTTCCATTTGGAGTCTGTTCTTCTTCTTTTTCCCAATAGACTCCGCTTTCACATTATCATCCTTTAACGCTTCGATTTGAGCTAATCGAATAGGTTCCAGTAAATTCGACTCAATCTTTGTAATCATCGCACATAATCTACTCTTCGCATATCCTTTGCGGCTTAAGGCATCAGCAACCACATTAGCTTTGCCTGGGTGATATTTAATTTCACAATCGTAATCCTTTAATAACTCCATCCACCGCCGTTGTCTAACATTCATGTCCTTCTGAGTAAACACGTACTGTAAGCTCTTATGATCCGTATAAAGGGTACACTTTGTACCATACAGATAATGTCGCCACAACTTCAGAGCAAAAACAACCGCAGCCAGCTCAAGGTCATGAGTAGGATAGTTCCGCTCATGAGGCTTCAGCTGTCGAGAGGCGTAAGCGATAACTTTGTCTCGTTGCATTAGTACACACCCTAACCCCGTGATGGATGCGTCACTATAAACCACTAAATCATCTGTTCCTTCGGGTAAGGCTAAGACTGGAGCTTCACACAACTTCTTTTTCAACGTTGTGAAGGCTTTCTCTTGAGCATCAGTCCATACAAATTTCACACCTTTCTTCGTTAATTCAGTCATTGGTTTGGCAATGCGCGAGAAATCCTGAATGAAACGTCGATAATAACCAGCCAAACCGAGAAAACTCTTTATTTCTGTAGGAGACTTAGGCTGCTCCCACTTTGACACCGCTTCTATCTTTGCAGGATCCACTTTTATACCATCCGAGGAGACGACATGGCCGAGGAAATGAACTTCCTTTAGCCAGAACTCGCATTTGGAGAATTTAGCATATAGCTTTTTCTCTCTGAGGACTTGTAAGACAGCCCTCAAATGCTCTCTATGTTCCTCTTCCGACTTTGAATACACAAGAATGTCGTCGATGAAAACGATAACGAAATGATCCAAAAACGGTCGACAGACACGGTTCATCAAATCCATAAACTTCGCTGGAGCATTTGTCAAACCGAATGGCATGACAAGGAACTCGTAATGACCATAACGAGTTCGGAACGCTGTTTTGGCTACACTTTCCTCTTCAACCTTCAGTTGATGATAGCCAGATCGTAAGTCGATCTTCGAAAAATAGGAAGCACCTTGAAGTTGATCGAACAAATCATCAATGCGAGGGAGTGGATACTTATTCTTCACCGTTCTTTTATTCAGCTCACGATAATCGATACACATGCGCATGGATCCGTCTTTCTTCTTTACGAAAAGGATAGGAGCACCCCATGGAGAGGAACTCGGACGAATGAAACCTTTATCTAAAAGTTCCTGAATTTGAGTCATCAGCTCCTTCATCTCTGTCGGAGCTAATCGATAGGTTCCAGTAAATTCGACTCAATCTTTGTAATCATCGCACATAATCTACTCTTCGCATATCCTTTGCGGCTTAAGGCATCAGCAACCACATTAGCTTTGCCTGGGTGATATTTAATTTCACAATCGTAATCCTTTAATAACTCCATCCACCGCCGTTGTCTAACATTCATGTCCTTCTGAGTAAACACGTACTGTAAGCTCTTATGATCCGTATAAAGGGTACACTTTGTACCATACAGATAATGTCGCCACAACTTCAGAGCAAAAACAACCGCAGCCAGCTCAAGGTCATGAGTAGGATAGTTCCGCTCATGAGGCTTCAGCTGTCGAGAGGCGTAAGCGATAACTTTGTCTCGTTGCATTAGTACACACCCTAACCCCGTGATGGATGCGTCACTATAAACCACTAAATCATCTGTTCCTTCGGGTAAGGCTAAGACTGGAGCTTCACACAACTTCTTTTTCAACGTTGTGAAGGCTTTCTCTTGAGCATCAGTCCATACAAATTTCACACCTTTCTTCGTTAATTCAGTCATTGGTTTGGCAATGCGCGAGAAATCCTGAATGAAACGTCGATAATAACCAGCCAAACCGAGAAAACTCTTTATTTCTGTAGGAGACTTAGGCTGCTCCCACTTTGACACCGCTTCTATCTTTGCAGGATCCACTTTTATACCATCCGAGGAGACGACATGGCCGAGGAAATGAACTTCCTTTAGCCAGAACTCGCATTTGGAGAATTTAGCATATAGCTTTTTCTCTCTGAGGACTTGTAAGACAGCCCTCAAATGCTCTCTATGTTCCTCTTCCGACTTTGAATACACAAGAATGTCGTCGATGAAAACGATAACGAAATGATCCAAAAACGGTCGACAGACACGGTTCATCAAATCCATAAACTTCGCTGGAGCATTTGTCAAACCGAATGGCATGACAAGGAACTCGTAATGACCATAACGAGTTCGGAACGCTGTTTTGGCTACACTTTCCTCTTCAACCTTCAGTTGATGATAGCCAGATCGTAAGTCGATCTTCGAAAAATAGGAAGCACCTTGAAGTTGATCGAACAAATCATCAATGCGAGGGAGTGGATACTTATTCTTCACCGTTCTTTTATTCAGCTCACGATAATCGATACACATGCGCATGGATCCGTCTTTCTTCTTTACGAAAAGGATAGGAGCACCCCATGGAGAGGAACTCGGACGAATGAAACCTTTATCTAAAAGTTCCTGAATTTGAGTCATCAGCTCCTTCATCTCTGTCGGAGCTAATCGATACGGAGCTTTGGCTACAGGAGTAGCACCAGGAATAAGGTCAATAGAAAATTCAACCTCACGATCCGGAGGAAGACCTGGAAGATCTTCAGGGAAAACATCAGGAAACTCGGAAACAACTTCGACATCAGAGACTGTAGGCTTCGCGATACGAGAATCGATGACATAAGCTAGAAAATGTGACTTAGTTTGCCGTATACAACGAAGTGCTTTCATCATCGAGATCACCTTAACATTTCCCGGCTTCTTGTCACCATAGACACAAACACCTTTTCCGTCAGGGGTAGCGATACGAACTATTTTCTTTGCACATAAGACGACAGCATCATTTTTCGACATCCAGTCCATACCGAGAACAACATCAAAACTAGGAATGGTAGCGGGTAACAGGTTAGCAGTAAACAAACGACCCTCTATTTCTAAAGGACAATCAGAGTAACCTTCCCGAATAATAGACGTTGCACCATTAGCCACTTCTACTTCTATAGGGCACCGTAAAGAACTAGTAGTCATGTCTAACTTAGGAGCAAACAGAGTAGACACAAAAGATTTGTTCGCACCAGAATCAAATAACACATTAGCAGGTTTGGAGTTAACAATAAGGGTAGCAGTAACTACCTGATCATCGTCTTTTGCCTCCTCAGCCGTCATCTGAAAAGCACGGGCTTTGGCCTGGGAAGCTTCTGCCTTCTTTCCCTCATCTTTCTTCATCTGCGGGCAGTCTGCAATACGGTGCTTGGTGTCTCCACATTTATAACATCTTGCCTTGTCAGTGCATTGATCAATGGTATGACCCTGAGTTCCACACCTATTGCACCTGCGGGTCTTTGTAGAACACTGACCAGAATGGATAGATTTGCAGCCTGGGCACCATTTTCCATCCTTGTCTGCCCTTCCCTTGTCAGAGGACGATGAAGATCCCTTAAATTTCTTTCCAAAACGATTTGATCCACCAAACCTCCTCTTATTGCCAGACTTCTTCTCATCCTCTTTCTTTTCAACTTTCTTATCCGCAGCAAAATCATCATCAAGCTTTTTAGATTCTTTGATTGCTTCAGTTAGAGTCTTATGCTGCCTACAAATACCTCGATAACTTGGAGGTAAACCATCGACATAGCAGGCGACTTGATCTGCATCAGTTCTGAATAGATGACCCACAAATTTCATCTTTTCCATAAAGGAACGAGCATAATCATTAATTTTTCCACTTCAGCCTTCAGGGCACGAAACTCTTTTTCCATTTTTCTCTGCTCATGAACTCCAATATACTCTTCAATAAATTTCTGTCTGAAGTTAGCCCACGTAATAGCAGATACCATAGCTGGAGTCATCGAAATGGTAATGCTCTTCCACCAGTCCCGAGCACCTTCTTTCAGCATCCTGCTAGCACACAACACTTTCTTATCCTCGGGACAATCACAAGCTTCAAAAACCATCTCAGTATCATCAAGCCATTCCATGCAACCCACTGCATTAAGTGTTCCATAGAATTTCTGAGCTCCGCACTTCTGAAAACTTTCGAACTTGAATCGAGGAGCTTGAACTACATTAGGAGGAGCCACATCAACATTAACAGGGGGAACGACTACATTATTAACTGGTAGCTCAGTGTGGTGAGAAGGCACTGAGAAATTGCCATCAGTTCCTTCAGCATTTTCGGCAAGAGCGTTGTTCAGTTGCTCCTGAGTCTGTGCTAACTGGGCCTGGAGAGTCAGCACAAGATTGTACAATTCAGCTGCATTTGGGATTTGCTCCACCACTGCTTCGTTAACTATGGGTTGATTACCAGGAGGTGGAGGCATAGGGCCTAACGAGCCTTGCCGATTGACCTGCTGAGGATTCACTTGATTTCTATTCACGTTAGCTGCAGCAGCAGTAGCAGCAGCATTAGTAGCAACTGCACCTGGATGGACAGGTGGAGTAACGCTGGCAGTTGCTCCGTCACGTTGGATGTTGCGGTTGCGAGTGTTAACCATTTCCTTCAATAAAATGGTGGAGTCGATAAGCGCGAAATAAAACAAAAGTTCGTTGGGATAAGGCTAAATCATATCATCGTAACATAAACATCTCGTAAGCCTTATCACACTCGCACTCATCCCAACCCATCCTACATCACATGTCATCACTAGCTAAGGCATCCTACGAGTACCTAGCATGCATATCCTAAGTTTAAGTCCAAATCCTATGGTCAATAGGCCTTGGTTCACTTAAACTACTTCTCTGATACCAAATTGTAACACCCGTTTCGTAAAAATATGGATTTCCAAAAATTTCGCCTAACGGCGTTAAATCATGCGGAAACGATTTAGGAAAATACTCAACTAAGGAAAACAGTTGAGAAAACATTGGTGGTGTTACTAATAGCATCAAATCTGTAATAAAAGAAATCCATAAGATTGCCCAACATAAAGCAATCATAACATAGTCATTACATAAGTTCCATAAAGGAAATCAATAACATAAGGTCTATGCGAAGCTATTGGTAAACTAAAGCCAGCTTGATCATCTACCCATCTCTCGCCAAAGCTTCACACGTCATCTCACTGCCTAACCTGAGAGGTGTCAACACATTAAAAGAAACAAGTGTTAGCTATAAAGCTAAGTAAGATAACACCAGGTTTAAGCAAAACATTTCATCCATTTAAATCGTCACTTTAAAGCATTACGTCATTTTAATTAGGCATTCATACCACCGTATAAACATATCCACATCACATATAAGCATAGAGTTCATGACCCTAAGCGTGCCTAATCAATTTGATCACTTTGGAAAGAAAACCGACCTCCCTGTAAGCACTTCTATCCTAAGGATTACGATGGTACCAATACATTCATGAAACATCACGCGAAACAAACAAAATAGTCTACCAATCGGAAATCAAACAGAAATCAACTAGACAGGCAATAAGTCCACCAAACAGCACACAACACGTACAAGGTAAACACATAAGTCTTACACTTTTCAGCCCGAATCCCGAAGGAGTGGGGATAAACGAAACTCACCTTGATCGGCAAGTAAGTTTAAGTCGCGTTAATTGAAGATTTTATGGCGAGTATCGGGTCCCACGCATCCCACAACCTATCAAAGCATGTCATATATTATAATGTCAACTCTATATCATAATTAAGTTGGTTTAGTAAGTTTAAGTCAAGTTGCAAACCCTAATCGCATTTATAACTTAAACGAGTATGAACAATGCGCATTCGACTCGACACTTTTAGAAGTGAAAGAGGTTTTGTACAAAATGAATGTTACTACAAGAAAGTAGACTCTCTCACGATTCCAACGATAGGTCATACGTCTAAAACGGACTTACGGTTCAAAAGTTATTAACGTTTGAAGTTGACGCGCGCATTATGTACAGGAGGATTTCACTGCGCCGCAGTGAGCCTTTGCCAAGCTCACTGCGCCGCAGTGAGCTAACCACGACCTGCGCCGCAGTGAGCCTGCCAAGCTCACTGCGCCGCAGTGAGCCAAAACCATGCCCACTGCGCCGCAGTGGGCTAAGGAGCCAGAATGGCCGAGGGAATCCACTGCGCCGCAGTGGGGACTATGTCCTCCCACTGCGCCGCAGTGGGACGACCTGCAGATCAGAACCAGCAGCTGCAAGTGCAGCAAGACGAACCCAAAACCCCCAAATTCGACCCAAATCGATCCAAAACAACTTGCAGGGACTTGTGACTCGATTTGAAGCTTAAATAAGTATTAATGAACATAAATGAACATAACCCAATCCATAAATCCGTCCAAAACATCACCAAATCATCAATTCGATCCAAACCCTAATTAAAACCCTAATTGACCCAAAACTCGATTTAAGCCGATTTAGGACTTGTAAATACTCGAAATGACCGGAATAGCATACACTAACATAAATAGGAGTAAATGGGATGAATTAGACTTACCAAAACGTTCTCCCCGAGCTAAAACCCGAATTTGGGTAAAATGGCCAAAATGGTAAGAATGCTTGAACTTCAACTTGTGATTCTTCGAGTAGACGATAATGAGGTAACGATGATTATGATTCTAGCTTAAATTTAGTTATAAGAACACCAAATGATTGCTAGAAGAAGAAAAGAAGAAGATGGATGGTCTTGTGTTCTTGAGAGAAAAAGAGAAAGAAAGAAGAAGATGGATGGTCTTGTGTTCTTGAGAGAAAAAGAGAAAGAAAGAAAGAAGAAAAAGATAGATAAAGATATTTATGAAAATATCTTGGACCTTAAAGGGCAGCCGGGTCGGGTACGACCCACGGGTCGACCCATTTCTCTTTTCAAGCCAAAATTACAATCGTTTTACATTTAAACACCGGGTAAACACATTATCGACTCAAATATATAACACTTAGTCATTTAGTTCACAAAACGACCCAATTAACCCACATTGTCATATTATCATCAAAATGACCCAAAACTTCATTTAACTTATTTGTTAGTCATATTTCACGTGAAGTCAATGGGTCAAAATCCGCGGATGTTACAATCTACCCATCTCTCGCCAAAGCTTCACACGTCATCTCACTGCCTAACCTGAGGGGTGTCAACACATTAAAGAAACAAGTGTTAGCTATAAAGCTAAGTAAGATAACACCAGGTTTAAGCAAAACATTTCATCCATTTAAATCGTCACTTTAAAGCATTACGTCATTTTAATTAGGCATTCATACCACCGTATAAACATATCCACATCACATATAAGCATAGAGTTCATGACCCTAAGCGTGCCTAATCAATTTGATCACTTTGATTCACCTCGTTAAGTTGTAACCGAAGTTACCGTTTTTAAGGAAAGACAATGTCGATCCATGAGTAGCACGCTATGTTCATGACATTAGGTGGTCATCAGGCCACCCGAAACTACTCGCCACATATGACTTGTTGCAAGGAGTCACCCGAGCAACCATTTTAACGTACCTATAACCACCGTCAGGCATGACGTACCTATTACCACCGTCAGGCACCATTTATACGTACCTATTACCACCGTAAGCACGATGTACCTATTACCACCGTAAGGCACGATGTACCTATTACCACCGTAAGGCCAGGTTATGCATAACACTTAACATCTAATTAGCTCGAGCATTTACCATATTTAGTTTAGATTTCCACCTTTAACCTAAACTAATCCATACTATCATCTTTTCACGTTAGGGCCCTTAAAACGTGCACGTGTCATGGCAACCTAAAAGGTCTAGTGTTCTAGATGAACAAGCCACATATACATGCACATAACAACATTACAACATATCATTAACCACCGTTCATCATAACATATCATATCGCAAACATATCATTAACCACCGTTCATCATAACATATCATATCGTAAACATATCATTAACCACCGTTCATCATAACATATCATATCGTAAACATATCATTAACCACCGTTCATCATAACATATCATATCGTAAACATATCATTAACCACCGTTCATCATAACATATCATATCGTAAACAAATCATTAACCACCGTTCATCATAACATATCATATCGTAAACATATCATTAACCACCGTTCATCATAACATATCATATCGTAACATATCATTAACCACCGTTCATCATAACATATCATATCGTAACATATCATTAACCACCGTTCATCATAACATATCATATCGTAACATATCATTAACCACCGTTCATCATAACATATCATATCGTAACATATCATTAACCACCGTTCATCATAACATATCATATCGTAAACATATCATTAACCACCGTTCATCATAACATATCATATCGTAAACATATCATTAACCACCGTTCATCATAACATATCATATCGTAAACAAATCATTAACCACCGTTCATCATAACATATCATATCGTAAACATATCATTAACCACCGTTCATCATAACATATCATATCGTAACATATCATTAACCACCGTTCATCATAACATATCATATCGCAAACATATCATTAACCACCGTTCATCATAACATATCATATCGTAAACATATCATTAACCACCGTTCATCATAACATATCATATCGTAAACAAATCATTAACCACCGATTTAACAAACGAAATTAGTCTTCTTTTAAACGAAAATAGCTTGAACGAAGTTAAACTTCGTTTTGTCAAACGAACTTAGATTTCCAGAAAACGAATTTAGTCATCAGAAACGAATTTAAGCTTCAGGAACGAATTTAAACCTATTTTCGTCCAGAATTCATAAAACGACTTTGTTCTTCGATTTTTCCAGAAACAAACGACTTGGGCTTCACCCAAAACATGATTTTGACATTGTTAAACATATTTTGATCATTCAAATCGATTACAAACTCGTTTGACACCATTTTGTACGTTAACTCACCAAAACGCTTCTTTAACCTTAATCCTTTGACAAAACCTTTTGAAATCAGTTTTGACTCACAATAAAACAACCCTAAATCTGAAATATGATCAACAAACCGATCATTACCTGTAATTAACAATGGCCGATCGAAATCAAGCCCAAAAGACACCAACAATCTACGTAAAACTTGAAGAGATGCTTTAGAATTTCAAGAAGGATTGAAAGGTTGTTTAGGTTTGTTCTTTGAGTGATTATGGCTGCTAAAGGAAGGAGATTAGGCTAATCCTAGCCCTAATCCCGTTTTTCAACTTTCACTTTTGTCAAATTTAGTCCCTGGACTTCATATTAGCTTTATTACACCTTTAAACACCTAATGGGGATACATATAACACACTAAAGCACTTTCACACACTACAAAGGCCTTTTACACATCATTAAATCTACTTTATTGTCACTCATTAAAGATAATTAAATCTCACATATAAGGGCACATAAACATATAAACACATATTTCCACACAAACGTATCACGGACTTATAATTCGACCTAACGACGTTAGTCAACATGAACGATTAAGTTTTGGGATGTTACAACAAAACGGTTGCGGCCCAAACGGCGGAAGCAAATGAGGTTGTTGTGGCAGAGAGCCACACAAATACTGGGCATAACTAAATTAAGGTATTACTCCATATAAACTTTGTTTGGATGCAACTAGCTTTAGCTTTTATTTGAAATAAAAATCTCCAAAATGAAACGCTTCTTGAAGTAGCGTTTCAGGAGCTTTAGCTTTTCGAAGAAGCTTTTAGTCATTAAAAGTACACAAATACCTCTTAAAGTTGCAGCTACTGCTACCATACCAAACAATTCTAAAAAATAAAAGCTCTAGCTAACAGCTTTGTTTAAAAGCTACAGTTTACAGCTCCAACTAAAAACTACAGTTACTAGATACAGCTACTTTTGCCAAACATACCCATAGTCAAAAAGAAAATAGATGTTACTACACTATTCGAGATTGGGTGTTGTTATTGCACATTTACTACTCCGTATTACATAAGGTCATCATATTTGTCTTGTTACATCTGTGGCATATTCGTTTTGCCGTTCTAATTTCACCTATTATATATCTCTTGGCAATAATATTTGCTTGTTGGTGGTTGTAAGTAGCTATCACAACATTTTAGTTCTCACTTATGATGAGAATGTGATGAATGTAAACCTACTACTTGTGTTCCTACCCTACATTGCGGTTGGATCAGAATGACTAATGATAAACCATAAACACATACATTAGTGGGTTGGATCAGTGGTTGGAGCCCTTGCCTCTGGAGACAGAGGTCAAGGGTTCGATCCTCATGCCCAGCAAGGCTGGAGGGCCTTTTCTACCTATGGTAGAACATGGAACCAGCCTCTTTACCTTTGGTAAGGGTAAGGCTGTCTACATCTCAACCTCCCCCATACACCGTCGAAGACGGTATTGGGACCCAAAACCCGTGGAAGACGGCATTGGGAGTTACTTACTTACATACATTAGGGTGATGGCATCACCACCACTCACCACTCACTCACCACTCACTTTCAACCAATCACATTATGTCACCTCAAATCCACTACTCACTTACCACTCAATCACCACTCACTACAAATTTATTTTTATTTTTAAAATTAAAATTTCATTAAACATAAACCATTACATAAACATAACTAAAAACATAAAAACTAGAATAAAACTAAAACACATACAAACATTAAAAAAATATAAAAAAAACAATCGTTCTCCAGCTTCCCAACGGTTGCGGTTAACAACTTTACGCTTTGACCTTGCCGTAGAACTTTCACCATCGGCCTCGATCTCATCCGCAAAAATTTCCAAACTACTATCGTCGGACCATTCAAACGGTTCATCTAGTAAAACCGTAGATCCAAATCGTTTAGCCATTTGTGAAAATGAGTTTGTTTGATGTTTGATGGATGTATTGATGTGTGTTTTTGTTTGATGTGTGTGTGTGATTTGAAATGGAAGAAGGTGAGATAGTATTTAAAGAAAAAAAAATAAAAAATAAACAAATGGTCAAACTAGCCGTTCAAGACCTCCAACGGTCACCTTCCACCCACACTCCACGCGAGTTAAAGTTCCACCCATTTTTCACCACTCGTGCGTGGAAAACCGTTGGCGCCGGTGTTCCACGAGTGGTCGGGCCTTCCACGCAGCTTCCACTCGGGTGATGCCAACACCCTTATAGCCAAGTCATTAGATTAGATTAGATTAGATTAGATGAGATTAGACTAAAAGTAATAAAATTTATAGACAATAATAATCGGGTGAGATCAAGGATGTCAGAGACATATGAGCCTACTAACCATGAATCTGTTATCCCTTTTAGGCATAAACAAAAATCTCGAAAAACCGAAACCGAGGCGAACCGGTATGGCCGGGTATCGACATTCTTTCCTATACCCTCACATTATATTTTGAAACTAATATATATAAACCATTTTTTTTACCCTTTGAACGACAAACTATTATAGACTTATTTGTATACTATTTAATATCTAGGATGGAACACAAGACTTCATAAAATACCCTCCCTTCACTCACACTCACAAATATGAGTGACTCAAACCTTAATGAAAAATCTAAAGATACAAAAACCTTACCAATAAATCACCACTTCATTGACACCAACCTAACATTTAAAGGCTCGTTACTAAAAGCTAAACATACTAATTTTAACTACATCAACACATAATTCACACAATATTTATAAGTTTATCCATCATGAGACCTTAACCCACAACCTTGTGGTTGAAAGGTCACAGCACATACAATACGAAATCTAAAAGGTATTACTTTATCTACATTAGTGTTTTACGGATTTAAAAATATTAATTTAGATAAAGTTAGAAGATCTAAACAAAGGTAAAGTCTATAACATCTAGATAATATTAACATAATTAACGTATCAACTCAGCTGGAATTAAAAGTTATTATTATAACTTAAAGTAAAAAATTTGGTATAAAAACCTTGTTGACCAAAAAAAAAACTCTATTCAAGACTCAAGAGCCCCAAAAGGCCAAAAGAACTTCCGCATGAACGAGCGGATGGCCCGGAATTCCTTTTCATAATCTATTGGGCCACATCATTTGGGTTGAAACTAAAGAAGGAGATGGGCTAAAAAAGGATAATTACTAAATTTATCCTTTTTATAGAACAAACCTAGACTTGAAGATATACCCATGAAAATTTAGGCTAGAGTGAAACATTCTTATGAAGAGCATAGCTTGTTAGTCATTTGTATTGCATTTTATCAATTAAAAATGGAAAAACGGAGAATAAAACAAAACAATCAGTCTAAAAAACAAATACTTTATCTATCAACGATAAGAATCAACATTTTTCCACACATAGTGTGTGCTTTTTTTTTTTTAATAACATTTTGGCCACCGTCATATCCACGGTTCATTGTTGTCATTTTGTGTATCATCTATGGTTTTAACGTTACCCACTCATATAAGTATGTACATAATTATTATAACTCAAAAACTGTTGCTTGTTTGACATCTTGGTTCAAGCAACAAATCAGACAACTTTTAACGTGATTCAATTCCTTATAGCTGCTCTAACTAAAAATGAGTTGTGAGGATTACGACAGTTAAAGACTTAAGAGGCTATTGTTTAAAAGCAAGGAAATCATGTTTATGAACCTGTCTTTTGGGCTGAATGTGTTTATGCCCAAGCTTGAAAATACAAAAACCTGATATCATCTTGTTACAGAATTAATTAGCTTCCAAATGGATGCTAACTTTTTTTGAGCAGTATTTTAAAATCACTGACGGATCATAGTTTTGAGTATCAGCGTACCACCCGCAGTGCGAAAGGGAAACATATTAGGAGAAAACCTATAAAAAAGAAAAATTCCTTAGATAAGAATTGAACACATGACTAGGATATCCATTTGATCTAAGCTCAATGGACGAATTATATATAGAGTTAATTACACTTTTCGTCCCTGTGTTTTGTATCCACTTTCACAGACCATCCCTGAGACCACGAAATTACACGTTTCATCCCTGAGTATGGAATTCTGTTAACAAGTTTGGTCCACGCCACTAACGGACGTGAAGTTGATGATCACGTGAGACGCACACTGTGGGCATTCTTGTCATTTCCCGTCATATGGACCAAAGTTGTAATTAACTATTAAAATAATAAATAAGCTTATTTAATAAATACTTACGTAATAATCTATTTTCTATTATTATATTTATATCTATCTTGTTTGTCATCATCATCATCATCTAATCATATCTGTATCTATCTGCTTTAAGCATCATAACTCATAAGGAAAATTAACGTGAGCGGGTTTCATTCATAGTTGACAACTATATAATTATGAATGGCTTTAATTACTACATCACATTTTCTTCTTTTTCTACTTTACAAATTAGATTGGTACAATATCAATACACCCATTCCACTGATATATCACCAATCTCTTCGGCTTCCTCTTTTTTTTCCCCGAATCAGTGATATAGATATATAGATATGGAAATATATATGTATATACAGATCTGGAAATGTATATATATGCAGATCTAGAAAGATATATAGATATAAAGATGTAAAGTCCCTCACACGATGGTTTAACCCACGAGTGTAAAATAACAAGACAAGTATGAACTAGAATCGGACTAGTATTACTTCAATATAAATATGCAAGAATATAAACAAAGTAATAAATGACTTTAAGCAATATTTAAACAAGTAAATAAAAGGTGGAACACGAATGTAGTTTTTAAGTGTATTTTCTTTATTGATGTATAAACAAAATACAAGATCGTTGCGGAACCTAGATATTACACGTATGTAAGTATCTAAACAATCTTTGAATTACAAGTGATCTATACTTGCTAAATAAACTCCTTTGATCGATATACTTAGAGTTGTGAAGTATATCTGTTTAGATCGAGAGTATTTAAGCAAGTTCACCAATTTGCTAAAAAGTAATTTTCTCAAAGAAATGACTTTGTATTTATAGGCAACAAAATTCACTAGTGAATTTTGTGCCGTACAAATATGGTTGGATACATTTAATGATCCGACAAGAACATTAAATGTATTGGATAAGGAATAAGGATAAAGTCACATCAAGTGCAAGTGTATCCTTTTATCCAACCACCTTAACACATGTACTTTGGTAAATAACGTGGCGTTTCATTCATAGTTGACAACTATATAATTATGAATGGCTTTAATTACTACATCACATTTTCTTCTTTTTCTACTTTACAAATTAGATTGGTACAATATCAATACACCCATTCCACTGATATATCACCAATCTCTTCGGCTTCCTTTTTTTTTCTCCCCCCCCCCCCCCCCCCCCCCCCCCCCCCCCCCCCCCCCCCCCCCCCCCCCCCCCCCCCCCCCCCCCCCCCCCCCCCCCCCCCCCCCCCCCCCCCCCCCCCCCCCCCCCCCCCCCCCCCCCCCCCCCCCCCCCCCCCCCCCCCCCCCCCCCCCCCCCCCCCCCCCCCCCCCCCCCCCCCCCCCCCCCCCCCCCCCCCCCCCCCCCCCCCCCCCCCCCCCCCCCCCCCCCCCCCCCCCCCCCCCCCCCCCCCCCCCCCCCCCCCCCCCCCCCCCCCCCCCCCCCCCCCCCCCCCCCCCCCCCCCCCCCCCCCCCCCCCCCCCCCCCCCCCCCCCCCCCCCCCCCCCCCCCCCCCCCCCCCCCCCCCCCCCCCCCCCCCCCCCCCCCCCCCCCCCCCCCCCCCCCCCCCCCCCCCCCCCCCCCCCCCCCCCCCCCCCCCCCCCCCCCCCCCCCCCCCCCCCCCCCCCCCCCCCCCCCCCCCCCCCCCCCCCCCCCCCCCCCCCCCCCCCCCCCCCCCCCCCCCCCCCCCCCCCCCCCCCCCCCCCCCCCCCCCCCCCCCCCCCCCCCCCCCCCCCCCCCCCCCCCCCCCCCCCCCCCCCCCCCCCCCCCCCCCCCCCCCCCCCCCCCCCCCCCCCCCCCCCCCCCCCCCCCCCCCCCCCCCCCCCCCCCCCCCCCCCCCCCCCCCCCCCCCCCCCCCCCCCCCCCCCCCCCCCCCCCCCCCCCCCCCCCCCCCCCCCCCCCCCCCCCCCCCCCCCCCCCCCCCCCCCCCCCCCCCCCCCCCCCCCCCCCCCCCCCCCCCCCCCCCCCCCCCCCCCCCCCCCCCCCCCCCCCCCCCCCCCCCCCCCCCCCCCCCCCCCCCCCCCCCCCCCCCCCCCCCCCCCCCCCCCCCCCCCCCCCCCCCCCCCCCCCCCCCCCCCCCCCCCCCCCCCCCCCCCCCCCCCCCCCCCCCCCCCCCCCCCCCCCCCCCCCCCCCCCCCCCCCCCCCCCCCCCCCCCCCCCCCCCCCCCCCCCCCCCCCCCCCCCCCCCCCCCCCCCCCCCCCCCCCCCCCCCCCCCCCCCCCCCCCCCCCCCCCCCCCCCCCCCCCCCCCCCCCCCCCCCCCCCCCCCCCCCCCCCCCCCCCCCCCCCCCCCCCCCCCCCCCCCCCCCCCCCCCCCCCCCCCCCCCCCCCCCCCCCCCCCCCCCCCCCCCCCCCCCCCCCCCCCCCCCCCCCCCCCCCCCCCCCCCCCCCCCCCCCCCCCCCCCCCCCCCCCCCCCCCCCCCCCCCCCCCCCCCCCCCCCCCCCCCCCCCCCCCCCCCCCCCCCCCCCCCCCCCCCCCCCCCCCCCCCCCCCCCCCCCCCCCCCCCCCCCCCCCCCCCCCCCCCCCCCCCCCCCCCCCCCCCCCCCCCCCCCCCCCCCCCCCCCCCCCCCCCCCCCCCCCCCCCCCCCCCCCCCCCCCCCCCCCCCCCCCCCCCCCCCCCCCCCCCCCCCCCCCCCCCCCCCCCCCCCCCCCCCCCCCCCCCCCCCCCCCCCCCCCCCCCCCCCCCCCCCCCCCCCCCCCCCCCCCCCCCCCCCCCCCCCCCCCCCCCCCCCCCCCCCCCCCCCCCCCCCCCCCCCCCCCCCCCCCCCCCCCCCCCCCCCCCCCCCCCCCCCCCCCCCCCCCCCCCCCCCCCCCCCCCCCCCCCCCCCCCCCCCCCCCCCCCCCCCCCCCCCCCCCCCCCCCCCCCCCCCCCCCCCCCCCCCCCCCCCCCCCCCCCCCCCCCCCCCCCCCCCCCCCCCCCCCCCCCCCCCAGTGTACAGATCTGGTAAGACTTTCCAGTGGACTTCGCCATTTGATAAGTCTTCTTTCTTCAGACTTCAGTCTTTGACTTCAGTCAGAATGTCTTCAGTAGAGTAGATCTGGACTGGGGTGAAGACCAGTGAGCTAATCTGGAGAATACTCCAGATTTCCTATACAAGTATTTGCTCATTAGTCTTCCATTATTTCTGGACAAATCTTTAGAAGGACTCCAGATCCCAAGTCTGGAGTAGGTCCAGCAGAACATGTTTTCTGGTCAGATCTTCAGTGAGCTCCAGTAGTCGAGTCTGGAGCGAGTCCAGCAAAACATGTTTCTTGACAAACCTTCAATAAGGTTCCAGTAGTCCAGTCTGGAGCCAGTCCAGTAAGTCTGGACTAAATCTGGACCTAACAAAAGATTTTGGCGGTGACGATGGAAGTGATGTGTTGGGGAGGTCGAATCTTGGTGGTGACGGTTGAGGGATGGTCGGATCTGGTGGTGAGGAAGTCGGTTCTTGGTGGTGGCTGTCGTGGGTCTTTTATTTGTTCCCCGTCATTCCCATTAATCTTGATATCAAGACTTCATCTTTTCCTTGTTTTTACTGTTATTATTTATCCCTTGTTATCTTGTTGAGATTTGTTGATTGTGCATTATGTAATTAAGATTATATAGATTCAGTTCTATTATTCTATTAGACTTTGAAATTTCATGGTTTAGTATGAATGTTAAAGTTAAGAATTTGGTTTCAGAAAATGTGGTTTTTGAAGAAAGATGGTGGTGAATTTGTTGTGGGAATTTGCTATAATTTAGGCCGTAAATCTGCAAATTTGCGTTTGGATTGTTGATGGTGGAGTTATAATTTTCTTCACATATATATATGATGATAGAGACAAATACATATTAAAAGAGTTACTTACAACTTTGGTCCATATGACGAGAAATGACCAGGTTGCCCATGGTGTGCATCTCACGTGACCCACGACTTAACGTCCGTTTGGGTCGTGGACCAAATATGTTAACGGAATTCCATACTCAGGGATGAAACACGTAATTTCGTGTACTCAGGGATGATACCTGAAAGTTGGTGCAAACCACATGGACGAAAAATGTAATTAACTCTTATATATATATATATATATACTAAAAAGTAAAGTTGGAATGTGAGGGGATGTTACTGTAGCTAAAAGTACACCCCCTTTAGCATAAGGTACAACCCTTTAAAGCATCCAATATAAATAACGGACTTAACGATCGTTAGGTGACGGACTTAACAACCGTTAGGTATTGTTTGGCTAACTAACGGTGGTTACAAAAGGGTATTTAACGGAGTTTGTTTTGAAGTTTACATTTTTTAACTTTGCCACCAAAGTTTTGCTTTAGTTTTTTTGTCACATAAAGCTTTTTCCATCAAAAGTTTATTTCTTTCTTATTTTTACCACATAACTTTTACCTTTTTAAACTTTCGCCACGAAAACTTTTTTTTTTTACATTTCCCCTTTTACTTTTCGTCACATAACTTTTGTTTTTTAAACTTTCGCCACAAAAACTTTGTTTTCAAGTTTAAGTTTCTTAACTTTTCTAACTTTTTCCACATAACTTTGTGTTTTTTAAGTCCTTTACCACATAACTTTTGGTTTTTAAATTTTGTTACCAAAATTTTATTTTCTTTACTTTTGACCACAACTTTTATTTCTTAACTTTTGCCACACAAATTTCGTTTTTCGGCTTAATGTTTTAGCTTTTGTCGTTAGAGTTTTGTTTTTCTCCCGGGGCAACGCCTGGGTAAAAATACTAGTGGATGCTAATTACCACCTTAAGTGTCAACTATAATTAACGCTCTAAAGGCTAATTATAGGCTATAGATGTGCATATTCTCGATAGGGCGGTATGTTGTAGTTAAGTATCGGTTTTGAATGATAATTATCTAAAAAACTACTTTGAACAGTGGGGGTCCAGGAACAAATATACATACGCTTTCTCATACACTCTCTTAGATATTTATAGTAGCAATTTGGCATTTGTGTGCTGTTGAATACTTGAATGGCTAGTCGAAAACAAACATTAGGTCTGATAAAAAAAAAAAAAAAATTCCTTTCTGAAAGATGAATTTCATTCATTAATAAACAATAGGGTTAAGTATCTCGGAGTGCAAGTAACTTTACAACCTTTTCTATTGTGTGTATGCATCAAAAATTTTGAACACTTAATGTAAGTATCTCTCTAAATTGAACACTTAATGTAAAAATGTATACGTCAAATTGACATTGTATGTAAGTATCTCGCTAAATTGAACACTTAATGTAAGTATCTTCTAAATTGCATTATGTGTATGCATCAAAAATTTTGAACACTTAATGTAAGTATCTCGCTAAATTGAACACTTAATGTAAGTATCCAAAAATTTTGTAACATTGTATGTAAGTATCTCGCTAAATTGAACACTTAATGTAAGTATCTCTCTAAATTGAACACTTATGTAAGTATCTCGCTAAATTGAACACTTAATGTAAGTATCTCGCTAAATTGAACATTGTATGTAAGTATCTCGCTAAATTGAACACTTAATGTAAGTATCTCCTAAATTGTACATTGTATGTAAGTATCTCGCTAAATTGAACACTTAATGTAAGTATCTCGCTAAATTGAACATTATGTAAGTATCTCGCTAAATTGAACACTTAATGTAAGTATCTCTCTAAATTGACATTATGTAAGTATCTAAATTGACATTGTATGTAAGTATCTCGCTAAATTGAACACTTAATGTAAGTATCTCGCTAAATTGAACACTTAATGTAAGTATCTCGTAAATTGACATTATGTAAGTATCTCGCTAAATTGAACACTTAATGTAAGTATCTTCTAAATTACATTATGTGTATGCATCAAAAATTTTGAACACTTAATGTAAGTATCTCGCTAAATTGAACACTTAATGTAAAAATGTATGCATCAAAAATTTTGAACACTTAATGTAAGTATCTCTCTAAATTGAACACTTAATGTAAGTATCTCAAATTGACATTATGTAAGTATCTCCTAAATTGAACACTTAATGTAAGTATCTCGCTAAATTGAACATTATGTAAGTATCTCGCTAAATTGAACACTTAATGTAAGTATCTCGCTAAATTGTACATTGTATGTAAGTATCTCGCTAAATTGAACACTTAATGTAAGTATCTCGCTAAATTGAACATTATGTAAGTATCTCGCTAAATTGAACACTTAATGTAAGTATCTCGCTAAATTGAACATTATGTAAGTATCTCGCTAAATTGAACACTTAATGTAAGTATCTCGCTAAATTGAACACTTATGTAAGTATCTCTAAATTGACATTATGTAAGTATCTCGCTAAATTGAACACTTAATGTAAGTATCTCGCTAAATTGAACACTTATGTAAGTATCTCGAAATTGAATACTTAAAGTTGTGAAGTATCCCTGTTAGATCGAGAGTATTTAGACAAATTCACCTTTAATGCTAAAAGTAATTTTAACGAAGAAATGACTTTGTATTTATAGGCAAACAAATTCACCAGTGAATTTGTGCCGTACAAATATGGTTGCATGCATTTAATGAACCGACAAGGTCATTAAATGCATTGGTTAAGGTACAAGGATAAAGTCACATCAATATGACTTTATTATTTTAACCAACCACCTTTACACACGTATGCACTTTAGTAAAGAACAAGTGGAATTTTCTTTGGAAAGTGTGTAAAGGCAAAAAGTCAATTCCTCGATATCAGTGTTCAGACTTGTAAGGTATAGAACACTGACAATCCTCCAGTCGTAGATCTGGTAAGACTTCCAGTGGACTCCGCCATTTGTCAGTCTTCTTTATTCTAACTCCAGTCTTTGACTTCAGTGAGAATGTCTTCAGTAAGAATAGATCTGGACTGAGGTGAAGTCCAGTGAGCTAATCTGGAGGATGTCTCCAGATTCCTATACAAGTATTTTGCTCACTGGTCTTCCATTATTTCTGAACAAATCTTCAGAGGGACTCCAGTTTTCAAGTCTGGAGTAGGTCCAGTAAATATCATTTTCTGGACAGATCTTCAGTAAGGCTCCAGTAGTCGAGTCTGGAGCAAGTCCAGTAAATCTGGACCTAACATTCACCCACTCTAGATTCATTCTTGAAGCCCGATTCTTGATCCACAGAAAGCCCAAAGCTTGTATATCTTGTAGGATCTAACTATCTAGGAATGAGACCCCATTAAAGAAGTTTTTCATTTCTCGTCTTCCATGATTTCTCCAACAAGCAATCAAGATATTCGATTGAAGAGTTCGTTTTGCAGTTAACCTGATCCCAGCAAACTTGTGTAACTCCAGCAGACCAATGCAAAAATTTAGGAATTTTTTAACCACACTCTAATTCTACAATTAGGTTTGATAAGTTAAGTTCGAGTTCACAAGTCAAAGTTTATAAACACCTAATATTTGAAATTCGAGAAATTCTACAATTCTAGAATAGCTATCTACGAGGTGCAACTGTCAGGATGTTACCGCAAGTTATTGAAATATTACATTTACATTGTGAAAATATAAAAGTACAGAAAATTTAATGCATATCAAGACTATGTATGTATATATATTCAACTGGTTATTTCAATTCTTATATTATTATTATTATTCTTTTTTTACTCTTAACATTCAAACTTTATTAGCAAGAAAAGCTAGCGAGAACAATCAAGCACAAAGCTAGATGCAATGGAAAAGATTCCACCCAATAGTTGAGTCCAAATAGAAATATGTGTGAGAGAGAGAGAGTGAGAGAGAGAACCCCCCCACACCCACCGGAAACCACCACCACCGGCGGCCGGAATCTGCTGAGAAGGACGACTGGCAGCAGGTCAAGCATCGACGAAGACACTCCCCAACCAAAATCACTACTTTATTTGTCTACAACATCCCTACAACCCTCACCAGTGCCGATCTTCGATCTCTTTTCCAACACCATGGTAACCTCACTTATGCCTTCATCGCCAACAAAAAAGACAAATACAACAACCCGTTCGGTTTTCTCCAATTCAAGAACATCATCCACCCCTCCTCCTTCGTTAACTGCCTCCAGAATGTAAAATGTGGCAGCCAAATTTTGGGGGTTTACCTCTCCAAATTTGACAAAAAAGGGAAGCCTGTAACTTCAGTGAACCCCTCCGCCTCCTACCTCCGCCACCCGCCAAATAATTTTCCATTTCCAAAACACCCAATCAACACTCAGGATAAACCCCATTCCAACCCCTCCCACAAAAAAAACAATAGCTCCAGATCTCACCCTCAAACTAGCACCAAGGATAAATCATATCGTGACACTCTCACCTCAGATCTCAACCCCATTACTCTTACATTGTCACTGCCCGACCACTCTCCAAACTCTTCATCATTCTGGACTAAAAGGTCCATCATTGCAACCACCAAGGACCTCTCCACCCTGAAAAACCTTCAAGAGATCCTTTTGACTGCCAACATCGACACCACCGTTACTATCTGGTACGTTGGCGGCCTCACCATCCTTTTGTCCTTCAATGCTTCTGTAACAGCCACCTCCTTCTTGGATTCTCAAACCAATTTCCTCAGAGAATGGTTTTCTTTTTATGAGCTTTACGATGGTCAAGACTTTTCCCCTGGACGAATCGCCACAATAAGAATATATGGTGTACCATTACCATTATGGGGGAAAGAAATCTTTAACAAAATAGCCGGCAGATTCGGAAAAATCATCCAACCTTCCCAAGCCAACCCCAAATCCGTCAACCTATCTTATGATTCGGTTACCCTTCTTGTCAACCCTCACCAAAAGATCGACCATCAGATCACCCTCAAATGGAAAACAAAAACCCTGGTCACTCGTATCATCGAAGTAAACTCTGGATGGACCCCACCGTTCTTGTCTGTAAGTGACGACGGCGACTTGCCAGAGGAATCCTCTAACGGTAACTCCAAATCTCAGGCAAACTCTTCAAATTCCATGGAGAACCCAAAAACCGCATTTAATGCGAGCACACCACCTCATGCACGCCAAACCTTTAATGTTGGCAAGGAACATTCATTTAATACTGACAAAGAAAACATTCTCTCCAAGAATGTCAGCTCACACATGCCCATTCCTACCCCCTTTTTATCCCAAAATAACAATGCCCCCCTTTTACCCCAAAATAATAACGAGCTCCTTTTTCAAAAACCTTTTCCATCTTCTGACTACCCAGGAAAAAATAACCAACCTATCTCACCCATGAAAATCCTGACCCCACCATCCAACCTTCCACTCCCCCACCAATACCATCCAAACCAACCAATTTCTTTACTCCCAGAAAACGCCAAAGACAAGATTCACCACCTCCTCCTTCCCCTTCATGCATGCATCTTGAAACATACCCACCATCACCCTCAATAAAATTCTCATCAAACCTGCTACAGTCACCACTTCCCCGACACACTGCACCTGCCCAAATTAACACCCGAAACCTCTCTTTTAGAACAAACCCGTCTCCCATCCCTTTCCAATCTTTGGACTCAGAAGAACCCTATGCTGGCCAATCAAGACCACCCAAACATCCTGAAATAACCTCCTCTCATACTGATCACAGTGACCCTCTTCACAACACAATACAGCACCTATGCCTGCCAACTTCTATCCCCCCTCTACAAGACAAGACCTTCTTTCAACTGATCCCTCAATTGTCCAGGAAGTCTCTGCCACCATGACAGTTGGCTACCTTGTAGGTGTCAACCTCAAAGGACATGAGCAACTTGTAACAGAACAAGTCATTCTTCACCGTGAACAAAAGCTGTCTCAATGAATTACCTCTCCATTAATTCCCGGGGAATCAAAGACGATGGGAAAGCACGTTAGATCAAACAACTGAAAGACGACCATCGTATTAATTTCATCTGTATTCAGGAAACCCACAGGCCAGATTCTCATAGCTTATACCCACTATGATTATGGGGCAACCCAAACTATTCCTTCGACTTTGTTCCCTCTTCAGGATACGAAGGCAGGTCGGGCGGCCTATTATCCATCTGGGATCCTAACTTTTTCACACTCACAAACAGTATAAAATCAACCAATTTCATCATAACCACCGGTCTCTTAAATAACTCCAACTCCCTTTGCAACATCATAAATGTCTACGCTCCATAGGACGTCCAAGCCAAGCAAAACCTATGGAATGAGATCTCGTCCCATATCACAACTCTCCCGGGTCACTCAATACTCCTTGGTGATTTTAACTCGGTCCGCTGTCCAACCGAACGCCACAACTCCACCTTTATTGCCTCATGTGCACTTGCTTTCAATACATTCATATACCAAAACCACCTCCAGGAGTACACCATGCATGGACATCTCTTCACCTATGTGAAAGACAATGGAATTAAAAAAAGCAAAATTGACCGAATCCTTGTCACACCATCATTCCTCAACACATGGCCGACTGCCTCTTTCACTGCTCTGCCACGATCTCTCTCCGACCACCGTCCTCTAATTCTCACTACCTTAACCATTGACTTTGGTCCCACCCCGTTCAAGTTCTTCAATTCTTGGCTCTCAAAGCCAGGGATTGATGAGGTGATCACCACCAGCCTTCACTCCGGTTTGTACTACGGGAAACCCGATCAAATCCTGAAAGCAAAACTTAAAACCCTAAAAACCGACCTCAAAACCTGGATCAACCAAACAAACTCACAAGAAAACCTCCAAATCACCTCTCTTAATGAACATATGGCTTCTCTTGATTCAATTGTTGACCACCGCGACTACACCGAGGACGAGATCGCCCTTTGGACTGAAACCAAATAACACCTTTAAGCCCTTAAACGTATAAAATCCCAGGACCTCCATCAAAAATCTAGAGCCAAGTGGGTAAAATACGGAGACGAGAACTCATCCTACTTTCATAGCTTCTTCAACTCAAGACTGGCCAAAAACCGAATCACTGGTCTTCTCATCAATGGGAACTGGCACATTGATCCACCCAGCATACGTGAGGCTGCGTTCAACTACTTTAAAAGTAAGTTTTCTGAGCCCATTAAAACAAGGCCCACTATACAATGTGCTGGACTTAAAACTCTCTCCCTGGAAGATGTGGCTGATCTCATATTACCCTTCACCCTAGCTGAAATTACCAAAGCAGCCTGGGACTGCAACAGCGAGAGAGCTCTGGGATCTGATGGATTCAACTTCGGTTTTATCAAAAAATACTGGGACCTCCTCAAATGGGATTTTTTCAATATAATGCTAGATTTTCACACAACAGGAACCATAAATCATGGTTGTGGATCGTCCCATATCACGCTCATCCCTAAGAAGTCCTCTATTGAATCACTTGGAGACTACCGACCGATCACTCTCATCGGTTGCATCAAGAAGGTTATATCCAAGACCTTAGCAAACCACCTCAAAACAAAGATTGCGAAGGTAATTTCCCAATCACAATCTGCTTTTCTCAGTGACCGGAACATACTTGACGGTCCACTCATCCTCAATGAGACGATCTCCTGGCTAAAGAAAAGCAAGCGTGAATCATTTTGCTTCAAACTTGACTTCGAAAAAGTCTTCGACAGCATCAATTGGGATTTCCTTCTATCAGTCATGGCACAAATGCACTTTCCCCATAAATGGATTCTTTGGATCAATGGTATCCTCAAAGCCACAAGGGCATCTGTTCTCATCAATGGGTGCCCAACACCCAAATTTGATTGTGAAAGGGGCATGCCACAAGGCGATCCAATCTCTCCTTTTCTGTTTTTAATCTCGATGGAAGCCTTCTCGTGAGTTCTCAACCAGGCCTCACGAATTGGGCTTATTGGTGGCATCCAACTTCCAAATTTTGCCCCAAACCTTACCCACCTGTATATGCTGATGATGCAATGATAATTGGCAACTGGTCCCCTTCATACCTGTGTAATATCACGCGCATTCTTAGGTGTTTTGAACTCACATCTGGCCTAAAAATCAACCACCACAAATCCTCCTTTTTTGGCATTAACCTCACCCCTACCGCCACCACAACCTCCTGTGAAATCCTTAACTGCAACGCTGAAACCTTCCCGATTACCTACCTTGGCCTGGTTGTTGGCTCAAACATGAATCTCATCCGGCACTGGACTTCAGTCATCCAAGAATTTGAACACCGTTTATCATTGTGGAAAGCTTCCACCCTTAGCATCGCTGGACGTATAACCCTCATTCGATCGGTGCTTGACAGCTTGCCATCGTACTACTTCTCACCCTATAAGGCCCCGGTAAGTGTGATCTCTAAATTAGAATCAATTCGTAAGTCGTTTTTCTGGGGAGGTTCAATTTTGTAAAGTCTCTCACACGATGGTTTAACCACGAGTGTAAAATAACAAGACAAGTATGAACTAGAATCGGACTAGTATTACTTCAATATAAATATGCAAGAATATAAACAAAGTAATAAATGACTTTAAGCAATATTTAAACAAGTAAATAAAAGGTGGAACACGAATGTAGTTTTCAAGTGTATTTTCTTTATTGATGTATAAACAAAATACAAGATCGTTGCGGAACCTAGATATTACACGTATGTAAGTATCTAAACAATCTTTGAATTACAAGTGATCTATACTTGCTAAATAAACTCCTTTGATCGATATACTTAGAGTTGTGAAGTATAGCTGTTTAGATCGAGAGTATTTAAGCAAGTTCACCAATTTGCTAAAAAGTGATTTTCTCAAAGAAATGACTTTGTATTTATAGGCAACAAAATTCACTAGTGAATTTTGTGCCGTACAAATATGGTTGGATACATTTAATGATCTGACAAGAACATTAAATGTATTGGATAAGGAATAAGGATAAAGTCACATCAAGTGCAAGTGTATCCTTTTATCCAACCACCTTAACACACGTATACTTTGGTAAAGAACAAGTGGGTTGTTCTTTGGAAAGTGTGTAAAGGCTTAAAGTCAATCCTCGATATCAGTGTTCAGACTTGTAAGGTCTAGAACACTGACAATCCTCCAGTGTACAGATCTGGTAAGACTTTCCAGTGGACTCCGCCATTTGATATGTCTTCTTTCTTCAGACTTCAGTCTTTGACTTCAGTCAGAATGTCTTCAGTAGAGTAGATCTGGACTGGGGTGAAGACCAGTGAGCTCATCTGGAGAATAACTCCAGATTTCCTATACAAGTATTTGCTCATTAGTCTTCCATTATTTCTGGACAAATCTTTAGAAGGACTCCAGATCCCAAGTCTGGAGTAGGTCAGATTCTGGACAGTTCTTCAGTAAGCTCCAGTAGTCGAGTCTGGAGCGAGTCCAGTAAATCTGGACCTAACAAATTCCTCCTATTTGTTTAGAAATAATGCAAGTGTTTTCAGACTTATAGATATACAAATTTGTATGCCTGGAAAACACTTGGTCGATTTAAGTCTAATTAATCTAAGTTACTGGAAAACACTTTATAGATCATGAGTGTTTTCAGTTTCATCTTTTAAGTTCTAACTTAGACTAAATCTGGTCATTTACTTATAAAATAAAAAATTGCAACTATTATTTCTCTCATCTAAAGGAAAATAATTACAACTTTCATAAGACAATTAATTACAATAAGTACAATGATAAAAAGATTTAGGCCCTTCTTTTCGATGTCCTTTCTGGAGCATCTTCAGTAGCCTTCCTCTTTGGAGATGGAGATGATGGAACAGACACTGGTGGTCTCAAACCCAACACAGCTTCCATTTGTTGAATTCTTCTCCAGACCTTCTCGATTCTCTTCATAAAGGCCTTCACATCTGGAGAGAGATCAGTTTTACCTTTAAAGGTCAATCCTATCTCCTTCAGTTCAGTCCATCCAAAAGCTTGGACTGAAGTATCCTTCCTTTCATCTGTAAAGTTACCCTCTCTGGTCAACTTCACATTGAATCTGGTCATTCCTTGATGAATTTCAGCCAATTTGATTTCAGCATTAACAATCTTTCTTGCATTGGCCCTGAAATTCATCATTTCATCATATTTTGCCTTCTGCTTAGCCAAGTGAACCATTTCTTCAGTTTCCCTGGATACACCACTCTGTTGTCCTTCAGTGGACTGGTGATGTTGATTAATTCTAAGAGTAGTATCCAGTGGAATGAAGGTGCTAAGATCACCATCTTTTATTGCCTTCACTTGTCTGGCAGTAAGCTTTGGTAGACCAGTCATCCTTTTCCTGTATTCCAACTCCAGAGCACCAGCATTTCTTCTTATCTTTTTCTGGAGGCTTACAAGCTCCTCCTTTCTTTGTCTGATCAACTCTGGAATTGTAACACCATAAATCAATGAGTCATATACCTGTTCTTCTTCAGCGTAGAACGAGCGTACATGGACATCATTCAGTGCATCAAGACACTGTTGAACTCTGGGGTCATCTTTCATCCTTTTGAAAACTTCAATATTTATGCCCAACCTTCCAGCATTATAGGAATCCAGAGTGCCCATTATAGCCATCTCCCTTTGATGGGCCAGCAGTTCATTCTTTTGATTTGTCTTAAAAATTTCAATCATGATGCACTGTTGTTGTAACTTCCTTGATGTTTCATTGTCAACATCTTCAATCTGCTCTTCCTCTTCACCAGATACAACCTTTTCTTTTCCTTTAACTGCCTTCAGTGTGGTAGGAATATCTGGGAAGGTTTCAAACTGGAGTTCACTGGCTTCAGTACCAGTAACCTCTTCTTCAGTCTGCACAATGGCTTCAGTACCAGTAACCTCTTCTTCAGTCTGCACAATGGCTTCAGTGCCAAGTGCTCTCTGGGCTAATCGTGCACTGGCATCAGTACCAGCTCATCTAACTTCTCGAACACTAACTTCTCATTCCCAGCGAAGAGGTTCATTTCTGATGCTAAGTTGTTTGACAATAAGGACTTGAAATCAGAAATAACCTGGGAAGATGACTGAAGTGATCTCTCCAGGTCCGCCACCTTACTAAGAAGGCCTTGGACCTCGGTTGAAGAAGAAGTGGAGAGACCAGAGGGTTGTTCCAGATGAGAGGTCATTCTCTCCATTACTGGTACTTGTGCCCAGACCTCTTCAGATTCAACATTTGAGTCTGGCACACTTTGTTCGGTTAGATTGACTGGTGGTTGAGATTGGATTGTTGGTGGATTGAAGTATGAAGTTGTTTGTGGAATTGAAGGTGGTGGAGGTGGTGGCATTTCTGGTGAACTTTCAACTTGTACATTTTCTTCACCCAGAAAATTCATATCAATATCAAGGTTCTGCCCTTCAGAAATGGGAGAATCAGCCTCTTCCCAAAACATATCACCAGTAGATGTATCAACCTGTTCACCAGCCTGGACATTCAAGTCAATCTGAGCCTCTTGGTCACCAGATGCTTGTTCTTCAATCTGAACCATCTCCTCAACAACTTGAGCAATATCATTCCTATCATGCCTGTCCAGAGAACCAAAGGTCCTTCCTTGTTCTGGCATGGAAGCAGTCATACCAGTCTTGAGTGCCTGGACTTCCCTTTTAATATTTTCAATTTCTTCTGGCAAGTCCTTTGGCAGCTCAACCTCAATCATCTGAACAACTTCAGGCAACAAGCTCTCTTGAATGTTTCTTAGAACAGAATTAGAGATATCATCAGTGATTGTCTTCAGCATATCACCCCTAAATTTTCTAATAATTTCATCACTAAGGGTGCTGACAATATCATTCTGATCTAATGTTGGCCTGTCCAGAGAACCAAAGTTCTTCCTTGTTCTGGCATGGAAGCAGTCATACCAGTCTTGAGTGCCTGGACTTCCCTTTTAATATTTTCAATTTCTTCTGGCAAGTCCTTTGGCAGCTCAACCTCAATCATCTGAACAACTTCAGGCAACAAGCTCTCTTGAATGTTTCTTAGAACAGAATTAGAGATATCATCAGTGATTGTCTTCAGCATATCACCCCTAAATTTTCTAATAATTTCATCACTAAGGGTGCTGACAATATCATTCTGATCTAATGTTGGCCTGCTCTCCAGAGAACCAACCTTCCTTGTTCTGGCATGGAAGCAGTCATCCCTTGAGTGCCTGGACTTCAGTATCCACTCTCTGTTCAAATTGTACAATAGATTCAATATACTCCTCTTCAAAAATAGGAGATCCATCAACATTAATTGTATCACCAGGATGGGTTGATGGATTTACCTGGACTCCTCCCCTCATCAGACGCCTATGAGATCTGGGTCGTCTGGAAAGATCAACAGTGGGTTGCATGCCTTCTTCAGGAGCCACTTGACTTATTGGTTGTATTGTTTCTACAACCTGGATATCTTGGTCATCAGAATGTTCCCCAACAACTTGAACACTTCCTGGTGCCACAATCTCTTCTGCCCTTTGAAATGAGAGCATGGACTGAGGAATATCTACCTCACCATCTCTTGACTGAAGATTGTTCAGATCCCTTAAAAACTCACTCATAGAAAAATGAGTAGTATCAATATCATATTGGTCTCCTAGACCATTTCTGAACATAAGGGAAAGAAAACGGATATATGGAATATGGGGTTTTCTCCCTTTTGCCTTCAATCGATCCACCAAATCATTAAACAGGATCTGAGCAAAATCTACTCTTAATCCGAACCATAAACAATAGGCAATCTGGAGCTGGGTTTGATTTATCTGATCAAGACCTCCAGAACTACCTCCTAGACATTCTACCAAATGAGTGAAGAAAAATCTCCACGAATCTGTTAGCCTACTCATATAAATTGTGCCTTTTCTCAACAACTGGCCATTGTCATCAACAATTTCTGTGTGCCCCATCAACCTGCACACTTCTCTGAAATTAATGCCTGATGGAAGTTCGATGGGCAGCTCATTCTGGTCAAGATAATTTAACTGTAGAACAGACCTGAGCAAACTCACTGAGAAACTTAACGATCTGGTACCTCCTTTAAGAGTGTAAGAAATTGATGAAGTTTCTTCATTATAAAAAGCGGAGTACCAGAATTCACATAAGTAGTCATGGTACATTTTCCCTGGATTTAGGGTAAATGCACCATACAGAGGGCATGAGAGAAAGAAAGTATTCAATCTCCCAATGATAGAACGAGCAGGATGACCACTGGAAAGTTTGGCCATCCAGTTATTCATATTTATTCGAATGGATTTGGCTTCAAGAGTAATATGTCTCGGTTTAACAACATCATTAAACAGGATCTGAGCAAAATCTACTCTTAATCCGAACCATAAACAATAGGCAATCTGGAGCTGGGTTTGATTTATCTGATCAAGACCTCCAGAACTACCTCCTAGACATTCTACCAAATGAGTGAAGAAAAATCTCCACGAATCTGTTAGCCTACTCATATAAATTGTGCCTTTTCTCAACAACTGGCCATTGTCATCAACAATTTCTGTGTGCCCCATCAACCTGCACACTTCTCTGAAATTAATGCCTGATGGAAGTTCGATGGGCAGCTCATTCTGGTCAAGATAATTTAACTGTAGAACAGACCTGAGCAAACTCACTGAGAAACTTAACGATCTGGTACCTCCTTTAAGAGTGTAAGAAATTGATGAAGTTTCTTCATTATAAAAAGCGGAGTACCAGAATTCACATAAGTAGTCATGGTACATTTTCCCTGGATTTAGGGTAAATGCACCATACAGAGGGCATGAGAGAAAGAAAGTATTCAATCTCCCAATGATAGAACGAGCAGGATGACCACTGGAAAGTTTGGCCATCCAGTTATTCATATTTATTCGAATGGATTTGGCTTCAAGAGTAATATGTCTCGGTTTAACAACATCATTAAACAGGATCTGAGCAAAATCTACTCTTAATCCGAACCATAAACAATAGGCAATCTGGAGCTGGGTTTGATTTATCTGATCAAGACCTCCAGAACTACCTCCTAGACATTCTACCAAATGAGTGAAGAAAAATCTCCACGAATCTGTTAGCCTACTCATATAAATTGTGCCTTTTCTCAACAACTGGCCATTGTCATCAACAATTTCTGTGTGCCCCATCAACCTGCACACTTCTCTGAAATTAATGCCTGATGGAAGTTCGATGGGCAGCTCATTCTGGTCAAGATAATTTCGGTTAGATTGACTGGTGGTTGAGATTGGATTGTTGGTGGATTGAAGTATGAAGTTGTTTGTGGAATTGAAGGTGGTGGAGGTGGTGGCATGTTCGATTTTGGTGGTGGTGGAGGCATTTCTGGTTCTGGTGGTGGTAAGTTTGTTTCTGGTGGGGGTGGTGGCATTTCTGGTGAACTTTCAACTTGTACTTTTTGTTTTCCCAAGGTAAAAAGACCATCATTGCGTTGAAAAATTTACATGCCACGTAGGATTTATAAGATAAATATCTTTGAAAAAGTTTGCTTACGTGGCACTCACAAGGACCAAGTATTTAAAAAAGTATTGTGACATAATTCAGTCCATCTGAAGGTTGACTAGACACTCCAGTATCACTGGTGGATTAGTCCAGTGAAGCATGTACTGATGGTACACTGGAGGGACACTCCAGTAAAGTACCAGTGAAAACCATTTTGAAAGACTGGTAACCTCAAACATGCACGTCAACTAATATAGACAAATGAGAGGGACACATTTACAAGGAGACATAAGTCAACTCAAACACGCACTTCAACTTATCTAGTTACCAGTGAGAGGGACACATTTACAAGGAGACATAAGTCAACTCAAACACGCACTTCAACTTATCTAGTTACCAGTGAGAGGGACACATTTACAAGGAGACATAAGTCAACTCAAACACGCACTTCAACTTATCTAGTTACCAGTGAGAGGGACACATTTACAAGGAGACATAAGTCAACTCAAACACGCACTTCAACTTATCTAGTTACCAGTGAGAGGGACACATTTACAAGGAGACATAAGTCAACTCAAACACGCACTTCAACTTATCTAGTTACCAGTGAGAGGGACACATTTACAAGGAGACATAAGTCAACTCAAACACGCACTTCAACTTATCTAGTTACCAGTGAGAGGGACACATTTACAAGGAGACATAAGTCAACTCAAACACGCACTTCAACTTATCTAGTTACCAGTGAGAGGGACACATTTACAAGGAGACATAAGTCAACTCAAACACGCACTTCAACTTATCTAGTTACCAGTGAGAGGGACACATTTACAAGGAGACATAAGTCAACTCAAACACGCACTTCAACTTATCTAGTTACCAGTGAGAGGGACACATTTACAAGGAGACATAAGTCAACTCAAACACGCACTTCAACTTATCTAGTTACCAGTGAGAGGGACACATTTACAAGGAGACATAAGTCAACTCAAACACGCACTTCAACTTATCTAGTTACCAGTGAGAGGGACACATTTACAAGGAGACATAAGTCAACTCAAACACGCACTTCAACTTATCTAGTTACCAGTGAGAGGGACACATTTACAAGGAGACATAAGTCAACTCAAACACGCACTTCAACTTATCTAGTTACCAGTGAGAGGGACACATTTACAAGGAGACATAAGTCAACTCAAACACGCACTTCAACTTATCTAGTTACCAGTGAGAGGGACACATTTACAAGGAGACATAAGTCAACTCAAACACGCACTTCAACTTATCTAGTTACCAGTGAGAGGGACACATTTACAAGGAGACATAAGTCAACTCAAACACGCACTTCAACTTATCTAGTTACCAGTGAGAGGGACACATTTACAAGGAGACATAAGTCAACTCAAACACGCACTTCAACTTATCTAGTTACCAGTGAGAGGGACACATTTACAAGGAGACATAAGTCAACTCAAACACGCACTTCAACTTATCTAGTTACCAGTGAGAGGGACACATTTACAAGGAGACATAAGTCAACTCAAACACGCACTTCAACTTATCTAGTTACCAGTGAGAGGGACACATTTACAAGGAGACATAAGTCAACTCAAACACGCACTTCAACTTATCTAGTTACCAGTGAGAGGGACACATTTACAAGGAGACATAAGTCAACTCAAACACGCACTTCAACTTATCTAGTTACCAGTGAGAGGGACACATTTACAAGGAGACATAAGTCAACTCAAACACGCACTTCAACTTATCTAGTTACCAGTGAGAGGGACACATTTACAAGGAGACATAAGTCAACTCAAACACGCACTTCAACTTATCTAGTTACCAGTGAGAGGGACACATTTACAAGGAGACATAAGTCAACTCAAACACGCACTTCAACTTATCTAGTTACCAGTGAGAGGGACACATTTACAAGGAGACATAAGTCAACTCAAACACGCACTTCAACTTATCTAGTTACCAGTGAGAGGGACACATTTACAAGGAGACATAAGTCAACTCAAACACGCACTTCAACTTATCTAGTTACCAGTGAGAGGGACACATTTACAAGGAGACATAAGTCAACTCAAACACGCACTTCAACTTATCTAGTTACCAGTGAGAGGGACACATTTACAAGGAGACATAAGTCAACTCAAACACGCACTTCAACTTATCTAGTTACCAGTGAGAGGGACACATTTACAAGGAGACATAAGTCAACTCAAACACGCACTTCAACTTATCTAGTTACCAGTGAGAGGGACACATTTACAAGGAGACATAAGTCAACTCAAACACGCACTTCAACTTATCTAGTTACCAGTGAGAGGGACACATTTACAAGGAGACATAAGTCAACTCAAACACGCACTTCAACTTATCTAGTTACCAGTGAGAGGGACACATTTACAAGGAGACATAAGTCAACTCAAACACGCACTTCAACTTATCTAGTTACCAGTGAGAGGGACACATTTACAAGGAGACATAAGTCAACTCAAACACGCACTTCAACTTATCTAGTTACCAGTGAGAGGGACACATCTACAAGGAGACATAAGTCAACTCAAACACGCACTTCAACTTATCTAGTTACCAGTGAGGGAACATTTAAAAAGCGGAGTACCAGAATTCACATAAGTAGTCATGGTACATTTTCCCTGGATTTAGGGAAAATGCACCATACAGAGGGCATGAGAGAAAGAAAGTATTCAATCTCCCAATGATAGAACGAGCAGGATGACCACTGGAAAGTTTGGCCATCCAGTTATTCATATTGATTCGAATAGATTTGGCCTCAAGAGAAATATGTCTCGGTTTAACAACATCATTAACCGGAGCATATTCAGCAGATAAGAGATTTTTGGGTGCCATTATTGATTTATAGATGAAAATGAAATTGAATGAATTTAGGGCTTATGAAGGAGAAATTAATGAATTTGCAGTTAATATGAGAGTTTGATGATTGGAAAAAGAATGAAGAAAGAAATTAATGAAGGAATTTTAAGATTTGGGAGTAAATGTTCGAAGTAAATGCTATTGAAATTGAAAGTGGGTATATATAGGAGAAACAATGTGGAACTCAAACGTCTTGATTTGAAATTATCAAATTAGATTTTTGATCTGGTTTGAAATCCGCATTAATTACATCACATCACACATAAATGCATGACGGTTTACAGCCCACAAAACAGTAACAACTTGTACTTTTTGTTTTCCCAAGGTAAAAAGACCATCATTGCGTTGAAAAATTTACATGCCACGTAGGATTTATAAGATAAATATCTTTGAAAAAGTTTGCTTACGTGGCACTCACAAGGACCAAGTATTTAAAAAAGTATTGTGACATAATTCAGTCCATCTGAAGGTTGACTAGACACTCCAGTATCACTGGTGGATTAGTCCAGTGAAGCATGTACTGATGGTACACTGGAGGGACACTCCAGTAAAGTACCAGTGAAAACCATTTTGAAAGACTGGTAACCTCAAACATGCACGTCAACTAATATAGACAAATGAGAGGGACACATTTACAAGGAGACATAAGTCAACTCAAACACGCACTTCAACTTATCTAGTTACCAGTGAGAGGGACACATCTACAAAGCACCAGTAATATTTTCTGGACAATTTGTCCAGTAAGAAAATTTTGTCCAGTGAGAAAATAAATTAATAAATTCCCTTTGAACTTTAAACATTTTTAAGAAAAATATATCTTTCAAAGTCTTCCCCCTGGAATGTTGATCCAGAAATAAATTTATGAATCTTTAAATCAAAGATCCTTAGTAGTACACAATGGCGTTCAATACTAAGGTTCCAGATTTAAGGGTTTAACATTCCCAACTCACCAACAAGATATTCAAATGTTTTGACATCCAGAGGTTTAGTAAAAATGTCAGCGAGTTGTTTGTCAGTGGGGATAAAATGGAGTTCAATGTTTCCTTTCACAATATTATCACGAATGAAGTGATACCTTAGATCAATGTGCTTGGTTTTGGAATGCATGACTGGATTGTTTGAGATAGCAATGGCACTGGTATTATCACAAAAGATTGGAGTCTTTGAATACTTAATACCATAATCAAGCAACTGGTTCTTCATCCAGAGTATCTGAGCACAACAACTGGCTGCAGACACATATTCAGCTTCAGCAGTGGACAATGAAACTGAAGTTTGCTTTTTACTGGTCCAGCTGACCAGTTTGCCACCAAGGAAATGACATCCACCAGTAGTGGATTTCCTGTCTATCTTACAACCTGCATGATCTGAATCTGAATAACCCATTAGATCCATGCCTGAGCCTTTGGGGTACCAAAGACCTAGACTGGGGACACCTTTAAGGTACTTCAGTATGCGCTTTACAGCAAGCATATGAGATTCTTTTGGATTAGACTGATATCTGGCACATAAACATGTTGAAAACATAATATCTGGTCTACTGGCAGTTAAATACATCAGTGAACCAACCATGCCTCTATAGACAGTGGTGTTCACTGGTTTACCATCTGGATCAGAGTCCAGTGTCAGTGGTGCAGAAATTGGAGTTGGTTTAGATGGTGAAGAGTTCATATCATATTTCTTTAAAAGATCTCTAACATATTTTTCCTGATTAATAAAGATGCCATCTTTGTTTTGTTTAATCTGGAGTCCAAGAAAATATGTTAATTCACCCATCAAACTCATTTCATATTCAGTAGACATTATTTTCGAAAATTTCTGGCACATGTTTTCATCAGTAGACCCAAAAATAATATCATCAACATAAATTTGTACCATTAACAGATTACCTTGTTCATGAAGAATAAATAAGGTATTGTCAATTGCACCTCGTTTAAAACCATTTTTCAATAAATGTTTAGTCAGAGTGTCATACCAGGCACGTGGGGCTTGTCTGAGGCCATACAGCGCTTTGTCCAGACGATATACCCAATGTGGATGCTTTTCATCAACGAAACCTGGAGGTTGTCTGACATAAACTTCTTCTTCAAGCTTTCCATTCAAGAAAGCACTCTTTACATCCATCTGGTAGACCTTGAACTGATGATGAGCAGCGAATGCTAAAAATATTCTGATCGCTTCAAGTCTAGCCACTGGAGCAAATGATTCATCAAAGTCGACATCTGACTGGCAGTAGCCTTGTGCTACCAGTCTGGCCTTGTTTCTGATTACGTGGCCATCTTCATCTACTTTGTTTCTGAAGACCCATCTTGTTCCAATTGGTTCTTTCTTTCCAACTGGGAAAGGAACCAGATACCAGACCTTGTTCCTTTCAAACTGGTGAAGCTCTTCTTGCATAGCAGTCACCCAGTTTGGATCTTCCAGAGCCTCGTCAATCTTCTTTGGTTCATTTAGTGATAAGAAACTGACATATAAGCATTGATCACTGGAGGCTCTTCTGGTCTGAACTCCACGACTGGAGTCACCTATGATCTGATCAATAGGGTGAGCTTTTGTCCATCTGGAGTATTGACCAGGATTGTTACTGACAACAATATCAGTGCAAGAATTCAGTTGAGTCTCCTCTGGAGTTGCTTCAGGAGGAGGATCATTCCAGATTACTTCAGTATCTTCATCTGAGTCATTCAAATCACGATTTGCATCATGAAATTCTTCATTTGAAGGTATTTCCTGGAGTACTAGTTCAGTTTGGATTTCTGGTGCATTCTCAACTGACACTGATACTGGGGGAGTAGTACGCACATCTGAACCAATATTAATTTCAGAAGGTAATTTGAAAATAATAGAGGGATAAAATGGAGTTCAATGTTTCCTTTCACAATATTATCACGAATGAAGTGATACCTTAGATCAATGTGCTTGGTTTTGGAATGCATGACTGGATTGTTTGAGATAGCAATGGCACTGGTATTATCACAAAAGATTGGAGTCTTTGAATACTTAATACCATAATCAAGCAACTGGTTCTTCATCCAGAGTATCTGAGCACAACAACTGGCTGCAGACACATATTCAGCTTCAGCAGTGGACAATGAAACTGAAGTTTGCTTTTTACTGGTCCAGCTGACCAGTTTGCCACCAAGGAAATGACATCCACCAGTAGTGGATTTCCTGTCTATCTTACAACCTGCATGATCTGAATCTGAATAACCCATTAGATCCATGCCTGAGCCTTTGGGGTACCAAAGACCTAGACTGGGGACACCTTTAAGGTACTTCAGTATGCGCTTTACAGCAAGCATATGAGATTCTTTTGGATTAGACTGATATCTGGCACATAAACATGTTGAAAACATAATATCTGGTCTACTGGCAGTTAAATACATCAGTGAACCAACCATGCCTCTATAGACAGTGGTGTTCACTGGTTTACCATCTGGATCAGAGTCCAGTGTCAGTGGTGCAGAAATTGGAGTTGGTTTAGATGGTGAAGAGTTCATATCATATTTCTTTAAAAGATCTCTAACATATTTTTCCTGATTAATAAAGATGCCATCTTTGTTTTGTTTAATCTGGAGTCCAAGAAAATATGTTAATTCACCCATCAAACTCATTTCATATTCAGTAGACATTATTTTCGAAAATTTCTGGCACATGTTTTCATCAGTAGACCCAAAAATAATATCATCAACATAAATTTGTACCATTAACAGATTACCTTGTTCATGAAGAATAAATAAGGTATTGTCAATTGCACCTCGTTTAAAACCATTTTTCAATAAATGTTTAGTCAGAGTGTCATACCAGGCACGTGGGGCTTGTCTGAGGCCATACAGCGCTTTGTCCAGACGATATACCCAATGTGGATGCTTTTCATCAACGAAACCTGGAGGTTGTCTGACATAAACTTCTTCTTCAAGCTTTCCATTCAAGAAAGCACTCTTTACATCCATCTGGTAGACCTTGAACTGATGATGAGCAGCGAATGCTAAAAATATTCTGATCGCTTCAAGTCTAGCCACTGGAGCAAATGATTCATCAAAGTCGACATCTGACTGGCAGTAGCCTTGTGCTACCAGTCTGGCCTTGTTTCTGATTACGTGGCCATCTTCATCTACTTTGTTTCTGAAGACCCATCTTGTTCCAATTGGTTCTTTCTTTCCAACTGGGAAAGGAACCAGATACCAGACCTTGTTCCTTTCAAACTGGTGAAGCTCTTCTTGCATAGCAGTCACCCAGTTTGGATCTTCCAGAGCCTCGTCAATCTTCTTTGGTTCATTTAGTGATAAGAAACTGACATATAAGCATTGATCACTGGAGGCTCTTCTGGTCTGAACTCCACGACTGGAGTCACCTATGATCTGATCAATAGGGTGAGCTTTTGTCCATCTGGAGTATTGACCAGGATTGTTACTGATAACAATATCAGTGCAAGAATTCAGTTGAGTCTCCTCTGGAGTTGCTTCAGGAGGAGGATCATTCCAGATTACTTCAGTATCTTCATCTGAGTCATTCAAATCACGATTTGCATCATGAAATTCTTCATTTGAAGGTATTTCCTGGAGTACTAGTTCAGTTTGGATTTCTGGTGCATTCTCAACTGACACTGATACTGGGGGAGTAGTACGCACATCTGAACCAATATTAATTTCAGAAGGTAATTTGAAAATAATAGAGGGATAGAATGGAGTACTACTGGAGAGTTTCTTTTTCTGAACAGGTTCCAGATCGGGATGACTGGAAACTGTGTCTGGTGAATCTTCAATTTTGTCGTTTATTGGATCAGATTCACAAAAGACAATTGGAAGTACTGGGGGTGTGTCAAGGGCTGGTTTGTTGATTGCAACATTTGATTCATCGAAAGTAACATGTATGGATTCTTGTACTTTCTCCAGTTTCTTGTTATAAACTCTGAAGGCTTTGCGAATGGCTGAATATCCTAAGAAATATCCTTCATCAGCTTTGGCATCAAATTTGCCTAGCTGACTGGAGTCGTTCAGGATGTAAACTGGACATCCAAAAACATGAAAATAACCAATATTTGGTTTTCTATTTCTCAATATTTCATAGGAAGTCTTCTTGTGTCGCTTCACGTACACTGATCGATTCTGGGTGTGGCAAGCAGTTGCAATTGCTTCAGCCCAGAAACTGGTAGGAAGACCAGATTCAGCTAGCATACTCCTGGCAGCTTCTATCAACGTTCGATTTTTCCTTTCTACCACTCCATTCTGCTCTGGAGTGCGTGCTGATGAGAAGTTCTGGGAGACGCCAGTGTCAGTACAGAATTTCTCCAGAGTTGCGTTCTGGAATTCTGTTCCATTGTCGCTTCTTAACTGACACACTTTTCGCTTATGCTTCAGTTCAATCTGCTTGATAAGAGAGATGATTTCAGCAGCAGCTTCATTTTTAGACCTGAGAAAGACCACCCAACAATATCTGGAGAATTCATCTACTATCACCAGGGTGTATCTTTTACCAGCACGAGTCTGAACATTCACTGGACCAAAGAGGTCCATATGAAGCATGTGAAGAGGTTCAGTAATGCTGAAATTCTGTCTGGTCTTGAAACTGGCACGTTTCTGCTTACCCATCTCACATCCTGGACATGGCCTTTCCTTTTTGAAGGAAACTGAAGGTATCCCATCTGCAAGTTGTTTTCTGGACAACTTATTAATGTTTTTGAAATTTAAATGGGATAACCTTTTATGCCATAACCAGTTTGTGTCTTCATCAGCTTGAGTGTAGAAACATTGCTCTGACGGAGAGCTTTCCATGTCCATCACATATACGTTCCCTTTCCTGGGAGCAATCAACACTACCTTCCAGTCCTTGTTGAATACGATGCCTTGAGCAACATTGAATAAGACTTGATAGCCATCATCACACAGTTGGCTTACACTGATCAAGTTATATTTCAAACCATTCACAAATGCAACACGTGTAAACTTGACTTGTCCATTGTTCAGAACACCATATCCCTCAGTCTTTCCACAACCATCATTTCCAAAAGTGATGGAGGGTCCATCAGAAATGGTGAACTCCTCCAGTAGGGTCTTACATCCGGTCATAGTCCTGCCAGCTGCACTGTCAAGATACCAGATATACTTCTTTCGATCGCCCTACACATACACCAGATATTTATCAGTTAGATTTGGGAACCCATCGACTGATGGGTTCACTGGACCCTCCCTTATAGGTCCCTGGGGCAATCTGGTCTAGTTCACTTACTTCAACAGTAGTTTTTGTTGAAAACACTACTGGAGTTGATAGTTTAGAAACCTTTTTCTTTTTCTCAACTGGAGAAATAAATTTGTCTTTCTTTGCAAAAGGTTTAGTATTTTGTCTAGGGCCAGATGAAGTACCCTCAATAAAGTTTAGTCTTGCATTAAAACTTTGAATTTGACGAGTCAGTGTTTGAATCTGGCTCTCTAACCTGGACAAAACATTTTCATCAGATGATACCTGAGCCTTTCCAGTTGTAGGCTTAGGTAGGGGATTGTTCTGAGGCAAAGGTCTATTCTGCTTAACCTTTTTAACTGGAGCAGTCATCTGGACAACTCCAGTCTTAACCTCTGGGCAAAGAACTGGGAGAATATTGGCCTTGGGAGTTACAGGCTCATCATAAACAGTGGTGGGCCTGAATCCCTCTGGTAATCGATCGATTACTGGTATTAATGATGCTACATGAGTATTTCCATCTAAATATGCACGTTTTTGAGTAGGAAATTGATTTACTCCAGCATCATATGGCTTTCTAGTTTCAAGCCATGATTTAATCACCAGTTTTTCTTTTTCTCAACTGGAGAAATAAATTTGTCTTTCTTTGCAAAAGGTTTAGTATTTTGTCTAGGGCCAGATGAAGTACCCTCAATAAAGTTTAGTCTTGCATTAAAACTTTGAATTTGACGAGTCAGTGTTTGAATCTGGCTCTCTAACCTGGACAAAACATTTTCATCAGATGATACCTGAGCCTTTCCAGTTGTAGGCTTAGGTAGGGGATTGTTCTGAGGCAAAGGTCTATTCTGCTTAACCTTTTTAACTGGAGCAGTCATCTGGACAACTCCAGTCTTAACCTCTGGGCAAAGAACTGGGAGAATATTGGCCTTGGGAGTTACAGGCTCATCATAAACAGTGGTGGGCCTGAATCCCTCTGGTAATCGATCGATTACTGGTATTAATGATGCTACATGAGTATTTCCATCTAAATATGCACGTTTTTGAGTAGGAAATTGATTTACTCCAGCATCATATGGCTTTCTAGTTTCAAGCCATGATTTAATCACCAGTTTTTCTTTTTCTCAACTGGAGAAATAAATTTGTCTTTCTTTGCAAAAGGTTTAGTATTTTGTCTAGGGCCAGATGAAGTACCCTCAATAAAGTTTAGTCTTGCATTAAAACTTTGAATTTGACGAGTCAGTGTTTGAATCTGGCTCTCTAACCTGGACAAAACATTTTCATCAGATGATACCTGAGCCTTTCCAGTTGTAGGCTTAGGTAGGGGATTGTTCTGAGGCAAAGGTCTATTCTGCTTAACCTTTTTAACTGGAGCAGTCATCTGGACAACTCCAGTCTTAACCTCTGGGCAAAGAACTGGGAGAATATTGGCCTTGGGAGTTACAGGCTCATCATAAACAGTGGTGGGCCTGAATCCCTCTGGTAATCGATCGATTACTGGTATTAATGATGCTACATGAGTATTTCCATCTAAATATGCACGTTTTTGAGTAGGAAATTGATTTACTCCAGCATCATATGGCTTTCTAGTTTCAAGCCATGATTTAATCACCAGTTTTTCTTTTTCTCAAGACCAGAATCATGTGAGACCATTTTGTTGGAAGAATATCACAAAATTTCTCCAAAAGTATATCCTTGTCTTTATCTACCCCTAGTCCTCTTAACTGGTTTATGATGCTCATAAATCTGGTGTAAGTACCAGTAAGGGACTCATTGGGGAGAGCAAAAAATGACTCATACTTTTTATTTAAGGAGACTTTTCTGGTAACAACAGTATCATCACCTCCCTCATGCTGGTTTACTAGTTCATCCCACATACTTTTGGCACTGGGATAGAGAACTAGTGTGGGAATGAGAGTTTCTGGAACAGCCCCGAGGATCATATTTTTAAGAAGTGTATCAAGATTTACTAATCTTTTCTCCTCTTCGGACCAGTGTTCCTCTCTCTTTTCCCTCCCACTTCTTGATCCTGTAGGGTCAAGAAGTGCATTGATAGGAAGTCTTGGCACATAGGGTCCTTCGTTTAAAATTTTCATCAGATGATACCTGAGCCTTTCCAGTTGTAGGCTTAGGTAGGGGATTGTTCTGAGGCAAAGGTCTATTCTGCTTAACCTTTTTAACTGGAGCAGTCATCTGGACAACTCCAGTCTTAACCTCTGGGCAAAGAACTGGGAGAATATTGGCCTTGGGAGTTACAGGCTCATCATAAACAGTGGTGGGCCTGAATCCCTCTGGTAATCGATCGATTACTGGTATTAATGATGCTACATGAGTATTTCCATCTAAATATGCACGTTTTTGAGTAGGAAATTGATTTACTCCAGCATCATATGGCTTTCTAGTTTCAAGCCATGATTTAATCACCAGTTTTTCTTTTTCTAAAATGATCTCAAGATCTTGTTTTTCTTGGATCAATTGTTCAGTTACCAGAATCTGGGCTTGAAATGCCAGTTCAATGTCTTGAAGTTCTTTTAATTTTGATTTTAAGGCGGCCATTTCAGAGGAATCTGTTTCTAGACCATTTAAACTGTCAAATCTAACAGTTTCCACAAAAATTAAATCAGAATTTAGAGCTTCAGCGATGTCCAATTTCAGTTCAGGATTAGTTTCAAGATCATACTCACTAACCTTTTTAATGACAATGTCGACCCAACGACCAGATGTGACATCATCCTTCACCAGATGCTCTTGATCTGCCAGAGCCATAAAACAACAATCTCTTTCCTCTTCTTCATCGACTGATGAATCATCAGAGGGAACCCATGCTTCTTCAGTGGTTGCTATCATGCATTTGTTATTGTCTTCAATCTGTTTAGACAAGAGAGCAATTTGAGCCTTAAGCTTTTTGTATTTCAACTTATAGCTATCATCAGGCTTGTTATAAGAAGCAGTTGGACCAGACTGGGAGACAAACTGACTGGACCTGCACTCTTTCATGAAATGACCTTTTCTGCCACACTTAAAGCATGTCAGATTGGTCTTGTCAGTGGAAGAACTGGGTGCATGTAGTCCAGTGGGCCTATTTGCTCTGGCCTTAAAACGGTTAAACGTTTTGGCCATCATTGCAACCAGGTCATCACTGTCAGTTTCATCACAGTCTGGAGAGATATCATTACAGACTCCAGAATCCATTAGTTCAGACATCATCTTCTTCATAGAAAATACATTCTCAGAAGATATTAATGCCGCACAAGGTGGTGCAGTATTAGTGACCACTGTGGAACTACTGGAAGCATGATTAAAAGAATCTTTTTCTGCCTCAATCCTCTGGGCTTGATTTTCTTCAGTGAATCTGAAGGCTCCATACAATGTTGACAAAGTATGGGAATGCAAGGTTTTTCCTTGCCTCAAGACCAGAATCATGTGAGACCATTTTGTTGGAAGAATATCACAAAATTTCTCCAAAAGTATATCCTTGTCTTTATCTACCCCTAGTCCTCTTAACTGGTTTATGATGCTCATAAATCTGGTGTAAGTACCAGTAAGGGACTCATTGGGGAGAGCAAAAAATGACTCATACTTTTTATTTAAGGAGACTTTTCTGGTAACAACAGTATCATCACCTCCCTCATGCTGGTTTACTAGTTCATCCCACATACTTTTGGCACTGGGATAGAGAACTAGTGTGGGAATGAGAGTTTCTGGAACAGCCCCGAGGATCATATTTTTAAGAAGTGTATCAAGATTTACTAATCTTTTCTCCTCTTCGGACCAGTGTTCCTCTCTCTTTTCCCTCCCACTTCTTGATCCTGTAGGGTCAAGAAGTGCATTGATAGGAAGTCTTGGCACATAGGGTCCTTCGTTTAAAATTTTCATCATATTCCTTTCAATACCAGTCACATGCAATATTATCCTAGCTTTCCACGTACCAAATTCATCACTGCTCCATTGAATTTAGGAACAGGATTATTCGAGTAATGCACATGCACATGTGGAGAAGCAGGAGGAGGAGGTGGTGGATGAGGAGGAGGAGGAGGAGGTTGAGGATTGGAGGAGGAGGAGGAGAAGCAGGAGGAGGAGGAGGAGGTGGTGTATTGTTATTTCCAGTGGGTGGTTCATTAACATTAGTTTCATGAGTTTCTTGAGTATTTTCTGGGATTGCCATCGTGAAACAGATCTAGGTAAGTATATTAACCTTCTGCTCTGATACCAATTGTAAAGTCCCTCACACAATGGTTTAACCCACGAGTGTAAAATAACAAGACAAGTATGAACTAGAATCGGACTAGTATTACTTCAATATAAATATGCAAGAATATAAACAAAGTAATAAATGACTTTAAGCAATATTTAAACAAGTAAATAAAAGGTGGAACACGAATGTAGTTTTCAAGTGTATTTTCTTTATTGATGTATAAACAAAATACAAGATCGTTGCGGAACCTAGATATTATACGTATGTAAGTATCTAAACAATCTTTGAATTACAAGTGATCTATACTTGCTAAATAAACTCCTTTGATCGATATACTTAGAGTTGTGAAGTATAGCTGTTTAGATCGAGAGTATTTAAGCAAGTTCACCAATTTGCTAAAAAGTGATTTTCTCAAAGAAATGACTTTGTATTTATAGGCAACAAAATTCACCAGTGAATTTTGTGCCGTACAAATATGGTTGGATACATTTAATGATCTGACAAGAACATTAAATGTATTGGATAAGGAATAAGGATAAAGTCACATCAAGTGCAAGTGTATCCTTTTATCCAACCACCTTAACACACGTATACTTTGGTAAAGAACAAGTGGGTTGTTCTTTGGAAAGTGTGTAAAGGCTTAAAGTCAATCCTCGATATCAGTGTTCAGACTTGTAGGTCTAGAACACTGACAATCCTCCAGTGTACAGATCTGGTAAGACTTTCCAGTGGACTCCGCCATTTGATAAGTCTTCTTTCTTCAGACTTCAGTCTTTGACTTCAGTCAGAATGTCTTCAGTAGAGTAGATCTGGACTGGGGTGAAGACCAGTGAGCTCATCTGGAGAATACTCCAGATTTCCTATACAAGTATTTGCTCATTAGTCTTCCATTATTTCTGGACAAATCTTTAGAAGGACTCCAGATCCCAAGTCTGGAGTAGGTCAGATTCTGGACAGTTCTTCAGTAAGCTCCAGTAGTCGAGTCTGGAGCGAGTCCAGTAAATCTGGACCTAACAAATTTCATACAAGAAAATTCACTGGATATCCTGGGACTGGATCATTGATCCTGTTAGGTCGGGCGGGCTCGGGTTGGGTTCGTTACATGTTAAAAATTTATCCCTACTTGCTAAGTGGTGGTGGAGGCTTCGAAAAGAGCCCAACAGTCTTTGGTCCCGTACCATTAGGGCCATCCATCACTCAACTTGCAACTGTTCCGTTATCCCTCTTAAGTCCGATATGGTGGGAGTCTGGAAGGCAATTGCCAAACTAAACTCCCACCTAAATGCCTTTAATGTTTCTTTGGAAGACTATATCACAGGATCCGTTGGAGATGGCGCTTCTCTCAGATTTTGGATAGACAAATGGAAAGGCAGCAAACCTTTCTACATCATCTACCCAGATCTCTTTCTTTTGGAAAAACGCAAGAGTTGCTATATTAAAGACAGGTGTATCGGTAATGGACGCTTTTCGCAGTGGGAGTGGTGCTGGTCTCGACCACCTACGTCCCCGAATGAGCTCCATCAACTCCAAGATATGCTCTCAAGAATAGCCAACCTTTCCCTTCTAAGCACGGCTGATCAATGGACATGGAAACTGTAAGTGCATGATTCTGTTGACAACAGCAACAGCGATTTGATCAGTATGTTTATGTTTTGTAATATGTAATCATAGACTTATGTTATGTTTAAACTTGTTATTTGGACTAGATAATGTGAATGATTACATATTGATCAGAGGTTTGGTATGTTTAATGTTTACGACTTGTATGGATATGATTATAAGTAACATACAGATACAAGTGATAAACGAGTCACGTTTTAAGTAATTAAAGTATACTTAAAAGATGACAAAAGAAAGTGTGTATAAACTCGTGCTACAGTAACACGAGTTTGTCTAAATACGTGGTCATCACGTGTTTACGTATAAAACACGCGTTTGCTAATGGGCTTTGGGCTTTAAGGTATACGGTCCATAATTAGCACGCGTTTATGAACATTAAGTATAAATACTCACACTTAACACGTAATTAGAACGATTAATTAAGAGATTACGACTAAACTCTGTCAATTAAGCAAACCCGCGCGCGTTTAAGGTCTTAGGTTGTATTAACAACGAAAGACGATAATTTAATTAACCAAACAGGTTATCACGAGAGGATTCCGCACTCTCGTCATAACTATAAGCGTTCTCGTGTACGATCAGTCCACAAGGACCTACAAGTGGTATCAGAGCCAATAGATTTTTCAATCTGAAGGTTCGAGATCGTCTTTGTTTGGCTTAATTTTGTCTAAAATCGTGCAAGATTTTAATCGGAAAACACGTGTTTGTCTTTGTAACACGTGTTTGCTTTTTAACACGCGTTTGTATTTTAAACTCGTGTTAGCCTTATCTTAACACGTGTTTGCTCTTAAACACGTGTTTGTCTTTTAAACTAGTGTTAGCCTAAACACGTGTTTATCTTAAACACGTGTTTATCTTAAACACGTGTTTATCTTAAACACGTGTTTATCTTAAACACGTGTTTATCTTAAACACGTGTTTATCTTAAACACGTGTTTATCTTAAACACGTGTTTATCTTAAACACGTGTTTATCTTAAACACGTGTTTATCTTAAACACGTGTTTATCTTAAACACGTGTTTATCTTAAACACGTGTTTATCTTAAACACGTGTTTATCTTAAACACGTGTTTATCTTAAACACGTGTTTATCTTAAACACGTGTTTATCTTAAACACGTGTTTATCTTAAACACGTGTTTATCTTAAACACGTGTTTATCTTAAACACGTGTTTATCTTAAACACGTGTTTATCTTAAACACGTGTTTATCTTAAACACGTGTTTATCTTAAACACGTGTTTATCTTAAACACGTGTTTATCTTAAACACGTGTTTATCTTAAACACGTGTTTATCTTAAACACGTGTTTATCTTAAACACGTGTTTATCTTAAACACGTGTTTATCTTAAACACGTGTTTATCTTAAACACGTGTTTATCTTAAACACGTGTTTATCTTAAACACGTGTTTATCTTAAACACGTGTTTATCTTAAACACGTGTTTATCTTAAACACGTGTTTATCTTAAACACGTGTTTATCTTAAACACGTGTTTATCTTAAACACGTGTTTATCTTAAACACGTGTTTATCTTAAACACGTGTTTATCTTAAACACGTGTTTATCTTAAACACGTGTTTATCTTAAACACGTGTTTATCTTAAACACGTGTTTATCTTAAACACGTGTTTATCTTAAACACGTGTTTATCTTAAACACGTGTTTATCTTAAACACGTGTTTATCTTAAACACGTGTTTATCTTAAACACGTGTTTATCTTAAACACGTGTTTATCTTAAACACGTGTTTATCTTAAACACGTGTTTATCTTAAACACGTGTTTATCTTAAACACGTGTTTATCTTAAACACGTGTTTATCTTAAACACGTGTTTATCTTAAACACGTGTTTATCTTAAACACGTGTTTATCTTAAACACGTGTTTATCTTAAACACGTGTTTATCTTAAACACGTGTTTATCTTAAACACGTGTTTATCTTAAACACGTGTTTATCTTAAACACGTGTTTATCTTAAACACGTGTTTATCTTAAACACGTGTTTATCTTAAACACGTGTTTATCTTAAACACGTGTTTATCTTAAACACGTGTTTATCTTAAACACGTGTTTATCTTAAACACGTGTTTATCTTAAACACGTGTTTATCTTAAACACGTGTTTATCTTAAACACGTGTTTATCTTAAACACGTGTTTATCTTAAACACGTGTTTATCTTAAACACGTGTTTATCTTAAACACGTGTTTATCTTAAACACGTGTTTATCTTAAACACGTGCTCTTGGAAATGAGGTCAAATACAAGATTGGGGATATGTCTGAAGTATTGAAGAAAGAATATGCCATTGAAGGAAAGGCCTTGTCAAACTTAGAAATGTGCTTACCTCGGGATGCAATTCATCTTCTCGGAGAACATAAGACCTCTAAAGGTTTGTGGGATGCTTTAAACGCATACTGTGAAGGTGATGAGTTGATGAAAAAGGGAAGAATTAAGCTGCTGAATAGACAATATGAAGTCTTTAATGGGTTGAAATCTGAAAGTTTAGATGATTTAATAACTCGTTTTAATCATCTGATTACTGAACTGGGATATTTTGGTGTTACATTTACACAAAATAAACTAGTAGATAAATTTTTGGATTCTCTGCCGAACAAATGGAATGACTTTGTGCATAGTCTTCAAGAAGAGAAAGATTATGAATCTTACACCTTGGCAGAGATTGTGTCAAAAGTAAAGAACAGGGAAATGAAGCGTAAAGCAAAGGATGAGCTCTCGGTTTTTCAACAAAATCCGAGTCTATATCATGCTAATACTGATAATCTTTTGTCTTCATCGTCCTCTACTTCTGGAAGTGGAACTACTGCTCTTTTATCCACTGAAACCATTCATCCTGTTATGGATCCTGATGGAATTGCAATACATGGTTTATGACAATTCGTCTTCAACTAAGAATAGCAGTGGATCAAGAAACAGTGGAAGTACAACTGTTCGTTCGATGCCAATGAGTATGCAATCTGCTGAAGGACGTATGCAAGTATTTGCTGCTATGTGCTCTGCTCATGAGGCATTTATCAATGGAAAAATTTCAGATCCAAGTTTGATTGATAAAGATTATGAACAAGTTGATCCTGATGATTTAGAGGAAATGGACTTGAAGTGGCAAATGGCTATGCTCACTATAAAAGCTCGTCGTTTTATGCAACGAACTGGAAGAAATCTTGCATCTGACAAGAATAGAGGATTTGACAAGTCAAAGGTTAAGTGCTATAATTGTGACGGTTTTGGTCATTTTGCTAAGGAATGTCAAAGACCAAAGCGTTTTGATAATTCTACAGCTAATCGTCAGAATTATAATCAGGGAGGTGTCCAAGCTGGAAATCAAATTAAATCAGCCAAAGCTACAGAGCATGATGGAATGATCATTCAGGAACTTCCTACAGAAAATCAAGTTCAAAATCCTGAAAATGCCATGGTGGCAAGACAGGAAGATGGTACTTATCTTTGGACAAAGGAAAATGAACCTGAAAATGCTTTGCTAGCTGAGATTTATGATGAAGTAGCTAATGTGATTGATGACGGAAGTGCTGCATTTGATTATGCTCTCTATACAAGTGAAGAGGCTGCTGCTACTGATGCTGCATTACAGGTTTCTGATGATGAAAAGAATGCAGATGAAGCAGTGAAGTTAAAAAGGCTGATAAGCAGATAGATGAATCTTCTGATAAGACAAGCAGCCAGAGTGATAATCAATCGATGAGCTCAAGTGCAAAATTGGACAAGGCTATTTCTACAGAAGCTGATGATTTTGATATTCCTGAAGGTATGACAATATCAGACTTTGTTGCATATATGGCTGACTGCGATGATCGAGAGAAACAGGTAACTTTTTCTTATTTGACTGTTCGTCGTAATTGCATGTTTGTTAAAGATTTGATGCAACAACATAGTATTGCCTCATCCAAGACTTTAGAGTTAACCGCTAGTTATGAAACTATCAGCAAGGAACGTAGTTCATTTTTCTCTAAGAATAGTGCTTTACTTGATCAAGAACGTCAATTTAAGAGTAGGATTAAGTCACTTGAAAATGATAATGCTGCCTTAAAAGACAAACTGAAAGAATCAATTTTTAGAGAAAATCTTGCAAATGAAAAGATAGTTTTTCTTTCTAGTGAAATTGGTAAGAAAGAAAAGGATTTGGCTGATGCTAAGGTTACCATTACTAAGCATGAGACTACGTTAGCTAAATGGAGAGGAAGTGATCTAGTAGCTTCTTTGGGTAAACCTAGACATCCTAAGGATAAAACAGGACTAGGAGCTGATTACTCTGATGTAAGACCTCCTTTTAACAACAACTTAGACCCTGTTTATCCTGATTTGGCTGAGTCTGACTCTGCTAAGCCTGTGCTTACTGACTATCCTAAGTCATCCGCCTCCACTGAACCTAACCAATCCAAATTCATTCCTAGACAACTGAGGACCAAAAACCATGATATACCAAAGCTAAGTCAGAAGTTTGTCAAGAAAGGAATTCAGACTAGTTCAACTGAGATTAAGTATGTTACTGAACCTGAACCTAGTTTGACCAAATCATTCTCAACTTCTGAGACTAAGGCTCCTACTGTGGAAGAGATAGCGACTCAGGAGATTAAGAATATCTTGAATACTCCTCCATCTAAACCATTAGCTCAACAATCTTCTAGCAAGTCAGCACAACGATCTTGTTTTGCTTGTTTTGAAAAGGGACATGTGTATAGTTGTTGTCCCAACCGAGTTAGGAAGTCCTCTAGACAGTCAGTTTCTCCTGTTAAGTCAAATCAAAATAGAGGATTATCTCCTAATTCCCATGTTTCTTTTGAGCGAGGGAATGGTAAACAACAGAATGTGTCCAGTAGTTCTCATGGGATGGGTAATCAAGCTTTTGGTAAATATGTTCCACCTGTGGCTAAAAGAAATGATTCACCAAGATATATTTCTCCTAGAAATAGATCTGGTCAGTCATCACAAAATGCAAAATCAGGGCATCATCGACAGAACTACAATGACCGTAACACATCTCGTGTTCCACAAGTGAATAGACCATTTTCCCTTAATAGGTCTCAATCAAGGGTTGAGAATATACCTCTACAGCATGCTCAGCAATCATCCAAGGCACCTATTGGGAGCAATGGATATTGGACTGAAATGCTAGTTAAGGACGAGAATGGTAAACCCAAGTCTATAAAGGCTTGGGTTGTCCTTGATAACTGATCCATTTTTGTTTCATGTGCAGGGCTACCACCAATTCCTATTAGTATTTGGTATCTTGATAGCGGTTGCTCCAGGCACATGACAGGAGACAGAAGACTTCTGTCTGAGTTTGTAAATATTAAAGGATCACATGTTAATTTTGCTGGTTCCAAGGGCGGACAAATCACTGGACAAGGAGATGTCGTCGATGGAAAACTTACTTTAAAGAATGTCAATTACGTGGAAGAACTTACTCATAATCTGATGAGTGTATCACAAATTTGTGATCGAGGAAATTCAGTTTTCTTCAACGACAAAGCTGCATTCGTCTTGAAACCGGGTTTTGTTATTCCAGATGATTGGATATTGTTGACTGCTCCTCGTAAAAGAGACATTTATGGTTTAATGTTAGGAACCAAGAATGTACAGAAGGAAGTCTGTTTGTTGTCTAAGGCAAGCGAAAGTGATTCTCTCTTATGGCATAGAAGAATGGGACATCTGCATTTCCGGAAGATGAATTACATTGTGAAGAATGATCTGGTTCAAGGTGTTCCTAAAAAGAAGTTTGAATTGGAAGATAGATGTGTTCCATGCTTGAAAGGCAAACAACAGAAAAAGCCTCACAAGCCCAAGACACAAAATTCAATTGCCGCTCCTTTTGAGTTACTGCATATGGATCTCTTTGGTCCAGTAAATGTTAGGAGTAGAGGGGGAATGTACTACTGCTTGGTTGTCACTGATGATTATTCAAGGTTTTCTTGGGTTTTCTTCTTAGCTACCAAAGATGAGACTACGGAGATTCTAATTAACTTTTTCACTGAAGCTGAGAATCTCTACAACACGAAGATCAAACGAATCAGGAGTGACAATGGCACGGAGTTTAAAAATTCGGTGATGGATGTTTTCTGCTTGTCTAAAGGAATTCAACATCAATTTAGTGCTCCGTATGAACCTCAGCAAAATGGAGTTGCTGAGAGAAAGAATAGGACCTTGATCGAGACTGCCAGAACTATGCTTGCTGATTCAGGGCTACCAACTATGTTTTGGGCAGAAGCTGTGAACACAGCTTGTCATGTGTTAAATCGGGTGCTTACTGTTAAAAGGTTTAATAAGACTTGTTATGAACTTTTAAACAAACGAAAACCTGATTTGTCTGGATTGGAACCGTTTGGTGTTCCTTGTACTTTTCTGAAAACTTCTCCTCAACCAAAGTTTAATTCTAAAGTGGAAGAAGGTTTCTTCTGGGATATAAACCGGGAACTCCCATTCGTCGGGTTTTCAATTCGCAGACAGGTAGAGTCGATCTTGGTACTAATGTCGTGATTGTAGTTATAAACCTGCTACTCATGCTGGTTCTGAGTCAAGTTTTGCTTATGATAGTGTGTTTACTTCACTTAAGGGTCCAATCTCTTTTCCTGGTACTCCTATTGATGAAAATGTTGATATTATTAGAGATCACTTGAATTATGATTCTGAGGTTACTCCTGTTGCACCTATTACTGCTGATGTACCACCACCCAGAGTTGTTCCTACAACTGAGGTTGGTCAATCCAGTGATTCAAGTGATCCAACTAATATTCCACTACCAGATGATGACCCGCTTGACTCATCTTCTTCTTCTTCTTCTGAACCTGATGGAGAGTCTCCCACCTAAATTGTTCCGAATATGGGTGATGATTTTCCATGTCACAAAACTCCTCAACATAGAGCAACTAAAGATCATCCAGTTGAAAATATTCTTGGTGAAGCTTCAGCATCTGTCCGAACTAGAAATCAGTTAAATAAGGAGATGACTAGCTTATTTTGTGAAGTGAAGGATACAGGTTTAATTACTGAATGTTTATACTCATGTTTTATTTCACAAGAAGAACCCAAGAATGTTAAGATCGCACTTCAAGATCCGTTTTGGGTTGAGGCTATGCAAGAAGAATTGGCCCAATTTGAAAAACTTGGAGTATGGGAATTAGTTGATGTGCCTAGAGGTATCGAACCAATTGGAACTCGTTGGGTTTTCAAATGCAAACGAGATGACAAAGGGATTGTTACAAGAAATAAAGCACGTCTAGTTGTTCAGGGTTTTGCACAGCGAGAAGGTTATGACTACAATGAAACTTTTGCACCAGTTGCTCGGATTGAAGCTATAAGGCTATTCTTAGCTTATGCTAGTTTCAAAGGAATAAAGGTGTATCAGTTGGATGTGAAGAGTGCCTTCTTATATGGAGAAGTTAAAGAAGAAGTGTATGTTCGTCAACCACCGGGGTTTGAAGATCCAAATTATCCAAGAAGGGCATATCGACTGGATAAGGCTCTTTATGGATTACATCAAGCTCCAAGAGTGTGGTATGAGAAGTTGTCAACACATCTGTTGACAAATGGATTCACAAGAGGATCGATAGACAGCACATTGTTTATCAAATGGCAGAAGCAAGATTATATACTTGTGCAAGTTTATGTAGATGATATCATTTTTGGTTCATCTGACATTAAGATGTGCAAGGAGTTTGAAATGAGTATGAAGAAGGAATTTGAAATGAGTGCTATGGGAGAATTAAAATTTTTCCTTGGACTGCAAGTTGATCAACGAAAGGATGGTTTCTTCATTCATCAGACTAAGTATGTCAATGACATCTTGGAAAGGTTTCAAATGTTAGAATCCAAGACTTATGGTACTCCTATTCAGTTGAATCATGGTCTAGGAATTTCTAATTCTAATGATACACTTGTGGATGCTACTCATTATCGGGCAATCATCGGCTCATTGATGTACTTAACTGCTTCGCGTCCAGATATCATGTTTGTTGTTTGTCTGTGTGCTAGATTTCAAGCAAATCCGAAAGAGTCACATTTAATGGCTGCAAAACGGATCCTCAGATATTTAAAGGGAACTCAAGGACTTGGTCTATGGTATCCGTTGGGAGGAACGTTTGAGTTTGTTGCTTACACTGATTCGGATTATGGAGGTTGTAACAATGATAGGAAGTCTACAACTGGCGGATGTCAATTCTTAGGAGGGAGACTTGTATCGTGGCAATGTAAGAAGCAGACATCGGTAGCTTAGTCTACTTGTGAGGCAGAGTACATGGCTGCTGGAAGCTGCTGTTCCCAGGTATTATGGATTCAGCAACAACTTCGAGACTACGGTATGGATTTTCTTGATACTCCTATTAAGATTGATAATAAGTCAGCTATAGATATAACTAATAACCCTGTCTTGCATAAAGTCACCAAGCATATTGACATTAGACATCATTTTTTGCGTGACTGTGCCCAAAAGAAGTTAATTCATTTGGAAAAAGTTATAACTGATGATAATCTAGCTGATTCTGTATACTAAAGCATTTGATAAAACTCGCTTTGAAAAGCTGATTCTTCTCAATGGTATGAAGAATGCTGATTCTTATTAGCTCTCTCAAAGAACTATTTTTCTTGTATATTTTATTTTATTTTATTTGATTTTATTTTATTTTATTTTTTTTGAATGGGTTTTGAGTATGATTAATAATGCTTAAGCTAATTTATTTAAAATATTTTATTTTATTTTATTTTATTTTATTTTATTTTATTTTATTTTATTTTATTTTATTTTATTTTATTTTATTTTATTTTATTTTATTTTATTTTATTTTATTTTATTTTATTTTATTTTATTTTATTTTATTTTATTTTATTTTATTTTATTTTATTTTATTTTATTTTATTTTATTTTATTTTATTTTATTTTATTTTATTTTATTTTATTTTATTTTATTTTATTTTATTTTATTTTATTTTATTTTATTTTATTTTATTTTATTTTATTTTATTTTATTTTATTTTATTTTATTTTATTTTATTTTATTTTATTTTATTTTATTTTATTTTATTTTATTTTATTTTATTTTATTTTATTTTATTTTATTTTATTTTATTTTATTTTATTTTATTTTATTTTATTTTATTTTATTTTATTTTATTTTATTTTATTTTATTTTATTTTATTTTATTTTATTTTATTTTATTTTATTTTATTTTATTTTATTTTATTTTATTTTATTTTATTTTATTTTATTTTATTTTATTTTATTTTATTTTATTTTATTTTATTTTATTTTATTTTATTTTATTTTATTTTATTTTATTTTATTTTATTTTATTTTATTTTATTTTATTTTATTTTATTTTATTTTATTTTATTTTATTTTATTTTATTTTATTTTATTTTATTTTATTTTATTTTATTTTATTTTATTTTATTTTATTTTATTTTATTTTATTTTATTTTATTTTATTTTATTTTATTTTATTTTATTTTATTTTATTTTATTTTATTTTATTTTATTTTATTTTATTTTATTTTATTTTATTTTATTTTATTTTATTTTATTTTATTTTATTTTATTTTATTTTATTTTATTTTATTTTATTTTATTTTATTTTATTTTATTTTATTTTATTTTATTTTATTTTATTTTATTTTATTTTATTTTATTTTATTTTATTTTATTTTATTTTATTTTATTTTATTTTATTTTATTTTATTTTATTTTATTTTATTTTATTTTATTTTATTTTATTTTATTTTATTTTATTTTATTTTATTTTATTTTCATTTTATTTTTATTTTTTTTATTTTATTTTATTTTATTTTATTTTATTTCATTTTTGTATTTTAATCTTATGTGTCAAGTAGTTGTGTCAAAACTAGTTCTTATTGCACGAGAGAGTTAATAATCATCTAATGATTCTATTGTTCAGCTATATGGTCCTTAACTGGATTATATGAGTTTTTATTGCTTGAAGTATTACGTTAAAAGATTGTTTTCTGATATGGACATTAATTTGTTTAAGTTTAAGGAAATGATCTTTCTGAATTTTGTTGCTTTGGAAAAGTCAAAATATAGTCAAGATTAGTTTGATATATTTTTGAGATTTCAATTTGTTTTTGGTGAAAGTGCCTTAGGACCGATCGATTCAAGAATTTGTTGTTTTTGGTGAAAAGATATGCTTGACAATGATTCTTGACTGACCATAAGTTTTCATTTCGATATTTTCTTTGCATGCTTAAAATAATGTTATCTGTTGATATTGATGCATTGATGAGTTTTCTTTAAGTGTGCAGGACTTTCGATATTGGAATTGTGTGTTTGTCCAAAGTTGTTAAAAAGTATCTTATCTGGTATCATTAGTTAAGGGGGAGTTTGATTTTGCAGGCTTTCGATTGCTAATGATTATCGGTGACTGAATTGAGTCCAAATCAAGTCCTGGTATCGATGTTTTAAATGTCCGTTACTTTATGGTTTTATACATCACATTAATTTGTTGTGTAAGTTTAAGGAAATGATCTTTCTGAATTTTGTTGCTTTGGAAAAGTCAAAATATAGTCAAGATTATCAGGTTTGATTGTTAAAATTTTATCTGCTAATGATGACTTGATTTTCAGGGGGTTCAATCATTGAGTTTTCATACAGGTTATCTCTATCCTGTGTGTGTTGGCTGGTTATTCAGGTTTGATGGTAAAGGGTATGAAAATTTCTCTAAGTGATTGTTTGAAAATGTGTTTGATTGTACAGGTAACACGCGTTTGGAGTTTTCCTTCACGTGTTTGGCTGTCTACAGCGTGTTTGGATTTGACCACGCGTTTGGGCGACTACACGTGTTTGACCTTTGTTCACGTGTTTGCCTTAAGTTAAACACGTGGTTGACCTGGTTTGACCACGCGTTTGGGTCACGAGTATATAAATACCATGACCAAACTCGTTCTCTCTTTTTCATTCTCAATTTTCAATTTCATTTTTTTCACTTTTTACCTCTTACACGCGTTTAGTTTAAAATCGTGATTAATTTGTCTTGATTGTGATCGGTTACTGTTCATCTCGATAAACTTGTTCTTCGTGATCTTTTTCGTGATTATTATACAGGTATTGCTTATTGCTTATTGTTCTTCGTATTTGCTGCTATGTATAGTATCATGATTAAGCCTATTTTTGAAGAAGATGAACAGTGTCACGGGTTTGATTCTTACGCGTGTTTAGAATTTTTTATAAAAACTTTTGATCTACACGCGTTTACCATTGTAACACGCGTTTGAAGAATGGATACACGCGTTTGAGACTTACTACACGCGTTTACCATTACTACACGCGTTTACCATTACTACACGCGTTTACCATTGATACACGCGTTTACCATTATACACGCGTTTACCATTGATACACGCGTTTACCATTGATACACGCGTTTACCATTGATACACGCGTTTACCATTGATACACGCGTTTACCATTGATACACGCGTTTACCATTGATACACGCGTTTACCATTATACACGCGTTTACCATTGATACACGCGTTTACCCTACTACACGCGTTTACCATTGATCACACGCGTTTACCATTGTAACACGCGTTTGAAGAATGGATACACGCGTTTGAGACTTTAACACGTGTTTACAACCAGATTCAAAAATTTCCTAAGTTTTATTGTGCAGATTTATTATTGCTAAATTTTTGTTATTGCACTATTGTTTTTGCTTTACAGAAATGGCAGGAAATCCGAGGAACTTTTTCTCCACTCACAATCAGTTGATTGATTTGTCAAGAGATAGAAGGAATGTGGAGTTTCATGGGTTGCTTCAGTATTTGGAACGATCACGTATTCATTTCGTGATCACTCACAATCCAGTCTTATATCAAGGTTATCTGCATCACTTTTGGAACAATGCGTCTGTAAGGGTGGTTCAAGCGCAGCCAGCACAAGGTGATAGACCTGCTGTCCCTCGGACTGTTAGGTTTCAGACCACTGTGGCTAATCAGACTTTTTCTTTCTCTGCTGCTGATTTGAGAGAGATATTACATTTGGGGACTGTTGAAGAAGAGAATGGTCCGATAGAGTTTGAAGAAACCTTGATCAGAGGATGTTTTGGACGGATGGGTCATGCTACACCTGGTGCTAAATGGCCGATTGCGAAGGCAGGATTTTATGGCCAATGGAGGTTTTTGGCGCATGTTTTGATTGTGGCGATTAGTAATCGTCATGCAGGGTTCGATCAGTTAAATAAACAAGTTGGTTCGCAGATGGTGGCTTTGACGTTGAATAGGCCATATTCATTCTCGAACTATTTTTTTGATATTTTGAAGACTCAAATTACTCAGACTGGGGCGCAGAGGTTTATGATGTTGCCAAGGATAACGATGGCAATCATTAATCACTTTGTACAGAATCTGCCAGTCTTGGAGGATATATATGACATTGTTTCTCCACCAACTGGATTTGGTCAATGATGTTGAAGATTAAGGAGAGTTATCCAAATCCTCAGAATGTGCCATTGTTTGGACATTTGATCAATCCAAACTATAGAGCTCCGGCTGTTGGATGGGAAGATGAAGATGCGGTCGAAGGAGGAGGAAATAATGATGCACCACCTCCACCACCACCACCACCACGACCTCAAGTTCAAGTTCCACGTGTGGTTCCACGTCAACGACAACGACAACGACGGGTTCGTCCACGGGTTCAACCACAGGCTCAGCCTGAAGTTAGGCAAGTACAAGCTGCTGATGAAGAGGTTCAGGCAGCTAATGAAGCGTTGGAAGATCTGTTAGATCAGGCAGCAGGTGCTAATCCCGAAGTTGGTGAAGCGTTTGTACATGCTGCATTGGATCCAGATGATGTTATTGCACAAGTGGATAATTTCCAACCGTTGGATAATCTGGAGTTGTTTGTAGAGTCTAATGCTGAAAGAGATCAGGAGCTGGATCGCTTATTGGAGGATGTAGATGATCAACTGAATTATGTTAGGGCTGATGTTGATCGGGCAAGTGGTTCTTCTTCCGTTGAGAAAGGTTTGAAGAGGGTTCGTACTGACGATGAGAGTGAACCAGAGGAAGAGGAGATTCCCTTGATCAGACGAAGGAAAGTGACTAGATCGGGAAAGGTTCTACCGGCTCATTTGGCTGCAGCATTTGAGACTTATAGACAACAGGAAGAGTCTGAGCAGAATGAGGTGACGGAAGGATCAGTTCCTGAGCGAGATGAGGCTTCAGTTGCTGTAACTCAATCTGAATCTGTTCAAGTCTCAGTTACTCAATCTGAATCTGTTCAAGTATCAGTTCCTCAAGCTACACAAAGTGCTTCGTTTAGGCCTGTTGTTCCTATAAGCACTGTCTTTACTACTCTTTTTCGTCCACTACAACCGCCTATGATTGGTCGACCTCCAGTTTCTACACAGTCTACTACTCGACCTTTTGAAGCCAGACCAACAGTTGAACCTGCGCATATCATGACGACTCAATTTAAGGTGAATCATTTGGAGACACGAGTTATGTCGTTGGAAGCTCAAATGAAGTCTATGCAAGGGTTAGTTGGGAAGTTAGTTGCTGAGTTGGAGGATGAAAAGCGTCAAAGTGCTGAACTCAGAGAACAGCTTCGACAGTTAATGGCTCAAGGGGGAGATAGTTGTAGGGAAACGGAGTTGAAGAGGAAAGAGGATGAAGATGATGATGAGGATGCGAATGCTGATGGTGAGCCAAGAACTGAAGCTCAAGCAGAAGCATCGACTCAGGGGGAGACACCAAGACAAACAGAGTCAGAGATTGCTGGTACAGCTGGTGCTAGTACATCTGGGACTCAGAAAGAGTCAGGAAAAGCTGTGATGGTGGCTCCAGATGTAGTTCTTGATGATGATGATAGTGAATCCAATTCAGGTAACTCAAATTCTGATCCTACTACCAATAAATCTTCAGAGTCAGAGTTGCACCCATTAATAGTGCATAGACTAGAGAAGAGATTGGGATATGATTCACAAGCTCATTTGAGAGCTATGGCAGATTTTATGGATCCTGATGATTATTATGATCCAGGATCATATAAGGATCAAATAAAAGAGCAGTTAGGGTTAACTTGTACATCTTCAGAGTCAGAGTCGGATTCAGATTCAGATTTTGATTTTGAACCTTAAGAGATTAATGATTTGTGTACTTTAGATGTAAATAAGATAAAAATTATAAGATAAATATTGGTGTATTCAATTGTTACATTATATTTATGATATAGTTTATTTACTTATGCTATCTTTTATGTCTTAATGTTGTTTGTCTTTGCATATTTGAAATATTTAAATTTTTAAATTTCAGATAAGCTTCAAAAGATAGATGCAGGTACATCTGAGGTTCGAAATGATGATTCTGAAAATGATGAAAGTTTGGAGGAAGGTGAAATGATTCCTGAGTTGGACTGGGCTAATGTTCTTCAAGATGATGATTTTGTGCAACAACAAGTTCCAGATGATCAACAAGAGGTTCAAGCTGAACGAGTTTTTATTCCAAGTTCAAGAACTCTACACTTTATGGTTTTTACCAAAGTTGGAGATGATGAAGATGGAATTACTCTAAGCTGGAATATTGAAGATTCTAAGGAATTTGATGTGACAGAGTATCCAGTGCCAAGTAGGGATGAAGATCACTTACATCAAATTGATAGAAAGATACCGGCAAGAGGATTTGTAGGAGAAGGTATGAAACCATCAGTCTTTTGGGATTTTATTAGTGATCGAGATGCTCATACGTATGTCACTACTATTTTGAGTTGGTTTTTCGATGATGAGCTGAACTTGTTTATTATTAAAAGAGATGATGGTTGTCAGTACTTAAAGCCGATGAAAAGATATTTTAAGAGCCTTAGTGAATCCGATTTAATGGATTTAGGAAGGAAAAGGCTGGTTAATCCAAGTGGAAATGGATATGCAACTTACTGGAGTAAGAAGTTGCAAGATGATTACAGGAAAAGATTTTATGATGATTTTGATAAAACCAGTTTGTTCATAATGCCAAGATCCTTAAAGAAAGTTACGAAGGATGATGGAACTATTGAATTTGTTCAAAGATCGATTAAGCGTGTATTGAAGGTCCCGGTAAAGAAATGGCCTCAAGATGTTTTGAGTACACTTGATCACTGGGAGATTCATAAGAATACTGGTGAAGCGTTGATGTATGGAGATAAAAATAAGAGAGTTACTTTGTTGCGCATATATGATCCTATGCAGATAGTGAATCTTTCCAGAGATGATCAACGAAGGTTATACGACACTCAATGTTTGTTTATTCCTTCATGGACTACTGAGGAAAGCAGATATAGGAAGATTTTGCGTATTTGTTTACATGCTAATATTCATGCGAATAGCAGGAGATTGTTATTTGATGGATAATATTTTTACAAGACTGAAGAAATCGTGTAGCTGATGTCAAGGGGGAGACTGTAAGTGCATGATTCTGTTGACAACAGCAACAGCGATTTGATCAGTATGTTTATGTTTTGTAATATGTAATCATAGGCTTATGTTATGTTTAAACTTGTTATTTGGACTTAGATAATGTGAATGATTACATATTGATCAGAGGTTTGGTATGTTTAATGTTTACGACTTGTATGGATATGATTATAAGTAACATACAGATACAAGTGATAAACGAGTCACGTTTTAAGTAATTAAAGTATACTTAAAAGATGACAAAAGAAAGTGTGTATAAACTCGTGCTACAGTAACACGAGTTTGACTAAACTCGTGCTACAGTAACACGAGTTTGTCTAAATACGTGGTCATCACGTGTTTACGTATAAAACACGCGTTTGCTAATGGGCTTTGGGCTTTAAGGTATACGGTCCATAATTAGCACGCGTTTATGAACATTAAGTATAAATACTCACACTTAACACGTAATTAGAACGATTAATTAAGAGATTACGACTAAACTCTGTCAATTAAGCAAACCCGCGCGCGTTTAAGGTCTTAGGTTGTATTAACAACGAAAGACGATAATTTAATTAACCAAACAGGTTATCACGAGAGGATTCCGCACTCTCGTCATAACTATAAGCGTTCTCGTGTACGATCAGTCCACAAGGACCTACAGAAACTCGACCCAAACGGCTGCTTCTCAGTGAAATCCATGCGAACCTTACTACAATCTACAAACCATGGGCCCACCCGCTGGTGCTTCCCATGGAACACCCTTGCACCCTTCAAAGTCAATATTCTTTGCTGGAGGATCGAGAAGGACAGACTCGCAACTGCAGACCAACTTCTTCATCGTCAAATTTCAATCACCTCACCATTATGCCAACTATGCAATAATCTGCAAGCCATCTTTTCTTACATTGCAGGTTTGCTGACTCTTTATGGAGCCTTATCACATCATGGTGTCACCTCCCTTTTACTAAACCGTCCTCAACTAGAGAACTATTCGAATGGCATATCATCAGCTGCCCAAATCCCAAAACTCGTCGTTACATTAACCTTGTCATTTTGTCCTACTGTTGGATCATTTGGAAGGTGAGAAACGACTGCATCTTCTCTGGGAAGTCACCATCTCTCCGCTATGCTTTCAAAGAAGTCAAAAACACAAGCTTCTTGTGGTTAAGCAATCGTACTCAAAGACCAGGAATCCCTTGGATTAGATGGCATTATTTCAATCTTTAATCTCTATTCTGATGTCTTTGTGTTGCTATGCCTTTGTCATTTTTTTCAGTACTGTGTTTTTGTATCTTGTACTTTACTAGCACCTTGCTAGATTTACATTAATAAAACCCTTTAAATGTTCCAAAAAAAAGATGCAATGGAAATGACTAATTTAATAAACATGGAACAAAATATATGATGTAGATTTCAAATATCATTAATGAACTTTTATTAACTTTATTCTATTTATTACGGATTAAATATCTCAACGGAGGGTCTATACTATATTGTTTTAACATGGTCCATGCTAGAGAGTTTTCTCACCCAATATCTAATAGAAGAAAAACCCCTTAATAGTTTGTCCAAAGGCACAACAACATATTAAGAGAAAACATTGTCTTTAAAGACTTGAACTTAGGTCTGTCTAAATCCAAGCTCTCATGAAGAGATTTTGTTACCATTGGGCTATTAACGCAATGGTAACTTTAATCTATCTAACATGTCACATCAGTAAATAAAAGCCAATATGTAAAAACTTAATAAGTAGACCTAGGTGACAAAGACTTTTTTTTTTCTTGAACAACTTATAGGGATTGGTTATTATAAAACAAGTATTAAAGTAAAACAAATAAGTCAATATCTTGATCTTTGGATCATGGTAGAATTGATGCACGAAGATTCATGAAGCACAAGTATATATATATTGATGCACGATGATTTTCATGATGCACGGTGATTTTTAGTGAATGAAAACTTATTGTTTTATTTGTTTTACTTTAATACTTGTTTTATTTTACCTAGAACCTATATATATATTTTATTAAAAAAAGAAAGAAATACCACATATATTTGATACTTAATTTAAAGGTTCTGCAAATGAAACTGAATCAAATGGAAAGAATTATTGGTTTCATATAATTATGCAATTGGGAGATCGAAACATATATGTCCTTACGTGTGTCCAACAACCGATTACATCATATAGTTTTGGAGGTTCATATGATAATTGTAACACTCTCATTATCATGCATACATCATCCTCGTCTCTATCTTTACATGATGCATGTATTTGTCTATACATTGAAAATAAACCGTTAAACATTATAAATGACAAAATAAATTCCCATCTTAATATGACATATATAACTTTTTTTTGTTCATACTCATTAATTTCATCGCATACACACTTGCATTGCACCATGACTAAATTAGTACATATTAATTTATAGACAAAAGAACCCAAATGGTTGAAGTTTAGTGGTTCTAAAACATATAGGTTAAATGTTTTGATAGAATAAATAAAAGAAAATACTCCTTTTGTCAAATATTTATTCGTTGCCTTTCCAATTTAGTATGTCCCAAAATAATTTTCCACTTACAAATTTATTTAAATGGTAAAACTCAAATACTACTCGTTAGACTAAAAGGAACAAGGCGCGTCTTTGAACGCCCAAGTGGTCCCACCTCCAATCACGCCCTCTTTCTCCTTCAATTTTCTCACGCCCTCCGCTTGTTTTTGACCAAGAACGCCCCTCGGGGCACTGTTCGGGGCGTTCCCAGGGCGTTTCGGGGCGTTCCGAGGGAGAAAAAGTGAAATTGAAGGCTTGAGCACGCCTTGCTCCGTTCAGCCATACACAATGTAATTATAGTATTTTTCTTAAACGATATAAATCTTGTCTTGGAGACCATAATTTTGGGAGAGGAGGAGCATTCTACATACTTCTGAAGGGGAGGGTGTGGGACTTGACTTGGAGTCGGTTTGGTTGAAACCGAGTGGGAACACCATTTTCCCCTTTTCGATTTATACTCGGTTTGGGTATGTTTGGTTTTAGAAACCGAATGGCACCATATGTGAGGTTGACCATTGGAAGCTTTGGCAACACCATTTTGATCGTTATTTTTACCGAATGGCACCGTAAAATGTATCAACTAAATGGTGTTGCCATTGGGGATCTTTATCCCTAAGAGGTTTCATCCTGGGGTCATGAGTAGTTCAAATCTTACCAAAGATATCTGGAGAGTGAGTCTTTTTAATGTTATATCCATCCAAGATATAAAACAATAAACCCTTTAGGGCATTACCAGGATTCAAACTCGGGGTGAACACACTAATTTCAAGAGATGTTGCCAGTTCTTCTGCTTTAAAAATAAAAAAAACTAAATGGTGTAACTATTAGAACAAATTCAGATATTTTAAATAAGACCATTTTTACATATTAAATGAAATATGAAAGAAAAGAAAAAAAGAACATAAATCGAAAAAACAAGAAGCCGAAAGGGCCATATGAGGGTTCTCAAATTTGGGCCCTCGTATGATGAATGAATGCAATAGCTGTAACCTCTTAAAACAGCCCTATTCTATCAATGATAAGACTAATTTGGTTATATAGGTCCCTTGTACAAGCACTCAAAAATACTATATTTGAACGAATTGTAGAATATAATTTCAATGAATGGATGCGATCGATATGTGTAGCACGTGGAGCATGGGTTCGAGATTTATATACTGTTCGTTTGGATGTTAATAGTTTGGATTTTTGAGTCATCTAACAACTAACTCGTTAGCAAAAAAAAATATTTGCTAGACAAGATAATTTTAGTGGTATGCTTTCGGATAAAAAAGATGTAACAGGTAAAAGAAAAAAAAGAAGAGTGTTATTATTATTTAGTTATCTATACTATTATATAAAGCATCAACCTCTCCCCTTGTTTCTCAAAATTACAACTTTAAACTACCCAAAATACTTCTCTTCTGTATTCACTACTTTAAACATCTCTACCTAATATACCTATAATACCCATAATGAAATAATTTACAACATAAACCCTCCAACTCTTAAAATAACTACACTACCACCTTAACATCAATTACTTTAACATTCACCATCAATGCTGCCCCCACCACCCGTCAACGCCACCGCTTTCGATACTACCGCCGCCGCCACTGCTGCCACCCGTCGCCGCCACCGCCGCCACCACCACCATCTAGTGCCGTCACCATCATCATCGTCACATTGTGCGGACATATGACTCGTTTCTATTCTCTAAATGAGATAAGATAATGTTTAGATCATTTGATGTAGTTTATTAATTACACGTTGAATGTGAACATGCCTTTTCATATCAAAACAATTCGATCATTTCATCTATCCACTTTAATTCACTCCATCGAAGATGATGAATATAAATGAGAAACAAGTGGAAGAAAACTATGCTACGATACAAATACAAATACAATCTATAGGGAACCGATTGTAAGAGGCCAAACCAACATTTGGGGTAATTTGTTCACTTGATTTCAAGAGATGCATTCTCTTGTTAAGGTTTAAAGAGGCAATGAAAGAAACTAGCAAATAATCATGACTTTGGTTACTCATACTTTTTCGAGAATAAATATAGTCTATATATACAAAATATATGCTGTTATTTAATTAGGTTTACCGACCACTTGGTAAAGACTCTCATCGGTCACATTGTGCGGACATATGACTCGTTTCTAAGATTCAATTCTTGAGATAAGATAATGTTTAGATCATTTGATGTAGTTTAAAAGTAGAATAGATTTATCGTTAAAAAAACCATTTAGGTTTAGCGAAATGAATGTTACAAAAAATTTCAATTACCTTGGACGATGTTTAATTTTCTTGTAATCATTTATGTATAAGCTTTAGGTTTTTGATATATATTTACAACGGAATTAAGTAAAAGTCTTGATTAAATAATAGTAGTAGTGAAATAAAAACATCAAGACAAAAATTATAAAAGTCATTGACCTTATAATAGTAGTAAAAAATTCGAGACAAAGACTTAAAAAGTACGTATCGGGACCTTATGTATTTGGATGGAAGATACAACATGTTTTTCCTTTGTACAGCCGTAATTTCCATGCTTACCGGGTAACCTTTTACTCTAAAACCCGTAATTTCCCTTACAGTCGATTTTTATTTTTATCACACTGTTACACAATGATCTCACTTAGTTGTATATATATTAACTTTAACTAATATCTATAATTAAAAAGGAGTTGGTTACTACACAACTCTCATCTTATGTCATCCAATGTTAATATGGCCATCAAAAATATTTGGTTGTTGGCCTACCAATACAACTTTTTTTTATTAACATTTGACATTCATGAGAGAGATTGAGAGAGAGAAGTAGGATAATGCCAAATTATAGTCTTCTAACACTCATCCACCCATTAGGCCTCTCCCTAAGGGGGTGTTCGACCGATCGTCGACACCTCTTCCACGTCGACTCCATAGGGAGCAAGCTCGTCGACGGCTTCATCCATCAACCCATGTCGCTCCATCGATGAGTGTAGACGAGGAAGGCAGGAGCGTGGTGTGGGGTGGAAGAGGTGTGGAAGAGGTGTGGAAGAGGGGTTATAAGGAGTGATTGTGGAAGAGGTGGATGAAGAGAGAGAAAAACTGACGTGGCAGTGTGGAAGAGGTGTGGAAGAGGGAAAAGGTGTTCATCCTTAGGGAGAGGCCTTAAATATTTGATCGTTTAAAACCTAGTAATAAATAAAGGGAAATATAAATAAGTAAGAAATTTAAATATAAAATTACTACTAAAAACCCATGTTTAATTTCATGATTTACATTGCATAATCCCTTTTTATCCTATCAAATCATTACCGTTAACCTAAAATGTATTAACAAGCATCAATCCATGATGAAAAACTTGAAAACCAACAATCTTTACTTCTTTCTACTCTTATCACTAAAACTTCCCAATTCATATAATATGCTCAATAATTCCATATGCAATCAAGATCAACTTGACTTCCCATATTCATACCAATACCATAATCCTGATGATCCACCAATTCAGTTTTCGGGTTTTGCCTTATGTGCGATTCGTTATTGCCATCGAGCAAGATCCTAAGGATCGACGGGTCTTGCATCCATGTCGAGTCCTGGTACAGAAAGTTTTCCATGTTTTGAACCATTGGATAAACGTTATCGCCTCTCGACGCCATTAAAGAGGTGCCCGAGCTCCAACTTCCCATCATTTCTTCATTATTCGGCTTCTGTTCCTCCATTGATTCGGAGAAGCAGGTTACGTGCGATGTCTCGGTTTTTGATCCACCATCCACACTTGAAATCTCCATCAATGGAGGCATATCTGCTGACCCGAAATTTGTATCATAGTCATTTCCATTTTTCATCCTTGATAAGCCCGAAATCGGAATCTTTTTCCCACCAGAACTCTTGTGAAATACCCTGCTAATTACCCATTCCCCCTGCAAAACACATACTATTTATTATCAATTTTGAAAAATCTAAGCCCATATTCACACACTTGTAAAACCCAAAAAAAAAACAGAGTATTTAATTACCTTAGCGGATTTTGGGAGATTATTACTTGAAAATTTGCCATCTAATCGATATTCATGCATAACCCAATTCGTTTTTTCGCCTTTTGGGGCTCTTCCTTTATAAAACACAAGTGTTTTCTTCATTCCCACAAGTGATTTCTCTTTGTATATCTCTTTATCTTTTCCTGTTGCTTTCCAATACCCTGCAGTTGTTGCTCTGTTTGTCCTTGACCCAGTCGGGTATTTTCGATCACGAACACAAAAAAAGAACCATTCTTGCTCTCCAAGTTTCGCCCTCCCTTTAATTCCAAACAAAAAAAATCATGTCAATTCATTCACTTTATTAAAACAGAGCAAAAGCAGAGTAAAAACAGAGGGAAAAAACAGAGCAAAAACAGGGGAGATGAAAAACAGAGTAAAAACAGGGGAGGTGAAAAACAGAGTAAAAACAGGGGAGCCCGAAAAAACAGAGCAAAAACAAGGGAAAATGAATATAATAAAAAACAGGGTACTTACATGGAAGCTCCCATGGCTCAACTTTATTCAAATCAACTTCGCCAATTGCTCGGGCCACAAAATTGATGTCAGAAACTTTGGGGTAAAGGTAATAAGAAATGAGTTCTTCATCAGTCGGATGAAATCGAAAACCCGGTGGGAGGTCCATTTGTTCTTCTTGATCAAAAGGGTGTTCCATTTTTTGTTAGAAAAAGAAAATTTGTAGAAAATTTGAAGGAATAATTTTGAGAGGTTTGAAGAATGTAAATTGTATTGAAGAAGAAATGAAGGGAGGGGAACAGCAGAGCATAAATAGTGGTATTATAGGAGAGTAAGAAACGTGTATTTTGAGACTACTTTGATATTATATCTATATACTTACTTTTATTTAATTATATATTGTTATTATACTCCGTATTTATATTTTTTTATTATGTTTAGTCTGTTAGGCTATATATCATATATCATATTTCACTAGATGTAATTTATTGGATATATTAAAGTCTTTGGTAATAAACGGACAAACCCAAAAACAATTGGGAGCAGGACTGGACCATCAAAAGAGTGAGATACCTTTTAATAATTTAATATTTCGTATTAATTTTTGGAGATTTTTGGAGATAATGTATCATAAAGCGTATAAATATAATAGATTTGATAATAATTCTTTAATTAAACAGTTAAATATTCATGTTAGGGCGGCTAAAATAGCAATTAATACTATCACCATCTCTAATAAAATAGCGATTATTAAACAGTTATAGTTTGTTAATAAACTTAGCATTTTTTTTATAATTAAATTCTGATTGTATTAAGTGATTACATTTATAAATAATGTCCGAATAACACGTTATTATATACAAATAAAAAACCTATAAGGGGCAACTCGTTTGATGAGTTAATTTAACATCCTAATCTATCCTTTTAACTCGTCCTACATATGGTAAAATCGGGTATAAAAAGTCAAATTTTATTTAAGTCTATCCTACCAACAACAAATAATTATGGACAAATGTGAACCAAGTTATCTTATAATTGACCTTTAGCTTGCCCTTAAAACTTGGTAGTTAATGTAATGATTTATTATATTGTATAGTTTTTTTTTGGATCAAGTTTAATGTTGCGATGATGTGTTCTCACAAGATCAAGTTACTTTACAGGATAATTAAAAAATTGAACAAAAGTCTATGAAAGACCATTCATGGTACGAATATGATTTTTTGTTCGTATTAAGCTATTGACATTTAAGTTGTAAATTAAAATATAGCCACTATTCAAGCTAACTTAATATTTTATGCAATTCTATTTATTGAGTTTCTCATATCAATTGATGATTTATATTATTAATTTTGAGATAAATTTATTAAGTCAATTCAACAATTGCACAACGACATTTAAAATTAGTAATTAAACACCATATATCATATTTAAACCCGAAACTTCCTAAAAAAGCAAAATTTCTTACCTTTTTCTAATACCACTGCTAGACCTAGAAGTCACTGGTTTATAATTTTAAATTTACTTCGCTTCATTACTATCGTATTCGCAAATATGCAACGTGAGAGTTTATTAATATGATTTATACTAGTATCTAACACTTTCACGAAAATATATTACAAATCAAGGTGTACATATATAAGATTAACCAACATAAACATTTAAACGCATTATCATTATGTCGTAACACATGAAAAAGATATGATAAAACGTCCCTAAACACCATATATATAACGTACAACGTGAGATCCATCATCGCGGCAAATCTCCATAATCGTTTGGTGCAACGTACCATGTGAACCAAAGAACAAGAAACAAAAATCATTAGAAGAACACAAGAACAACAAATCTGAACATCACCACGAATACAATCATTACTATGGCAATAACCATATGATCGGGCGAGAACAATGTCTTTTTTTTTTCTAGAACGGCCGGGCGAAAACAATGTACCGGTTCAAGCCAGAAAGATGTGGAGAACCACATGAATTGGGCAAGTACCACGATAGTAGAACCTGGTCCTTTACTCCTTTAGACGGTATTACTTGATGTCATATATGATGCAAAAATAGTATATTTTCCGTGTTTCATTAAGGTCACGAGTTAGCAAAAAAAACGTATTTTATATTAAATTTTGAGGATAACATTTACTCTCGTGATTTAATATTTACTGTTTGTTAAGCATAATTAACTAGTCCAGTAGTAACAAAATTGCCATATATATAAATTTCTATATATGACTATTTCTATCTATGTAAAGGCTATCCATATTTGTGCTGTCTAAGAATGCAAAACATACCTTTTGCAACATTTTATATCTATTTTATACTCGTATCACATATTCGAATACTGGCAACGAGACGTGAATGGTAAAGTGACTGACGAATATATGTTTTGTATTTAAATTAGATGAAATTTTCATTTGAGAACTTGAGTAGTCAATATGATTTTAAACAAAAAATAAAAACAGGGCTTGTTCTCTATCTGTCAGTCTCTTTGTTTCTAACTTTCTACTTATTTTTTCTTCTACGAAATAAATAAATACATCAAGCCGTTTCAGTCTCTTTTACTCGCTCAATTTATCTATATGATTTTGATATACCTGGCCTGAATTACAATGTTAATAATTAGGAGCAATGTTTAAATTAGGACTTTTAAAATGTGCTAAACATTATTCATAATAACTTTATTGCAATTCTGATGGTTCCAAAAAAAAAAACATTATATATCTTTTACATTAAATTTGATGTATGATTACAATAAATATCGTATAATATTAATATCAAACAATATTTTAAATTTAGTAAGTTGATTTTACTCTAAAATTATATATGAGCATTAACATCTTTAAAAGTAAAACCTTTATATTCGATAAATTAATACCTATTTTGATAAAAGAAATAATTTGTTCGGTCTCAACATAAAAAAATTATAAATTAGTATTCGATAAATTAATAACTCGTTAAATTAATAGTATTTCAATTCGAACAATATTAACTTAAACCATGTTTTAATATAGGTAATAAACACATACTATAACTTCATAATAAACTTCTCCACCTTTCGTCTAGATAAGATTTTTTTGGGTCAATTTCACTATAGTTCTAATGTTTTATAGTAATATACAGAATCTTTTCAAACTGTCAATTATTATTCCTTCAAAGAACTTGATTGTCAAAGACGAACTTAAATTCAAAATACTCAATGGGTCTTAAGTTTCATTCTTAACTTCAGATTTTGATATTTAGTGGCAGAGCTAGGATTTAACGTAGAGATCGATTGAGAAAGTAATTTTGATTTAACCTTTAAAATGAAAAATTGTGTTAGTTGAAAGGTGCTAAAAACTATTTGACCCCTTACGAGTGTTAGTATATGATCACGTAAAAATGAACGTATGTCCGGAAATGATTTAAGCCTACGGGGTCACACGTCTCGACACAAATGTATTTAATATTAATTAATATATTTAATGTATTTAATTAATATGATCACGATTTCAATTAACGAATAGTCGTTAAAAACTAACGGTTACTAGCTAACGGCGTTAGTTAAGGAGGACTTAATTTGTAATTAGGAGATTCTAGAAGTTTCCTAATTATACCTAAAGTGGGGGGGCCGGTTTTTGTTAATGGGTTTTAACCCATTGACTTAACTTGTTTTTCAAGAATATTAACCCTAATCTATACCTATAAATACAAGGCTTAGGTTAAGGGTTTATATATACAATTCAAGGAAAAACAAAACCCTTTCCATTCTCTCCTCCTCCCTCTTCTCTTGGCTTCGGCCGAACTCCCCAAAAGCAAAGGGTTTCGGGTTTTGGTTGGTTCGATTATTAGGGATAATAACAAAGGTTGTTCGGTTCGTGATCAAGTACTAGCATACGTACATCCGTGTGTCGTGTGTGCAAACGTAGAGGGATTTACTTCAAATCCTCATAAAGTTTCTTACTTTATTTTTTCTTCAATCAAAGGTACATGTTTTCTATCCTTGGTTAATTAATTATTTACATAGATTAATTTTCCGCTGCGTGCTTTGTGATTTAATTAGATAATTTGTTATATAACCCAACAACGAGCTCCGCCTCTGTTGATACTAATTAGCCAGATACTCATCATAAAAAACAATACTCGTTTTCGCGTTCCTTTGCCGTTCCACAACTTTAAGTGTTGAACATTTTAGACATGGGCTCCTTTTGTAACGAATAACATAAATGATTTGCCAACCTCAATGTTTCACCGTCTTTGGAAATTTTGTCCAACCCAAATTTTCCACTATTGTATATTTATGATCATTGCTATTATATCATCATTCTTATTCAAAGTATCAAATTATGAAGATCTTGAGAACATTAATTAATATCTTGAAATCTTTGTTGAAAAATATATTTCTAACTTTGATAATTAAGACTCTGATTCATATATCAATACGATTGGAAGTAAACATTTATAATAAATTCAGACGACAATCCTTTTAAATTTAGATATTAGATGGGTGTAATCTTAATATCGTTTGATAACCATTTGTGAGACCCTAAAACTCTAAAAGCCCAAATGGTCTAGCCGTACACATCAAAATAACAACTTAGAACCATGGGCGAAGTCGCAAAGGTATTGGTACACATTAAAATAACAACTTATAAGAGTCTCAGAGGTTTTTTTTTGTTTTTTTTTTATTATGGAGGACGAGTTATTACACCATAATTTATAACTTTGTTAGCGTACCTTTTGTATTATTATCTCTAACCAACAAATTAATTTTTTTAAACGACAATCTATTCTAGTTCTAAACTACTCAAATAATTCTAAACAACCATCTATCAAAATTTAAACCTTCGACTTCACCAAGAGGCAAACCCACATTGGTCTAACCAATAGAGTAACTTAACTAGTGACAATAAGATATGATCGATCGATCGATCCACTCAATTATAAACATTTATTAAGTAATTAGTCATGATAGAAAAATCAACTCAAGAAGAAGTAGTTGTATGTTTGATCACTTAATCCATATCGTTTAACACAAATATGTAATAAAAACTTGTTAATAAATAGCACTCATACTGAAAACAATATTGATGTATGAGAAGAGAGCATATATTCAGGGTCCGGTGTGTTATGTGAAGTCGTTATCATTTGTAATAATATGAATATAGTGTTTATCTGCTTTTCAATGAACAAAAAGTTTCTCATATCCAAACTCAAACAAGAAAGGGCCCCTCTTTTCTCATCTTCACTTGACTTATTATAGCGTAAGAGCTCAAAGTTAACATTATTATGTTTACTATGATCGCTTATTCGTCCTCATGTGTCAGATGATTGCTTTCATGCATTTTTTTGTATTTCTTTCTGTTACATATTTACTTTATTAGTACATTTTGTTAATATACTAGTATTTAATTATATGACAACAACAAAAAACATATTATCATATTTTTTAATTAATTATTTTCTTTTTTTGAACGACATAAATTTATATTACTATAAAAAGCGAACTAGCACGGCACTAGTCACCAAAAGTAAAAAGAGAAATACAATTGCAATTGCGTGCTTTGTGATTTAATTAGATAATTTGTTATATAACCCAACAGTGGTATCACGAGCCTACTATGTGATGATTAATTACCAAAAAGATCAAAATTTGAAGGGGGGTTAGGGTTCATGTGGATCGAAATATATGTATAAATTTTAGATTAATTTTTGTTAGTTTATAATGGTTAATATTAAATTAAATGGAAACAAAATTAATTTTATTTATTTATATATGTTTCGAAAATCAGATCTAAAATAAAAAATAAAATAAAAAGTTTTTTAACCAAAAAAAAAAAAAAAAAAAAAAAAAAAAAAAAAAAAAAAAAAAAAAAAAAAAAAAAAAAAAAAAAAAAAAAAAAAAAAAAAAAAAAAAAAAAAAAAAAAAAAAAAAAAAAAAAAAAAAAAAAAAAAAAAAAAAAAAAAAAAAAAAAAAAAAAAAAAAAAAAAAAAAAAAAAAAAAAAAAAAAAAAAAAAAAAAAAAAAAAAAAAAAAAAAAAAAAAAAAAAAAAAAAAAAAAAAAAAAAAAAAAAAAAAAAAAAAAAAAAAAAAAAAAAAAAAAAAAAAAAAAAAAAAAAAAAAAAAAAAAAAAAAAAAAAAAAAAAAAAAAAAAAAAAAAAAAAAAAAAAAAAAAAAAAAAAAAAAAAAAAAAAAAAAAAAAAAAAAAAAAAAAAAAAAAAAAAAAAAAAAAAAAAAAAAAAAAAAAAAGTTTTTTTTTAAACCCTATTTCCAAGTTTTGATCTTTAAGCATTATTATGTGATAATTGCATGCGTTTATGATGTACCTTTTAATTATTTAATTGTTAAAAAGAAGTAAAAATCAAGAATTTTTCATGCAAATTTTTCATGATTATTACTTAGATATATTGATATGAAATCTTGATCATTAGGGTTAATTATGCTAGATAATTGAATAATTAATTGTGTGACAATGTGATTATGTTTTGTGAAAATCCCTGTTTGACACCAGTTCACTAAAACGACCATAACTCATCAACCGTAAGGAGTTGGAAGCCGAATTTTTTACAGAAGGTGCTTTACTCATAGGGCTACAACTTTCATGTTTTGTGCTAAGCCCAGTTCGGCCTTCTTCAGGGCCAGATTTGGTCGTGAAGCTGCTGGATTTTCCAGATCAGCATCTTCTATTTATGGTAGATAAATTTGTTATAGATATTTTGGCTTACGCAATCAAGGCAACTTGATGCATGTGGTCTCTTTCCATATGAAAGAAGAGCCAATCTTATACCATAGTGACCAAAATTAGGTTGATTACCTTAATTGTTAAGTTGTAAATTTAGTAAGTTTATTTTTGCCTTGTTTATGAAAATTGTGTGCAAAAATAGTTTTTGGAAAAGATTAACTTGACTAAATTATATCGAAATAAGATTTTGTTTATAAAATTGATGCCCTAAAATCAAAAGATACACCGGCTCACCCATTTGAACAAACTCTAAGAGAGGTATAAGCCGGAGTGCGCTAGCCTCTAAAAGGGCGGGTTTTTAAATCGCGTTTATCGCATACCTTTGCCCTTGCGCTTCTTTGTGCGTTCAAATGGAGCTACCGAGCTCTTTTGTATTTAAAGGCAATAAAAATGAGTTTTATAAACAAATTATGTTTAGAAGATATGCATGAATCTTCAAACATAACTTTTTGATCACACATCAAATAGATTGACCCAATAAACTTAAGTCATTTGCCATCCAACTTGCAAAGGACACTTGTGGCTGTTGTTTTACTCACTGGTACACAGTGGTGAAATGGCAGTTGCATGGCAAATCCCACTCACTGGTACACAGTGGTGGACAAATTTGCAAGCTCTTGGTTGGACGACTTAAAGCGAGTTAAGCGGTGAGACCTTGACCCGTGACAAAAGATGGGACAAAACATGACTACAAATCACTTGATGAATCAAGTGTAATTTGTAGGTCCCATTCTTACTAGGAATTGCACATGTAATGCAATTACTGCTCGTCACTTACCTTTTGAGTACAATCATTTCTAGCAGATCAACTGATGAAATGATTGTATGTCAATTGTATCCTAGCCTTAATGAAATTAATTGTTTATTTGATAGACATTGGGTAATTGATTTCCTAAGGATTTATTATCGAAAATACTGATTTTTGAACTTAATCTGTTTTGTAGATGGCAATGAATCCTTCCACAAACACCAATGCTTTTCGGCAAATGTTTGAAAGAGAAAAGCTTAATGGATCAAATTTCAATGACTGGTATCGTCAACTGAGAATTGTTCTAAGAGTTGAGGAACGCATGGATGTCATTGAAAGGCAATGGCCAACCGAACCAAGTGCTGAATCCACAACAGCTGAAAAAGCTGAATATAGGATTCAGTACACTAGATTCAATGAAGTTTGTTGTTTGATGCTTGCGAGCATGTCTCCCGAGCTTCAAAAACAATTCGAGCTCTACACTCCATATGATATGATCACAGAACTTAAATCCTTGTATGAAAAACAAGCTGGAGTGGAACTGTTCGACTTAGTCGTGGAACTCCATGACATGAAACTTGAATCTGGAAAATCGGTTAGTAGTCATGTGCTCAAGATGAAGAGCATTTTTGACAAATTGGATTCGATGGAGTACGCTTATCATAAAGAGGTAAAAGTTGGCATGATTCTCAAATCTCTTACGAAGGAATATGAGGGTTTTGTGCAAAACTATACCATGCACTCTATGAAAAAAAGCGTCAATGAACTTCATGCTATGCTCATTGAATATGAGAAGACGATTCCAAAGAAGGCCAATGACCCAAATGTCCTTATGATAAAGGGGGGTCGGATCCAGAAAGCTAAGAAATCGCACAAAGCTAAAGGCAAGTTTGATGGTAAAGGCAAGGGTAAGCAAGCTGCTAATCCCCCCAAACCAAAGAAAACCCCTCCGGCTAAGAAAGAGCATCCGGCTAAAGACCAAACCTGTCATCATTGTAATGAAGTCGGGCACTGGAAGAGGAACTGTCCCAAGTATCTTGCCGAGTTGAATGTGAAGAAGAAGCAAGCTAGCAATGCTAGTACTTCAGGTATCTTCGCTATTGAATTATTTTCCTTTACTAAGCGTAAATCATGGGTTTATGACACTGGTTGTGGAACTCATATCTGTAATGAATTACAGGCACTTAGGAAAAGGAGAAAGCTAAAGCCCGGAGCTTTGCAGCTGTTCGTGGGCAATGGTCTACCAGCACCTGTTGAAGCTATTGGAGAATATCATTTAGTTCTTCCTTCCGGTTTAATTATTGTTTTAGACAATTATCATTATGCACCTTCTATTACTAGAGGTGTAGTTTCAGTTTCTTTGTTGAAAGACAACGGATTCATTAATGTTTTTAATGATTATGGTATTTCAGTTTCTAAAAATAATGTTCATTATTTTGATGCTATTGCTTGTGATGGTATTTATGAAATTGATATGCGTGGTTGTGATTCACTAAATGATAATTCAATGTATAATGTTAGCAAAAGAGCCAAGACTAACTTGGACTCTACCTATCTTTGGCACTGTCGTCTTGCACACATTGGCAAAAATCGCATTGAAAGACTTCAACGTGAAGGGATCTTAAAATTAAATGATGAATCATTTGATAAATGCGAGTCATGTGTTTCCGGCAAAATGACAAGAAAACCTTTTTCGCATAAACCGGAGAGGGCTAAAGATCTTCTTGGACTCATTCATACCGATGTTTGCGGCCCATTTAGACATGTGTCAAGAAAAGGAGCTAGCTACTTCATAACTTTTACGGATGATTCAGTCGTTATGGTTATGTTTACTTGCTTAAACATAAACATGAAGTGTTTGAAACATTCAAAGAGTTTAAAAATGAAGTAGAAAATCAACTCGGCAAAACCATCAAGATTCTTCGTTCGGATCGAGGTGGTGAATACTTAAGCCAAGAGTTTAAGGATTATCTGAAAGCATGTGGAATTGTCCAACAGCTTACTCCTCCATACACTCCTCAACATAATGGAGTGTCTGAAAGGAGAAATCGAACCTTGCTAGACATGGTGAGATCTATGATGACCCTTACGACTCTCCCATTTTCGTTTTGGGATTATGCTTTAGAGACTGCTGTACGCATTCTCAATATGGTTCCAACCAAGAAGGTTGACAAGACACCATATGAATTATGGCATGGAAATATTCCTAATCTGTCTTACTTAAGAGTCTGGGGATGTGAGGCACTTGTGAAGCGCGATACACCTGACAAACTTGAACCCAGAACTACTAAGTGCATCTTTGTCAGATACCCTAAGGAAACGATGGGTTACGACTTCTATGATCCCGTCAAAAACACTGTTCGCGTTGCTCGATATGCTGAATTCTTTGAAAAGAAATTAGTTCCAGAGAACAGTGGGAGGGTTGTAGAACTTGATGAGACTCAAGAGGAAGATGTGTCACCTTCTGAAGCTCCTAGCAATCATCAACTTGGGGGGGAAAATGTTCAAAGTGATGAACCTCAAGTCGATGATGATGAAGCGATTCCACTTTGTAGGTCCGAAAGGACAAGACGTCCTACTGACAGATTATGTCTGATGGTAGAAGAAAACGTTTTAGGAGATCTCGATGAGCCTCCGAATTTCAAAGCTGCATTATCAGATCCAGAATCTGAAAAATGGCTTGAAGCTACGAAGGTGGAAATAAAATCCATGAAAGACAATCAAGTCTGGAGCTTGGTTGATCTTCCACAAAATGCTCAAACTGTTGGGTGTAAGTGGATCTTCAAGAAGAAGACGAACATGGATGGAAATGTACACACCTATAAAGCTCGTCTCGTGGCAAAAGGTTATACTCAACGTTTCGGTGTTGACTATGATGAGACCTTTTCTCCAGTTGCGGACATTAGAGCTATTAGGATTCTCTTAGCCATAGCTGCGTACTATGACTTTGAGATATGGCAAATGGATGTTAAGACTGCCTTCTTAAATGGTTACTTGGATGAAGAAGTCTATATGATCAACCTGAAGGTTTTATTGATCCAAAACATCCCAACAAAGTATGCAAGCTTCAAAGGTCCATTTATGGACTAAAGCAAGCATCACGAAGTTGGAACAAGCGGTTTGATGAAGAAATCAAAAAGTTTGGTTTCATTCAAAATCCCGATGAGCCATGTGTATATCGCAAAGCTAGTGGGAGTAATGTTACTTTCCTTGTCTTGTATGTTGATGAAATATTGATCATAGGAAAACACATTCCAATGTTGCAAGATGTTAAATCCCATCTTGGAAAGTGTTTTGCCATGAAAGATTTAGGAGAAGCGGCATTTATTCTTGGAATCAAGATCTACCGAGATAGATCAAAGCGGTTAATTGGACTAAGTCAAAGTGCTTATATTGATAAGGTCTTGAAACGATTCAAGATGGAAAATTCTAAGCGTGGGTTTACACCTATGCAAGAAGGACTTAGTTTATCTGTCAAACAGGGTGCTACTACACCTAATGAGGTGGAGCGTATGCAAAGAGTTCCTTATGCTTCGGCTGTGGGATCTATTATGTATGCGGTTAGATGCACTAGACCCGATGTGGCGTTCGCGCAAAACATTGTTAGCCGATATCAACAGAATCCAGGTGAAAGTCACTGGACTGCTGTTAAGAACATTCTGAAGTACCTACGGGCTACTAAAGATATGTTTTTGGTGTATGGAGGAAATCCAGACTTAGAGCTCAAAGTGACCTCCAACTAAAAGTTGCAGAATGATACCATTGGCGCCCTCATTAGGACTAATTAAGATGTTTGCATGGCCGTGCCCAAATAAATCCAGATGGTTCTCGATTATATTTGGTAATCATTAATTAGTTGTGGAATGAGAAACAGAATCGTTAAATCATGAAATGACATTGATCCATATTCATGTTTAACACGGTATCTGAAACAAAGGGATAAATAAATGCCTTAACCATTTAAATATACTTTAAGAAACTATACTTAAATATTTCTGGGAGCATTGGCGTGTTGCTAGACGCTAACGAAGAAGTAGTTGTATGTTTGATCACTTAATCCATATCGTTTAACACAAATATGTAATAAAAACTTGTTAATAAATAGCACTCATACTGAAAACAATATTGATGTATGAGAAGAGAGCATATATTCAGTCCTTGTATGTGCACATACTATTTTAGAGTTAAGTACTTTTTTCGTCCCTATGGTTTATCGTTTTATCACTTTTCGTCCTCGCCGTTAACTTTTGGCTAAAATCATCCCCGTGGTTTGCATTTCGTCCCTGCCGTTATAACTTTGCCGTTAACCCCCTCACGTGACTTGCATGTGAGGGGTTAACGGATCCAGGGACGAAAAGTAAACCACAGGGATGATTTTAGCCAAAAGTTAACGCCGAGGACGAAAAATGAACAAACGATAAACCACATGGACGAAAAAAGTACTTAACTCTTTAAATAATAGAATATAGTGTTTATCTGCTTTTCAATGAACAAAAAGTTTCTCATATCCAAACTCAAACAAGAAAGGGCCCCTCTTTTCTCATCTTCACTTGACTTATTATAGCGTAAGAGCTCAAAGTTAACATTATTATGTTTACTATGATCGCTTATTCGTCCTCATGTGTCAGATGATTGCTTTCATGCATTTTTTTGTATTTCTTTCTGTTACATATTTACTTTATTAGTACATTTTGTTAATATACTAGTATTTAATTATATGACAACAACAAAAAACATATTATCATATTTTTTAATTAATTATTTTCTTTTTTTGAACGACATAAATTTATATTACTATAAAAAGCGAACTAGCACGGCACTAGTCACCAAAAGTAAAAAGAAAAGTACAATTATAATTGTAATCTAGAAAAGAAACCATTGACACAATTTCTAGACTCTTCCCGAGACATTAACTGCGAGGTCTATAAAATGAGTGAAAAAACTCGTCATTTACCCAAAGAGACACGAGAAAAACTCCCAACCAAAGGGACCACATTTTTACTCGTGACGTGTTTTTGATGGATAAAATATTTTCACCTACCAACCTTTAAAATATTTTCACATACACTATTCATTAATTATTAAATTACACTATACATCATTTATCTTTCAAAATATTTCCGTTAACCCTTTAAATCAATTACTTTTATATCAATTATCTACACCACTCGACGTCATCTCCACCACCACATTATCGTCATAACCACCGCCGCATTACGTGTGTACAATGCTAGTTAAAAAAAACCCATTGTGAATCGCCATAGTAAAAAATTATCGACAAGGGACAAACAAGAAATTTCAACTCCTTTTACTTGCAGACAAGAGAAACAATTAATTTTAAGCCGTTTTACTTAGCTTTCTCCATCCCTGATCATATTACCTTTTCTCATTAATATGTATATATTTCTTTTTAGAGTTAATTTCATTACATGCCTATGTGGTTTGTCATATTATCAATTTTTGCCCCTATACTTTTTTTTATCATTACATCACCCTATGATGACTTTTTGTATCATTGGATACCCCTCCCTCTAACGGACGTTAACGTGTCTCCTTTAAGCCTCTCATGTGCATTGCACATGAGGGTATGATAGTCTTTTTACCAATAAACACTCCCTTCTTCTTTTTTCTTTTCTTTTCCAGATCAAACACCAAAATATTCAATATCTTGATCTCTATATTATTCTATATCTAACTACTCATAATGTTAACTTGCATAAATTAAAAAATTGTATGTTTATTACTATATAGTTGCATATTGCCGGATCCACCCAATCCATCATCATCAATCATCGCATCATCACATCTCTGCAAACCATTAATCTCTTTCATTTATATATTTTCACCTAGCACCCCTAAAATATTTTCACATACACTATCCTCCTAACATTAATTATTAAATTACACTATACATCATTTATCTTTCAAAATATTTCCGTTAACCCTTTAAATCAATTACTTTTATATCAATTATCTACACCACTCGACGTCATCTCCACCACCACATTATCGTCATAACCACCGCCGCATTACGTGTGTACAATGCTAGTTAAAAAAAACCCATTGTGAATCGCCATAGTAAAAAATTATCGACAAGGGACAAACAAGAAATTTCAACTCCTTTTACTTGCAGACAAGAGAAACAATTAATTTTAAGCCGTTTTACTTAGCTTTCTCCATCCCTGATCATATTACCTTTTCTCATTAATATGTATATATTTCTTTTTAGAGTTAATTTCATTACATGCCTATGTGGTTTGTCATATTATCAATTTTTGCCCCTATACTTTTTTTTATCATTACATCACCCTATGATGACTTTTTGTATCATTGGATACCCCTCCCTCTAACGGACGTTAACGTGTCTCCGTTAAGCCTCTCATGTGCATTGCACATGAGGGTATGATAGTCTTTTTACCAATAAACACTCCCTTCTTCTTTTTTCTTTTCTTTTCCAGATCAAACACCAAAATATTCAATATCTTGATCTCTATATTATTCTATATCTAACTACTAATGTTAACTTGCATAAATTAAAAAATTGTATGTTTATTACTATATAGTTGCATATTGCCGGATCCACCCAATCCATCATCATCAATCATCGCATCATCACATCTCTGCAAACCATTAATTCTCTCTTTCATTTTTTATTTTCATTTCTTAATAATAATAATAATAATAATAATAAATAACCAACTTCCATTCCATAACAAAATATGGACTCACAGACTTCAAACATCACCGTAATCAACGAACGATGATAACAACCGGCGGTGGCGGCATACCTATGGCCGACAAAGTAGGGGTTGTAGGGTGGCGATGGTAGGTGCTCCAGCCACCAGTCACACGATCTAGATTCGCTACCAGATTTCAGGTTCCGGCCACCAATAAGAAACCCACCGAATAACCGCCGGAAAAACCACCACCATTACCCGCCGCTGAAGAGATCCTACCAAAAAACTTGTTTGCTTGCAAGATCCAAGAGATCCGCTGGTGCAGACCCATTTTCTTTCTTTTTCTATAAATTGATGGAGTTGTTAGATATGGATGGTGCCTTCTTTCTCTGTTCCCTACTGTCGCCGATGGTGCAGTGTGTATGTGTGTGAGAGAGAGTTTCTATAGATTTTAGAATGTGGTGTTTTTTTTTTGGAACAGTTAGTCGGTATTCGACATCAGGGAACACCTCACCGTATAATGGTGAAGCCCTGCACGTACTCTAGACTACGAGATGTAGACCATAAGCCGTTACAGGTGATTCAGGGAAAAAACCCACAGACTTGTCACTCCTAAGAGTCGAACCCAAGACCTGTGGGAAAAACCAGGGATGCATCTGCCAGTTGAGCTAACTTCATTTGCAGAATGTGGTGTTGTGTGTTGTATTTTTAGGTAGTAATAAATAGATATTCAGCTCCATATATGAAAGGAAAATACGAAACGGTGTTTCAAGACTTATATTGATACATAATTCAATAATAATGCAAAAAAAATGGGGCATGTATGTGTTTGTATCAACAAACCGAAGTTAAAATGGAAAATGTAATAAATGGAGATGAAAAGCAATATGTCTTGTTATTGTTAAAGATTTTTATTTTTTTTTAATTTAAATCTGGGTTTTTGATGATGAAGATGATGTTTGATAGTTGTTAGGGAAAGATAGAAATTTTGGGTGAGGAAGAGATTTGATCTGTTTGGAGGAAATGATAGGTAAAATAGATGTTATAAGATATTTTAGATAGGAATAGACTAAAATACCTTCACGTTCTATGCACGTGAGAGGGGTAACGGAGGGATACGTACGGCATGCAGACAGAGGGGTGTCTAATGATACAAAAAGTCACCATAGGGTGATGTAATGATAAAAAAAAATACAGGGGCAAAACTTGATAATATGACAAACCACAGGAGCATGTAATGAAATTAACTCTTCTTTTTATCAGCATTTTGTTATAAAGCCTCATACTCATTTTTTTCTTTTAATATTAATTCATCACTTTCATTTAGGCCCATTTGTTTAACCTTTTGCCTCTCTGTAAAAATAAAATAAGAATAAAAATAATACTCTCTCGTTTCGCTTAAAATAAAAATCAGGATGAAGATTCACCCAAGTTACACAAAAAAATATGTACATTTATAATACCTATTTGGTATGTACATTAATAGAACCAATATAGTCATTATATATATATATATAGGGAAAAGTGAATATGGGGTTGTTCCCCATCTAAGCTTAGATGGGGAACACCTCACAATCAAATATTTTAATATTTTTTTGTAATTTTAATAAAACCATGGGTCCCCATGAATTTTATGATTAAAAAAAAACAAATGTGAGGTGTTCCCCATCTAAGCTTAGATGAGGGACAACCCCATATTCACTTCCCCCATCACATATATATATATATATTATATATATATATATATATATATATATATATGAATATATAATATATATATATAGGGAAAAGTGAATATAAGGTTGTCCGGCACCTAAGCTTAGGTGTGGAACCCCTCACATACTAATTTTTTAATATTTGTTGAATTTTAAATAAATCACATGGCCCCCATGAATTTTATGATTAAAAAAACAAATGTGAGGTGTTCCCCATCTAAGCTTAGATGAGGGACAACCCCATATTCACTTCCCCATATATTATATATATGTTTTAGGTAAAATAAAACGAGTATTAAAGTAAAACAAATAAAACAATAGGTTTCTCTTCACTGAGAATCACTGTGCATCATGAAAATCATCATGCATCAATTGCTTCGTGAATCTTCGTGCATCATATATATATAGGGGTTGGGTATTGTAAAACAAGTATTAAAGTAAAACAAATAGGACAAGATCTTGACCCTTAGATCATGGTTAAATTAATGCACGAAGATTCACGAAGCAATTGATGCACGATGATTTTCATGATGCACGGTGATTTTCAGTGAAGAGAAACCTGTTGTTTTATTTGTTTTACTTTAATACTTGTTTTATTTTACCTAAAACCTATATATACATATATATATATATATATATATATAGGGGTGGGTTAAATAGAGTACAAGCAATCCAAAAAGTACAAGGGGATCAATCTCCACCGTTGGATCAAGCATCTTCTTCTTCCTTCTTCTCCGGCGAGACTGCCGCCGCCAGCCACCACCTTCTTCTCCGGCGACCGTTACCATCTCCTCCTTCTTCATTCTTTTCCGGCGAGACAACCACCGCCACCACCTCCGGCGACATCTCTGGCGACATCTCCGGCAATCATCGTTTCATTTTCGGGTGGATACGGTACGGGCGTTGCCCTCATCCGTTCTAAACTGGTTGTCATCGGACGTATATGGGAATCGTATGGATTTGATGGGCGGCGATCCAAGAGATGGTGGCAGATTGATACGGTACGGGCGAAGCCCTTGCTGCCGGCGCCAGCGCCGTGGTTGGGGTGGTGGGAGATGATGGTGGTGGCGGTGGTTGTCTCGCCGGAAAAGAAGGAGATGGTGGCTGGCGGCTGCAGTCTCGCCGGAGAAGAAGTAGGTGACCCAGCAGCCGGAGAAGGAGAAAGAAGGAGGAGGAAGGCTTGATCTGAGCCCTTGATCGGACGGCCAGGATTGATCCCCTTGTACTTTTTGGATTGCTTGTACTCTAATTATCTTTCCCCTATATATATATATATATATATATAAGACCCCAAAAATAGCAACCTTTAGGAACCTTCTTTAAATTAAAATTATTTACTATATGATTGCTTACACATGTTCATATGACTATATAATTGCTTACAAATGTTCATATAACTATCTATATACATTTGATCATCACCAATCTCAAGAAAACATTAATTTACAAAATAATTGCATACATATGATCAACCTGCAAACATGTGATCATAGCACTATACGTGCACATGTGATCATAAAATTCATGTCTCCAAAATTTATGTAATGGATGATAATATATGTCTCTACATAATTATAAAATCTAAAATTGCACCTAAATAATTTAAAAATAATAAAAAAACAATCACCATGTAAAGAATAATCAATGATTAAACTTGCTTTAAAAAATTCCTAAAAGTTCCGCAATTTTATAGGTTCCTAAAATAACTTTTTATTATATAGGTATATAGAGGAACGGTTATTTGAGAACCCTTAAAAAAAAGAACTCAAGAACTCCTCTTCACCCTTAGATCAAGAAAAATGGATGGATCAGATTAAAAATAAAAAACCCCTCTCAACACTAGAGGGGTATTTTCGTCAGCTCCCTCTTTTTTTCTCTCTCTTACTTTATTAAATTAATAGAATTCTATCTAATTCACTAAAAAACTTTTATCTCACAAACCGTAAATCGTTAGACGAAAAGAAAAGCATGGGTAGTCTTAGAATTTCGTCCTCTTTCATTAAAGATGCGATTCGATATACTTTTGACGACTTTTTAAATTTTGTTTTTTTTCTTCATCACGTTCATCTTACACATGTGTAAGTTATTATTCTTTGATGTCCTACACATGTGTAGGATGAATCTTTTAGTGGTTTCCACTTGTCCTACACGGGCGGAGCCCGTATGGCTAAGGGCTTCGCCCGTACCGTATCCAACCACCACCATCTCATGGATCGCCGCCCATCAAATCCAAACCATTCCCAAATGCGTCCGGCTTCCAACCCCTTTATAAATGCCTCGAGGTAGCCTATCGAGAAGGGCGAAGCCCCCCTGAACGGGCAACGCCCGTTCGACTAAGGGCTACCGCCCGTACCGTATCCAACCACCACCATCTCATGGATCGCCGCCCATCAAATCCAAACCATTCCCAAATGCGTCCGGCTTCAACCCCTTTATAAATGCCTCGAGGTAGCCTACCGAGAAGGGCGAAGCCCCCTGAACGGGCAACGCCCGTTCGACTAAGGGCTACCGCCCGTACCGTATCCATCCGCCCTCTGAATTAAAAAGTCGTCGAAAGTATATATTAAATGAACCTTTTAGTGGTTTCCACTTGTCCTACACATGTGTAGGATGAATCTTTTAGTGGTTTCCACTTGTCCTACACATGTGTAGGATGAACCTTTTAGTGGTTTCTACTTGTCCTACACATGTGTAGGATGAACGTGATGGAAAAAAAACGACATTTAAAAAGTCTTCAAAAGTATATCGAGTCGCATCTCTAATGAAAGAGGACGAAATTTCAAGACTACCCATGCTTTTTTTTCCGTCTAACGATGTACGGTTTGTGAGATAAAAGTTTTTTAATGATTTGATATTTTTATTAATTTAATAAGAGGAGAGAGAAAGAGAGAGAGCTGGACTTTTTCATAATGACAAATATGTCCTTCCTGATCTTGATGAATGGAGGGCTGAGATTGGTTCTCGCGTTTTTTTTTAGTGGTTCTCAAAATAACTCACCCCTATATATATATACATATATATATATATATATATCTAATTTCTAAATGAGAACGTATATGCAGAACAATTTCATTTTATCTTATATATTTCTTTCACCATAAAATAAGGGTTCACTCAAAAACGATAACGTTTTATGAGAAACTTAATCATTATATACATAGCACACAAGATTACAATATTGTCTTTTGCATAGATTCTTAGAAATTTTTCTTTCGAAAATGCATTAAGTGTTAATTGGTAAAATGAGGGCTTGGCTTTGAGAGAATCAGATTCAAGTCTTAGAAAGCACTGAGTTTTACCATTAATTCACCGCAGTGCCTTAGGGTGGACGAATTGATGGGTTTCATTTTCCCCGACCGATCGTGAAGTTAAGTGGGTTAGGGATTCGTGCGTTTGGAATAGTGACATGCGTTCCTTTAGCCGTTGGTGTGCGGCATCATCTTAATTGGCCGTTAAAAAGAATTAATTGGTAAATATTTTATTTTGTTTAAACTAAAATAAAAGAAAGAAACGTTTATCTTGGGACGCAGTGAGTATATGATTTTTGTGTGTTTGGTACATTTGATTGGGGTCAAGAAGTCCGTCAGCTACGATACGACCTTTCTAAGTTATGTTTCTATAAATGTTTCTGCACCACAGGTATATGTTCAGCCGCCTGTATTTAGTCAATGAGAAGCCAAACTTATTCATAAATTTGACATGTAATATTATTTTTATTAGCTGTTAGATTCTAAGTTACTATTTCATTACTGTATAATGTACATTATGCCATTATGGGGTTCGTGCCTAAAAACCCCTAGGTCCACCACAGTTATGATAAGTGATTAATCATTTCTTGGCTTTATGTGGGTCTGTTCAAATCCTAAGTTATTCGTGGGGCAAAAACCAATTAAATTTGAAGAGAAAGATAATAATCGAGAGATAAACAAAGACTAATAAATCTCAATCAGTGAGTTTTATAATGTTAATTTTGGGCATACATTCACTAATTAATAATGCTTGACTGAGATAACATTGTTTTATTTGGTGTTAAAAGATTCCATCTAATCTTGCTTAGATAATTAAATAAATAATAACCTAATTTTTCCTTTTTTTACCGTCTATATATGCGTTACTGCGCCTAACCTTTAACAGATAAGTCAAAGTTTTTAGTCAATAAACTCTTATTTAATCTCTTTGTCATTGCTTCCATATGGCCTTACATCATAGACTCATAATAGCATATAAAATATCATTCGGATCAAGACATATTAGTTTTTTATTATGTCATTATTCAAATCTTTTACCGAATATATATGGATATAGAAACAGAATATAGTTAATGATACCCCCAAATACGAAATTATTTTACATTATTTTGAACTTAAATAAGAAATAGATGTAAGAAGTTGTACATTTAAGTGGCTCGATTGGCAACTTTGATTCCCTTTTGCTATGAGCCTATGATTGACATTGTACGTACACTTCGTGTTTGAGTCGAACCACATTTTTATCTTTACAATCCATGCGATGACTATTAGAAATATTTTAAGTCTTGTGTGAAACCTTTTACCAGAATTGAACTAGCATAAAATTATGACTAAATCCAACTTTAGGTCTAAAACTTTGATACTCCGTATATCTTTAATTAACATTGCTCAAAACCTCTATAATTGAACTAAAAATAGAATAATACGAGTACTATACTTTTGTATGAACTTTGGTCAACTTCCATGATAAAACTTGATGGTAGAATAAAGTACTTTATATGTAATTATGTATCGTTCATTATGTATGTACGTATACATATCCCTAGAAAAAATATATATATTTGTGCATGTATCATGTTCAAGATCTTCCATGATCGACTTATTAAACTTACATTTATAACTTTGTAACTTGCATTTTCTGATAAAAACGTTTCTGTTGTACACTCGCGTCTGATCATGTTTATTACTCTTTTTTAAACTGTTATATAAAGGAATGATGTTACAAAATTTTCACAATGTTTCCTATGTGATTGCTAAGAATACTCTATTACACTCCATGCCCGCTATATCAAGAACTGCTAGATACACTACTGTATATGTAAATATTATATGTGAACATGTGCATTTATATAGATATGAACATACCACTACTAGAAAAACAACTATTCTAGGGGTCAGATGACGCGCAAATGCCCGTCAAGGAAGGACCAGTCATAAAGCTTCATGACCCGCATTTGTGCGTTATCCGTCTATGACGCGCACGTATGACACACATTTATGACTCTCCTTTTTGACCTTCGTAGTAGAGAGTCATAACCTTTATGACCCACTTTTCTGACATATGTTTTTGCGTGTCATAACCTATAAAATCATTTTTTTTTTATTTTTTCTGTTTTTTAAAACCTGATTATATACATAATAAACCTGGCAATAAATTAACCTGATAATAGTACAAAATTAACGCATTTCATATATATCAAAACCATGCGTCACCAATTCATTACATAACGATTCATGTCCAAATAGATACCGATAATTAGTTAAATGCGGTTTACAATACTTTCTACCTAAAAATAAAATTCGACACATAAATTGCCCATTCTTCTCGAATATCGTCTAAATCCGCATCCACCAATAGCAGGTACTTGTCTTCATGTTAATCACGCCTAACACCCAATGTCTTCTACAAAAAACAAAGATCAAATTCTGTTAATTACTATTAATTTCACGAAGATATATATAACTCAAACCTGCTTACATAACTCAAAACAATTAAACAAATATAGTTAAAACATTGGTGGCTGTGGTGGTCGAAAATACACATAATTTTTGCACATAATTTTTGCATCCTATAAATTGAACCGAACCTCCTTTAATTTAGTTTCAGTATAAAAGCCTCCTAATTAGTCTTTAAAATTTGAAGTGCGATACGTGCATACCTTCAGTGGCATTGAACATGTACTGAGATTCCAAACTTTGAAATTCTTAAGAACCAACTTTTCCCTTGAACCAACTTCCCATAGTCCTATGTCTCCCACATTTGTGCCGACTGATGCATTATAGTTATGTTAACAAAATGTCAATATGCATGCCTTATGAAGCTATGAAGCCAAATAACAATAGTGATTACCTAAGAGTAATGTTTGTTGAAAAGGATGCAAGTCCATGCTCATAGTAGATGAACCTTATTTAAAATGAATGTGATACTAAAAAGTTCTTTAAATGCCATGCTGTTATCCAGGGTGGTTTTATTTGGGCTTTACTCGACCCTTCTCCCTCCAATGGTACCAGCACATAAAATCATACTTTTAACAGTTGCACACTGATGTATTATAACTCATGGAATAAAACAAGAGCAAGATTTTCAAATATAAACAAACCTGCATTGTCCAACAGTGACATGGTCCCCTTCCTTTACACGGAAACAAGGTGAGATGTGAGCAGGAATATTTGAGTGCCTCTTTTCATACCTGTAACAAATAACGAAAATATACCCAAAATTTAGAAAAGCTAAACAAAAGCTGGGATGAGTTAAGGATATGACACGTCGATGATTAATTTCCATCTATTACCTTTGGTACTTCTTCACGTAATGAAGATAGTCCCTTCGAACAATGATGGTTCTAACCATCTTAGCACTGTGGCACGTACCAGCAAGAATACGACCTCTAATGGATACATCACCAGTGAAAGGGCACTTCTTGTCAATGTAAGTCCCTAATATCAACAAACCACACCAAACTGAGGTTATTACTTTCATTTAAACAAGCACTAACTTTATTAACCCAAGACAATCACATCAAGGTATCCAAAAAATGTTGTTTATCATCAAAAATAATAACAATTTACATTTAAAAAATATATAGCTATTTCCTTAAAAAGACTTGCATAGCTATTTCCTTAAAATACCCAATGATATACAGAGCATACTTCACCAAAACCAACATGGAAGACCGGAATCGGTACAATTAAATTTTTTATTAAAACTCTATATGAATTTAATCTACATTTAACAGAATATATAATAATAATAATAATAACTAATGCAATAATAGAAGACGAAATGTGTGAAAGAAGAAACCTGTTCAGCCATTGTTGATGAGAGATTAGAAGTTTTGCAGGAGCAGCTGCAGCGGCGGAGATATAGATATAGATATAGATACAAATGCTTGAACAATAACTCTCATATACTGATATATAAACTGAGCAATAATCATTCAGGACTATAAACCAAGACAAACACCTCATCGAAATCACATTCACTTTCATTCAAGCATTATCACAAACACCTTGTATGCATTCTTAATAAAACTCAATTTCGGACATAATTTTCAACCAATAAACTCATTAATTCAGCAAGAAACTTACAAATTCACCAATAAACTCGTAAATTCAGAAAAACTGATTACGCATCACATAAGTAACGATTCAGAATAAGAATCTGTTCATGTACTGAAGTTGACCAGGTTTGATCAAGAAAACCCTAGATCGGCTGGAACTAAGAAGAAACAATGGAACACAGTCGTTGACCAGCATTGACCGGCGAGTGAGTGACCTGCCGTGACCAGATCCAAAAATTAACACAATCAAAAACAAAAATAGAACAGGAAGAGATGAAGAATGGCCAGTTGACCGTCGTTGACCAAAACCCTTGGTCAAGAATACGAGCAGATCTGAAAGAAACGAAGAATAAGACGATTACAAGACTATAGCTTCGATTATCACTCAAATCCAGCCCAGATCCGGCCGACTTATGTTCAAGACTTATATATATATATCTTCGGTTTTAAATATTTTCGTGTGTATATAAACCGATTGTGTATGTATATGTATGTATAACATGAAAGAAAAACGAATTTAGATTGAACCCATTTAATTCCTTACCAAGTTTTGATATGAAGAAGATGATTCTTTGATGGAAAAATCGGTTTGGAGGGAAGGGGAGGAATGTGCAGCCGTAGAGAGAAAGAAGGATAGTGCAAAAATGAGGGAGGAAAAATGAGGCAGAGATTGTAAAAAAAAACATAAGTAATGATGCCTAGGGAATCCTGCCAAAAAAAAACGATGACCCCTATTTAGGACGAAGCAAAACGAGCGTCATCTAGAAACCTAAATTTTAACAGATTATGACCCATATGTTATGACGCTTCTGAAAACGCGTCATCCCCAACAGTAAATTTACTCGTAATGACCCTTATTTTATGACTCCTCACTTTGCGCGTCATCTATTAGCGTGGGTCATAAAAAGCGGGTCAAGGGTAGCCCTGTTTCTAGTAGTGATACATTCACAAGATACAAAGTTTACCAAGTTAAGTTGTTTCTAACACGGGACTAATATATAAATAATTCAGCTAAATTTTCTTAAAATCTTGATGATTACATGTTTCCACGTTTGAGACATGTGTAATATGATAGACATGTGGTGACTAATTAAACGTATATGTTCATACATATATAAAATATAAAGTTATATGTAGTATGTTCAAACAAAAAGTTGGGTAATTACTGTTTTCTACTAGTTAACTAAGCACAAAAGTCAACAATAAGTGTACAAAACGTGTTAACTCTATCTAATTTAACCAATTTAAGTCTTGGAAGAAACCTATACATCTAATAATTGGACATTGATCATAGCCACGTATGTAATTTCCGATAATAACCCCACCAATACCGGCGGAGCAGCCACCGGAGCCGGAGAATGAAAGACTAGTATTAAACCACGCAAATGCATTGATTGGTTCGTTTCAACAATAAATACCTAATATTCATTGATCAATCCTCATTACCGTCTCATTATTTGGCTACTAGTTGGAACAAAATCGTACCAAGGAAAGTTAATATACATGCTTGGAGAGTTGTTAAAAACCGACTTCCTACTAGATTTAATCTTTGGTTTAGAGGTGTTCTTCACAATTCTTTGATTTGTCCTTGTTGTGGAAATGGCATTGAAACGTTGTTTCATATCATATCAGATTGTCATATTGCTAAGACGGTTTGGAAAGCCATTTGTGAATGGCTTAATATGGATATTCCTTTTCACTTTGATCCCGCCGATCTCATTCAGTTTGTGAACAACATGAATAAAGCTAAGGTTACTAAGGATATTGTGATTACAATCATATTTACCATTTGGTGGGAGCTTTGGAAATTTAGGAATGATGTTGCATTTAATCTATCTAAGAGAAGGAACAACGTACTAGTTGAAACCATAGTTAGTCTCTCTTACTTTTGGTTCCGTTATAGACGCAAGAAGACTACAATTGGATGGGACGTTTGGATCAACAATCCTTTACTTGCTTTTTAAGCTCGTGGTTAGTTTGATTGTAATTCTCAAATGTATATAGGTAGTTTCTTTTTCTTGGTGTTACCTAATTGTGTAATTCTTGTATACTAGATTTGTACTCTTGTATCTTGACCTCTAGTATTTTGCTAGTAGGTTTTTTATATAATATATCTCTGCCGTTCTAAAAAAAAAAATAAATGTTGTAAATTAATTTTATATTCAAGTAATCTTGGTTATATTCACTTAAAGGCCAAATATGAAAAAGAAAAACCTTGACTTTTTTATATAGAAGAATAAGGCTTTGAGACGGCGGTGTGGGCCATGCTTGTGATTTGTCCGGCATGAGGCCATGGTGGGGGACAGATACGTGGCAACATTGGGTTCGTTTGAATGACTTAAAAAACTAAAATGATTCTTTTGATTTGAGTGGTGACATTGATAGTTTAATTAAATTTTATAAGGGTTAAGTATCCCGGAGTGTAAGTAACTTTGCAACTTTTCCTATTGTGTGTATGCATCAAAAATTTTGAACATTGTATGTAAGTATCTCGCTAAATTGAACGCTTAATGTAAAAATGTATATGTGACAACCATATGAGCTGCCCACGTAGAAGTTTTTGATTGGTCAACGTAAAATTTTACATTAAGTGTTCAATTTAGCGAGATACTTACATACAATGTACAAAATTTTTGATACTTACATACAATAGGAAAAGTTGCAAAGTTACTTACACTCTAGAATACTAAACCCTTTTATATATCACCTACTACTTATTAGACAAAAATGATGAATATCAACTTTATTTTTTAAGATGTTTATTTGATGAGGTTGTGATTCATGTTTTCACATTTTATTTGATCATGGATAGAAGAGGTGTCAAAAGTTCGTACAAGATGGGTATTTAGTCAAACGATCGTAGCTTTTATATAAATTATTTAGTTTAGATGTAAGTACATTCGGCTACAAAAGTAGATTATTGAACATTATATATGGAGATTTTTAAATGAGAATATGTTTGAAGATGGTCATCAACGAAACAAGCAACCATTTGATTTGGTTCTCTATTATTCTTATTTATGTTACTCATGACTCATCTATGTATGAAAAGTCTTGTATTTCTTGGGTTGAGTGGATTCAATATCCGTTTTTTTTTATATGTTACCTTTTTTCTTTGGTGGTTTTCTTATTAATCATTTAGTTATTATTAATAAAGCAATTATCAAGAAAATAAATAAAATGTAACGAATTTTAATTAATTTAATTTTTTTGAAATGCAAGACGACATCTTTAGAGAGCTCATTAAAAAATGGTAGACATTGATAACTTATTGCTTGATTGTGGGCTTGTTAAATGGACGGACCACACCTCTCTTGACTATATGAAAAAGATCGGTTTTTGATTGATTTGGAAAATCTAAACAAATAGGAGCCGCTTCCAACTTTGACTTAGAACCATTAGATCAAATTTAATTATTTCATCTTTTTTAAATGACAATATTAATACTTCCACTTTATATGATTATACAAAAAACCCCTTTTTAAATCATAATAATCCGTAAATTAATATAATAGGCTATGTAGAGGTGTAGCAACTTTCCTTCCTTCATATGTATACCATAAATATAAATAAATAATAATTCATAACCATTGACCAACCTTAAGAACATCGACATCAGCTTACGTACATCAAATACATTTCTCATATTTTTTGTTTTTCATGGTTTTTAGCATTTCTTTATCATCCTATTAACACTAAAATAGATTTCTGCTTCTTTGTAGATCTATAGTTTCATTGCAACTAAAAATTCAATTTTAAAATTCATGTATAACAAAGTCCAAAAATCATCTTTAAAATAATAAAGACTGTTGGATGATTTTTAATTTTTATTTATAGCCACTAGATCACTAATTTCTTAATTGGTTAAAAACAATATTAATACTCACACTTTATATGATTATTCAAAATACCCCCTTTTTAAATAAATAAAATGTAACGAATTTTAATTAATTTAATTTTTTTGAAATGCAAGACGACATCTTTAGAGAGCTCATTAAAAAATGGTAGACATTGATAACTTATTGCTTGATTGTGGGCTTGTTAAATGGACGGACCACACCTCTCTTGACTATATGAAAAAGATCGGTTTTTGATTGATTTGGAAAATCTAAACAAATAGGAGCCGCTTCCAACTTTGACTTAGAACCATTAGATCAAATTTAATTATTTCATCTTTTTTAAATGACAATATTAATACTTCCACTTTATATGATTATACAAAAAACCCCTTTTTAAATCATAATAATCCGTAAATTAATATAATAGGCTATGTAGAGGTGTAGCAACTTTCCTTCCTTCATATGTATACCATAAATATAAATAAATAATAATTCATAACCATTGACCAACCTCAAGAACATCGACATCAGCTTACGTACATCAAATACATTTCTCATATTTTTTGTTTTTCATGGTTTTTAGCATTTCTTTATCATCCTATTAACACTAAAATAGATTTCTGCTTCTTTGTAGATCTATAGTTTCATTGCAACTAAAAATTCAATTTTAAAATTCATGTATAACAAAGTCCAAAAATCATCTTTAAAATAATAAAGACTGTTGGATGATTTTTAATTTTTATTTATAGCCACTAGATCACTAATTTCTTAATTGGTTAAAAACAATATTAATACTCACACTTTATATGATTAGTCAAAATATACCCCTTTTAAATTAAATATTTAATAATGAAAAGTGTAAATATGTGATGAAAAAAAAAGAGAGTAAATTAGTGATGAAAAAAAAACGTGTGAGTTAATTTTATTTATGACCACTAGATCAAATTCTTTAAAGTCTTATTTGGTTAAAGACAATATTAATACTCACACTTTAGATAATTAGTCAAAGTATACCCATTCTAAATTATATATTAATGATGGAAAGTGTAAATATGCGATGAAAACAAAAAAATGTTAATTAGTGATGAAAAAAAAACGTGTGAGTTAATTTTATTTATGACCACTAGATCAAATTCTTTAAAGTCTTATTTGGTTAAAGACAATATTAATACTCACACTTTAGATAATTAGTCAAAGTATACCCATTCTAAATTATATATTAATGATGAAAAGTGTAAATATGTGATGAAAAAAAAAATGTAAATTAGTGATGGAAAAAAACGTGTGAGTTAATTTTATTTATGACCACTAGATCAAATTCTTTAAAGTCTTATTTGGTTAAAGACAATATTAATACTCACACTTTAGATAATTAGTCAAAGTATACCCATTCTAAATTATATATTAATGATGGAAAGTGTAAATATGCGATGAAAACAAAAAAATGTTAATTAGTGATGGAAAAAAACGTGTGAGTTAATTTTATTTATGACCACTAGATCAAATTCTTTAAAGTCTTATTTGGTTAAAGACAATATTAATACTCACACTTTAGATAATTAGTCAAAGTATACCCATTCTAAATTATATATTAATGATGGAAAGTGTAAATATGCGATGAAAACAAAAAAATGTTAATTAGTGATGGAAAACAAAAACGTATAAATTAATGACAAAAACTATAATTGTGAGACTTTATATATAATTATAATATAATTAATAATTAAAGTTCGTTGATTGTATTTCTTTAATTAGTTAAATATAATATAATTGAGGTTAGGTCAGTTGTCTTTTAGTATATACTAGATTTATGTCCTTATCTAATACACGGATAGTTTATGACAGTTTTAAAATAAGATAAATTGTTAAATTTGAAAATTAAATGTAAAAAAATCAAATTAAAAGAATACAATTCAAAAACATTGAACGCATATATTGGGTTTTATCTTTTGTAATACTTTTTCGTAGGTAATATTTGTTTGTATTTTTTAATCTGACATTTGTTGATTATCATCACCATACGATACTTAAAACCGGACGTTGTAACTACAAACCAACTTTTGATTAAAAAAAAATAGTTCATAACATTTACATGAGCTCTATACCCTTTATTTCTTATTCATAACAATGTATCACATTTGCTGAGAAAAAAATGAATTCTATATACAATTATGTTGTTTATACTATATTTTATTATATATAAGGATAAAGATAAAAATATATTTACCCGCGTATTACTGGGACAATAATCTAGTTTATTAAATAAATAAAGAGAACTCTTTATAAAATATATAAAACATATATTTTTTTAAATAACATTCTACCATACTCCTACAAAAATAATATATTCTCTTAATAAATACTTGTATTATTACATTCATAAAAATTTTAATTTATTCTTATCGTATTCTATATTTATTTTGTTTTTGTTTTTTTTTATACATCTTTCAAAAATTATTGTATTTATCTTTATTTATTATATTAAATTTTATTTGCCATAATAAACATTTGCTATCCTAGGACCTCGATGATAGCCACGAGATTTGATAAAAGAGGCCTTCATGGAACCCTAATTTTGTTTCCTTTTTCATCATCAAATCGTTTCCTTTTATAATCTGTTCTAAACCTATATAAATCATGGATATCAAAACCCTAATCATTCATTCATTCATCTTCAGAACCCTAATTCACTTTTTTTACGGCCAAATCTTTTTCTTCTGGTTTATCCCAAGCAACTTACTTTTTTTTAATTTGAATATAAAACCAAATTTTAGTGAAAATCAAAATAGCAAGGCAAAGCAAGAGCAGGATGATAATTTTTTAAATTTTAGCCCAGCAAATTCAAAACAATATTTTGAATTAAAGAAGCAAAACAATATTGAAGAATCTTTTTTAGAATCGATTGAAAAACTAAAAATCATCGGCGGCCCCAATGTTGGGATTTTTCCGAAGGTTCGCATGTTCCCTGAAAGGTGTTTTGATATCGGGATTGCAAATCTTAAATATTTTTTGCAGCAAACGTAAGGGTGGAAAAGGAGAAGATGGTGTCAAACGTAAGGGTGCTAAAGCACAAATTTGTGAAAAGATGGAGTCATCTGCAGATCTAGGCAAAGGAAAGGTTCGTTTGTCATGGTTTTCTTAACTGACATTGCATCTCAATTACCTCTTTAATGTATTAATATAATTAAAAACATTACCTCTCTTGCAGGGTGGTAAATCTGGTTTTGATGACTTCCCATCATCACCCAAGTCTCCTTTATCACCTCAGAAACCTTTTGAAGACAAGGAAGATAGCCGCAACTGTAAGTTTACAAGTTTTCATTCCCATTTGATGCCGATAAAACATCTAATTATTTTATCCCTAATAATGTGTTGTGCATGTAGTCGATCGGGACGATACTGATCCGTTGGGTGAAAAACATCATTCAAAGGATCAGAAATTTGAGGTTCCTACATTTGATGATTGGCTTAAAAGGTTGGATGAGATTGGGTGGGATCCTGATGATCCGTTGTATGCTGTT
>CM067168.1:54327874-54364376 GCA_034093135.1 Erigeron breviscapus | reverse complement strand
AGTTTGTCATATTTTCACGTTTGTGTGCAGGTTGTCGTACAGATCAGAGTTTGTTAGGCCTCAGCCAACCCTGCAGCTTTTCCTGGCTCTTCCTCACTGCCACATCAGATTTTCTCTCTCCTTAAATCACCTCTTTCTACTCACTACCAACCCTACCTCTTCTTCACCTCTTTCTCCTCTCTTCCTTCACTTAAAAAACAAAAAAAAATGGTTTCTTTTGTTTACTTTGCCGGTTCCACCACCACCTCTTCCTCACCCGGCGATGGGGGGAAGAGGCCATCTAGGAAGAGCCACGCCGGGCTTGCTGCTAACGCAGGAAGGGAGGACGAAAAGCCACGCCGAGGTTGAAGACGTGCGTTGGCAGAGGCCTAAGAATCTTATGGCCAAATAAGTAATTTCTTTTTTTGTAGGTGACCAAAATTGGATATACACTTTCATAATTGACTATCTAGGTGATTTTCCCTATTTTTTGTTATTTGTGAACTTTAAAACTTATATTTTGTTATAAAATACCTATTCAGTATTATTTTTGAGTGATTAATTGTATTTTGACTATTTTCGTTAAATTGTAACAAGTTTTGTATATTTTTATAAAAATAAATTAAATTAAATTAGCCGTAGCCGGTATTCCGGTAATATCGATAATACCGGAAAAAATCACCACACCGGTACGACCAAAATACCGGTTTTTAAAACATTTGAAAAAAACAATTATAATTGTACGTGTGATGGACGTGAGTTGCCAGAAGACCAAATTTACACTCCATTCTCGAGTTTAAAACACAATTAAAGGAAAGAAAGGAGTGGGTAAGAAAAGAAAAGGAAAAAAAAGTATACTTATAAAAGACATTCTTGAGTTAAAAAAAATAGATAAAAAAAGAAAAGATAAAAAAATATAGTTTTACAATTATATCCCTAAAATATATATATTCAAAATCATACATATTAAAAAATATCAAAATACATGTTCAGATCAATGAACTCATTATAAAATAAAAATCAAAATATTTTTTTGACTTCATTTTTTATTTTAGTTTCTCAATGAGAAGATTCTTGACAATAAATAGTAGTGCCACCACCACAGAAGAACTAGCACACTCCTCTTTTCTCTTTGACTGAAACATACAGCACTCAATCGAAAGTATCACCAATCAAAAGTAAAACCAAATTCTTTTAAATCTGATCTATATTCATACATAAGGTTAGCTATAATACCCCAAATTTTGATATACGAATAAAAAATAAGAGTTAATTGCAAGATTGGTCCCTGTGGTTTGTACATTTTAGCAAGGGGGGTCCCTATTCGAGAATCATTGCAATGGGGGTCCCTATTTTGAGAATTTTTTGCAAAATTGGTCCAAATTTGACGGATCCGTTAAAGGTGGTCGTCAAGTGTGCACGTGTGCAGCACGTGTGGGGGTATTTATGTACTTTCACCCCACAAGGACCCCCATTGCTAAAATGGGAAAACCACAGGGACTAATCTTGCAACTAACTCTTCTTTATATATAATAAAGACTATTGTCTAACCACTTCTTAACCATTTAAAAATTTTAGTTTACCTAAAAATTTAATTTACATGTATCATAATTAAAATTATAAATCAAAAAATATGAAACTAAAAAACTTTTAATTATTAATTATATTCATAGTTGTAGAAAAGTTTTATAAACTTACAATTTTTAAAAATCCATCACTAAATAATTCTTTTTAACTTTTCCAAAAAAGAATAAATTTTATTAAATAATTAACTTAAATATAAATTTTAACACTTTTTAGCTTTTCATGATTATTTATTGTTAAATTACTAAAAACATATTTCCACTAAAAATTTTAAAACTTATAAATACTTTAATTTATAATTAAACTCCTATTCCCATAATAACTTATATCTACTTTCTAATAATATAACAAAGATTTTATTTTTTTAAGGCAAATATCAAATTACTAGTTTTTTTTTTTTATATTTGTAAATTAGAATTTATAAGTTTTTTTTATTTTCATTTATTTAATAATTTATTTTATTTCAAAAAATGTTGTTGACTTTCTGTGTATTTACTCAACATAGATAACTAAAATACCATATATGACATTTATATTATTCGAACAAATTTTTTTTTTTTTAATAAATATCAAATTCCTAACATACAATCTTTTATTTATTTAAGCTTATATAATAACAAAAGGTTATATATAAATCAGTTTTCTAAAATAAAAGTATTTATATAAGGTATATCTCTATTATTAAAATTTTAAAGTGTACATAAATTTAGTATTAGAGACCTAACGAGCAGATAATTGTATATTACAATCTCTTGAATTAAATCAAAAAAATATCAAGGTGTTAGTTGCAAGATTGGTCCCTGTGGTTTTTTCATTTTAGCAATGGGGGTCCCTGTGGGGTGGAAAGTACATAAATACCCCCACACGTGCACACTTGACGGCCACCTTTAACGGATCCGTCAAATTTGGACCAATTTTGCAAAATATTCTCAAAATAGGGACCCCCATTGCAACGATTCTCGAATAGGGACCCCCCTTGCTAAAACGTACAAACCACAGGGACCAGTATTGCAATTAACTCTAATTAATAAATGAAGTGTAATCCTAAGATAAGTATGAACTATAGATAATATTAATGATAGTTATACAACCGTAATTCTAAAAACTTATTAGTTGTTAAGTTCATCTAAACTTTTAAACAAAGAAACAAATGTGACCAAATTAATTTTTAGGATAACCGTGAGTCCTTATAACTCTGCTTTGGAAAAGTTTTCGTGACCAATTAATTTATAATTAAGTCTATAGAGTTTACACCTAAGATAATCATCTTCAGGAGATAAGTGAGAGGCGGTCAAACTAATTTATAAATCACTCTTGAGTTATTCATTCACATAAACATTGACAATTCTCTCATTGTGTAAACCACCGTACGTCCCATTCTTTAAACCGTATGGTAAAACAGACATAAAAACCAGGATGTGATCGTGAGTAAACAAGTTAGTTTGCAGCTAGATTAGTTTCGGGTTAAGCTATTCGTCCCGAGATCATCCTATAGAGTTGTTTTTAGTTCGTCTTGAGATCTTTACGGAAGCTGTGATAATGATCGCAAAGGTATATTACGATCCACCCTTGTTAATTGTAATCGAATATTCTGTTAAGTACTTTTGGTTCATTATAACTTCCTGTTAAATAGAGATGATGTCAAAGCGGTTTCTTTTCGAGTCTTAATATGAGTACGATATTAGCACGATCAAATTTTATAATCACTTGTACTATGTATTTTTGGAACCAAGTATAAATGTAACTCAGTAAAATATATATTAAGGCAAAATATGCAAAAATCGTTTTCGAAAACCTGCTGGTGGACATCATGAAGAAGATTACTTCATGTGCTAAATATTTATAATTTATGCTTAATAGAATTACATAGTCTACGTACGTATTTTGATCGATATATTTATGATTTGGATAATTAAGCCTAAAGGTCATACTAAAAAGTCTAAATAAACTTATACAAATGGAATTAAGGATGGGAGAAAACGAGTAGGATGCATCTTTAAAATTCTGAATTTAGTTTGCTCGATGTAGATTTTGATAAGGATTTTGGTGAACCAATGGATCATTACTAGTTTAGACTACGGATTTCTGTTTTAAACTTGTACGTATACATATATATCAAAACTATGATTTGAATTCCGTTTGTTCCTTCTGCGTTACTCTGTTGTTAAAGTGATTTTGATATGTCTTTTAAGGCCTCAAAACTATTTTGCTCGTATATGCTATGTGTTAGTTATGATCCGAAGGTTTTAAATAAATTCTGATTTTTGAAATATATGTACGAAAGATCTTTGAATAAGTTGAGATTTCGATTCGAAATAAGAAAGCTTTTGAAACATTGTAGGATGAGATTATTTTTGAAATGCTATGTAAAAAGTTGTTTTGATATATGAGAATGATATGAAAACCCGAGCTAACCACCTATGGGGTACCATAGGCGCATCATTTGGGGCACCGATGGTGTGACACCACCGTGACGGTGTGATGTGTTCACGGCGTCTCCGCTTGTAGGATTGCTATAAGAGCATTGGCCATTTTTGTTAGGAGGCGTATGAATTGACTCTAGGAACTGTAGGATTTGTCAGATTTTGTAGGAAATTAAACTTATATATATTAGTAAAATAGTAATGGTAATTTCTTGTTCTTTTGCTTGAAGTAATGTTTTTAAAAACACTAAAACAGGCCTTGGCCGGGCTTTTTAACTAATCTTAAAAGTCCCATTTTCGCTGAAAAGATGGAAGAAAAAAGAGTCTTGTTTTTAAAACCCAATTAATCCAAACCAAGTATCACTCACAGTATATGTTTAATTTCTTATTGATCAGGGTGAGAAGCCAGGGGAGATGAGTTGGGACAGTCCATGGGGTAAGGGTCGGCCCGGATGGCACATTGAGTGCAGTGCCATGAGTGCAGCTCATCTTTCTGATAGATTTGATATTCATGGTGGTGGGATGGATTTAATCTTCCCCCATCACGTGAATGAAATAGCACAAAATCACGCCGCATCCCCACACTCCAACATGTTTCATCAATTTGGACAATGAAAAAATGTCCAAATCCACCGGGAAATTTTATCCTATCCGTCAAGTACCTATATATACTTTAATTTGTTCCATCATCCATCTATCACAGTACCTTAGCTATTGTAATTGTAATATATTTATATTCTTTCTTGTCTTAATTTCCCAGATCACTAAAGAATATCATCCACTTTCCTTGAGACATTTTTTGCTTTCAACCCATTACCGTTCACCAGTGAATTACTCAGTTCGTCAGATCGAGGATTCCTCAGAAGCTGTCTATTACATATATAAGGTGAAAAACAACGTACCTAGCTTTTTATATATACATGAGTAGCTAGTAATTGATATCTTTAATTTGAATTATCTGTTGTAGACAATTTTAGTAACATTTCATAATTTTTAATTTGAATTATCTCACATGGTCATTAAAGATAACTTTAATATTTTGATTTCTCCTAATCTGAAGATTCAATGGTTTACTAAATTTAAAGATATTGTATGTTCTTCCGTAATATATTCTAGCTGGTTCAGTTTTGTGCTCATCAAATAATTAGTAACCAGAACAAATGGATTCATTTTAAAATGCGCAGCACTTCAACAACAATATGTTTTACTATTTTCAGTACTGCCAAATGAGTATATGAGCATGTTAAGTTACTCGCGCAAGTTTGATATGCTCAATACCTCAGTTTCTGCTCTCTATTTGATTATGAGGAATTTGTTATTAGTTTAGTTGTATCTAACAGCTTGGTTACCAATTACCAAATGTTCCCAAGCAAAAACAAGTTACCCAAAACCTAGATACTATTTACTGCGCCATTAAAACAGCTGAAGTTACAAAATCAGACACCGAGCCTCTGATAGTATTGTGAAACAAAGCCCCTTAAATGGCCATTACAAAATCAGGTCAAAAAGGGTTTGCATCAGGGTTGAGCTGTGAGTGATATACGCAGACATTGATGTCTTTTCTGTTATATAATGCTTAAATAATACTCGTAATAAATTAACTGCTATTTAGAAGGTAGGCTTTTTAGATGAACTTGGGGCGAATTCTGAGCAATGTAAACATTCAACTCATTTGACCTGCTTTTACTTTGAACCGTTAGAGAAAAACTATAGCTAAAGTCAATCATCTACCCATTAATGAGTTGAAATTGCCACATCAACCAAGCACAATAGTCGTGAGCCCAAAGCCAAGCCTTTTAAAGAAAGTAAACACTTCGAGCATTTTGAGTTTTGACATTCATGAATTACTGAATGGAGCGGAGCCTGAACTAAAAGTTATACATTCAACTTTAAGGATGTGTTTCGTATGGAAATGGATGAATTATATATATATATATATATATTGCTGGTAGAGGAGAGAGAAATAATTAATTTTAACTTTCAATCTACACCATTGAAATTCATCTAAAAATTAATCCACACCCTTGAAAATAAAAGATCAACTATAAGAAGTCTCCAGTCTGGTCCGAAAACAAAGCTCCATTCTCTCACACGCCTCCACCCAAAAATATACATAATGGTCAATTTCTCCATCAATCACCACAAACATACGGATCTTCTATCTCCATCTATTTGCGCCACCACCAATCAGTTATCAACCCTAGAATCGATGTATTCATTTGTTTATTTTTTCCTGGTTTGCCTATCTTCCTACATATTGGAAACACTAATTCGTTCATTGTTCATTTACCAGTAAACCATCAAATGAAATTATTATTATTATTATTATTTTTTATTTTTTGCAGATGTCTCAATCCATCATCGAATAGTATTGGCTGAAATATTTTAAGGTATACATATGCATTCCAGGTGTTTGATAAAATTCCCGAGTAAAATGTTCATATAGTATGGGGGAGTTCTTGAGATACCTAGCTTTGAATTTTTGAAACACTAAATATTTATTAAGAGTTTTAGAATATTGGACAAAGTGTTTCGAGTCATCCAACAATTAGTCAAACAATTATTGCTAAACTGGGAAGTAATATTTGTAATGCTTTTTGGCCAGCATTGTCCAATAATGTTTTTTACTGAATAATCTTTGTTAGGATATTGCGAAAACATGATAAGTGTAACAGGAATGAGGCCTGAGGACATGGTGGACGCAATGGCACATCGAGAAGTCAAAGCCATTGTCAAAACTGTGATTGTAAGTACAATTATCATTAAGAAGGGCATAACATTTACAAGAAAAACCTTTGCCATTTTGGTTGAATTTGATTTTGTTAGTTTCTTTTATATTGCTAATATAACATTGTTGCTATAATCTTGTCATTCTACCATACAGTCCCTCCTGGAGAAGAAAAATAATTGAAAGAAATTTTACAGGAAATCCTTGGTAAAGGGAAAATGGCTTAGCTTGAGGAAAAGGTATTGTACCAACTGGGCTTTGGAATTTTATAATGCTTGCTTTAGAAGTGGCATACAGACTGGTCATGTGCAAGCCGGGTAACGGGTCATATGGGTAGTTCTTTAATAATTAATACGGGCACATATTATTTTTGCCGGTTTCCCCGTTTCTCCATATATATATATAGATAGTTCATGTGTTAAGTATGATAAGAAAAGTTCTCTTAAAGTAAAAGTCTATCTATTTGAATAAATGTTTAGGAGGCTGTAGGCATTTAAGTACACTTTGGGAAACTTTTGACATATTTGATCCATGCCGGTCCTAGACTCCTAGCAAAAATTGTAAGGGTGTCTCTTTTTGACCCATTATAGGTAGAATATAATCCGAAACAACTCATTTTTTGAATTGATATGATTCAGTAGATAGCTATATTATATTTTATGAAATGATAGGGTGGATCGGTTTAATAGTATACATATGGGGTTAGTTCGAAGGCAGCCTACTTCAGAAAAGAGATAGGTACAATGGGAACTTTTTGATAAGTATCGACCAAAAGGAATATAAGAGATAATTTACTATATATAAGAAGATATATATGAGTTATATGTCTTATCACTTTTTTGATCAATTTTCATTTCTGTATGTCTTATGGATATTGTTTATGAAGGTTAGCCGTAAGGAAGCTTAGTTTCGATGCTACAAAGTGGGTCTCAAGCAGCTTCATTTTCGGATACATGGAAGCTTATTTCAAAGGAACGGATATGTTTCCCTTTGATTATTTACGTTCCTACTTTGGTTATGTTGCTAACTTTCCAGTTAAATGGTCGACTGTAGGTGATGGTATTGTTGTTAAAGGGAAGGCATATGGAGTTCCTAGCATCGGAGTAGATGGTAATGATGTCGTTTCCGAGGTACACAACATGGCTATCGAGGAAAACACCCCTCTTTTAATTGAGGTTTGTTGTACTTTCCTTTTCGTATCATAAGATGTGTCTTGATGTTAACTGTTATGTTAGCTGGCAAAATTCTTCGCTTTACTTATTAGCAAAATTCAAATATTACATGTACCTTTCTCAAAGGAACTGCCATTGCCAAATTTTGTGATCATGTACACATTAATGTTAAGTTGAAGTGGCAAATTTGGCAGGTAGAGTGGGTTTGGTTGGGATAAAACACTTTTTGTCCAAATTATAGTATTCTTTCAAAAGAAATTTGATGTGCTAAAAATGATCAAAAATAGTCAAATACTATAAAGTTTAAGTTTTTTGATAAAGCATTTCGGAAGGTTTATGCATTTTGTAGAAAAAACTTAAGCCTACTTCAGACCTATTTTCCAATTGTGTTAACTTGGTTTTTGGATTTGCTTATTTGGTGATCAGTCAGTTGTATCTTTAACTGTCGCCACCATTTATTCAGGATTCTCACAAGATAATGATCTGAACTATTTGTGTAAAAGCATTGGCATTTGTTGATGAAAAGGTTTGAAGCAACTCTTGATCCTTTTCATTTATGTTGTCATCATCTTTTTGGTTGGCAGGCGTCACAACACACATATACTTATTTATTGACTCTTACCAAACTATTGGAAAACTCAGGTAGTCAGACAATAGAAATCTTGTAGTTGGTGATTTGTTATACTATTAACCAAAAATTTTGTAGTTTGTGATTTGTTATAAATTCATGTACAAATGGAGCCTGTGATGCCATTCGTGCAATGAGTTAAAACTGAAGATCAAGAAGAATGATCATATGAAGGTCTCGGACAGGTCTAAATGGTTGTGGAACCAAGAGGCAATGACCCGGACCCAAGCTGAGGATTTGCAACACGGTCTCATCAATGGTACATGCTTTGGCGATAACTCAATTAGTCATTTGGTTATTGAGGCTACAATAATTGCCCCCGGGGGGGGGGAATTGGTGATATGGATGGATCGATATGACTCCAGCTGTTTAAGTGTTGGTAAAAAACGTTTAATGTATTATTTACTGAATCACATAGACGTGAAATTGAAGAAAGATTATTGATAATATTGTTATTCTATGGTTGAAGCTACAACGAAAGATGAAGATAATATGATTGATGAAGTTGTTGATTTCATGGTTGAAGCTACTATAGAAGACAAAGAAGTTGATGGATCTAAGGGTGTGTTCGAAATTACATAGTCATATATCTTTACCATGAACATCTTGCAACATCAATTTATTTGTTTGAACATCTAAAACTTAATTGTTTTTCAACTATCTTATGTTTTGGTTTAAAATGTGCTATGTTACGCTTTTATCAATAAAAGTTGGTTTTTGCAATTTTGTTAATGCATTGTATTTTTATATATAAAGTTGAACATGTTTCGTGTACTTTTAAGTTTATGTATATTGTTTCACACCCGGTCAACGACAGGGTATTGTTCTAGTTGGTATGTATGAGAGCGATATGATTGTAGTTGTTTGTTCAATGCTAACCCGTGAGATAGAAACTTATTTTAAAAAAAATAATGTGCGACATACCTCCTCGCTCACATTCTCCTTATTTTTTATATTAAAATAGTACTCGTATATAAATTATTAACTTTAATTACCTCCCAACATATCTGAAAAACTATCCTGCATTTCTCTCCTACTTTTCTTTCAAACCTATGCCCCCATAATAAACCCACACCCAAACCAAACACCTCCTAATTTCCTTTTCTTTTTTTTTTGATTCCCATGAAATTTCTACCACAACAAAGTCCCAATCTCTGGGCGGGGTATTGGGGAGGTGAGCTGTAGACAGTCTTACCTCTACCCAAAGGTAGAGAGACCACTTTCATAAGGACCTCCAACCACAAAGAGGTAAAAGTCAAAAAGTGTGAAGAGTTTAGTTTCCATACCTGTCGGCCGAACAAGAGCATAAGAAGATATACATGTCTGCGGAGTATCACCCGGGTACATTAAGAGAAGGGAAGAGTAGCAAGCATGCGACCTAACATACTTTAGCACATGTTCGAGAATACATATACAATAGCATCATATTGAACATATTAAACATATAAAAGTGTAAAAACATGATAAACCTAGCCTCCTGCAAGAAACCCAACATGTGATATGAAAACAACCATGCATACAAACATATAAATATGAAAACAACCATGCAAGCAAGGTAACGGGTGCTAAACATCCTATGAAATAAAGTAACTTAGGTCGTCTAGCTAAACTAGTCATAATTCTCTCACATAAGTCTCAAATCCCCTAAACTAATCATATTCCTCTAAATAATCTCTCATTGGTCATGTCCTCCGACAAACAAAGCATTTTGGGGACAACATAAACGCTAGAGTGACCTCTCCCCTCGGTTTAGGCATTTTTGGGGACAACATAGAAGCCGTGATGCATGTGCCCTCCCCATATATTCTCCCATATTCCTGATGATTCATCGTAAAATTCTGCTATTCCTTTCTTTAGCTGCTGGTCATCAGTCCCTGTAACTGCTGTCCCGCTCTCGGCTCTAATAACTCCCACGCCTCTACGTCGAATTAGCTGTTGATGTTTAATACTTCGACGTATAGCTGGCTATTCCTTTCTTTAGCGCTGCACAAGGAAGTCATTCTTCTTTCTATTTCTACTTTCGAATACAGTTACGTTATCCGCACAACCACGTACTGTTTGTTGGGCTTTTTTGGATGTTAGTAAGAGTACTGCTCAAATAATGTGGAGTAATTAATTATTTTTAAAAAAAGAAATTTTGCTTCCTATTGATCTTGTTTTAGAACTTGTTTGCATGTTTTATGCAGCCTTTTCACCACGCCAACCAACAAAGAAATCGACTCGTAAATAAATTTGTTACGCACCGCTGAGCAAGCACTTCATTGATTAAAGCTGAGCAACCATTCCCAAGTCAAGAAATCAGAGATCGGTTGGTGTATTGATGCAGCACATACATATTATTCTAAGTTTCAAACCACCAGTCATTATGAAAAGATTATCGTATCACAAGACTCGGGTCAAGCTGTATGTTATTGGATCATTTCACTATCAAAGTAAAATGAGATAACAGCAGCTTTGTAACTTTCTACAGATTTTCAGTCAAGAGGGTTGGTTTGAGTATATGTGGCAAACATTCCACACACAAGATCGATTGACCATTTCAAAAGAACGATTCAAGAAAAAAAACCAGAAACATTTCATGAATTTCTGTACAAATTGCACAGATGATCTGTATAGCAACAGAATATCGAGCATATGATGCACAACAGATCCAAAGATATGATGAATACCATTAATATGAGTATATGACAATAAAAAAAAAAGGAAAACTAATCATGATTTTCTAGTCAAAGAGACAAAAATGCACAACTAAGTCTGATAATATAGCATTAGAGGCCTTTTAAGATGGCAAAAAAGGTACTCAATCTTACAATAAAGAAAGCTAGAGGGACAAACAGGAAAATCAAGCTTCAACATTGTCTCACGAAAACAAGTAACCCCTAATATTTCTCTCAAGTATTAGTGGCCCTGGTGTAGATTTGTTGACTGGCATGTGTAGACACCATCCTAATCGCACCTCTTGCCATCAAATCCTTGATTGCCTTTCGTGCCAAAGATCCATTGATCTACAACAACACAAAGTAAATGCAATGTAAGATAACTTGTTAGCATGTAAACTAATACTATCAAACAATCTTTTAAATGTTATATAAGCTTTGATTCTTATCGTTAATAATAGCTACTATATGATGTGATGATTTACATAGAAAAGCAACTTATTTGATTTCTTTTTCCCACATCTTAGTTTTCGAAAAAAATGTTAAAATATAAAGAGCAACACATTCATAATCCACAGAAAATGTGGGTGTAAGAAAGTTGAGAGCAAAAATGAAGGGTACCCTAAGTCTGTCGGATAAGATGGAAGGAGTGATGAGCTTGAACTTTGGTGCTTCGGTAAGAAGCTTGTCATAGGTGGCCTTGTCAAAGAGAACCATGTTGTTCACCTTCTCCTTTTGCTTTCCCTTGCTCCACTTCTGTAAAACCAATACAAGAACAATCTTAAGCTATTGCTTGATTATTATTATTATTACAACAGTCTGTCATTCAAAATTAACGCGGGATAAAAATTGCTAGTCGACAGCGTATCCAAAAAGCATTGTAGAATTCAGAGTATCGCTAAATAAAGGTTCTTGCTTTACCTAAAAACATCAATAAGCTAACTTTTACAGATACGAAGTGCCAATATCGTACCATAATGCATTGCTAGCCAACTAATGAATCAATAACAAACCGGAAAACCAACATAAACAAGCATACAATTAATTACCTAAAAACAAAAGTGTTAAAGGGTGATTGGGCAGCCAGAATTTTGATGTTAAATTAAAAGCACTTAGCTTTAAGCTTATATAAATGTTGGAAAAATAAGATTTAGTAAGACAACTTATTAGCTTAAGCAGTAATAACATATGAAAATAAGCCCCCCATCCTAAAAACAACCAACTAGTACACCATTTTTAAAATGAACTGATCTGTAAGATATATACTTGCATGGATTTAATCAATACTAAATTCCTATAATTTATTAACGCTATGAAAATGTATAACTGAGCTAAATCTAACAGATATAAAATAAAATATAACATAAAAATATTGAATTAAAAATAAGAAAAATGAAAAATGACCTTCTTCTTCTGTTTTCCACCACCGGACTTGGCGGGCTTAGATGACGGTGGGGGAGCCTTTTCCTTCTTTGGAGCCTGAACATGAAATCCATTATAATCAGTTGAATGTTTTTATAATAATAATATAAAGAAAAATGATGAATGAGAATAAAAAGTTACCATCAAGTCTGATCTGTAAAGAGGAGGAGTGCTGCTGCTGCTGCTAGGGTTTGTATGCAAAGAATGTTACCTTTTTCTTATTGGTGACGCATGTTACGTTGGAACTTAACGAATATTTAACGTTAAAAACTAAGAATGTTACCTTTATTGCATACAATTTAAAAACAGAGTCCCTTTAATAATCAAAACATAAATACCTTATGATGGTGGTTTTTATTTATGCTTTTAAATTTATAAATGTTGTACAAGTAATTATCCTAAAACATACACCTACGGGCAGAGAACCCGATCGGATGTAGTATAGTTTAGTGATAAGTTACATGATCATTCGCAGGGACGCGTTGCTTTACCTAATCTAGTAATATGTGTAATTCTAGCGTACTTGTTTGGCTAAGTCTGAAAATAGTTTAGAAAAAGCAAATAACAGTAATAAAATTAAAATACTTGTTTGGCATCTCCGATCTCATGGTACGACCAAATACTATCGTACTCATTTGCTAGACTGTTGGAAACTTAATCACGGCTCAGATTCTCGTTAGATTCACTTTGCCTAATTACTAGTGTTGTCGCTAGACTCACACTACCCTATAAACAAATTCTCGTTAGATTCAATGTTTAAGCATTAATGACCTAAAGTTCGTGTTACTAGTTCATCTTTAAGTCACCCGGCTCTTAAGCCATGGCCAGATAGTAATTATCTCCGGTGACTACAATGCTCGTTTCCAAGTCAAAGGATCGCGTCTGACATTGTTTAGCATCATGTTCTATTCATCCTAATTATTATGGTTCTGGATCCCTCGGTTACAAGTGAATCACCTTTTACATCTAGTTAAAGACCGACTAGTGTTTTCCATCCTTATGTATTAATCCTAGTGTATGATTATAGACCGATCATCAGAATTAAACTAATACATGCAGATATAGAACCGATATTAATATGAAGAACTAGTAAAACATGGATCTACGATAAACAGTAAAACACACTCCAACAGATTCTAACAAATAAAGTAAAACAATAAACGTCTACATGATCACATTGATCCAAACAAGTATTCAGCCTACTAGCCTGACATTATTAAAGGAATAACAAAGTCTGAAAAGATGAAAGACATTGTTTACCAACTGAAAGTAAAATAAAAGAGTAGATCTAGGCTGAGGATGAAGATCGGAAGGTGTTAGAAGCTCCAAAACCTCCTTGGAATATGCAAAGTCGACCTATGGTTGAATATGGGCGGCTAGGGCTGCTGAATCGGCTCTATCTTAGGGTTTTGAGGGTTAGTTCGACTTAAATAGGTGAATAAGTCGGTTGCTGAACTGGACCTCCCAGCGGCGCTGGACGTGGGCCAGCGGCGCTGGCAGCTCCTGCTGCTTCTCGTACTTCTTCGTTCGGCTCCCGAATCACCTCCTTGTGTCTTGTAACTTCATAGGCTTCCTTCTTGAGTCACTTGATGCCATTTACCCTCTCTCGTATCTTCCGTGAACCTGCGTAAACATACGACTCCATTAAGTACCGATAGTTCCGGAATATTAACTCATTTAGACATTGAAATGAAGCGTTTTGATAGGGGTTTTTATCACAAAATGGACGCTCATCATATACCCCCACACTTAAGTCTTTGCTTGTCCTCAAGCAAATAGTCCAAGAAAAATAAAACAATGATGAGCGGACAGCTTAAGTGTTAAAGTATTCTACTTTATTAAAAACATTTGAAAGAATAGTCATGCAAAATGTTTTGAGAAAGCTTTAGACAAAATCAGTAAGCTATAGCTAGAGGCAAGATAATTGGTCAGTCAAAACTAAAAGCTAACTTTTTACTTGTGTTAATACCTCTAAAACAGTTCTATACTTCCACATGTCTTACAGCTCAATCTTACTTCTTTCTGCTGACTAGTTAAGCACTTAATTAAGGTTTGTATAGCAATCAGAACTACTAGCTACTAGCAAGGCATTTATATTCATTCGTTTGTGTACTTGTGAGTCACTACTTAGACATACTCTCACACTACAGTCATTCTTACTAGCTAGACACTAAAGCAGTCATACGATATTATCATCTTTAATAGTTGAGACAGCGGTGACAGGTCAGTGGTTTCCCACTCGCAGAGCGACATAACTCAACTAATGGTTAGAGTTTATACCTTACATCAAGACATCGGTGACAGGTCGGTGGTTCCCCACGCGCAAAGCGACATAACTTGATGCGTATAGATTTTACTCGTTATTAGTTCTTTGAACTCTTTTAATTAATCCACTGATTGCCTTTCTTAAGATACTACATTATTCAAGCAATAGACATTATCAGAGATCCTAGATGACTCATACTCCTACTCCGCATGCAACTAGTTCAGATTAAATAGTGTAAGAATTAAGGCGAACCATACGTCTAAACTAGTTCCTACACAAGCACGTATATCATTAAGTCCAATTAATATACCTATACTAGTGACTAGAAAGCTCTAATTGCTAGGCATATTAAAGTCCGGTTAAATGTGCTATGGCAAACATAATCGCATACAGTTTCAGTCTAAGCTCTAATCCAGTTGGAAGAATGAACAGCCACAAATCTATAGTTAAGCTAACAGTCCTAACTAACCGTTCATCTACCAAAGCTAATATTGCTTAGTTATCATCATCTTTTGTCTACTTGCAAAGCTTATATTCTCAAAATTATTTTTCGACACAAGAAAAACTTAAAATTTGCATGAAATAAGTAGTAGAAAACTTGTGATAAATCAAGCAATTAAACCACGGGTTTTTCCTATATATTCCATCCCCCCACACTTAAATTGTACAACGTCCTCGTTGTACTAAACCTAACATAACAGGGTAATAGGAAAAACACGAAAAGTAAAAGGATTAACGAAACTTCTCGGGCTTATGTTGCATGATTGTTGTTGAAGATGGCATGTGCGGAGCGACTTGAAACATGATGAGCTTCAAAAACTTCAGTCGTCTCCATTTGATGGTAATCCATTGATGCTTCTCCATCTTTTTTTTTTTTTGGTATTTTCTGATTTTTTGATTTTTTTTTTGGATTTTTGGGTTTTTCTGATTTTTTTTGGATTTTTCGAGATCTGGTGTGCAGACTGGAGCTGGGAGCGGCGCTGGCTAAGCAGGTAGCGGCGCTGGCAGGTTCCTGAGCGGCGCTGGACATACCGATAGCGGCGCTAGGTGTAAGTGCACGTCTATGTCAATAGCAATCTAGATTGTTTGGGCTTATATTGTTATATGTCTTTGTAATGTGATTGTCATTAATGAACTTAGTATTATGCATAGAATCCTAGATTAAGTTGAAGTATTGAATGTGTAATAAATCTGCTAAGTGTGAAATGCGACCCATAGGGAATACGACACCGTATTTGCAGGGTCAAATACGAGGCCAATCACAGAATGCGACCTCGCATTAGTGACGGGCTGGGCTGGATTTGCGAGGCCGACTCGCTGAAGCCCATGTCTGGTGTTTCCTATATAAACCGAATCCTAACAGAGTTTAGGGTTGAACATTTGTCAAAATATCAAGCATACTTGTGCAGGTTAAGTCGTCAAAGGTTGTTCCGCTAGCCCGAAGAAGATCTGCGAGGCAGCAGGTGATCTAGGGGCTTATTGTTGATCACCAAGTTATTGTGAGGGATTCCGCACCTCAAGATAACTGGATCAAGCTATTGACGATCCGTACCAGGGGACTTACAATTGGTATCAGAGCCTCTTGGTATAATACCGGAAGGTTATAGCTTGTTGGTGATAGACAATATTGATTTAGGGTCGTTTAGACGTGATTCTTTCACGAGTTTACGATCGGAAATCTTGTTTGTGACCTCTATTTGTATTTGCAGCAGTCGAAGGTATTATTGTTGGTTTTTAGGGTTTTGAATTCAAGAGATCTAAGGATTCCAGCATCGTTTGCGACCTCGCGGGCTCTTTAAGACCTCGCCAGCTCAATTACGACCTCGAGTAGCTAATTACGACCTCTCCAGTTCAATTGCGACCTCGAATTTCATTTGCGACCTCGCGAGCTCTTTAAGACCTCGCCAGCTCAATTACGACCTCGAGTATTTAATTACGACCTCGTTTTTCTTTACGACCTCGTGAACTTTTACGACCTCGTTTATTTTTGTAAACAGTTCGTGAATTTTGCTAGCTCGGAGAAAATGACGTCTCAATTACCCGCAAATTATCAATCTTTGCTGAATCAACTAATTTTGATGGATCACGAAACCGGAAAGGCCAACTCACCGCCCAAGTTAATAAGCCTTGATATATATTTCAGTTGGAAGGGCAGATTTGAGTCATATTGCAGGTTAATGGATGTGAGGATGTGGATATGTATTGTTAATGGTTATGTTCATCCCACTGTGCAAAATGACAAAGAACCTACTGGTTCTGGTGGTGGAAAAACGGCTTCGTATGAGCAAATGACTGTCGATCAAAAGAAAGACTACGAAGCAGAAAGTAAAGCTTTAGGATCACTCCGAATGGCTCTCCAAGGGGAATTCTTGCACTTGTTTGAAATGTATGATAGTGCAAAAGGCTTATGGGACGCACTCAAAGAGCATTGTGAAGGTGATGATGATCTCAAGAAGAGAAGGAAGGATTTGTTAAAGAAGCAGTATTATGTCTTTACTAGCTTCAAAGATGAACCTCTTGATGAGATCTTGATTCGTTACAGTCATCTGCTGGTTGAGCTTGCATACTTTGGGTACAAACCTGATCAAGAAGATGTCATCGAGAAGTTGTTGGAAGCTCTTCCAGTTAAGTGGGAAGGGTTTGTAACTTCAATCCAACAAAATCCCGAATTTAGTACATGGACTCTGGATCAGATCATTCGAAAGCTGAGAGGTCAAGATATGAAACGAAAGTCGAAGGAAGCAGGTAGCAGTGATTTTGTTCAGCGTCCTGAACTTTATCATAGCAAATCAAGCGTTCCTTCTGCAAAATCTTCAAGTGGAGGGATTACTGCCTTCTATAGTGGAGATGATGATAAGATGAAGATGTCAACGGCACCTGATAGCAACTTGATGTATGTAACTTCTCCAGAATCGGCCATGGTAGTGTATAATGGGATTCAAAATGGTAGTTCTCCAAGCTCGGGTTACACAGGGATGCCGATGAGCATAAGATCTGCCGAGGGACATTTGGGCATGCTCGCTTCATTTGTGTGACGCTCATGAAAAATTAATTGGAGGAAAACTAACTGATCCTGATTTGGTTAGGGAGGATTACAAGCAAGTTGATCCAGATGACTTGGAAGAAATGGATCTGAACTGGCAATTAGCTATGTTAACATTGAGAGTTCAGCGTTTCACAGATAGAACCGGAAGGAAGGTTGTAAACGGCAAAGTAGGGTTTGACAAGACCAAGGTGAAGTGTTATAACTGTGATGGTTTTGGACATTTTGCAAGAGAGTGTCAGAGGCCAAGACGGGACAACAATTCAGCTACAGGCCGTCAGAACTTCAATCAAAGTGGTTCTATAGTGAGTCAGAATTCCGGATATCAATATGCTAATACTGGGAACCGAAGCTCAGGAGAAACGGACAACTCAAGAGCTTTAGTTGTTCAATATGATGGTACTTATAATTGGGGTTCTACTAGTACCGATGATCAGAATCATGCATTCATGGCAATAATTCAAGACCTTGATGAAGAAATGAATGATCTTGCTGATAATTTATTTGATCCTATGGTATGTGCCAATGATCATGGTAGTGTTCATCAGCGGGTAGAAGAGGAACCTGAATCATCAGAACCAGTAAAAGCTGAGAACGAAGATGTCGCCGAAGCTGAGACGAGCTTGATGGCACATCTTGATGTTGTTGAACATAAGGAGCCACTAAGGAGAACTAAAGGGTTATGGTTTGTCGATAGTGGATGTTCAAGACATATGACTGGTGACAAGAGACTGTTAACGGAGTTTACACCTGTTAAAGGGTCTTATGTTAGTTTTGCTGGTCCCAAGGGCGGAAGTATTTCTGGTATTGGAAAAGTCATCAATGGGAAGATTAAAATGGATAATGTAAACTTTGTTGAGCAGCTGGAGCATAATCTGATGAGCGTATCTCAAATATGCGACAAAGGGAATCCTGTTCACTTTACAGAAAGGGAAGCTCTTATCTTGAAACCAGGTTATGTTATTCCAGAAGAATGGATTTTACTGAAGGCTCCACGAAAGAAGGACATCTATGGTCTTGAATTAGGTGTAATTGATTCGGTGGAGCCAGTTTGTCTGCTCTCCAAAGCTTCTGAAGATGAGTCTCTGCTATGGCATAGAAGGATGGGTCATATCCATTTCAGAAAAATGAATTATATTACAAGCAATGGATTGGTTCTCGGTGTTCCAAATAAGAGATTTATGGTAGAGGATAAATGTGTGCCGTGTTTAAAAGGAAAACAAACTAAAAAGCCACACAAGCCGAAGACTCAGAATTCTATTGCCGCTCCATTTCAGCTACTGCACATGGATTTATTTGGACCAGTAAATGTTCGAAGCATAGGGTTTATGTACTACTGTCTAGTAGTTACTGATGATTATTCTAGATTCTCGTGGGTATTTTTCTTGAAGACCAAGGATGAGACTGCTCAAATCCTCATGGAATTCTTGGAAAGAGTTGAAAATCAGTACAACACAAGAGTGAAGAGAATCAGAAGTGATAACGGGACAGAGTTCAAGAATCAGATTATGGAAGTATATTGTCTGAGCAAAGGAATTGAGCATCAATTCAGTGCACCTATGAGCCTCAACAGAATGGAGTAGCAGAGAGGAAAAACAGGACATTGATAGAGACCTACTATGCTAGCTGATTCAAGGCTTCCTACTATGTTTTGGGGGGAAGCAGTGAACACTGCTTGTCACGTGTTAAATAGGGTTTTAATTGTTAAAAGATTTAATAAGACACCTTACGAGCTTTTAAACAATAGAAAACCAAATTTAACTGGGTTGGAACCTTTTGGAGTCCCATGCACATTTTTAAAAGTTCGTGACCAACCCAAATTTGCCGAGAAGGCTGAAGAGGGAATTTTTCTTGGTTACATTCCGGGATCCCCAAATAGGAGGGTGTACAACATTAAGGCTGAAATAGTTGATGTTGGTTACAATGTCGTTATTTCTAGCTATAATCCCCCTGTGCATCAAGGGTCTACTATCTTGTTTAATTATGATGATGTGTTTACCTCCTTTAATGGTCCTATTTCTTTTGGTACAGGTAGTTCAGAGGTGGATGATGTAGTATTGCTACGTCATCAGAATATCGAAGCAAGGTTTACTACTCTTTCAGAATCCGCGACGGCTACAGCATCAAAGAATAATGAGGTATCAAGAAAATATCAAAATACAGAGCTTGTGTCAACTTCTAGCAACATCAATGCAGATTGTTCATCAAAGGATACTGAAGATACAAGTGCACAAGAATTGGAACCAGTTACTCCACTTCCTCATGGAGAAATAGGTTCAAATTTGGGTGTAAATCTTCAAGTTGATAAAGCTATACAACATAGAGTCAACAAGTATCATCCAGTTGAGGACATTATTGGTGAACCAAGTGCAAGGATTAAGACAAGAGCTCAAATTAATAAGCTATCTGGTTTATTCGCAGAGATGAAAGAAACCGGTATAGTTGATGAATGTATGTTCAGCTGCTTTGTATCTTAATAAGAGCCAAGTAATATTCAAATGGCGTTAAAAGATCCATCGTGGGTTGAATCAATGCAGCAGGAACTACTTCATTTTGACAAACTCCAGGTCTGGGAGCTTGTTGATCTACCTCCAGGAGAGTATCCTTTCGGCACCAGATGGGTTTTTAGGTGCAAAAAGGATGAAAAAGGCATTGTGACACATAATAAAGCTTGGCTAGTCATTCAAGGTTTTGCTCAACAGGATGGGTTAGACTACACTGAGGTGTTTGCACCGGTTGCTAGGCTAGAAGCTATTCGCTTGTTTCTAGCATTTGCTGCTTTCAAGGACATTAAGGTATATCAGTTGGATGTCAAGAGCGCGTTCTTATACGGTACTATCCAGGAATTAGTGTATGTTACTCAACCGCCAGGGTTTGAAGATCCAGATCATCCTGATAGAGTCTATCGACTGAATAAGGCTTTGTATGGATTACATCAAGCTCCAAGGGCATGGTACGACAAACTGTCGAAGCATCCTCTTGAGAATGGTTTTGAAAGAGGATTGATCGATAGTACGTTGTTTACAAAATGGAAGGGAGAGGATTTCCTACTTGTACAAGTTTACGTGGTTGATATTATTTTCGGATCATCAGATGAAAAGATGTGCAAGGAATTTGAGCTGATTATGAAAGGGACTTTTGAGATGAGCGCTATGGGAGAGATGAACTTCTTTTTAGGTTTGCAGGTTGAACAGAAAAAGGACAGATTCTTCATTCATCAGACGAAGTTATGCACAAGATATCTTGAAACGATTTGGCATGGAAGATACTTCACCTATGGATACTCCTATACAAAAGAACCATCAACTTGGATGTTTTCTTTCAATGATCCAGAAGTTGATCCTACTCGTTATAGGGCCATGATAGGTTCATTGATGTATCTTACAACATCAAGACCAGATATCATGTTTGCGGTTTGTTTATGTGCTCGTTTTCAGTCATGTCCCAGGGAAAGTCACATGAAAGCTGTTAAGCGAATTCTTCGCTACCTCAAAGGGCAACCAGTACTAGGTCTTTGGTATTCAATTGGGGGAGACTTTGAGTTCGTGGCTTATACAGATGCTGACTATGGAGGCTGCAATTTTGATAGGAAATCGACTTCAGGTGGATGTCAGTTTTTAGGGGGAAGATTGATTTCATGGCAATGTAAGAAGCAGACTTCTGTTGCAATCTCGTCTTGCGAGGCGGAATACATGGCAGCTGGTGGATGTTGTTCACAGGTTCTATGGATTCAGCAACAACTGCGTGATTACGGTCAGAATTTCCTTTGTACTCCCATAAAGATAGACAATGAATCCACCATATCCATAACCAATAATCTTGTTAAGCACAGTAGGACTAAGCACATAGACATAAGGTTTCATTTTATACGTGATTGTGCTGAAAAGAAATTAATAGTCCTAGAAAAGGTGCCGAGTGACTTTAATTTAGCTAATCTGTTCACTAAGGCTTTCGACCGAACTCGTTTCGAGTTGTTAGTCCAATTGATTGGAATGAGAAATCTATAGTGACAGTGTCTCTCAAAAGGAACTTTGTAGAATGAGTCAGTGTTTGTGTCGTAATGTATGTGTGTCATATTGTGTCAGAAAAACAAAATAAAAATAAAAATCAGAAAAATCAGAAAAGAAAAAGAAATATAATAAAAAGAGTAAGGTCACTGCTTCAAGATAATTAGACGTGACGATACTTTAGCTTTTAAGCCTACCGAATTGTACTTTAAATTGCTTAGTTCAGTGATACCATTATATGATGTATCGATAGGCACAAAGTACCAAAGTTTCCTTATAATCTGAACTTAATATATACAATGTTCTTATGAGAAACGTATTCAGATATATGGCTGAGAATGCTTGTTCTTAAAATAGACAAGTCCTTTAAATCTTATGAAAGATCCTACATTGTAATTATGTATATTTGGTCTTTATATAGAAGGTCTCGGGTACATATATGTGTATGTATTGCTTTTTCGGATGTATATTTGTGACAAGATATGCAAATATCTAATAAATCTGTTGAAAATATGAAGCTAATGTGACCTTTGAGATTCGAACAAGTAAGTCCTTGGGGTGTCTTTGTATACCTAGCCTACCTAAAGCTTCCAACTTGGGATATGTTGTCAGAAAGTTCGCTACATGGGTCTCATCGAAAGCCATGGGTTTTCATAAGTGCTTAAAATAATGTCACAAATATGCAAGTACTTGGCATTATGCAATGTTGAGTATATTTCCGTACGTGAGTCAAGTTAAGTCGCTTTGCGCGTGAGGAATCACCGACCTGTCACCGCTGACTTGATTCTTAAAGACTTTCTCACTTTACTCACCAAATGTCTTAATTTTAGTGCTTGTGTTGATTGTGAGAGTGTATCTGAATATGGGGCACATAAGTTCGCAAACTTGATTAAGTGACATATTAGGCTACTCGGGTTGCATGGTGACTGTCCTTGGCCAGGGTATGTCGAAAGTGTCACAAACCAAAAAGGAGACTGGAAGTACCGAGTGTTTAAGAGGACAAACATATTGGTAATCGTTGATGGATAACTGTTCATAACTAATAATAAGAGAATTATTTCTCGCTAGTAGGCTTATGTAACATGCTAATCTGATCTAATCAGCAGTAACTTTAGCTCTTGTAACTATGTTATTCGTTTATGTTTAGTGTATGTGTGTGTGTGTGTGTATTATGTTTTTCGTGAAATGTTTAACTTTTGTTTGTAATTGTATTGTTTAAATAAAAGTTCCTATTGCACGAGAGACAGAGTCAGAATAGAATCTAGTTTCCAAGAGGACTCAACTACGTTCTTATGGAATAATGAATAAACGAGTAGGGTAGTTAAACGATAGCGTTGTGATCAAAAGCTAAAAGAAAGTATGTCACATTAACAGAATATGGGTTTAAGGAAAAGAACATAGAATTGTTGATTTCAATAAACGGATATTGAGTTAATGCTTTTACATTGATTCTTAGAAAGAAGATTTACTTAAAAATGAACACAGAGATGTTCATAGTTTTGAATTTTATCTTTAAAAGAATCATTTTATATCTTAGAAAGAAGATTTTCATTAGAATGGACACATAGTTGTTCATAGTTTTGAATTTGATCTTTGAAAGATTTTTGAATCAAAAAGATTTGGAACAGAGATTCTAAATAATTTTGATAAACTATGTGCATAATTTGAAAGTGCTTGCAGTAAATTATTAGCCTAAATAATAATAGATTGCTAAGTATATTCAATTTTATCTTGCTATTTTATTCATTTCTTCAGATTGTATGTTATTACTTTGAGAAGATTTAATGTGTGTTGAGATGTGCAGGACAACGGACATATAGTAGTTTTTGTAGGTTGTCGAGCAAGATCTCACCATGGAAGCAAGATATGGATCATGCAAATATATCCGGAACAAAGATAAATATTAGTTTGATGAGGCTATCATAGGAATATTTATAATTGTTATCCAGTTTAACCATGATGAATACTAGTTTGATGAGGCAATCATAGGAGTATTCCATATGGTAAAAGGGAGTTTTGCATGATTAAGATCTCGTATGCAAAAATATAAGAGATTAGGTTTCAGTTAGATGTTTTTACAGAGTTAAACACAAGTGACTTTAGAAACGGAATCTATATAAGTTTGCGTTGGAAGACCTTAGTTTAGGTTATCCATAGAATGATAAGACCGAGATCTTAAGATTCTATTTTTTTGATAAGTATCCGTAGAATGATAAGACAGGGTTCTTAAGATTCTAGATAAATATCAGTAGAATGATAAGACAGGGATCTTAAGATTCTTACTTTTGAACCTTAAAAATCTCGATTATAAGGGTTTAGTTTGGTTCAAATTCTTGAAGATTTGTAGTTCTAGACTAAGATAATGTCATATGCTTATGACTTATGATAGTGAAGAATAACAAATTTGGAGAAGAAAATGAAAAATGTAGTTCTAGATTAAGTCTTTACTATCGTATATTATAGTAATGAAATAATGAAGAATAACATTTTTATTTTGATCTCGTTGTGTATTTTGTTTAAGCTGGTTTGTGCAGGTATAGGCACAAGAAGCTGTATTTTACATGTTTTGTCTGAAGATGTTGATCATAATCAGAAAAAAAACATTTTGATTTATGGAGACAAAGAATTGCTTATGAAACAGGTTCCATGTTTCTGAAGTTTGTGATTCAAGTTTCAAAGTTTCTGGTTTTCATGAGCGTTAACTATTTCAGGATTGATTGTTGGAAATTCTACCTCTCTATTACATGCCGGTTATGCAAGGCGAGCAGGGACTCGAGCAATATATCCAAGAAGGAAGATTGCATATGCTTAATTCGGAGGGATTTATCGTTGAGGGGGAGAACTACAACAAGCTATGGTGCATTAGTTGATTATTATGAAGATACAGAGAGTTTGAAGTTTGTCTTTCAAATCTGAAGTTTCAGAAGATCGAGTTTCGGGTATAGCAATTAAAATTTTGTTGTCTCGAAATTCTTTTTCAGTATATTTGCAGAGAAGTCAATCCAAGGGAAGGGTTTCTAAGCAAAAGACTGAAGTATTCAAGACAATGCTAAGAACATCAGGTTTTTATAATATATTATTTATATAGTAATTACAGATGTTGATAGCAAGGTCATTATTAGTTGAAGATCTTAGATATAGAAACATATATGAATGTGAAAGGTTTAAGCATTGATTATTTAGATCATATAGTTATGAAAATATGTCATAAATTGAGGAGGAGTACCTAGTCAATTGTGTTTTCATAAGAATATGAAGTATTTAATCAATATTTTGTTCTATCATAGTTATGTATCCCAGTCATAAATTGAGGAGGAGTACCTAGTCAATTGTGTTTTCATAAGAATATGAAGTATTTAATCAATATTTTGTTCTATCATAGTTATGTATCCCAGTCATAAATTGAGGAGGAGTACCTAGTCAATTGTGTTTTCATAAGAATATGAAGTATTTAATCAATATTTTGTTCTATCATAGTTATGTATCCCAGTCATAAATTGAGGAGGAGTACCTAGTCAATTGTGTTTTCATAAGAATATGAAGTATTTAATCAATATTTTGTTCTATCATAGTTATGTATCCCAGTCATAAATTGAGGAGGAGTACCTAGTCAATTGTGTTTTCATAAGAATATGAAGTATTTAATCAATATTTTGTTCTATCATAGTTATGTATCCCAGTCATAAATTGAGGAGGAGTACCTAGTCAATTGTGTTTTCATAAGAATATGAAGTATTTAATCAATATTTTGTTCTATCATAGTTATGTATCCCAGTCATAAATTGAGGGGGAGTACATAAGAATGATGGTTGTTATAATGATTAGTCATCGTTATACTTCCTAGTCATAAAATTGAGGGGGAGGTATAAGAATGAAGAATCAATTTTATAACTGGTTAGAAATATGGATTGTTGCAAATGGTACAGATTCGGGAAAGCTAAATTCGAGAAAGTTTTGGAAAGATTGATCGTTGAAAAGTTAAAGAATTTTGTGTAAGTTTATTAACTTTTCAGGTTAAGACGAAGATCGAGGAAAAGATGAAAATTTGATACTTACAGGTTTGATCTTTTAAATTTTCATATTTCCAGGAAGTTCGTGGTAATCGTTGATCAATTATTCAGAAACTTTGACGAAATTTTGATTTTAAAGTGTGCAGGAGGTAATTACGACCTCGTAATTGCAAGAAGCAGAATACGACCTCGTAATTGGTCTAATTGGGCTTTAGGCAAATACGACCTCGTAATTGGGCCGGGTTGACCCAGACCCATTCGGGTCAAGTGGGTATATAAATCAAATTTACCCAAACACGACTTCACATTTTATTTTATCAAAAATTGAGCTTTACGACCCCGAAAATACTACTTTGCTACCCCATTTAAGATTTGATATATACAATTAGATCCAGTGTTTTTGAGTGATATATTTGTGATCCTCGTGAAATATTGAATCTAGGTATACTATCTAATCGTAATATAGTTATCCATGCAACAAGAAAATCAAGAAAAAGGGTTTCGAAATTTTCGAATTAGGTTTCCTTAGTTTCTTCGATTTTGATGTTTTCTGGGTAAAAATAAGGATTGGGGTATCTTTATCGTTTGAATACGAGTATAAAGAAACAATTTTTACCAGTTTTGGTTGGGTAAATCATGATTTCGTGTTGGGGAAGATGAACAGTGCGACAGACTTGTATTTGGGGGTTTGCTAGCCCAGATTTGCGACCTCGTAAATGTCAATTAATTTTGACTTGGTTTGACTTTCAGAATACGATGCCGATTTACGACCTGATCAAATACGTGGCCAAATTGGAAAATACGACTTCGTATTTTAGAGTTTGGTTGACCGTATTTTGACCTTTGAAATACGACCTCGTACAGGGATACGACCTCGTATTTTTAATTTAACAGATTTTCAAAAGTTTATGTTAATAAAGATTTGAAAATGAGTTAATTGATGCTTAACTAAATTACAGAGATAATTTATGTTATGTTGTAAATTACAGGGATAATTTATGCTTTTGACTAAATTACCGAGATAATTTTAGTTGTGTATGTTATGCATATGAATTTTTATGTCTATTTGAGTAATTAATTATTTGTTATTGATTACAGAAATGGCAAGAAATTTCATAGCAGGTCATAATTATGTGATGAACTTCGATGATAATCAGGAGGGAACTGCGTATTATCATGAGATATTCGCTTTCTTCAGAAGATCAAGGATTCATCATGTTCTTACACATTCTCCAGTCATATATTTAGATTATCTCAGAGATTTCTGGAATAATGCTAACTGTGTGAAGGCAGGAGATGTGTATATCTTTCATACCATAGTTGCTGGGCAGCAGATATAGTTCACAGTTGCTGACCTTGTTAATATTCTTAATCTGGGCACAGCTGAACAAGAAGGTAGTGCTACAGGTCTCACCAAGTTCAGACATGAAGTCATTCAAGGTGCTTTCAGAAGAATGGGGTTTGCTGCGGATATGTCAAGTAAAACTCTGTTCAAGAAGGGTTTTTATGGCAGGTGGAGGTATCTAGCGCATGTGTTGCTGGTTAGTTTAAGCAACAAGAAGTCTGGTTATGATGAGTTTGTATCTCGATACCAGAATGATCCAAATGTACAAGATGTTGCATTATTCGGTGCCATTATCAATGCCAACTACATAGTACCTACCGATGGGGTCATATCAGCTTATGAAGGGCCTCAGCCAGAGGGTGGTGAAGCAGTTGAGAATGTTGAGCAGTTACATGACGTAGTGGTTCAGGAAGATGCACCAGAAGAGCCTGAAGTTGTTGTACAGGTTGCAGATGATGTGATAAACCAACCTGGAGCCAATCCTGAGATTGTAGATGAATTATTGGAAGAGATGGCTGATCCAGATGGTGATATTGCCCAAGTGCAAAGGTACAATGCCAATGTTGATGACCTAGTAGATGCAGACCTTGACCGAGACATAGATGATTATGTAGCTGGAGCTGCAGTTGGTTCTGAAGCAGCTAGAGCTAGTGGGTCTGGTACTGAAAAAGCTAGTGGGTCAGGAGTGGGTCAGACTAGTGGATCTGATGTGAATGCTGAAGGTAGAGGAAAGGCTGTTGCTGATGTTCAAACAGACAAAGAGCCTTCTATCCATTCTGATGATGATTCTAGCAGTGATGGTGATGAAGATCCTTACAGATCTCATGCATTCATCAGAGTTGGATCTAAGATGGTTCATAAACCTACTGAGGCAGCTCAAGGAAGAAGAATGAGAGAAACAGATGAAGATTGGGTGCCAGAGCAGCCTATGCCAAAGAGAACTAGACTTGTCAGGGAACAAGAGACTTTTGCTGCTGGTGGTGGTTCACAAAGTGTGCCAAGGGTTGTTGTTCCTGAGACTACACAGCCACATTTACAAACAAGTGAAGAAACCAATCTTAGTGATCTGCAGATACAGATGAATGAGATGAGAAGTTTGATTACTCATTTGACTGATGATTTGAAGGTTGTTAGTGACAAGAACACATTTCTTGAAGACAAGTTGGGCAAGGCTGAGGTGGTTGTGTCCAAGATGTATAAAAAGTATCTTGAACTTGATGGGAAGGTTGTCAGGATGGCAGATGCAATGAAAAAGGGAGTCAAGATCTCCGAAGAAAAACTGCATGAGCTCATCGATAACTATCTCAAGGTTAGAGCTGAAAGAGACAGCTTAGGTTGCAAAGGTGATGAGCTGGCTAAGGCAAGGCATGATGATGATCACAATGAAGATCCAGATGCTGCCAGAGCTACTCAGGAGCTAGGAGAAGGTTCTAGTTTGAGAACAGAGACTCAAGGGGAGTCTATCCAGGCTGGTGTTGCTGGCAAGGCAGTTTCTGAAGCTCCACAGACTCAAGAACTGGTTGTCACAGAGTTGAAGATGGTAGTTGAGTCTGATGCACCTCAAACCAAACCCCTTACAGAAGATGTTGACATTGATCGATTAGATAAGGATAAGGGTTTGGTAGGGCAATCTGATGCTATTGCTCTTGATGCTGATAATGCTAGTGCTCAGGATAGTGAGTCTACCAAGACCGACTCTACCAATAACACTTCTACCGAGTCAGATTTGCATCCAATTATTGTGCATAGACTGGAGAAGAGGTTGGGATATGATCCACAAGCTCATATGAGAGCTAGGACAGAGATTGCGGATTATTATTATGATCCAGGATCTATGTGGGATCAAGAGAAAGAACGGTTAGGGATAACTCATACTCCTTCAGAGTCAGAGTCAGATTCTGATTTTGAGACTGAGACTGAGACTGAGAAGGAGCAGAGCAGGAGCAAAAAGAAAGAGCAGAGGAAGTAGATTAATGACAAAGACAAGACGAAGACATAGGTATGTTAACATCTAGAAGCTATTGCCAAGGGGGAGTCTGTAAGTGCACGTGTATGTCAATAGCAGTCTAGATTGTTTGGGCTTATATTGTTATATGTCTTTGTAATGTGATTGTCATTAATGAACTTAGTATTATGCATAGAATACTAGATTAAGTTGAAGTATTGAATGTGTAATAAATCTGCTAAGTGTGAAATGCGACCTCGCATTTCACATAGGGAATACGACTCCGTATTTGCAGGGTCAAATACGAGGCCAATCACAGAATGCGACCTCGCATTAGTGACGGGCTGGGCTGGATTTGCGAGGCCGAATCGCTGAAGCCCATGTCGGGTGTTTCCTATATAAACCGAATCCTAACAGAGTTTAGGGTTGAACATTTGTCGAAATATCAAGCATACTTGTGCAGGTTAAGTCGTCAAAGGTTGTTCCGCTAGCCCGAAGAAGATCTGCGAGGCAGCAGGTGATCTAGGGGCTTATTGTTGATCACCAAGTTATTGTGAGGGATTCCGCACCTTAAGATAACTGGATCAAGCTATTGACGATCCGTATCAGGGGACTTACACTAGGCTCTGATGAGCGGCGCTGGGCTGCCCAGATGCAGTCCCAGCAGCGCTGGTGGTCTCCTAGCGGCGCTTTTGACTCCTGTACATGTTTCGACGTCTGATTTCTTCAATGATTTGATGCTTGAACTCCCCTACACTTAGCTTTTGGCCAAGTGCATGGTTTCCTTCAGACTACAAAGCAATATACTCCTGCACACTTCAATCATAATATCAAAATGGAAAATAACAAGCTAAAACATAAAATAAAAATAAAAACAAAATACAATTGCAATAAGTTACTTGTTTCTTCGATCCGTTGAAATCTTGCATCTGTGATTCTAAGGACATACTCATAAAATAGGTCACAAATGATAAAATTTAAAACAATCATTCAATTGCAATTAGTCACATAATCCTAAAAATAAAAATGAAAATACGGCTTGGGTTGCCTCCCAAGAAGCGCTAAGTTTAACGAGTCTTCAGCCGGACTCAGCCTAGGAACTAGGTTGAGGAAGAATACGGGGTAGGCCAGGGGCCGGTTCCCGTTGGGTTGTATCGAATATAAATGTCAGACCTATCCTCCAAATATGACTCGATATTCATCCTTTTTCCTTTTCCTTGGCAAAGCTTATATTTACAGTTAAAACCATAGGGATTATCTTCACTTATATCCTTCTTGTTAAACTTCAATAAATTAATCCCTGACTGTAACATCAATTCTTCTAACTCGACATTTATATCGGCACATGCGGTCTTTAGAAAGGGTTGACCTAAAATCACATTATTCCTAGTGACCGCATTTTCTTTTACCATAAAGAACTCTGTCGAGAATTTCAGTCCTCCTATGTGGATCACTACATCTTTCACAAATCCTCGGACTCTAATCCTTATATTCCTGAAAAGGTAGACCATCTTATCTTCCCATTCTACTTTTCCTAGCTCATCTCTCGCATATCTTGTCTGATAGTCTAAGGGAAGTATGTTCACGATCGCCCTAGCATCTATGAAAGATTCACATCCCAAATATTCTCGGATTACTTCGGACTTTAAAGATTGTAGGGTCTCCTAGGGCAAAGGTTGAAAGATAAAGGTTATACTTAGTTAAGGCTTATTCCTTAATGTCATTCCATCCTAGGCTGTCTAGGAATTTGTTTACCCTAACCAGTATTTTATCCCCTTTTTCTACACTTCTCTCGGTCTTTTCAAGGATCTTTTCTAACTCATCAATTTTAGTTTTCCTAAGTAAATCACTTAAGCCTTTCTCATACCTGGTCTTTATATCTAAGCCCTGACCATACCAAAAACGACTTAGATTTCTAAGGCAATGATAGGCATCTAAAGGTTCCTCATCACACTCATTCTCAATATTTAGGCACATGTTGTCATAGTTGACATCCCTAGAGTCCAAAGCAGGCAGATTGACTCTTACTTGACCACTTGACAGAGATATTTCACGTTTCAGAACATGGATGATAGCATCCGCAACATGCAAAAATGGTCGGCCTAAGATTAGGGGTGTCACTACTTCACTTACCGAATCAAGCACAACAAACTCAGTCCAAAATTCTAAATCCTTAACCCTGACATGGACTCGTTCGACAATCCCCTTGGTTGTCGGTAAGTCTGATCGGCTAACCGAATGCTCATGTTAACGGGTTTTTGTTAGGTCCAGATTTACTGGACTTACTCCAGACTTGACGACTGGAGTCCTACTGAAGATTTGTCCAGAAATAATGGAAGCCCAGTGAGCAAAAATACTTGTATAGGAAATCTGGAGTCACCAGATTTCAGCTCACTGGACTTCACTCTAGTCCCGATCTACTCTACTGAAGACATTCTCACTGAAGTCAAAGACTGAAGTTAGAAGAAAGAAGACTGACAAATGGCGGAGTCCACTGGAAGTCTTACCAGATCTACGACTGGAGCTCGTCAGTGTTCTAGACCTTACAAGTCTGAACACTGATTACGAGGAATTGACTTTTTGCCTTTACACAACTTGGACATTCCACTTGTCTATTGAAAGTACATACGTGTGTAAAGGTGGTTGGTTAAAAGGATGACACGTCACATTGCTGCGACTTTATCCTTGTACTTAACCAATGCATTTAATGAACTTTTCGGTTCATTAAATACATGCAACCATATTTGTACGGCATAATAAATTCACTGGTGAATTTATTTTCCTATAAATACAAAGTCATTTCATTTCGTTAAATTTACTTTTTAGCAATTAGGTGAATTTGTCTAAATACTCTCGATCGTAAAAGGGAATACTTCACAACTCTAAGTATTTCGATCCAAGGAGAATATTTAGCAAATATAGATCATTTGTAATTCATAGGTTGTTAGGATACTTACATACTTGTATTATCTTGATTCCGCACAACCTTGTATTTTATTTAAACATCATAAATAAAATACACTAGAAAAATTACATTGTGTTCCACCTTTATATTGTTTATTGCTTTAAGTCTTGTATTACTTTGTTTATATTCTTGCAATTATATTTAAAGTAATACTAGTCCAATCTAGTGCATTCGTAACTTGTCGTATTTTACACTAGTGGGTTAAACCATCAAGTGAGGGACTTACAAGTGGTATCAAAGCAGTAAGGCTAACAAACTTGCCTAGATCTGTTTTCTTGATGACTACCCCAGAAAATACACAAGGTTTTGATTTTGGTCCTGAACATAATGTTAATGAACAAAATAATGAACCACCCGTCATTAACACTAATCCACCCCCTCCTCCTCCTACTCCTGCTTCTCCACATGTGCATGTGCACTACTCAAATAATCATGTTCCTAAATTCAGTGGGAACAGTGATGAATTTGGTACGTGGAAAGCTAGGATGATATTACATATCACTGGAATTGAGAAAAATATGATGAAAATTTTAAATGAAGGACCTTACATCCCCACATCACCTCTCAATGCTCTTCTTGATCCAACTGGATCTAGAAGAGGTAGGTAAAAGAGGGAGGAACATTGGTCTGAAGAGGAGAGGAGATTGGTAAATTTAGATACCCTTCTCAAAAACATGATCCTCGGGGCTGTTCCAGAAACCCTAATTCCCACACTAGTTCTTTTTCCCAGTGCTAAAACCATGTGGGATGAACTAGTGAACCAGTATGAAGGAGGAGATGACACCATTGTCACCAGAAAGGTCTCCTTAAACAAGAAGTATGAGTCATTTTTTGCTCAGCCCAATGAGTCTCTCACTGGTACTTACACCAGATTTATGAGCATTATTAACCAGTTGAGAGGACTGGGGGTTGAGAAAGACAAGGATATACTTTTGGAGAAATTTTGTGACATTTTACCCACTAAATGGTCTCATATGATCCTGGTCTTAAGACAAGATAAAACTCTGCACACTCACACTTTCAACTTTATATGGAGCCTTCAGATACACTGAAGAAAATCAGGCTCAGAGAGTTGTGGCAGAACAAGATGCCTATAACCATGCCTCCAGTAGTTCTAGTGTGGTTAGTCATACTGAACCACAAGGTACAACACTTATATCTTCTGAGAATGTATTTTCTATGAAGAAGATGGTGTCTGAACTCATGGAATCTGGAGAATCTAGTATTATCTCTCCAGACTGTGATGAATCTGACAATGATGACCTGGTTGCAATGATTGCTAAAACGTTTAACCGTTTCAAAGCAAGAGCAAATAGGCCATCTGGACAATTTGCATCCAGTACTTCTACTGATAAGACTAATCTGACATGCTTTAAGTGTGGCAGAAAAGGTCATTTCATGAAGGATTGCAAGTCTAGTCAGTTTGTATCCCAGCCTGGTCCATTTACTTCTAGTAAAAAGCCTGATGATAGCTTTAAATATAAATATAAAAAGCTTAAGGCTCAAATTGCTCTCATGTCTCAACAAATTGAAAATAATAAATGCATGATTGCAACAACTGAAGAAAAATGGGTTCCCTCTGATGATTCATCAGTTGATGAAGAAGAGGAAATAGACTGCTGTTACATGGATCTGGCAGACGAAGAGCATCTGGTGAAGGAAGATGTCACATCTGGAAGATGGGTGGACATTGTGATCAAAAAGGTCAGTGATTATGATCGTGAAACTGACATTGAACTAAAATTGGACATTGCTGAAGCTCTTAATTCTGATTTAATTTTTGTTGAAACTGTTAGATCTGACTGTGTAAATGGTACAGAAACAGATTTTTCTGAAATTTCAGTTTTAAAAACAAAATTAAATGAACTTCAAGATATTGAATTGACTTTTCAAGCACAAGTTCTGGTAACTGAACAACTGATTCAAGAAAAACAAGACCTGGAAATAATTTTAGAAAAGGAAAAACAGGTTATTAAATCATGGCTGGAGACCAGAAAGCCATATGATGCTGGAGTAAATCAATTTCCTACTCAAAAACGTGCTTATTTAGATGGAAATACTCATGTTGCATCCTTGATACCAGTTATTGATCGTTTACCAGAGGGTTTCAGTCCCATTACCATTTATGATGAGCCTGTTACTCCCAAGGCCAATAATTTTCCAGTTCAATCCCCAGAGGTCAAAACTGGAGCACCTCAGGTGAATGCTCTATTGAAAAAAGGTCAATCAGAAGAAACCTTTGCCTCAGTCTTCTTCCAAGGGACCTTCAGTTCCAAAGAAGAAGAATGTCTCCCTACCAAAGCCAAAAGTCCAGTCAACTGGAAAGGCTCAGGTGTCATCTGAAGAAAGTATTTTGTTAAGACTGGAGTGTCAGTTTCAACTACTTGCTAGTCAAACTCAAAGTTGTAATGCAAGATTAAACAATTTTGAGGGTACTTCGTCTGGCCCTAAACAAAATACAAAACCTTTTTCAAAGAAAGACAAAAATGTTTCTCCAGTTGAGAAGAACAAGAAAAAGGTTTCAAAACTATCAGTTTCAATTGCCTTTGCAGAGAAATCTGTTTTGGAAGAAAGTGAACTCAACCAGATACCTCCAGGGACCTAGGGTCCAGTGAACCCATCAGTCGATGGGTTCCCAGATCTAACTAACCAATCTGGTGGATGTGCAGGGCGATCGAAAGAAATATATTTGGTATCTTGACAGCGCTACTGGCAGGACAATGACCGGATGTAAGACCCTGCTGGAGGAGTTCATAAATTCTGATGGACCCTCCATTACTTTTGGAAATGATGGTTGTGGAAAAACTGAGGGGTATGGTGTCCTGAATAATGGACAAGTCAAATTCAGACGAGTTGCATTTGTGAATGGTTTGAAATACAACCTGATCAGTGTAAGTCAACTGTGTGATGATGGCTATCAAGTTCTGTTCAATATTGCTCAGGGTATCGTATTCAACAAGGACTGGAAGGTAGTATTGATTGCTCCCAGAAGAGGAAATGTGTATGTAATGGATATGGAAAGCTCTCCTCCAGAACAATGTTTCTATACTCAAGCTGATGAAAACACAAACTGGTTATGGCATAAAAGGTTATCCCATTTAAATTTCAAAAATATTAATAAGTTGTCTAGAAAACAACTGGCAGATGGGATACCTTTAGTTTCCTTCAAAAAGGAAAGGCCATGTCCAGGATGTGAGATGGGTAAGCAGAAACGTACCAGTTTCAAGACCAAGCAGAATTTCAGCATATCTGAACCCCTTCATATGCTTCATATGGATCTTTTTGGTCCAGTGAATGTTCAGACTCGTGCTGGTAAAAGATACACCCTGGTGATTGTCGATGAATTCTCCAGATATTGTTGGGTTATCTTTCTCAGGTCTAAAAATGAAGCTGCTGCTGAAATTATTGCTTTAATCAAGCAAATTGAGCTCAAACATAAGCGAAAAGTGTGTCATGTAAGAAGTGACAATGGAACAAAATTCCAGAATGCTACACTGGAGTCATTCTATACTGACACTGGCATCTCCCAGAATTTCTCTTCAGCACGCTCTCCAGAGCAAAATGGAGTCGTCAAAAGAAAGAATCGAACGCTGATAGAAGCTGCCAGGAGTATGCTTGCTGAATCTGGTCTTTCTACCAGTTTCTGGGCTGAAGCAATTGCTACTGCTTGCCACACCCAGAACAAGTCTATTTACATCAAAAGACATAAAAAGACCGCCTATGAAATATTAAGAAATAGAAAACCAAATATTGGTTATTTTCACGTTTTTGGATGTCTAGTTTACATCCTAAACGACTCTAGTCAGTTAGGCAAATTTGATGCCAAAGCTGATGAAGGATATTTCTTAGGTTATTTAGCCATTCGCAAGGCCTTCAGAGTCTATAACAAGAGACTGGAGAAGGTCCATGAGTCAATACATGTCACATTTGATGAATCAAATGCAACAATCAATAAAATGCCAACCCTTGATACTCCCCCATTAACTCCAATTGTCTTCTGTGAATCTGATCCTTTCAACTACAATAAAGATTCTCCTGAAAAAGTTTCCAGTCATCCTGATCTGGAACCTGTTCAGATTAAGAAACCCTCCAGTGGTACCCCATTCTATCCTTTAATAAATTTCAAGCTACCCTCTGAACTTATTATTGGATCAGATGTTCGTACTACTCCTCCAGTATCAGTATCAGTTGAAACTGAACCAGTACTTCAAGAAATGCCTTCAAATGAAGAATTTCATGATACAAATCGTGATCTAATTGATTCAGATGAAGAAGTTGAAGTCGTCTGGAAAGATCCTCCTCCTGAAGAAACACCAGAGGAGACTCAA
>CM067168.1:54308043-54326874 GCA_034093135.1 Erigeron breviscapus | reverse complement strand
AGTTCTGTTTTGTCAATTTTTGACTTGTTGAAATAGGCAGTGAAATTCAAGAGAGGATTTTGTTGAACTTTATATAACTTTTCTTGATAGAAAAGTATATTCTTTTTAAATTCCTCAACTTGTTTTTCAAGATTCTCAATCTCAATGCCTTTTAGAAAACAATTATGATTTAAATCAGAAATCTTCCTTTCGAATTCAACATTGTTTGGTTTAGTTTCTTGGAGCTTTTTATTAAGAATATCAACATCCATTTGTCTTGCATTTGCCCGAAGCCATTAATTGGTCTTTTGAATTTCAAGATCTTGATTGGCTTTTTCAAGATCATGAATGGTCTTTTCAAGATTTTGACATTTTTGTAATAACTTAGAATCAGGAGAGACATTCAACTCACATTCTTTGACCAACATCTCATCTTTGTATGCTTGAAAATCTTGTTTAATAGCATCATGTTCAAAAAGTAATTTGAATGTTCTTCCAGAAGTTTTGAAAATTCACTTTTTGAAAATGAAATACTATTTTTCAAATTTTTGTTTTTGTTGGCTAAAGAATGATATGATTTGTTAATTTAGATAAAGCTAATCTACATGACTCTTGTCTCATCAGTGCTTTCTTCTTTAAAGACTTTGTTCTTGGCCAACCTTGCCATATAGCAAACATTAGCAGAGAGATCTTGATCTTCATCATCTGTGAGTAACAGCCATTTGTTATCTTCAGCTAGCAATGCATGTCCTGCTTCGACTTGTTTGGCTAACAGCATCTTCTGCTTGTAATACTTATAGTTCCGCTTTCGAGGTTGTTTGCAATCAACAGCAAAATGTCCAGGAATTACGATCGAGAGTATTTAGACAAATTCACCTAATTGCTAAAAAGTAATTTTAACAAGGAAATGACTTTGTATTTATAGGCAAACAAATTCACCAGTGAATTTATTATGCCGTACAAATATGGTTGCATGTATTTAATGAACCGAAAAGTTCATTAAATGCATTGGTTAAGTACAAGGATAAAGTCGCAGCAATGTGACGTGTCATCCTTTTAACCAACCACCTTTACACACGTATGTACTTTCAATAGACAATTGGGATGTCCGGGTAAAAGTGTGTAAAGGCATAAAGTCAATTCCTCGATATCAGTGTTCCGACTTGTAAGGTCTAGAACACTGACAAGCTCCAGTCGTAGATCTGGTAAGACTTCCAGTGGACTCCGCCATTTGTCAGTCTTCTTTCTTCTAACTTCAGTCTTTGACTTCAGTGAGAATGTCTTCAGTAGAATAGATCTGGACTGAGTGAAGTCCAGTGAGCTGAAATCTGGTGACTCCAGATTTCCTATACAAGTAAGTTGCTCACTGGGCTTCCATTATTTCTGGACAAATCTTCAGTAGGACTCCAGTCTTCAAGTCTGGAGTAAGTCCAGTAAATCTGGCTAAAACCTGTTAACATGAGCATTTCGGTTAGCCGATCAGACTTACCGACAACCCAAGGGGATTGTCGAACGAGTCCATGTCAGGGTTAAGGATTAGAATTTTGGACTGAGTTTGTTGTGCTTGATTCGGTAAGTGAAGTAGTGACACCCCTAATCTTAGGCCAACCATTTTTGCATGTTGCGGATGCTATCATCCATGTTCTAAACGTGAAATATCTCTGTCAAGTGGTCAAGTAAGAGTCAATCTGCCTGTTTTAGACTCTAGGGATGTCAACTATGACAACATGTGCCTAAATATTGAGAATGAGTGTGATGAGGAACCTTTAGATGCCTATCATTGCCTTAGAAATCTAAGTCGTTTTTGGTATGGTCAGGGCTTAGATATAAAGACCAGGTATGAGAAAGGCTTAAGTGATTTACTTAGGAAAACTAAAATTGATGAGTTAGAAAAGATCCTTGAAAAGACCGAGAGAAGTGTAGAAAAAGGGGATAAAATACTGGTTAGGGTAAACAAATTCCTAGACAGCCTAGGATGGAATGACATTAAGGAATAAGCCTTAACTAAGTATAACCTTTATCTTTCAACCTTTGCCCTAGGAGACCCTACAATCTTTAAAGTCCGAAGTAATCCGAGAATATTTGGGATGTGAATCTTTCATAGATGCTAGGGCGATCGTGAACATACTTCCCTTAGACTATCAAACAAGATATGCGAGAGAGATCTAGGAAAAGTAGAATGGGAAGATAAGATGGTCTACCTTTTCAGGAATATAAGGATTAGAGTCCGAGGATTTGTGAAAGATGTAGTGATCCACATAGGAGGACTGAAATTCTCGACAGAGTTCTTTATGGTAAAAGAAAATGCGGTCACTAGGAATAATGTGATTTTAGGTCAACCCTTTCTAAAGACCGCATGTGCCGATATAAATGTCGAGTTAGAAGAATTGATGTTACAGTCAGGGATTAATATATTGAAGTTTAACAAGAAGGATATAAGTGAAGATAATCCCTATGGTTTTAACTGTAAATATAAGCTTTGCCAAGGAAAAGGAAAAAGGATGAATATCGAGTCATATTTGGAGGATAGGTCTGACATTTATATTCGATACAATCCAATGGGCACCGGCCCCTGGCCTACCCCGTATTCTTCCTCAACCTAGTTCCTAGGCTGAGTCCGGCTGAATACTCGTTAAACTTAGCGCTTCTTGGGAGGCAACCCAAGCCGTATTTTCATTTTTATTTTTAGGATTATGTGACTAATTGCAATTGAATGATTGTTTTAAATTTTATCATTTGTGATATTTTATGAGCATGTTTTGAGTATCACAGATGCAAGCTTTCAACGATCGAAGAAACAAGTAACTTATTGCAATCGTATTTTGTTTTTATTTTTATTTTTATGTTTTAGCTTGTTATTTCCATTTTGATATTTTGATTGAAGTGTGCAGGAGTATATTGCTTTGTAGTCTGAAGGAAACCATGCACTTGGCCAAAACTAAGTGTGGGGGAGTTCAAGCATCAAATCGTTGAAGAAATCAGACGTCGAAACACGTACAGGAGTCAAAAGCGCCGCTAGGAGACCACCAGCGCTGCTGGGACTGCATCTGGGCAGCCCAGCGCCGCTCATCAGAGCCTAGTGTAAGTCCCCTGATACGGATCGTCAATAGCTTGATCCAGTTATCTTAGGTGCGGAATCCCTCACAATAACTTGGTGATCAACAATAAGCCCCTAGATCACCTGCTGCCTCGCAGATCTTCTTCGGGCTAGCGGAACAACCTTTGACGACTTAACCTGCAAGTATGCTTGATATTTCGACAAATGTTCAACCTTAAACTCTGTTAGGGTTCGTTTATATAGGTAACCAACCGACATGGGCTTCAGCGAGTCGGCCTCGCAAATCCAGCCCAGCCCGTCACTAATGCGAGGTCGCATTCTGTGATTGGCCTCGTATTTGACCCTGCAAATACGGAGTCGTATTCCTATGTGAAATGCGAGGTCGCATTTCACACTTAGCAGATTTATTACACATTCAATACTCCAACTTAATCTAGTATTCTATGCATAATACTAAGTTCATTAATGACAATCACATTACAAAGACATATAACAATATAAGCCCAAACAATCTAGACTGCTATTGACATAGACGTGCACTTACAGACTCACCCTTGGCAATAGCTTCTAGACGTTAACATACCTATGTCTTCGTCTTGTCTTTGTCATTAATCTACTTCCTCTGCTTTTTCTTTTTGCTCCTGCTCTGCTCCTTCTCAGTCTCAGTCTCAGTCTCGAAATTAGAATCTGACTCTGACTCTGAAGGAGTATGAGTTAACCCTAACCGTTCTTTCTCTTGATCCCACATAGATCCTGGATCATAATAATAATCCGCAATCTCTGTCCTAGCTCTCATATGAGCTTGTGGATCATATCCCAACCTCTTCTCCAGTCTATGCACAATAATTGGATGCAAATCTGACTCGGTAGAAGTATTATTGGTAGAGTCGGTCTTGGTAGACTCACTATCCTGAGCACTAGCATTATCAGCATCAAGAGCAATAGCATCAGATTGCCCTACCAAATCCTTATCCTTATCTAATCGATCAACGTCAACATCTTCTGTAAGGAGTTTGGTTTGAGGTGCATCAGACTCAACTACCATCTTCAACTCTGTGACAACCAGTTCTTGAGTCTGTGGAGCTTCAGAAACTTCCTTGCCAGCAACACCAGCCTGGCTAGACTTCCCTTGAGTCTCTGTTCTCAAACTAGAACCTTCTCCTAGCTCCTGAGTAGCTCTGGCAGCATCTGGATCTTCATTGTGATCATCATCATGCCTTGCCTTAGCCAGCTCATCACCTCTGCAACCTAAGCTGTCTCTTCAGCTCTAACCTTGAGATAGTTATCGATGAGCTCATGCAGTTTTTCTTCGGAGATCTTGACTCCCTTTTTCATTGCATCTGCCATCCTGACAACCTTCCCATCAAGTTCAAGATACTTTTTATACATCTTGGACACTACCACCTCAGCCTTGCCCAACTTGTCTTCAAGAAATGTGTTCTTGTCACTAACAACCTTCAAATCATCAGTCAAATGAGTAATCAAACTTCTCATCTCATTCATCTGTATCTGCAGATCACTAAGATTGGTTTCTTCACTTGTTTGTAAATGTGGCTGTGTAGTCTCAGGAACAACAACCCTTGGCACACTTTGTGAACCACCACCAGCAGCAAAAGTCTCTTGTTCCCTGACAAGTCTAGTTCTCTTTGGCATAGGCTGCTCTGGCACCCAATCTTCATCTGTTTCTCTCCTTCTTCTTCCTTGAGCTGCTCAGTAGGTTTAGGAACCATCTTAGATCCAACTATGATGAATGCATGAGATCTGTAAGGATCTTCATCACCATCACTGCTAGAATCATCATCAGAATGGATAGAAGGCTCTTTGTCTGTTTGAACATCAGCAACAGCCTTTCCTCTACCTTCAGCATTCACATCAGATCCACTAGTCTGACCCACTCCTGACCCACTAGCTTTTTCAGTACCAGACCCACTAGCTCTAGCTGCTTCAGAACCAACTGCAGCTCCAGCTACATAATCATCTATGTCCTGGTCAAGGTCCACATCTACTAGGTCATCAACATTAGCATTGTACCTTTGCACTTGAGCAATATCACCATCTGGATCAGCCATCTCTTCCAATAATTCATCTACAATCTCAGGATTGGCTCCAGGTTGGTTTATCACATCATCTGCAACCTGTACAACAACTTCAGGCTCTTCTGGTGCATCTTCCTGAACCACTACGTCATGTAACTGCTCAACATTCTCTGCAGCTTCATCACCCTCTGGCTGAGGCCCTTCATAAGCTGATATGACCCCATCAGTAGGTGCTATGTAGTTGGCATTTATGATTGCACCAAATAATGCTACATCTTGAGCATTTGGATCATTCTGGTATCGAGACACAAACTCATCATAACCACGTCGGATGATCGAGCTCACTTGCTTCACTTCTCCTACAGCAGGTAGATTTGGAAGTCGAGCATTGATTATCATCATCACGAACCGAGGATACATCAAAAACCTCCTCTTTCCTGTGGTTGTGATCTATTTCTTCATCTCATCGAAGAAGAATTTTGAGAAACTATACGGCTTGTTAAATACCAAGCCCACCATCTGTGCTAGGGCTTCCTGGTTCAACGTATCATAACCAGACTTCTTGTTGCTTAAACTAACCAGCAACACATGCGCAAGATACCTCCACCTGCCATAAAAACCCTTCTTGAACAGAGTTTTACTTGACATATCTGCAGCAAACCCCATTCTTCTGAAAGCACCTTGAATGACTTCATGTCTGAACTTGGTGAGACCTGTAGCACTACCTTCTTGTTCAGCTGTGCCCAGATTAAGAATATTAACAAGGTCAGCAACTGTGAACTATATCTGCTGCCCAGCAACTATGGTATGAAAGATATACACATCTCCTGCCTTCACACAGTTAGCATTATTCCAGAAATCTCTGAGATAATCTAAATATATGATTGGAGAATGTGTAAGAACATGATGAATTCTTGATCTTCTGAAGAAAGCGAATATCTCATGATAATACGCAGTTCCCTCCTGATTATCATCGAAGTTCATCACATAATTATGACCTGCTATAAATTCTCTTGCCATTTCTGTAATCAATAACAAACAATTAATTACGCAAATAGACATAAAAAATTCATATGCATAACATAAACAACTAAAATTATCCCGGTAATTTAGTCAAAAGCATAAATTATCCCTGTAATTTACAACATAACATAAATTATCTCTGTAATTTAGTTAAGCATCAATTAACTCATTTTCAAATCTTTATTAACATAAACTTTTGAAAATCTGTTAAGTTAAAAATACGAGGTCGTATCCCTGTACGAGGTCGTATTTCAAAGTCAAAATACGGTCAACCAAACTCTAAAACACGAAGTCGTATTTTCCAATTTGGCCACGTATTTGATCAGGTCGTAAATCGGCATCGTATTTCGAAAGTCAAACCAGTCAAAATAAATTGACATTTACGAGGTCGCAAATCTGGGCTAGCAAAACCCCAAATGCGAGTCTGTCGCACTGTTCATCTTCCCCAACACGAAATCATGATTTACCCAACCAAAACTGGTAAAAATTGTTTCTTTATACTCGTATTCAAACGATAAAGATACCCCAACCCTTAGTTTTACCCAGAAAACATCAAAATCGAAGAAACTAAGGAAACCTAATTCGAAAATTTCGAAACCCTTTTTCTTGATTTTCTTGTTGCATGGATAACTATATTACGATTATATAGTATACCTAGATTCAATATTTCACGAGGATCACAAATATATCACTCAAAAACACTGGATCTAATTGTATATATCAAATCTTAAATGGGGTAGCAAAGTAGTATTTTCGGGGTCGTAAAGCTCAATTTTGATAAAATAAAATGTGAGGTCGTGTTTGGCTAAAATGGGTTTATATACCCACTTGACCCGAATGGATCTGGGTCAACCCGGCCCAATTACGAGGTCGTATTTGCCTAAAGCCCAATTAGACCAATTACGAGGTCGTATTCTGCTTCTTGCAATTACGAGGTCGTAATTACCTCCTGCACACTTTAAAATCAAAATTTCGTCAAAGTTTCTGAATAATTGATCAACGATTACCACGAACTTCCTGGAAATATGAAAATTTAAAAGATCAAACCTGTAAGCATCAAATTTTCATCTTTTCCTCGATCTCCGTCTTAACCTGAAAAGTTAATAAACTTACACAAAATTCTTTAACTTTTCAACGATCAATCTTTCCAAAACTTTCTCGAATTTAGCTTTCCCGAATCTGTACCACTTGCAACAATCATATTTCTAACCAGTTATAAAATTGATTCTTCATTCTTATACCTCCCCTCAATTTTATGACTAGGAAGTATAACGATGACTAATCATTATAACAACCATTATTCTTATGTACTCCCCCTCAATTTATGACTGGGATACATAACTATGATAAAACAAAATATTGATTAAATACTTCATATTCTTATGAAAACACAATTGACTAGGTACTCCTCTCAATTTATGACATGTTTTCATAACTATATGATCTAAATAATCAATGCTTAAACCTTTCACATTCATATATGTTTCTATATCTAAGGTAGCAAAGACCTTTCATTTTCAAACAATATATCTATGTCTAAGGCATAATATAGTCAATAACCTTTCATATTCACTTAACGTTATGACTAAGATTTTCTTAATCTTCTTCATTCACATTAAGTCTATATCTAAGGATTTATTTAACCTTCTACATTCACATTATGTCTATGTCTAAGATTTTTATAATCTTCTACATTTACATATGTCTATGTCTAAGGTTTTACTAACATAGTTGATAATCTTTCATATTAAAATAAAATTATTTCTATATCTAAGATCTTCAACTAATAATGACCTTGCTATCAACATCTGTAATTACTATATAAATAATATATTATAAAAACCTGATGTTCTTAGCATTGTCTTGAATACTTCAGTCTTTTGCTTAGAAACCCTTCCTTTGGATTGACTTCTCTGCAAATACACTGAAAAAGATTTCGAGACAACAAAATTTTAATTGCTATACCCGAAACTCGATCTTCTGAAACTTCAGATTTGAAAGACAAACTTCAAACTCTCTGTATCGTCATAATAATCAACTAATGCACCATAGCTTGTTGTAGTTCTCCCCCTCAACGATAAATCCCTCCAAATTAAGCATATGCAATCTTCCTTCTTGGATATATTGCTCGAGTCCCTGCTCGCCTTGCATAACCGGCATGTAATAGAGAGGTAGAATTTCCAACAATCAATCCTGAACTAGTTAACTCTCATGAAAACCAGAAACTTTGAAACTTGAATCTCAAACTTCAGAAACATGGAACCTGTTTCCACAAGTAATTCTTTGTCTCCATAAATCAAAATGTTTCTTCTGATTATGATCAACATCTTCAGACAAAACATGTAAAATACAGCTTCTTGTGCCTATACCTGCACAAACTAGCTTAAACAAAATACACAACGAGATCAAAATAAAAATGTTATTCTTCATTATTTCATTACTATAATATACGATAGTAACGACTTAATCTAGAACTACATTTTTCATTTTCTTCTCCAAATTTGTTATTCTTCACTATCATAAGTCATAAGCATATGACATTATCTTAGTCTAGAACTACAAATCTTCAAGAACTTGAACCAAACTAAACCCTTATAATCGAGATTTTAAGGTTCAAAAGTAAGAATCTTAAGATCCCTGTCTTATCATTCTACCGATATTTATCTAGAATCTTAAGAACCCTGTCTTATCATTCTACGGATACTTATCAAAAATATATAGAATCTTAAGATCTCGGTCTTATCATTCTATGGATAACCTAAACTAAGGTCTTCCAATGCAAACTTATATAGATTCCGTTTCTAAAGTCACTTGTCTTTAAATCTGTAAAAACATCTAACTGAAACCTAATCTCTTATATTTTTGCAAATGAAATTTGATAATGCAAAATCCTAAAACCATATGAAATACTCCTATGATAGACTCATCAAACTAGTATTCATCTTGGTTAAACAATTATAAATACTCCTATGATTGCCTTATCAAACTAGTATTTATCTTTGTTCTGGATATATTTGCATGATCCATATCTTGCTTCCATGGTGAGATCTTGCTCGACAACCTACAAAAACGAATATATGTCCGTTGTCCTGCACATCTCAACACACACATCAAATCTTCTCAAAGTAATAACATACAATCTGAAGAAATGAATTAAAATAGCAAGATAAATGAATATACTTAACAATCTATTATTAGGCTAATAATTCACTGCAAGCACTTTCAAATTATGCACATAGTTTATCAAAATTATTTAGAATCTGTTCCAAATCTTTTTGATTCAAAAATCTTTCAAAGATCAAATTCAAAACTATGAACAACTCTGTGTCCATTCTAATGAAAATCTTCTTTCTAAGATATAAAATGATTCTTTTAAAGATAAAATTCAAAAACTATGAACATCTCTGTGTTCATTCTTAAGAAAATCTTCTTTCTAAGAATCAATGTAAAAGCATTAACTCAATATCCGTTTATTGAAATTAACAACTCTGTGTTCTTTTCCTTAAACCCATATTCTGTTAATGTGACATACTTTCTTTTAGCTTTTGATCACAACACTATCGTTTAACTACCCTACTCGTTTATTCAGTGTTCCATAAGAACGTAGTTGAGTCCTCTTGGAAACTAGATTCTATTCTGACTCTGTCTCTCGTGCAATAGGAACTTTTATTTAAACAATACAACAAACAAAAGTTAAACATTTCACGAAAAACATAACACACACACACACACTAAACATAAACGAATAACATAGTTACAAGAGCTAAAGTTACTCCTGATTAGATCAGATTAGCATGTTACATAAGCCTACTAGCGAGAAATAATTCTCTTATTATTAGTTATGAACAGTGATCCAAAACGATTACCAATATGTTTGTCCTCTTAAACACTCGGTACTTCCAGTCTCCTTTTTGGTTTGTGACAATTTCGACATACCCTGGCCAAGGACAGTCACCATGCAACCCGAGTAGCTTAATATGTCACTTAATCATGTTTGCGAACTTATGTGCCCCATATTCAGATACACTCTTACAATCGAAAAAGCACTAAAATTAAGACATTTGGTGAGTAAAGTGAGAAAGTCTTTAAGAATCAAGTCAGCGGTGACAGGTCGGTGATTCCTCACGCGCAAAGCGACTTAACTTGACTCACGTACGGAATATACTCAACATTGCATAATGCCAAGTACTTGCATATTTGTGACATTATTTTAAGCACTTATGAAAACCAGTGACTTTCGATGAGACCCGTGTAGCGAACTTTCTGACAACCTATCCCAAGTTGGAAGCTTTAGGTAGGCTAGGTATACAAAGACACCCCAAGGACTTACTTGTTCGAATCTAAAAGGCCACATTAGCTTCATATTTTCAACAGATTTATTAGATATTTGCATATCTTGTCAAAAATATACATCCGAAAAAGCAATACATACACATATATGTACCCGAGACCTTCTATATAAAGACCAAATATACATAATTACAATGCAAGATCTTTCATAAGATTTAAAGGACTTGTCTATTTAAGAACAAGCATTCTCAGCCATATATCTGAATACGTTTCCCATAAGAACATTGTATACAATTAAGTTCAGATTATAAGGAAACCTTGGTACTTTGTGCCTATCGATACATCATATAATGGTATCACTGAACTAAGCATTTTAAAGTACAATTAAGTAGGCTTAAAAGCTAAAGTATCGTCACGTCTAATTATCTTGATGCAGTGACCTTACTCTTTTTATTATATTTCTTTTTCTTTTCTGATTTTTCTGATTTTTTTTCTGACACTATATGACACACATACATTACGACACAAACACTGACTCATTTTACAAAGTTCCTTTTGAGAGACATTGTCACTATAGATTTCTCATTCCAATCAATTGGACTAACAACTCGAAACGAGTTCGGTCGAAAGCCTTAGTGAACAGATAAGCTAAATTAAAGTCACTCGGCACCTTTTCTAGGACTATTAATTTCTTTTCAGCACAATCACGTATAAAATGAAACCTTATGTCTATGTGCTTAGTCCTACTGTGCTTAACAGGATTATTGGTAATGGATATGGTGGATTCATTGTCTATTTTTATGGGAGTACAAAGGAAATTCTGACCGTAATCACGCAGTTGTTGTTGAATCCATAGAACCTGTGAACAACATCCACCAGCTGCCATGTATTCCGCCTCGCAAGACGAGATCGCAACAGAAGTCTGCTTCTTACATTGCCATGAAACCAATCTCCCACCTAAGAACTGACATCCACCTGAAGTCGATTTCCTATCAAAATTGCAGCCTCCATAGTCAGCATCTGTATAAGCCATGAACTCAAAATCTCCCCCAATTGAATACCAGAGACCTAGTACTGGTTGCCCTTTGAGGTAGCGAAGAATTCGCTTAACAGCTTTCATGTGACTTTCCCTGGGACATGACTGAAAACGAGCACACAAACAAACCGCAAACATGATATCTGGTCTTGATGCTGTAAGATACATCAATGAACCTATCATGGCCCTATAACGAGTAGGATCAACTTCTGGATCATTGAAAGAAAATATCCCAAGTTGATGGTTCTTTTGTATAGGAGTATCCATAGGTGAAGTATCTTCCATGCCAAATCGTTTCAAGATATCTTGTGCATACTTCGTCTGATGAATGAAGAATCCGTCCTTTCTCTGTTCAACCTGCAAACCTAAAAAGAAGTTCATCTCTCCCATAGAGCTCATCTCAAAAGTCCCTTTCATAATCAGCTCAAATTCCTTGCACATCTTTTCGTCTGATGATCCGAAAATAATATCAACCACGTAAACTTGTACAAGTAGGAAATCCTCTCCCTTCCATTTTGTAAACAACGTACTATCGATCAATCCTCTTTCAAAACCATTCTCAAGAAGATGCTTCGACAGTTTGTCGTACCATGCCCTTGGAGCTTTATGTAATCCATACAAAGCCTTATTCAGTCGATAGACTCTATCAGGATGATCTGGATCTTCAAACCGCTCTTGACATCCAACTATATACCTTAATGTCCTTGAAAGCAGCAAATGCTAGAAACAAGCGAATAGCTTCTAGCCTAGCAACCGGTGCAAACACCTCAGTGTAGTCTAACCCATCCTATTGAGCAAAACCTTGAACAACTAGCCAAGCTTTATTACGTGTCACAATGCCTTTTTCATCCTTTTTGCACCTAAAAACCCATCTGGTGCCGAAAGGATACTCTCCCGGAGGTAGATCAACAAGCTCCCAGACCTGGAGTTTGTCAAATTGAAGTAGTTCCTGCTGCATTGCTTCAACCCAAGATGGATCTTTTAAAGCCATTTGAATATTATTGGCTCTTCTTGAGATACAAAGCAGCTGAACATACATTCATCAACTATACCGGTTTCTTTCATCTCTGCGAATAAACCAGATAGCTTATTAATTTGAGCTCTTGTCTTAACCCTTGCACTTGGTTCACCAATAATGTCCTCAACTGGATGATACTTGTTGACTCTATGATGTATAGCTTTATCAACTTGAAGATTTACACCCAAATTTGAACCTATTTCTCCATGAGGAAGTGGAGTAACTGGTTCTAATTCTTGTTCACTTGTATCTTCAGTATCCTTTGATGAACCATCTGCATTAATGTTGCGAGAAGTTGACACAAGCTCTATATCTTGATCTTTTCTTGATACCTCATTATTCTTTGATGCTGTAGCAGTCGTGGATTCTGAAGGAGTAGTAGACCTTGCTTCGATATTCTGATCACGTAGCAATACTACATCATCCACCTCTGAACTACCTGCACCAAAAGAAATAGGACCATTAAAGGAGGTAAACACATCATCATAATTAAACAAGATAGTAGACCCTTGATGCACAGGGGGATTATAGCTAGAAATAACGACATTGTAACCAACATCAACTATTTCAGCCTTAATGTTGTACACCCTCCTATTTGGAGATCCCGGAATGTAACCAAGAAAAATTCCCTCTTCAGCCTTCTCGGAAAATTTGGGTTGGTCACGAACTTTTAAAAACGTGCATGGGACTCCAAAAGGTTCCAACCCAGTTAAATTTGGTTTTCTATTGTTTAAAAGCTCGTAAGGTGTCTTATTAAATCTTTTAACAATTAAAACCCTATTTAACACATGACAAGCAGTGTTCACTGCTTCCCCCCAAAACATAGTAGGAAGCCTTGAATCAGCTAGCATAGTCCTGGCGATCTCTATCAATGTCCTGTTTTTCCTCTCTGCTACTCATTCTGTTGAGGCTCATAGGGTGCACTGAATTGATGCTCAATTCCTTTGCTCAGACAATATACTTCCATAATCTGATTCTTGAACTCTGTCCCGTTATCACTTCTGATTCTCTTCACTCTTGTGTTGTACTGATTTTCAACTCTTTCCAAGAATTCCATGAGGATTTGAGCAGTCTCATCCTTGGTCTTCAAGAAAAATACCCGCGAGAATCTAGAATAATCATCAGTAACTACTAGACAGTAGTACATAAACCCTATGCTCCGAACATTTACTGGTCCAAATAAATCCATGTGTAGTAGCTGAAATGGAGCGGCAATAGAATTCTGAGTCTTCGGCTTGTGTGGCTTTTTAGTCTGTTTTCCTTTTAAGCACGACACACATTTATCCTCTACCATAAATCTCTTATTTGGAACACCGAGAACCAATCCATTGCTTGTAATATAATTCATTTTTCTGAAATGGATATGACCCATCCTTCTATGCCATAGCAGAGACTCATCTTCAGAAGCTTTGGAGAGCAGACAAACTGGCTCCACTGAATCAATTACACCTAATTCAAGACCATAGATGTCCTTCTTTCTTGGAGCCTTTAGTAAAATCCATTCCTCTGGAATAACATATCCTGGTTTCAAGATAAGAGCTTCCCTTTCTGTAAAGTGAACAGGATTCCCTTTATCGCATATTTGAGATACGCTCATCAGATTATGCTCTAGCTGCTCAACAAAGTTCACATTATCCATTTTAATCTTCCCATTGACGACTTTTCCAATACCAGAAATACTTCCGCCCTTGAGACCAGCAAAACTAACATAAGACCCTTTAACAGGAGTAAACTCCGTTAACAGTCTTTTGTCACCAGTCATATGTCTTGAACATCCACTATCGACAAACCATAACCCTTTAGTTCTCCTTAGTGGCTCCTTATGTTTAACAACATCAAGATGTGCCATCAAGCTCGTCTCAACTTCGGCGACATCTTCGTTCTCAGCTGTTACTGGTTCTGATGATTCAGGTTCCTCTTCTACCCTCTGATGAACACTACCATGATCATTGGCACATACCATAGGATCAAATGAATTATCAGCAAGATCATTCATTTCTTCATCAAGGTCTTGAATTATTGCCATGAATGCATGATTCTGATCATCGGTACTAGTCGAACCCCAATTATAAGTACCATCAGATTGAACAACTAAAGCTCTTGAGTTGTCCGTTTCTCCTGAGCTTCGGTTCCTAGTATTAGCATATTGATGTCCGGAATTCTGACTCACTATAGAACCACTTTGATTGAAGTTCTGACGGCCTGTAGCTGAATTGTTGTCCGTCTTGGCCTCTGACACTCTCTTGCAAAATGTCCAAAACCATCACAGTTATAACACTTCACCTTGGTCTTGTCAAACCCTACTTTGCCATTCACAACCTTCCTTCCGGTTCTATCTGTGAAACGTTGAACTCTCAATGTTAACATAGCTAATTGCCAGTTCAGATCCATTTCTTCCAAGTCATCTGGATCAACTTGCTTGTAATCCCTAACCAAATCAGGATCAGTTAGTTTTCTCCAATTAACTTTTCATGAGCAGACACAAATGAAGCGAGCATGCCCAAATGTCCCTCAGCAGATCTTATGCTCATCGGCATCCCTGTGTAACCCGAGCTTGGAGAACTACCATTCTGAATCCCATTATGCACTACCATGGCCGATTCTGGAGAAGTTACATACATCAAGTTGCTATCAGAATCCGTTGACATCTTCATCTTATCATCATCTCCACTATAGAAGGCAGTAATCCCTCCACTTGAAGATTTTGCAAAAGGAACGCTTGATTTGCTATGATAAAGTTCAGGACGCTGAACAAAATCACTGCTACCTGCTTCCTTCGACTTTCGTTTCATAACTTGACCTCTCAGCTTTCGAATGATCTGATCCAGAGTCCATGTGCTAAATTCGGGATTTTGTTGGATTGAAGTTACAAACCCTTCCCACTTAACTGGAAGAGCTTCCAACAACTTCTCGATGACATCTTCTGGATCAGGTTTGTACCCAAAGTATGCAAGCTCAACCAGCAGATGACTGTAACGAATCAAGATCTCATCAAGAGGTTCATCTTTGAAGCTAGTAAAGACATAATACTGCTTCTTTAGCAAATCCTTCCTTCTCTTCTTGAGATCATCATCACCTTCACAATGCTCTTTGAGTGCATCCCATAAGCCTTTTGCACAATCATAAATTTCAAACAAGTGCAAGAATTCCCCTTGGAGAGCCATTTGGAGTGATCCTAAAGCTTTACTTTCTGCTTCGTAATCTTTCTTTTGATCGACAGTCATTTGCTCATACGAAGCCGCTTTTCCACCACCAGAACCAGTAGGTTCTTTGTCATTTTGCACAGTGGGATGAACATAACCATTAACAATACATATCCACATCCTCACATCCATTAACCTGCAATATGACTCAAATCTGCCCTTCCAACTGAAATATTATCAAGGCTTATTAACTTGGGCGGTGAGTTGGCCTTTCCGGTTTCGTGATCCATCAAAATTAGTTGATTCAGCAAAGATTGATAATTTGCGGGTAATTGAGACGTCATTTTCTCCGAGCTAGCAAAATTCACGAACTGTTTATAAAAATCGAGGTCGTAAAAGTTCACGAGGTCGTAAAGAAAAACGAGGTCGCAATTAAATACTCGAGGTCGTAATTGAACTGGCGAGGTCTTAAAGAGCTCACGAGGTCGCAAACGAAATTCGAGGTCGCAATTGAACTGGAGAGGTCGTAATTAGCTACCCAGGTCGCAATACGAGCTGGATGAGGTAATACGAGCCCGCGAGGTCGCAAACGATGCTGGAATCCTTAGATCTCTTGAATTCGAAACCCTAAAAACCAACAACAACACCTTCGACTGCTGCAAATACAAATAGAGGTCACAAACAAGATTTCCGATCGTAAACTCATGAAAGAATCACGTCTAAACGACCCTAAATCAATATTGTCTATCACCAACAAGCTATAACCTTCCGGTATTAAACCAAGAGGCTCTGATACCAATTGTAAGTCCCCTGGTACGGATCGTCAATAGCTTGATCCAGTTATCTTGAAAAATCGAGGTCACAAACAAGATTTCCGGTCGTAAACTCGTGAAAGAATCACGTCTAAACGACCCTAAATCAATATTGTCTATCACCAACAAGCTATAACCTTCCGGTATTAAACCAAGAGGCTCTGATACCAAATGTAAGTCCCCTGGTACGGATCGTCAATAGCTTGCTCCAGTTATCTTGAGGTGCGGAATCCCTCACAATAACTTGGTGATCAACAATAAGCCCCTAGATCACCTGCTGCCTCGCAGATCTTCTTCGGGCTAGCGGAACAACCTTTGACGACTTAACCTGCACAAGTATGCTTGATATTTCGACAAATGTTCAACCCTAAACTCTGTTAGGGTTCGGTTTATATAGGTAACACCTGACATGGGCTTCAGCGAGCCGGCCTCGCAAATCCAGCCCAGCCCGTCACTAATGCGAGGTCGCATTCTGTGATTGGCCTCGTATTTGACCCTGCAAATACGGTGTCGTATTCCCTATGTGAAATGCGAGGTCGCATTTCACACTTAGCAGATTTATTACACATTCAATACTTCAACTTAATCTAGTATTCTATGCATAATACTAAGTTCATTAATGACAATCACATTACAATGACATATAACAATATAAGCCCAAACAATCTAGACTGCTATTGACATAGACGTGCACTTACACTAGCGCCGCTATCGGTATGTCCAGCGCCGCTCAGGAACCTGCCAGCGCCGCTACCTGCTTAGCCAGCGCCGCTCCCAGCTCCAGTCTGCACACCAGATCGCGAAAAATCCAAAAAAAATCAGAAAAACCCAAAAATCCAAAAAAAAAATCAAAAAATCAGAAAATACCAAAAAGAAAAGAAGATGGAGAAGCATCAATGGATCGCCATCAAATGGAGACGACTCAAGTCTTTGAAGTTCAACAATCATTTCAAGTCGCTCCGCAAATGCCATCTTCAACAACAATCATGCAACATAAGCCCGAGAAGTTTCGTTAATCCTTTTACTTTTCGTGTTTTTCCTATTACCCTGTTATGTTAGGTTAGTACAACGAGGACGTTGTACAATTTAAGTGTGGGGGGATGGAATAGGAAAAACCCTTGGTTTAATTGCTTGATTTATCACAAGTTTTCTACTACTAATTTCATGCAAATTTTAAGTTTTCTTGTGTCGGAAAACCATTTTGAGAATATAAGCTTTGCAAGTAGACAAAAGATGACGATAACTAAGCAATATTAGCTTTGGTAGATGAACGGTTAGTTAGGACTGTTAGCTTAACTATAGATTTGTGGTTGTTCATTCTTCCAACTGGATTAGAGCTTAGACTGAAATTGTATGCGATTATGTTTGCCATAGCACATTTAACCGGACTTTAATATGCCTAGCAATTAGAGCTTTCTAGTCATTAGTATAGGTGTAATTGGACTTAATATACGTGCTTGTGTAGGAACTAGTTTAGACGTATGGTTCGCCTTAATTCTTACACTATATAATGTGAACTAGTTGCATGCGAAGTAGGAATATGAGTCATCTGGGGTCTCTGATAATGTCTATTGCATGAATAATGTAGTAATCTTAAGAAAGGCAATCAGTAGAATAATTAAAAGAGTTCAAAGAACTAATAACGAGTAAAATCTATACGCATCAAGTTATGTCGCTTTGCGCGTGGGGAACCACCGACCTGTCACCGATGTCTTGATGTAAGGTATAAACTCTAACCATTAGTTGAGTTATGTCGCTCTGCGAGTGGGGAACCACCGACCTGTCACCGCTGTCTCAACTATTAAAGATGATAATATCGTATAACCGCTTTAGTGTCTAGCTAGTGAACATGACTGTAGTGTGAGCGTATGTCTAAGTAGTGACTCACAAGTACACAAACGATGAATATAAATGTCTTGCTAGTAGCTAGTAGTTCTGATTGCTATACAAACCTTAATTAAGTGCTTAACTAGTCAGCAGAAAGAAGTAAGATTGAGCTGTAAGACATGTGGAAGTATAAAACTGTTTTAGAGGTATTAACACAAATAAAAAGTTAGCTTTTAGTTTTGATTGACCAATTATCTTGCCTCTAGCTATAGCTTACTGATTTTGTCTAAAGCTTTCTCAAATCATTTTGCATGACTATTCTTTCAAATGTTTTTAATAAAGTAGAATACTTTAACACTTAAGTTGTCCGTTCATCATTGTTTTATTTTTCTTGGACTATTTGCTTGAGGACAAGCAAAGACTTAAGTGTGGGGGATATGATGAGCGTCCATTTTGTGATAAAAACCCCTATCGAAAGGCTTCATTTCAATGTCTAAATGAGTTAATATTCCGGAACTATCGGTACTTAATGGAGTCGTATGTTTACGCAGGTTCACGGAAGATGCGAGAGAGGGTAAATGGCATCAAGTGACTCAAGAAGGAAGCCTA
>CM067168.1:54259147-54307043 GCA_034093135.1 Erigeron breviscapus | reverse complement strand
GTTGCTATAATGGGAAGGAAACAAAAGAAGTTACGACGAAAGACTATCGATCTAGTTCTCATAAAGTGGAAACACAATCACGGCGAAAGTATGACTTGGGAGACCGAGTCCGTAATGTGGGAGACCTATCCCCACCTTTTTGATGTTGAAGTGATTCCGGGGACGGAATCCTCTTAAGGGGGAGGTAATTGTAACATCCCAAAACTTAATCGTTCATGTTGACTAACGTCGTTAGGTCAAATTATAAGTCCGTGATACGTTTGTGTGGAAATATGTGTTTATATGTTTATGTGCCCTATATGTGAGATTTAATTATCTTTAATGAGTGACAATAAAGTAGATTTAATGATGTGTAAAAGGCCTTTGTAGTGTGTGAAAGTGCTTTAGTGTGTTATATGTATCCCCAATAAGTGTTTTTAAGCGAAATAAAGTCGATATGAAGTCCAGGGACCAATTTTGCCAATGTTGGAAAGTTAAAAAACGGGTTAAGTGATTAGGGAAACCTAATCTCTCATTAGTTGCAGCCATTAATCATAATTAAGTCAAGAAACAAGTTCCTTCAATCCTTCTTGAATTTCTTAAGCAAATCTTCAAGTTTTGGGTCAATCGATCGTGTGTTTTGGCATTGGATTGGATCGGTCATTGTATTATCAAGTAACTAATGATTCATCGATGTATTTACAGATTTAAAGGTCATAAATTGATGTTTCAGATCTGATTTTAAAAGGGTTTTTTGTTTAATTAGGGTTCATGTTGTGTCTTTGGCTAATTAATGATCTAAACGGTGTCAAACGAGTTGTAATCGATATGAATGATCAAAATATGTTTAACAATGTCAAAATCATGTTTTGGGTGAAGCCCAAGTCGTTTGTTTCTGGAAAAATCGAAGAACAAAGTCGTTTTATGAATTATGGTCGAAATTGAGTCTTAAATTCGTTTTTCTGATGTCAACAGCTTCCGAACGAACTTAAAGTTCGTTCTAAGCTCCCTAAGTTCGTTTGGAACACTCTAAATTCGTTTGAAGATGAGCCTAAGTTCGTTTGAACCCAAACTAAGTTCGTTTGAAGCCTTCAAAAATCGTTTGAACCCTAAGGTGTCTAAATTCGTTTAAAGTGAATGTCTAAGTGGTTTTGAGACTTAAATTCGTTTGAGTTAAACCCTAACTTCGTTCAACAAATGAAGTTAAACTTCGTTTATGGTCTTCTAAGTTCGTTTGGGCATTGCTAAGTTCGTTCAGTATGTCCTAAATTCGTTTGAAGGCAACTAAGTTCGTTCAGTGAGTCTAAGTTCGTAAGAACCTAAGTTCGTTTTAAAGTTCGTTTGGGTCCCAAATGACTTATATTTTGTATATTAATGTATCTTAGGTGTCGAGGATTATTGTTAAGCACTTTTAGCCTTTCATTACGCGCGCACACTCCCAACAGGTAAGATACACTACTTTTGTCACGCTGAGGGTGCAACGAAAATGGTTCGTAAACTATAACCTCCATAACAGTAATGTATAACTCATAGGTGTTTCTTTTAATGTGTTGACACCCCTCAGGTTAGGCAGTGAGATGACGTGTGAAGCTTTGGCGAGAGATGGGTAGATGATCAAGCTGGCTTTAGTTTACCCAATAGCTTCGCATAGACCTTATGTTATTGATTTCCTTTATGGAACTTATGTAATGACTATGTTATGATTGCTTTATGTTGGGCAATCTTATGGATTTCTTTTATTACAGATTTGATGCTATTAGTAACACCACCAATGTTTTCTCAACTGTTTTCCTTAGTTGAGTATTTTCCTAAATCGTTTCCGCCTGATTTAACGCCGTTAGGCGAAATTTTTGGAAATCCATATTTTTACGAAACGGGTGTTACAGTTTTAACATCCATCTGGTAGACTGTGAAGTTCTTGTAGGCAGCATAGGCAAGAAACATCCAAATAGCCTCAATTCGTGCAACTGGTGCGAATGTCTCATCGTAGTCAATTCCATCTTGTTGGCAATATCCCTTTGCAACCAATCGTGCTTTGTTGCGTATAACTACTCCATTTTCATCCTTTTTATTCTTGAAGATCCACTTGGTTTTAATTGGCTCCTTGTTCTTGTAAGGATTTGGAACCAATTTCCACACCTCAAGTCTTTCAAATTGATTCAGTTCCTCTTGCATCGCTTTCACCCAATCTGGACAACTTAGAGCTTCATTCACTGTCTTTGGTTCAACAATGCTTAGAAAATTCACAAACAGACATTCATTCGCGGAAGCGGATCTTGTCTGAATTCCAGTTGTTGGATTACCAATGACTTGAGAAATCGGATGAGCTCTAGTCCATTTGGTTGTGTGAGGAATTGGGTCAATTGGATCACCAGATTCTTCAGAATCAATAAAATCAGGAGTATGTTGTTCTGTCAATTGGATCACCAGATTCTTCAGAATCAATAAAATCAGGAGTATGTTGTTCTGTCAATTGTTCAAGTGAAGTAGCAATTGGTTCAACAAAGTTATCTTGATCATAATCTGCTGGATTGGTTGATGGATTTGTCACTTGAGAGATAACATGAGGTTGAGTATGCAACTCTGAATAATCAGTAGGTGGAGGAGAATCAGATGGTGAACTAACATCTGATGATTGTGATGGTGAAGACTCATTTGGATCCATCTCTTTCGAATTTGAACTTGATGGTTCATTTGAATTCTCATCAGATTCAGACACTTTCTTAGGAACGTGGAAAAATTCTTCAAACAAGATATCCAAATCTTGTGAAGTCGGAGTAGAGAATGATTTGACATTTGATGCAGTCTGAGTTGTGGAAGCTTGTGGACATTGAAGTTCGGGTCTTGAACTGTGTTGTTCAAGAACCATTCCTGAGAGTTCATCAAATTTGACATTCATACTCTCTTCTATTCTCTTGGTTCTTCGGTTATATACACGATATGCAATGGATTCTTTTGAATAACCGATGAAATATGCCTCATCGCCTTTTGGTTCAAATTTGCCCAGATTTTCTCGATCATTGAGAACATAACACACACATCCAAAAATGTGTAAAAAGTTCACATTGGGCTTTCTTTTGTTGATCACCTCATACGGAGTTTTATCAAACCTCTTGTTTATGATGGATCTGTTTTGTGTAAAACAAGCAGTAGCAACAGCTTCAGCCCATAGATTTGGTGGCAACTTCGAATAGGCAAGCATTGTTCTAGCTGCTTCAACAAGAGTTCGATTTCGACGTTCAACTACTCCATTCTGTTGAGGTGTTCTGACAGCAGAAAATTGGTGTGAAATACCCATGGACTTGAAGAAAGAATCAATTGTTGAATTCTTGAATTCAGTGCCATTGTCTGAGCGAACAATTCTAACAGATGATTTAAGATTGACTTGGGTCTTCTTGATGAAATCAATAATCACTTGTGGAGTTTCACTCTTTGCATGAATAAAGAATACCCAAGTGTAACGAGAATAATCATCTACAATCACTAGAATGTATCGCTTCCCATGGATACTTTGAACTTTCATTGGGCCACACAAATCCATATGAATAAGGTGCAAAGGACCTTCTGTACTTAAGTGCTTCTTTGGTTTGTGTGAAGCTTTCTTCATCTTTCCAATTGCACAAGCTGGACAAACATGTTCACTTTCATACTTGTAGTCCGGAAGACCTTCAACAAGTTGTTTATCCACGAGTGTATTAATTGTTTGAAAGTTAAGATGAGAAAGTCGGCGATGCCATAACCAAGAATAGGAGCGATATGATCGTTTCCGAATCTTACAGTTCCCATAAACTTTTCAACAAAGTTATCTTGATCATAATCTGCTGGATTGGTTGATGGATTTGTCACTTGAGAGATAACATGAGGTTGAGTATGCAACTCTGAATAATCAGTAGGTGGAGGAGAATCAGATGGTGAACTAACATCTGATGATTGTGATGGTGAAGACTCATTTGGATCCATCTCTTTCGAATTTGAACTTGATGGTTCATTTGAATTCTCATCAGATTCAGACACTTTCTTAGGAACGTGGAAAAATTCTTCAAACAAGATATCCAAATCTTGTGAAGTCGGAGTAGAGAATGATTTGACATTTGATGCAGTCTGAGTTGTGGAAGCTTGTGGACATTGAAGTTCGGGTCTTGAACTGTGTTGTTCAAGAACCATTCCTGAGAGTTCATCAAATTTGACATTCATACTCTCTTCTATTCTCTTGGTTCTTCGGTTATATACACGATATGCAATGGATTCTTTTGAATAACCGATGAAATATGCCTCATCGCCTTTTGGTTCAAATTTGCCCAGATTTTCTCGATCATTGAGAACATAACACACACATCCAAAAATGTGTAAGAAGTTCACATTGGGCTTTCTTTTGTTGATCACCTCATACGGAGTTTTATCAAACCTCTTGTTTATGATGGATCTGTTTTGTGTAAAACAAGCAGTAGCAACAGCTTCAGCCCATAGATTTGGTGGCAACTTCGAATAGGCAAGCATTGTTCTAGCTGCTTCAACAAGAGTTCGATTTCGACGTTCAACTACTCCATTCTGTTGAGGTGTTCTGACAGCAGAAAATTGGTGTGAAATACCCATGGACTTGAAGAAAGAATCAATTGTTGAATTCTTGAATTCAGTGCCATTGTCTGAGCGAACAATTCTAACAGATGATTTAAGATTGACTTGGGTCTTCTTGATGAAATCAATAATCACTTGTGGAGTTTCACTCTTTGCATGAATAAAGAATACCCAAGTGTAACGAGAATAATCATCTACAATCACTAGAATGTATCGCTTCCCATGGATACTTTGAACTTTCATTGGGCCACACAAATCCATATGAATAAGGTGCAAAGGACCTTCTGTACTTAAGTGCTTCTTTGGTTTGTGTGAAGCTTTCTTCATCTTTCCAATTGCACAAGCTGGACAAACATGTTCACTTTCATACTTGTAGTCCGGAAGACCTTCAACAAGTTGTTTATCCACGAGTGTATTAATTGTTTGAAAGTTAAGATGAGAAAGTCGGCGATGCCATAACCAAGAATAGGAGCGATATGATCATTTCCGAATCTTACAGTTCCCATAAACTTTTCAACAAAGTTCGAAAGAATTGATTTGGTTCCAGTCATATGGCGAGAACATCCCGAGTCAACATACCATACACAAATGAGATATTCCTGCAAGGACAGGGAATATGGTTTAGGTACCCATGTAGATTGGGTCCTTGCAGGTTAGGTGGATAACATGCAAGTACACATAAAGAAAATAAAGCAAAATAAACATCAAGCAATATGACAAACAAACAAACATTTTATTGAAATAACACACAAGCACACAGAATTGTTCAAAACACAAATACGAATTACAAGCATGGGAATGTAAAAGTTTATACACATGATTTGGTACAAGCAGGACTAGTCCTAGATTTAGATGCATTATCTAATGTAGATGATCTACGGACAATCCACACTTGTTTGACATGGGTAGTGTGTCCATCAAGTTTAACTTTTCTAGTAGCATGCAAGAATTTATCTTTTGGAATCCATTTACTGCTACTTTTCATGCACAAGTCACCTGAAACACGAACATTCTTAGAATTAGCAACTAATTTTGCATTTATGTTCTTAACAGGTTTCTTCTTGATGGGTTCTGTGGTCTTATTCACTTTCTTAATGTTATTAGGTGACAACCATCCATACTTGGTCTTTGGTTTTGAAGCAGTCTTTGGTATTGGTTTGGTATTTGGTTTTGAAGCAGTCTTTGGTAATGGTTTGGTATTTGGTTTTGAAGCAGTCTTTGGTAATGGTTTGGTATTTGGTTTTGAAGCAGTCTTTGGTAATGGTTTGGTATTTGGTTTTGAAGCAGTCTTTGGTAATGGTTTGGTATTTGGTTTTGAAGCAGTCTTTGGTAATGGTTTGGTATTTGGTTTTGAAGCAGTCTTTGGTAATGGTTTGGTATTTGGTTTTGAAGCAGTCTTTGGTAATGGTTTGGTATTTGGTTTTGAAGCAGTCTTTGGTAATGGTTTGGTATTTGGTTTTGAAGCAGTCTTTGGTAATGGTTTGGTATTTGGTTTTGAAGCAGTCTTTGGTAATGGTTTGGTATTTGGTTTTGAAGCAGTCTTTGGTAATGGTTTGGTATTTGGTTTTGAAGCAGTCTTTGGTAATGGTTTGGTATTTGGTTTTGAAGCAGTCTTTGGTAATGGTTTGGTATTTGGTTTTGAAGCAGTCTTTGGTAATGGTTTGGTATTTGGTTTTGAAGCAGTCTTTGGTAATGGTTTGGTATTTGGTTTTGAAGCAGTCTTTGGTAATGGTTTGGTATTTGGTTTTGAAGCAGTCTTTGGTAATGGTTTGGTATTTGGTTTTGAAGCAGTCTTTGGTAATGGTTTGGTATTTGGTTTTGAAGCAGTCTTTGGTAATGGTTTGGTATTTGGTTTTGAAGCAGTCTTTGGTAATGGTTTGGTATTTGGTTTTGAAGCAGTCTTTGGTAATGGTTTGGTATTTGGTTTTGAAGCAGTCTTTGGTAATGGTTTGGTATTTGGTTTTGAAGCAGTCTTTGGTAATGGTTTGGTATTTGGTTTTGAAGCAGTCTTTGGTAATGGTTTGGTATTTGGTTTTGAAGCAGTCTTTGGTAATGGTTTGGTATTTGGTTTTGAAGCAGTCTTTGGTAATGGTTTGGTATTTGGTTTTGAAGCAGTCTTTGGTAATGGTTTGGTATTTGGTTTTGAAGCAGTCTTTGGTAATGGTTTGGTATTTGGTTTTGAAGCAGTCTTTGGTAATGGTTTGGTATTTGGTTTTGAAGCAGTCTTTGGTAATGGTTTGGTATTTGGTTTTGAAGCAGTCTTTGGTAATGGTTTGGTATTTGGTTTTGAAGCAGTCTTTGGTAATGGTTTGGTATTTGGTTTTGAAGCAGTCTTTGGTAATGGTTTGGTATTTGGTTTTGAAGCAGTCTTTGGTAATGGTTTGGTATTTGGTTTTGAAGCAGTCTTTGGTAATGGTTTGGTATTTGGTTTTGAAGCAGTCTTTGGTAATGGTTTGGTATTTGGTTTTGAAGCAGTCTTTGGTAATGGTTTGGTATTTGGTTTTGAAGCAGTCTTTGGTAATGGGTTGGACTTTGATTGTTGGGTGGTCTTTGGTCTTTGGAACTTATTGATTGATGAAGATTGTGAAGAGTGTGACTTTGGAATCTTCTTTAGATTAAAATCAAGTTTTTCTTCCTTTTTAACAAAATGTTTTTCAAACTCAGGATCAAAATCATGATTGTCTTTGATTGTTGGGTGGTCTTTGGTCTTTGGAACTTATTGATTGATGAAGATTGTGAAGAGTGTGACTTTGGAATCTTCTTTAGATTAAAATCAAGTTTTTCTTCCTTTTTAACAAAATGTTTTTCAAACTCAGGATCAAAATCATGATTGTCTTCCAAAAGCTTTGTTAATTGAGAAATTTGTTTACTCAACCCTTTCCCATACTTCATCGATTGAGCACTCTTATTCATTAAGTAATCTAAATCAGATTGAGAAATGTTAATTACCTCATCCTCGACCTCTGAAGAACTTTCATCAGCTTCCTCCAACTCCGTTGATCTCTTGATCTTTGTCATGAAACACACGTTTGCTGCAAGTTCATCTGTCTCCTCATCAGATAGATGCAACCACTTGTCATCTTCAGCGAGAAGAGCAATGCCACTTTCTTCTTGTCTTGCGAGCATCAGTTTGTATTTATAGTACTCGGAGTTCTTTTGTCGAGGTCTGGTGCAGTTTATAGCAAAATGTCCAGGAATTCCACAGTTGTAGCATTTCTTGTCTTCATTCCTTTTATCCATACCCTTTTTCTCAAACCTCTTCTGATTGTTAAACTTCTTCTCACCACCAACAAATTCATTCTTCGGATCAAACTTAGGATCATTTGTATGCTTTGCATACGAAGAGACTGATGAAGTCCTAAGCTGATTGTTGGGTGGTCTTTGGTCTTTGGAACTTATTGATTGATGAAGATTGTGAAGAGTGTGACTTTGGAATCTTCTTTAGATTAAAATCAAGTTTTTCTTCCTTTTTAACAAAATGTTTTTCAAACTCAGGATCAAAATCATGATTGTCTTCCAAAAGCTTTGTTAATTGAGAAATTTGTTTACTCAACCCTTTCCCATACTTCATCGATTGAGCACTCTTATTCATTAAGTAATCTAAATCAGATTGAGAAATGTTAATTACCTCATCCTCGACCTCTGAAGAACTTTCATCAGCTTCCTCCAACTCCGTTGATCTCTTGATCTTTGTCATGAAACACACGTTTGCTGCAAGTTCATCTGTCTCCTCATCAGATAGATGCAACCACTTGTCATCTTCAGCGAGAAGAGCAATGCCACTTTCTTCTTGTCTTGCGAGCATCAGTTTGTATTTATAGTACTCGGAGTTCTTTTGTCGAGGTCTGGTGCAGTTTATAGCAAAATGTCCAGGAATTCCACAGTTGTAGCATTTCTTGTCTTCATTCCTTTTATCCATACCCTTTTTCTCAAACCTCTTCTGATTGTTAAACTTCTTCTCACCACCAACAAATTCATTCTTCGGATCAAACTTAGGATCATTTGTATGCTTTGCATACGAAGAGACTGATGAAGTCCTAAGCTGATTGTTGGTTGGTTTTTTCTTGAAGAATTTCTTCTTAAAAATCAACTAAGTGCCGAGCTTAGTTCTCTGCAAATAGTGTAAGTGACCAAATTCTTAAAAACAACTAAGTGCCGAGCTTAGTTCTCTGCAAATAGTGTAAGTGACCAAATTCTTAAAAACAACTAAGTGCCGAGCTTAGTTCTCTGCAAATAGTGTAAGTGACCAAATTCTTAAAAACAACTAAGTGCCGAGCTTAGTTCTCTGCAAATAGTGTAAGTGACCAAATTCTTAAAAACAACTAAGTGCCGAGCTTAGTTCTCTGCAAATAGTGTAAGTGACCAAATTCTTAAAAACAACTAAGTGCCGAGCTTAGTTCTCTGCAAATAGTGTAAGTGACCAAATTCTTAAAAACAACTAAGTGCCGAGCTTAGTTCTCTGCAAATAGTGTAAGTGACCAAATTCTTAAAAACAACTAAGTGCCGAGCTTAGTTCTCTGCAAATAGTGTAAGTGACCAAATTCTTAAAAACAACTAAGTGCCGAGCTTAGTTCTCTGCAAATAGTGTAAGTGACCAAATTCTTAAAAACAACTAAGTGCCGAGCTTAGTTCTCTGCAAATAGTGTAAGTGACCAAATTCTTAAAAACAACTAAGTGCCGAGCTTAGTTCTCTGCAAATAGTGTAAGTGACCAAATTCTTAAAAACAACTAAGTGCCGAGCTTAGTTCTCTGCAAATAGTGTAAGTGACCAAATTCTTAAAAACAACTAAGTGCCGAGCTTAGTTCTCTGCAAATAGTGTAAGTGACCAAATTCTTAAAAACAACTAAGTGCCGAGCTTAGTTCTCTGCAAATAGTGTAAGTGACCAAATTCTTAAAAACAACTAAGTGCCGAGCTTAGTTCTCTGCAAATAGTGTAAGTGACCAAATTCTTAAAAACAACTAAGTGCCGAGCTTAGTTCTCTGCAAATAGTGTAAGTGACCAAATTCTTAAAAACAACTAAGTGCCGAGCTTAGTTCTCTGCAAATAGTGTAAGTGACCAAATTCTTAAAAACAACTAAGTGCCGAGCTTAGTTCTCTGCAAATAGTGTAAGTGACCAAATTCTTAAAAACAACTAAGTGCCGAGCTTAGTTCTCTGCAAATAGTGTAAGTGACCAAATTCTTAAAAACAACTAAGTGCCGAGCTTAGTTCTCTGCAAATAGTGTAAGTGACCAAATTCTTAAAAACAACTAAGTGCCGAGCTTAGTTCTCTGCAAATAGTGTAAGTGACCAAATTCTTAAAAACAACTAAGTGCCGAGCTTAGTTCTCTGCAAATAGTGTAAGTGACCAAATTCTTAAAAACAACTAAGTGCCGAGCTTAGTTCTCTGCAAATAGTGTAAGTGACCAAATTCTTAAAAACAACTAAATGCCGAGCTTAGTTCTCTGCAAATAGTGTAAGTGACCAAATTCTTAAAAACAACTAAATGCCGAGCTTAGTTCTCTGCAAATAGTGTAAGTGACCAAATTCTTAAAAACAACTAAGTGCCGAGCTTAGTTCTCTGCAAATAGTGTAAGTGACCAAATTCTTAAAAACAACTAAGTGCCGAGCTTAGTTCTCTGCAAATAGTGTAAGTGACCAAATTCTTAAAAACAACTAAGTGCCGAGCTTAGTTCTCTGCAAATAGTGTAAGTGACCAAATTCTTAAAAACAACTAAGTGCCGAGCTTAGTTCTCTGCAAATAGTGTAAGTGACCAAATTCTTAAAAACAACTAAGTGCCGAGCTTAGTTCTCTGCAAATAGTGTAAGTGATCAAATTCTTAAAAACAACTAAATGCCGAGCTTAGTTCTCTGCAAATAGTGTAAGTGATCAAATTCTTAAAAACAACTAAATGCCGAGCTTAGTTCTCTGCAAATAGTGTAAGTGACCAAATTCTTAAAAACAACTAAGTGCCGAGCTTAGTTCTCTGCAAATAGTGTAAGTGACCAAATTCTTAAAAACAACTAAGTGCCGAGCTTAGTTCTCTGCAAATAGTGTAAGTGACCAAATTCTTAAAAACAACTAAGTGCCGAGCTTAGTTCTCTGCAAATAGTGTAAGTGATCAAATTCTTAAAAACAACTAAATGCCGAGCTTAATTCTCTGCAAATAGTGTAAGTGACCAAATTCTTAAAAACAACTAAGTGCCGAGCTTAGTTCTCTGCAAATAGTGTAAGTGATCAAATTCTTAAAAACAACTAAATGCCGAGCTTAGTTCTCTGCAAATAGTGTAAGTGACCAAATTCTTAAAAACAACTAAGTGCCGAGCTTAGTTCTCTGCAAATAGTGTAAGTGATCAAATTCTTAAAAACAACTAAGTGCCGAGCTTAGTTCTCTGCAAATAGTGTAAGTGACCAAATTCTTAAAAACAACTAAGTGCCGAGCTTAGTTCTCTGCAAATAGTGTAAGTGATCAAATTCTTAAAAACAACTAAATGCCGAGCTTAGTTCTCTGCAAATAGTGTAAGTGACCAAATTCTTAAAAACAACTAAGTGCCGAGCTTAGTTCTCTGCAAATAGTGTAAGTGACCAAATTCTTAAAAACAACTAAGTGCCGAGCTTAGTTCTCTGCAAATAGTGTAAGTGACCAAATTCTTAAAAACAACTAAGTGCCGAGCTTAGTTCTCTGCAAATAGTGTAAGTGATCAAATTCTTAAAAACAACTAAATGCCGAGCTTAATTCTCTGCAAATAGTGTAAGTGACCAAATTCTTAAAAACAACTAAGTGCCGAGCTTAGTTCTCTGCAAATAGTGTAAGTGACCAAATTCTTAAAAACAACTAAGTGCCGAGCTTAGTTCTCTGCAAATAGTGTAAGTGACCAAATTCTTAAAAACAACTAAGTGCCGAGCTTAGTTCTCTGCAAATAGTGTAAGTGATCAAATTCTTAAAAACAACTAAGTGCCGAGCTTAGTTCTCTGCAAATAGTGTAAGTGACCAAATTCTTAAAAACAACTAAGTGCCGAGCTTAGTTCTCTGCAAATAGTGTAAGTGATCAAATTCTTAAAAACAACTAAATGCCGAGCTTAGTTCTCTGCAAATAGTGTAAGTGACCAAATTCTTAAAAACAACTAAGTGCCGAGCTTAGTTCTCTGCAAATAGTGTAAGTGACCAAATTCTTAAAAACAACTAAGTGCCGAGCTTAGTTCTCTGCAAATAGTGTAAGTGACCAAATTCTTAAAAACAACTAAGTGCCGAGCTTAGTTCTCTGCAAATAGTGTAAGTGACCAAATTCTTAAAAACAACTAAGTGCCGAGCTTAGTTCTCTGCAAATAGTGTAAGTGATCAAATTCTTAAAAACAACTAAATGCCGAGCTTAATTCTCTGCAAATAGTGTAAGTGACCAAATTCTTAAAAACAACTAAGTGCCGAGCTTAGTTCTCTGCAAATAGTGTAAGTGACCAAATTCTTAAAAACAACTAAGTGCCGAGCTTAGTTCTCTGCAAATAGTGTAAGTGACCAAATTCTTAAAAACAACTAAGTGCCGAGCTTAGTTCTCTGCAAATAGTGTAAGTGATCAAATTCTTAAAAACAACTAAATGCCGAGCTTAGTTCTCTGCAAATAGTGTAAGTGACCAAATTCTTAAAAACAACTAAGTGCCGAGCTTAGTTCTCTGCAAATAGTGTAAGTGATCAAATTCTTAAAAACAACTAAATGCCGAGCTTAGTTCTCTGCAAATAGTGTAAGTGACCAAATTCTTAAAAACAACTAAGTGCCGAGCTTAGTTCTCTGCAAATAGTGTAAGTGATCAAATTCTTAAAAACAACTAAATGCCGAGCTTAGTTCTCTGCAAATAGTGTAAGTGATCAAATTCTTAAAAACAACTAAATGCCGAGCTTAATTCTCTGCAAATAGTGTAAGTGACCAAATTCTTAAAAACAACTAAGTGCCGAGCTTAGTTCTCTGCAAATAGTGTAAGTGATCAAATTCTTAAAAACAACTAAATGCCGAGCTTAGTTCTCTGCAAATAGTGTAAGTGACCAAATTCTTAAAAACAACTAAGTGCCGAGCTTAGTTCTCTGCAAATAGTGTAAGTGACCAAATTCTTAAAAACAACTAAATGCCGAGCTTAAATTCTGCAAACAATGCAAGTAGCACCAGTCTCAAATCAAGAATTCTCAAAAACAACTATTTGCCGAGCAAAATGCTCTGCAAATAGTGTAAGTGATCAAATTCTTAAAAACAACTAAATGCCGAGCTTAGTTCTCTGCAAATAGTGTAAGTGACCAAATTCTTAAAAACAACTGAATGTCGAGCTTAGTTCTCTGCAAATAGTACAAATAAGAATACCACTTAGCCAACGACTTCTGCAAATAGTGCAAGTACAAATTCAAAAACAACTAAATGCCGAGCTTAAAATTCTGCAAACAATGCAAGTAGCACCAGTCTCAAATCAAGAATTCTCAAAAACAACTATTTGCCGAGCAAAATGCTCTGCAAATAGTACAAGTAAGAATTCAACAACACGACAAAATAGTCGGTTATTTGTTGTCTTCTTCGTTCAACTAACACCTCATTTGCAGAGAAGATAGTAAATCTTCGATATCTTCTTCATTTTTGCGAATTAGAACTCGAACTTTATATCAAAATGTTCAGAAAATCAATGCGCACAAATCCTCAAACAAATTAGATTCTAATTTCAACTGGAACTCAAACCCTCACGAACATGCGATTTGTAGAGCTCGATCGAAAACACTTCAAATGATGAAATTAGCCTCTGAAATTGATAGCGAAGGAAGATATAATGATATGAAATCGATCGGTGAACAAAATTAGAACAGAAACACACTTAATTTGCATGAATCACTGAAACAGTGAGCTCTGCAAATGAACCTTTCAGAAAAATGCTCAAATTCTGAAATTAAGCACAAATTAAGCTTGTAATAAGCTTGTGGATCGTTCAGCAACTCTGATTGTGCTCTGATACCAATTGTTAAGACTAGAATTCGAGCTTTAGTGTGTGTTAATGGAGGTTTCTAGTGAGAGAAAGTAGAGAGAGAGTAGAGAGATGTCAGGGAAAGATTAGCTTGTATTATGTGGTAAAAAGGTTACATATTCTCTTATGGAGGGGGTTTATATACATATGATCTATTTACACTATGCCCCCTTCCATTCTAACATGTTTACATTCTAAGTACAAAACAACATAAAGTACACAAATCAACTACTACATATTATATTTCTAACACTTCCACTCTTGATCCTCCCAGTGGTCCCTCCTCTTCTTCTTCAGCCGAGGTCCAAGACCTTTTAAGTAAGGTGGCGGACCTGGAGAGATCACTCCAGTCTTCATCCCAGGTTATTTCTGATTTTAAGTCCTTATTATCCAATAATCTAGCATCAGAAATGAATGTTTTTGCTGGGAATGAAAAGATAGTGTTTGAGAAGCTGGATGAGCTGGTACTGGCCACAAATAACAATTCTGAAAATATCAAAGTGGCAGTCCAGGGTTTAGAGGCAAGGCTGGTTAGTTCTGTTCAGACTGCAGTGAAAGGTGAACTTGTTCAACCACTGGCAGGTCTGACAGATGAGGTTCAGAGGTTGACAACCAGGATTAGTAGTTTGGAAAGTAGGCCAACTCTTGATCAGAATGTTGTTGTTAGCACTATCAGTGATGAGTGTGCTCAGAAGTTCAGATATCGTATGTTGAAGGAAATCACTGAAGAGGTTTCTGGGTCTGTTCTTCGAACAATTCAAGATGGGTTGTTGCCACAGGTGGTGAAAATGATTCAAAATGAAATGCCAAAGCACTTGTCTTCAGAAATTTAAATCATTAAGAAGGAAGTGACTGAGCTGAGAAAGACTGTGAACATCACAACTCCAGTGGCTGGAAGAACTTTTGGTGAGACAGACAGATATATGCTTGAACAATTATGGAATGCCCACAAGTCTCAAACTGGTGGACATTCCAAGGGGGAAAAGTCTGTTGCCACAGAGTCTGTTCCAGAAGGATTGATAAAGAAAAAGAAAGAAGTGGTTGTAAGTGCAATTGAAAAGGCCTTTGCTACTGAAAACATCGTGCAACAAGAACAAGTGACTGGTACTGATGCCAGTGAGCCCTAATTTGAAGCATTCCCAGATATCATAACTACTCAAAAGTCGGTAAAAAGAAAGAAACATGTGATATCTGGAGGTGAAACTGAAACTGCTGAAGGTTCATCAGAACTCCCTACTACTGATGAAGACACCTCGAAGAGACTGGAACAAGAATGCATATTGATAGAAATATTCAAGAAAAATCAAAAAGATGAATTGCTGGCCCACAAAAGGGAGATGGCAACAATGGGGACCCTTCATTCTTACAATGCCGGCAGGTTGGGCATACATATTGATGTTTATAAAAGAATGAAGGAAGACCCCAGAATTCATCAATGTCTGGATGCATTGGATGATGTCTACATTCGCTCCAGGTACTCTGAAGACGAACAAACTTATGATGCTTTAACTTATGGTGTCAGTGTAACTGAACTGATCAGACAGAGAACGAAGGAAATGGTGAACCTCCAGAAGAATGTTGGTGCTCTGGAGATAGAGTACAGAAAGAAGTTGAAAGGTTTACCCAAACTGACTGCCAAACAATTAAAAAAAATCAGAGATGCTGATCTGAGCATTTTCATTCCTTTGGATACTTCACACAGAATCAATCATGAAGCATTCCAGTCTGCCATTGAACAGCAGAAAGTGTCCAAGGAAACTGAGTACATGATCCAGATGGCTAAGCAAAAAGCTAAGTATGAAGAAATGTTGAAATTTAGGGCTGATGCCAGAAGGATCATTGGTGCAGAGATTAAGCTTGCTGAAAATCATGAAGGCATGAGCAAGTTTGAAGTAAAGTTGACCAGGGAAGGTAACTTTACTGATGAAAGGAAGAGTACTTCAGTCCAAGCTTTTGGATGGACTGAACTGAAGGAGATTGCCTTAACGTTCAGGGGGAAGACAGATTTGTCGACTGATGTTAAAGCGTTTTTGAAAAGGATTGAGAAGGTATGGAAAAGAAAGCAACAGATGGAAGTTGTAATAGGCATGAAGCCACAAGAGTCTGTACCATCCTCACCATCTCCAAAGAGGAAGGCTACTGAAGACGCTCCAGGACAGACGTCAAAAAGAAGGGTCTGATTCTTTTTATCATCTACTTGTAATTTGTATTTAAATTCACAAAAATGTAACTTATTTTCTGTTGATGGCTGTAAATATAGTTGCATTTTTTGTTTCACAAAGTAAATGATCAGATTTAGTCTAAGTTAGAATTAAAAGATGAAACTGAAACACTGATGATCTATAAAGTGTTTCCCAGTAACATAAATTTTTAGACTAAGTCAAAACAAGTGTTCTTTCAAGCATACAAAGTTGTATAGATATAAGCTTGAAAAACCTTGCATTATTTCTAAACAAATAGGGGGAATTTGTTAGGTCCAGATTTACTGGACTCGCTCCAGACTCGACTACTGGAGCCTTACTGAAGATCTGTCCAGAAATGATATTAATTGGACCTACTCCAGACTTGGAAACTGGAGTCCCTCTGAAGATTTGTTCAGAAATAATGGAAGACCAGTGAGCAAATACTTGTATAGGAAATCTGGAGTATTCCAGATTAGCTCACTGGACTTCACCCCAGTCCAGATCTATTCTACTGAAGACATTCTCACTGAAGTCAAAGACTGAAGTCAGAATAAAGAAGACTGACAAATGGCGGAGTCCACTGGAAGTCTTACCAGATCTACGACTGGACGATTGTCAGTGTTCTATACCTTACAAGTCTGAACACTGATATCGAGGAATTGACTTTTTGCATTTACACACTTTCCAAAGAACATTCCACTTGTTCTTTACCAAAGTGCTTACATGTGTAAAGGTGGTTGGTTAAAAGGATTATTGTCATATTGATGTGACTTTATCCTTGTACCTTAACCAATGCATTTAATGACCTTATCGGTTCATTAAATACATGCAACCATATTTGTACGACACAAATTCACTGGTGAATTTGTTTGCCTATAAATACAAAGTCATTTCTTCGTTAAAATTACTTTTAGCATTAAAGGTGAATTTGTCTAAATACTCTCGATCTTAAACAGGGATACTTCACAACTTTAAGTATCTCGATCCAAAGAGTTTATTTGGCAAATATAGATCATTTGTAATTCATAGGTTGTTAGGATACTTACATACCTGTATTATCTTGATTCCGCACAACCTTGTATTTTATTTAACATCATAAATAAATACACTTGAAAAATTACATTGTGTTCCACCTTTACTTTATTGCTTTTAGTCTTGTATTACTTTGTTTATATACTTGCATTTATATTCAAGTAATACTAGTCCAATCTAGTGCTTATTAGACTTGTTGTATTTTACATTCTGGGTTAACCATCTAGAGAGTTTGGGACTCACACATACCCAGTTGTCTTTCAGGGAGACGTCGAGACCCAATTCGCTTCAAAATGCAAAATCAAGGATGGGAACGACTCGGACAGAAATGATGAAGTTCAAGATCCCGAAGCACCGTATGACGGGACACAGCTACCGCAAGCATCTAAAGATCCAGGAAGTTTTCTTATTCATTGCATTATTTTTCGAGTGCATTAGTTGATTTAGGGTCAAGTATTAATGTTATGCCTACTGTGATTTATGAAAAACTTACCCTTTGTTTGCTAAAACTGTAAGTCTCTCACTTGATGGTTTAACCCACTAGTGTAAAATACGACAAGTTACGAATGCACTAGATTGGACTAGTATTACTTTAAATATAATTGCAAGAATATAAACAAAGTAATACAAGACTTAAAGCAATAAACAATATAAAGGTGGAACACAATGTAATTTTTCAAGTGTATTTTATTTATGATGTTTAAATAAAATACAAGGTTGTGCGGAATCAAGATAATACAAGTATGTAAGTATCCTAACAACCTATGAATTACAAATGATCTATATTTTCTAAATATTCTCCTTGGATCGAAATACTTAGAGTTGTGAAGTATTCCCTTTTACGATCGAGAGTATTCAGACAAATTCACCTAATTGCTAAAAAGTAATTTTAACGAAATGAAATGACTTTGTATTTATAGGCAAATAAATTCACCAGTGAATTTATTGTGTCGTACAAATATGGTTGCATGTATTTAATGAACCGACAAGTTCATTAAATGCATTGGTTAAGTACAAGGATAAAGTCACATCAATGTGACGTGTCATCCTTTTAACCAACCACCTTTACACACGTATGTACTTTCAATAGACAAGTGGAATGTCCAAGTTGTGTAAAGGTAAAAAGTCAATTCCTCGTAATCAGTGTTCACACTTGTAAGGTCTAGAACACTGACGAGCTCCAGTCGTAGATCTGGAAAGACTTCCAGTGGACTCCGCCATTTGTCAGTCTTCTTTCTTCTAACTTCAGTCTTTGACTTCAGTGAGAATGTCTTCAGTAGAGTAGATCTGGACTAGAGTGAAGTCCAGTGAGCTGAAATCTGGTGACTCCAGATTTCCTATACAAGTATTTTTGCTCACTGGGCTTCCATTATTTCTTGACAAATCTTCAGTAGAACTCCAGTCGTCAAGTCTGGAGTAAGTCCAGTAAATCTGGACCTAACAAATTCCCCCTATTTGTTTAGAAATAATGCAAGGTTTTTCAAGCAATATCTTTACAATTTGTATGCTTGAAAAACACTTGTTTTGACTTAGTCTAAAAAATTTAAGTTACTGGAAAACACTTTATAGATCATCAATGTTCCAGTTTCATCTTTTAGTTCTAACTTAGACTAAATCTCATCACTTACTTGTGAATCAAAAATTGCAACTATATTTACATACATCAACTAATAAACAGTTACAATTTTGATCAAAAATAAATTACAATACAAGTAAATGATAAAAGAGTTAGGCCCTTCTATTTGAAGTCTGTCCTTGAGCATCTTCAGTGGCCTTTCTCTTGGGAGATGGTGAGGATGGTACAGACTCTGCTGGTCGCATACCCAGAGCAACCTCCATCTGTTGTATTCTCTTCCATACCTTCTCAATCAGGAGTTAAATCAGTTTTCCCCCTGAATGTCAAGCCTATCTCCTTCAGTTCAGTCCATCCAAACGACTGGACTGAAGCGTTCTTCCTTTCATCCATGAAGTTACCTTCTCTGGTCAACTTCACTTGAAACCTGGTCATCTGTTCATGATTCTCAGCACTTATGATCCTTCTGACATCAGCCCTGAACTTCATCAGTTCATTATACTTATCTTTCATTTTTGCAACCTGAATCATTTCTTCAGTTTCCCTGGATACCTTTTCTTGTTCCAAGGCAGACTGGATTTCTTCACGATTTATTCTTTGTGAAGTATCCAAGGGAATGAAGGTACTGAGGTCTGCATCTCTGGCTGCTTTGATTTGTTTGGCAGTAAGTTTTGGTAAACCCTTTATTTTCTTTCGATATTCAATTTCCAGGGCTGCAGCATTCAATCTAACCTTCTTCTGGAGGTTCACCAGTTCCTCCGTCCTTTGTCTAATCAATTCAACTACACTAACACCATAAGTCACTGCATCATATGTTTATTCTTTTACAGAGTACCTGGAGCGAACATAAACATCATCCATTGCATCCAGACATTGATGAACTCTGGGTTCTTCCTTCATTCTTTTATATACATCAACATGTATGCCCATCCTGCCAGCATTATAAGAATCAAGAGTCCCCATCCTTGCCATCTCCATTTTGTGGGCCAGCAGTTCATCCTTTTGCCTATTCTTATAAATTTCTATCATTATGCACTCCTGCTCCAGTCTCTTAGAAGTGTCCTTATCAGCAGTAGGAAATTCTGATGAACCTTCAGTGGTTTCAATTTCTCCTCCAGATATCACATATTTCTTTCTTTTCATAGTTTTGAGAGTGGATGTGATATCTGGGAATTTTTCAGACTGGGGCTCACTGGTATCAGTACCAGCAGCTTCTTCTTCTTGCATAATGGCTTTACCAAGTGTTTTCTGTGCTTCTTGTGCACTGGCATCAGTACCAGGCACTTTCTCAATTGCAAAGGCTTTCTCAATAGCAGCAGCCACATCCTTCTTCTTTTTAGTAGCAGCAACCTTCTTAGATTTTTCCCCCTTGGAATGATCACCAGTTCTTGACTGGAGATCGTTCCACAACTCTTCCAACATATTACGGTCAGAAGCACCGAATGTTCTGCCTGCTACTGGAGTGGTAATGTTTACAGTTTGTCTGAGTGACATAACTTCCTTCTTGACGATATCAAGTTCTGAAGGCAAGTGTTTGGGCAACTCAGTATTTATCATTTTTACCACCTAGGGCAATAACCCATCTTGAATACTTCTAAGTACAAACCCAAAGATATTTTCAGTAATCTCTTTCAGCATGCTATGTCTGAACTTTTTGGTGCATTCATCACTGATGGTGTTGATAACAGCACCCTGATCAAGAGTTGGTATGCTTTCCAGATTACTTAACTTAGTGGTCAACGTCTGAACCTCTTCTGTTAGACCTGTCAGTGGTTGAGCGATTTCAGCTTTCACTGCAGTCTGAACAGAAGTCACCAGTTTCTCCTCCAAGCGCTGGACTGCCACTTTGAAATTTTCAGAGTTTTGATTGGTGGCCAGTACAAGCTCATTCAACTTCTCAAAAACAAGTTTTTCATTACCAGCAAAGAGGTTCATTTCTGATGCAAGATTATTCGATAAAAGAGATTTAAAATCAGAAACAACCTGAGAAGATGACTGGAGTGATCTCTCCAGGTCCGTCACCTTATTTAAAAGGCCTTGGACCTCGGAGGAAGAAGAAGTGGAGAGACCACCAGGAGGAATAAGTGTAGATTCCATTCTGAGCACTAATGGAACTTGTGTCTGGACTGCTTCAGTAGATGTTTCAGTTGTTGTAACAGTCGAGTCCAGCACACGAGGGAAATTCAGTGGTGCTTCAAGTGGTGGAGTTTGAGTTTGTCAGATTTGAAGTGAATGAGGGTTGAAATAAGGAGTATTTTGTGGAATTGATGGTGGTGGTGCATTTAAGATTCTGGTGGTGGTGGCATATCTGTTTCTGGTGGTGGTTGTGAAACATTTTGTTATTCTGGAGGTGGTGGCATGTCTGACAACTGTTCCACTTCCACTACTATATCACCCAGAAAGTCCATATTTGCATCAAAATTATTACCATCAGACATTGGTGACTCAGCTTCATCCCAAACTAGAATTCCGCCAACTGTCTGATCACCAGCCTCTCTATTCAAATCCAACTGAGCATCCTGCTCAACATTCTGTACCTGCTCAACTTGTTCAACAATTAAGGACCCATCTTCATTCATGATATCACCAGCCGAAGAATGAGAGACTGGAATCACTAGAGGTGAGGCTCCAGTAATGCCGGTTTGTTCAAGAGAGGCATCTGGATGACTAGATTCGGCTCTGTTGGGATTTACCTGAACTCCTTCCTTCCTAAGACGTCTGGTAGTTCTTGTTCGAGTGGGGGGTTCTTGGGGTACAATCATTTCAATCTGCTGAGAGTCTATAGCCACCTGGGTTACTGGTGGCACCATTTCAGCATTGAGGACTCCAGAGGGTCCTTCACCAATTTGGTTCCCACCTGGAGCCTCTTCTGGCTCATCTGGTGATGATGCGTCGGGTGCATCATTTCTAAAATGGTTAAGCATTGTAAGTCCCATCTCAATAGATGGTACTACTGAAGACACCTCTATGTCAATGGTGGAGTTACTTTGCAATATATGCACTGAACTGGAGACGACTAGTTGCAGTGTGTATATACCAAGTTCTAGATAGATTACTTATTTAAAAGACAATAAGTAAAGAACAATGCAATAATACAAATACTTGTAAAATAAATTGATGAGACAATATGTAATTTTCAAGTGTAATTTATTTATTGATGTTAAATAAATTACAAGGTTGTTGCGGAACCAAGATAATACAAGAATGTAAATATCCTAACAACCTATGAACTACAATTGATCTACACTCGGAATTTCTATAAACAATCGAAACACTTAAAGTTGTGAAATGTTCCTTTTTACGATTGAGAGAATATTGCACAAGTTCACCAAGAATATTGCAGGTATGCAAAGTGTGAATTCCTTCGAAGTGTGTTCGAAGAAGTTATATTCTTGTTGTGCAATGACTTGTATTTATAGGCAAAGTTAACATTGGGATGTTAACTTTAGCCGTACAAATGTGGTTGAGAGCATTTAAGGAATAGCATTTAATTCCTTAAAATGCAGTGTAAAGTTGCAGGATAAAGCAACTTTATTCAACTAGCTTTATGTACCTTTTAGTAATTAAATAATAAGATAAGTCTTATTATCCGGGTAAAAGGACATAAAGCACAAAAGTCAATTCCTCGTAATCAGTGTAAAGCTTTGTAAGAACTTTTCACTGATGGTCTCCAGTTTGTAACTGACTAGAATGTCAACTGGGCTTCGCTGCCATTGCCATTCTCTATCTTCCATTTGTTATCTTCGACTTCAACTGGATTGATTCTTCAACTGGTCAGTTCTCAACTAGAGGAAGTCTTCAGTTGCGTTGACTGTACGATGCAACTGGACTTCAATATATTTCTGGACAAATCTTCTGGGTCTCCAGTTCACTGGACAGTTTCACTGGGTCTCTAGGTGCAACTGGAGACTGGCCAGTTTACCAGTAAACTGGTCCTAACAAATTTCCCCTATTTGTCTAGAAATATTGCCAAGTCTTTTTCTAGTTCTTGTATCTGTACAAGTGTGAACTGGAAGGACTTGTTTGATTTAAATCTATCTAAGTTTTCCAATGCATTTTTATAGATCAATAAATGCCTTAGGTTTTTCTTTTAGGTTTGTTAGATTTTAATCTATTATCTACCTTGTGGTTACAAACTGGTAACTTCATTTGTGGTTACAAACTGGTAACTTCATTTATACAAGGAAATGAAATTTATACAAGTTACAGAATGTAAAACAAAATACAAGTAGATAACTGAAAAGAAAGAACTTAATGAGATGGCCCTTTGCTAGTTCTTCTTCTCTTGGTCACTGAAGAGATAGGTTGTGAGTCTTCAGGGTCAATATTCAACTTTAGCTCCAGATTTTCTTTGTGTTGAATCTTGCCCCTTAGGAAGTTCACCCATGCTTTCTCAAACCTATTCTTTTGTGCCTTTGCATCTAACACATTCACCATTTCAACCCATTCACTGAACCCATACTGCATTGCACCAGGATTGTCAGTTTTAACCAGTGGCCCTCTGGTATAACTAACTTCAATGTGAAAGACTTTGGTGCCTGGCTTGATTGTTACATTAACACCATTGATAGTACCACTATGTCTTCTGGTTGACATGATCTAGGAGTAATAGCTTCTTGCTTCAGATTCATTTGTTATTTTTATACTCCCAGCACCAGCAGCCAGTACAGCGGACTTGATGTCTTTATTAGATACCTCGCCAGTTGGTTCAACAAATGTGCTAAGGTCAGCATCTCTGGTCAGTGGTCTTCTTGGTTGAGGAATCCTTCTTGGTGGATTTAATACCTTCTTCACAACCTTCTTAACATTTGCAATTCTTTTTAGAATCCCACTGGCCCTATTCTCCTTAGCCTTCTCCACTGATATGTTCAAACTTTTGGCATCGAATTCAGCTTCATCATCAGGATAGTGTCTGTCCAGTTCAACATCAAGCATTTCTTTCAACTGGTCAACTATCCTGGGATCATTCTTAATTCTGGCATACTCCTCCTTAGTGATTCCCAAAAGATTAGCATCACTCATATCAAGCAGTTTGATCTGTGCAAGATGTGCTCTGGCTTCAACTTGGTTTCTTTGTTTCATTTTCTTTCTTTCTTTAATATCATTGCCAAGTCTAGCCAATCTTCTGCTATCACTATCTGACACTGGAGGAAGTACATCAGCATTGCCAGTTTCTAACATAGTAATATCAGTGGCCGGCTGGGCAGATACATCAACTGCTAACCCTTTGCCCTTATCCAAAACATTCCCCCTATCACCCAAATCACCAGTTTGCTCACCAGCTTCAGTACTGGTAGCTACAACCATTTCCCTACCAGCTTGACTTCCAGATGGAGTTCTTTCAGGTACAACTGGTGGAAGGACTGCACTTCTTTCCCCCTTGGCAGCATCTAGACCTGCCCTAATAACTTCCCATTCAGAAGGGTGAGATGGCAACCGGTCAAGAGGCTGCCATGTTTGCATGTCCTTGCACTCCTTGAAAATCCCACACATCATCCTGAAAGACCTCCACAAATGGTTGGTCTCCTTTGACTGGGTCAAAACATTTGCAGTAACCTGTTCTTGACCAGTTTTTAATTCATTTAAGATCTTGGAGTCTTCATCCAAACCAGAAACAACCTTTTCCTTCACTTCCTCATCCTTCTTCTTCAAACTTTCCACTTCAGTTGTCAGTTTATCCAAAGACTGAGCATGAAGGGATACCTGGGTGTTCAAATTTTCAATGCTGCCTCTCAACTGGTTGATCTCACTGGTGAGTGGGGCCAGATCAACCTGAGGAGTGGCCAGCTTGGTGATCTCAGACATCACCCTTTTAATCAGTTGTGGTTCTCTTGCACCCAGCGTATCCTCTATCTTCTGACCAACTGAAGTCATCAACTGCTCTCCAAGTTCAGTCACATTTAGGCCAGGTTTTTCAACTAATTCCTTTACCTGCCTCTCAATTTCCCTCAAATCTACTTTAGATGTTCTTACAGTGTTGCCAAGCAGATTGGAGATTGACGTTGTGACCTTGGACTGAGTAAGGTCAAAGGCTTCCTTCAAAGATGTTGCTAGAGTGTTATAGCCAGTGACCAACTCATTTAGCTTATTGAACACCAAGTCTTCATTTGATGAAAACTTGTTAATCCCCAGATCAACCACTTTAATGTTTGTCAAGTGATCCTTGTGGTATCTGGAGAAAGACTTGGTGTTTTTGTCAAGTGTCTTTTGAATCTCCTTCACCCTGGTAAGAAGGTTTTGGAGATCGGCTTGTAAAGAGACAACTTGACTGTCCAGTGACGAAGGAGAAGGTGTCACTAGACCAGCAGCAGTTACTACTGGAGCAACTGGAGGAGGCAAACTTAAAGAAGTCTCCCCAGTTGTCATACCAGCAGTTAAAGAAATAGTAGGAGTGGTGGTAGAAGAAAGGACTGGAAAATCAATGTGTTGTTCATGCTGAGAATGCTCAGGTGTGAACAACGGCGGCGGTGGGGGTGGCATTTCTCGAACAAGTGAGAATTGCCCAGTTGGTGAAGGAGCCATACGTCTGTTTCCAGACATATAGTTATAAGTTGGGAATGGTATATCAGTAGGCACATTTTGTTGGGATGGTGAAAGTGAAATTGATGCATCTGGAAGCGAGACTGGAGATGAAGGGTTTTGATCTGGTACAGCAGAATCAAAAATCTCCAAGTCTGTTTCAGTATCTTCAGAATCCGAAGATTCTATCAGTATTTCCTCGTCATTTACATTCATGTCCAGATCCATGAATGTAACTGAGGGCTGACCAGAAAGGTCATTCTCCAGATGACCTTCCCTAGTTTCCTGGATGGGTGCATCTGTTGGAGGATCAGATACCGAGGTATCTTTACCAGGGATAGATGTGATTGGAGTTGCTTCAGTTATGGTTGCTCTATCCTCAACCACAACATTAGACGAACTGGAGGGTCCCTCATTATTTTGAGGCCCGCCCAATTGTCTTTCTGACTCACCTTCAATAGGTGCATCAGTTTTAGCGAATGCCAGTTGCATTCGTTCTGGAATTTCGACCTCTCCAGCTTCAGATACCAGAGAGTCTAAATTCCTCAACAAATCTGGAGCAGTGTACGGTGAATCTGTACTTAAGTATGCTTCTCTGCCCAGAATTTGTTTAAAATAGAGAGAGAGAAACCTTGAGAAGGGGATACAAACACCCCTTGTGCCCTTCAGCTTTTGTACTAGGCTTCTAAACAAGATGTCTACAAAGTCTACTCTCAATCCATTCCACAAGCAGTAAGCCATTTCTGCTTGTGAGGAGTTGATCTGGTCAAGACCACCAGAACTTCCACCCATACTCTCCACCAGGTCGATGAAAAAGTACCTCCATGAAGATGTAAGACCCTTCATGGTCATCGCACCCTTCGTCTTCAAAACCCCATTGTCCAAACACTCCTTATGACCCATTTCGAGAAGGACTTGACGAAAATTAATATTTGGGGGTAAGACAACTGGAGATTCACCCTCTCTCCAGTAATTGAGGTGTAAGGCATCCCTCAATACGTCAGCGGACAAGGTATACTGGATTGTTCCATCCTTTAAAGTGAAACTGATGGAGGAACAATCGGAAGAAAGAGTGGCAGTGTACCAAAACTCACACAAGTAGTTGTGAAACAACTTGCGTGGATTTAGAGAGAATGAGGATCCTATTGGAGAATCCTTCAAAAAAATTTGGATTCTACCAATAAGGGTATTGGACCCTTGAGATCCTTGTAAGCTTGCCATCGGATTATTAGGATTGAGTTTGATGACCGAAGCATTACTAGGAGCACCAGATGCCGGTTTGACATCTGGTGAAGGAGCATATGGAACAGTCAAGAGATTTACATCTCTTGAACGGGATGATCTAGGTGCCATTGGAAAATGAAATTGAGATTTGGGAATTAAGGTTCTTGATTTGTGAAGCAGAGAGAGAAATGAAGCAATTTTGATGATTGGGAAGTAAATGAAAGAATGTAGAAGGAAGTAAATGAGTTCAGAGTAAATAAGGGTATTTATAAGGGATTCATGATCCCAATGAAATACAAAAACTATATTTTATTTAACCAAAACAACTTTGTAGATATTTTAACAAAAGAAGTTTGAATTTTGAAATAAAATCATAATTTGCCATGTCAACATTAAATGTTACCATGTCAGCATTAAATGCTACGACGGCTTATCTTACCCACGCGCCCACTCACTTTTTATTTTCCCAATACAAACAGTTGTCAAGTACTAAAATAGCTTTAAACACGTCAGATCACGATACCAAGTGGTTTAAAACACTCGAGTACCATCACGTGTCACAAATATTGACCAAGTATTTCTAACGTTATAAAAATAAGACAAGACTGAATCTGGTCACTGGATGATCAGTCCAGTACCAGTTTCCAACTGAAGAGTTCTCCAGTTGCCATTTTCAAACAAAAACGAATTTTAGTCAGAAAATTATTTTTGAGTCTTTCCCCCTAAAATGATGATCGAAAAATCAATTAGTGCCAGGATAGTATCACAAAGGCGTTCGATAGCCTGGCGAGCAAGGATTATCTGGACCTCCTCAACTGGAGAACTTCATTAGTGTCACTGACGCGTTCAATAACAAAGAAATCTCCAGTTTCAAGGATTTAACATTCCCAGTTCGCTGATGAGATGTTTAAAGGTTTTCTCATCGAGAGGTTTTGTAAAAACATCAGCTAACTGTTTGTCAGTGGGGATGAAATGTAATTCAATGTCTCCTTTCATAACATGATCACGAATAAAATGATACCTGGTGTCAATATGCTTTGTTTTGGAGTGCATCACTGGGTTGTGAGATATAGCAATTACACTGGTGTTGTCACAAAAGATTGGGGTCCTTGTATACTTTTGACCATAATCTAGTAACTGGTTCTTGATCCAGAGAATCTGGGCACAGCAACTGGCCGCAGAAATGTACTCTGCCTCAGCAGTGGACATAGAGACTGAAGTCTGCTTCTTGCTGGTCTAACTTACCAGTTTTCCTCTAAGGAAATGACAACCACCAGTTGTTGATTTTCTATCTATCTTACAACCTGCATGATCAGAATCAGGCTCTTGGGGCTTGTCTTAGACCATACAATGCTTTGTTCAGTCTATAAACACAATGAGGATGCTTCTCATCGATGAAACCTGGAGTCTGCTTAACATATACTTCTTCTTCCAATGTTCCATTAAGGAACGCACTTTTGACATCCATCTAGAAGACCTTGAACTGCAGATGGGCTGCATAAGCCAGAAATATTCTGATGGCTTCAAGTCTTGCAACTGTAGCAAAAGCTTCATCAAAGTCAACGCCTTCTGCTTGACAATAACCCTGGGCAACTAATCTGGCCTTGTTTCTTACAACATGGCCATCTTCATCCATCTTGTTTCGGTAGACCCATCTGGTACCAATGGGTTCTTTCTTTAACCCTGGTGGACAAGGAACAAGCTCCCAAACATTGTTCCTTTCAAACTGGACAACTCTTCTTGCATAGCTTCCACCCAGCTTGGGTCTGCCATAGCCTCGTCAATCTTCTTTGGTTCAATTAAGGATAAGAAGGTGACGTTTAAGCATTGCTCACTAGTGGCTCTTCTAGTCTGAACCCCACTATTTGGATCTCCCACAATCTGTTCAATTGGATGTGCTCGAGTCCATCTAGTGTAATGACTAGGCTGGTGTAACACAATATCAGTGCAAGTCACCTGGCGATCTTCTTCAGTTGCAGTAGCTTCTGGAGGAGGATCGGTCCAAACTACTTCTACATCCTCATCAGAGTCAATGAGGTCACGATTTGCATCGTGAAATTCTTCATTCAAAGGCATTTCTTGAAGAACTGGAGAAGTTAGAGTTTGAACTGGTGCTGATATTGTAGTGGCACGTACATCAGATCCAATCACCAATTCTTGTGGTTAGTTGAAATTGATGAAGGGATAAAATGATGTGTCACTGGTGCTGTTCTTCTTCTTAACTGGTCCCAATTTGTTGTAACTGGAAACATCCTTTGGTGAAACAACTGACTGATGAACTTGGTCAGTTTCACCAAAATTGATTGGAACGATTGGAGTAATATCAAGGCTTGGTCTCTTGTTGATTGCTTCAGTTGATTCATCGAATGTGACATGAATTGTCTCATTGAACCTTTTGGAGTCTATAATTATAAACTCTAAAGGCCTTTCGAATATCTGAATAACCTAAAAATACCCCTTCATCAGCTTTTGCATCAAACTTTCCAAGCTGACTGGAATCGTTTAAGATATAAACTGGATAACCAAATACATGGAAGTATCCAATATTTGATTTACGATTCCTGAGTATTTCATAGGCAGTCTTCTTATGTCTCTTGATGTAAACAGACCGGTTTTTGGTGTGACAAGCAGTTGCAACTGCTTCTGCCCAAAAACTGGTGGGAAGACCTGATTCAGATAGCATACTTCTGGCTGCTTCTATCAGTGTGTGATTCTTTCTTTCCACAACTCCATTCTGCTCTGGAGAGTGTGTTGATGAGAAGTTTTGAGAGATACCAGTGTCATTGCAAAATGTTTCAAGTACCTTATTTTGAAATTCAGTACCATTATCACTTCACAACTAACAAACTTTTCAAGTATATTTGAGTACAATTCTTTTGATGAGAGAGATGACTTCAGCAGGTGCATCACTTTTGAATCTGAGGAATACCACCCAGCAATATCTGGTGAATTTATCAACCATAACTAGAGTGTACTTCTTTCCAGCTCTAGTTTGAACATTCACTGGACCAAAGAGATCCATATGTAGCAAGTGAAGAGGTTCAGTGATGCTAAAGTTTTGCCTAGTTTTGAAACTGGCCCTTTTCTGCTTGCCCATCTCACACCCTGGACATGGCTTTTCTTTATTGAAAGAAATTTGAGGTATCCCATCAACCAGTTGTTTGCGAGACAACTTGTTAATATTTTTGAAATTAAGATGGGATAATCTTTTATGCCATAGCCAGTTGGTGTCCTCATCAGCCTTGGTATAGAAACATTGCTCTTTTGGAGCTGGTTCCATATCCATGATGTACACATTTCCTTTTCTTGGTGCAACCATCACCACTTTCCAATCATTGTTAAATATGGTGCCTTGAGCAATATCGAACAAAACTCTGAAGCCATCATCACAAAGTTGGCTGACACTGATCAGGTTGTATTTCAAACCATTCACAAATGCAACTCTTTTGAATTCGACTTGTCCATTATTGAGCACACCATATCCTTCAGTCTTTCCAGATTGATCATTACCAAACAACACTGTCGGTCCATCTTGGACAGTGAACTCTTCAAGCAGGGGCTTACATCCGGTCATAGTCCGGCCAGCAGCGCTGTCCAGATACCAGATATTCTTCTTTCAATCGCCCTGCACACACACAAAAATCATTAGTTATTTTTGTGAACCCATCTTTTCTTGATGGGTTCACTGGACTTCTCTACAGAAGTCACAGTAGATTGTTGTGGTGTTGAACCGGAGGCTGCATCTGGAGCTTTTTCACCAGCTCCAGGTGCAGGAGTAAAAACGATTGGTACTTGATACTTACTCCCCTGATTTTTACCAGATTTAGTTCCAGATGGAACATTCTTTTGATTAGGTTTTGAAGGGAGTGGTTTAATATTTTGTTTGAAAACTGGAGGTAATGATACCTGCTCCCCCTTTTCTTATCAGATTTAGTTCCAGATGGACCATTCTTTTGTTTTGGTTTTGAAGGGGGTTTAATATTTTGTTTTACAACTGGAGGTGATGAACCTCCTTCCAGATTTTTAATCCGGGCAGTGCAACTCTGAACCTGTAGATGTGTGAAATCTAGTTTAAAATTTATAACAAGATCTACCGCTAACTTACTACAACACACTTACGGGCAGTGTACCCGTTCGTATGCAATATAGCTAACTGGCAAGACCAGGATCGAACACAAGGACTGATTGTTGTACTAAAGGTTGTTAAAATGTAAATCAAGAGAAAGGTGGTTTAATATTTTGTTTTACAACTGGAGGTGATGAACCTCCTTCCAGATTTTTAATCCGGGCAGTGCAACTCTGAACCTGTAGATGTGTGAAATCTAGTTTAAAATTTATAACAAGATCTACCGCTAACTTACTACAACACACTTACGGGCAGTGTACCCGTTCGTATGCAATATAGCTAACTGGCAAGACCAGGATCGAACACAAGGACTGATTGTTGTACTAAAGGTTGTTAAAATGTAAATCAAGAGAAAGGTTGGTTTGTGACTGAATTGTCACTTTGCGTTTCTGAAAGCTATTTAATCAACAAGTAAATAAAAGTACTCAACCGGCGTCAATCGAGAGCACACGAAAATAGTTTGAGTTGCGACAAATAATTAAAAAGCCATCTATGTCGAATCCGCTACGCAAAAAGTCTAGGTTGCATATGGGTTAAGCTCAAATTCTTTAATGTTGGTGATAATAATCGTGACAAGACAAAAACACAACCGGCGTGCACTCCGTTTGTAAAATCAACTCAATCACGTAATCAATACAATTTCTTGGAACAAGTGGTACCACCAACCCTATTACAATTCCTTGAACTAACTAGCTTATTAGATTATTTAAATAACAATTTTTATCTATGTGAAAGAAACGTGGTACCACCATCCGTTAAATCCACTTAACAAAATAATTCCTATTAAACTTGTATCCTTTACTATCATACCATGACCTAGCAATAGTTATTCATAGACAAACAACTAAAATCATACTTGCATTCAACTAGTACCACTATCGAAAAACACAAATATCACCAAGGACACAAGATTAAGTAGAAGAAATCACTTCATTAAGGTCTTGACAAAATGTTAAGTAAAACCAACTTGAATTCAAAATATTATGCAACCATAACTAATTGTTTCACTTCATCTTCATAGATGTATAGAGATTTAGCTACTCATAATGAAAATAACTATAGATTCAATTACCAAGGAGAACATGGTTACCAAATATGACGTAATAATCCAAATCGAGGTTACAACCGAGCTACAATCACTAATCAAGAACCAAAATTAATCTTCAAGTCTTCACAATATTTTGATGATGAAAAACCTTTGAAGGAACCTTAAAATCAGCTGGAGAGAGAGAGTGGAGGCTGGGGTGTCCAAGATTAAGATTAGGGTTGAGTGGGGGTTGGTATTTATACCCCAGGAGAGAGAAAAACATGTTGTCAGCTCGAAGTCGCGCTGCGAGATCTTCCAAAATTCGAACAGAGGATTGCAGACAAAAAACTCGCGCCGCAAGGAATTTTGCTCGCGTCGCGACTTTTCTTGAGACATCGCGCCGCGAGGAATTCTGCTCGCGCCGCGAGTTTCACCTGGATTTGTCATTTCAACTTCGTTTTCGACCATGCTTCATCCGTTAGTGCCTTTGGACCATTCCTAAGTCGTTTTCTACCATTTGTGAGTGAAATACCTGCCTTAAACCTGAAATCACTAGCAAATACCATAAAGCACCATAAAACATGTATGAACGGCTATCAACCGTGCCTAAAACGTCCAAATAAGATGTGGGAAATATGTATATATTGAGACACATCAAACCTCCCCACACTTAAACCTTGCTTGCCCTCAAGCAAGTATGCACTTTAATCAATTCTCAATAACCCAACAATTAATGATTTCATAAAACAAAACGTAGTTATAAGAGAAGTTTCCTACCAAGCGGTGTCGAATACCAAAAGCAATTGAATTTAAAAACTAATGAGCAAAGTTTAGGACGAAATCAGAAAATTCTACTACTCTAGAGCAACACCATCTTTCGGTTACAATTAGAATCCTCCCTATGCTTGTGTTAACACCTCTTGAACATTTCTATCATTCCAATTGACCTTAGGCTCGTTCTTACTAAGCTATAATCTACTAGCAAGCATCAACATTATTATTGGTAACATAAGCAATATTCCACAATGATTATTGGTATAATTTTCCACATAAACACTCACGCCATTGGTTTTCCATAAGGTTTTCATTACGTTATACTTACGAGTCTCTTGACAAAACATACTCCTACGGTCTAGAATTGCAACTCTATCCACACATCAGGTGATCATACGAAAGTGTACTTTAAGCGTCCGGCCAGCGGTTCGCTACGGATACGTGAGTATCGTTAAGAGACATACGCCAGAACTCAAGGTTGGGTTGCATATCCAGAGACCATGCTCTAAACACTAACACATACGAGAACAAAAGGTTTTATAATTAAATACCCGTGAGTTTCTATGAGACCCATGTAGCGAACTTTCGGGCAACTCATCCCAAGTTGGAAGCTTTAGGTGAGCTAGGTAAAACGAAGTTACCCCAAGGACCTACTTGTTCGAATCTCAAAGCCCACATTAGCATTAGACTATTGAAAATTGTTTTGCGCGTGTTCCCGCATGTGCCACCCGTTTGATGCCGCAGAACCCCAGACACCCCGATATAAAGACCAAACATAATGACTAGAGCCACAACCTATAACATAAGAATTAAGGACCGGACATCCGGTGTGCAACCATATGTTATGTCAAATTACCACAAGCATATTTAAAACATTTCAAGCTTTTTGTGCACACAAGTTGCAAAATTCAAACAGAAAACCTCAAGCGGTGCCTACCAATACATCATCTAGTGAAGCTATTATTCACATTAGGTTCATCATTAAGGTACAATTCGCAAGCAACCTAGATTATTTGAAGTTCGGGACAAGCCTATGACCTCTTGGAACGATGAAATGCCACAAGCACTAGGAAAGGAAAGCTAAAGGTAAACAATCTCAAGTTTTATCCTAGATTAGCAAAATTCAAAGTCCTCATTTCTCGTCTTTGCACAAAACCTATAGCCTCAAAGATTTAAAAACATAACCAAAATGCTAGTAAAGGAAAGAAACTTCAAAAATTTTCATTTTTCCAATTTACCAATCCCCCTCCCCACACTTAAGTTGTACATTGTCCTCAATGGACGAATAACTAAGGCAAAAGATGGGAAAAAGGGAAAAATGCAAAATGTAGAAAGGAACAATGAAAAACCTCCGGGTGAAAGCAAGAATTCACCAATGCAAAGTTGAAGCCAAAAATTAAGTGGGTGCTGAACTGACTGCCAGCATAAACCCGCTTGTTTATTCCAAAATTTCCAAAAGCAATCTTCCAGAATTCAACTTGCAAACCCAAAATTTTCACCTGACAATCACCATACACAAAAGACCAAACAAACTACAGAGTTCATAAATAAGGGAAATACGGAAAATACTACAAATGTATCATCGCCTAAACGGCGGAATTACAACCAAATCGGAAAGAAATAAAGTTCAAAGTCGCAAAAGTTTCAGAAGTTAGAAAAGAAAATGGAGTAGATCAATCATCCTCCATGTCATGGGAAGAGGGAACACCGTCACCAGCATCAGGATCTGCCGGTTCACCAAATATACCCCTGTAAAAATCATAGGCGGGTCCGGAGTAGCGCTCCCCAGTCGTGTGTCTATAGGTCCTAAACTGGGGCCTATCCTGAATGCCCCCTGTGCTGCTGCTAGCACCTGCTGTGCTCGAACTCAGACCTGCCCAACCTGGCTGCTGAGGTAGATGCTGCTGACCTCAGTGTGGGTTGTAGAACCCAAAAGTAGTGCTAGCCGGCATGAAGATGGAGGGAGGACTAAAGGTCTGAGTAGGCGGTGGTGGAGGTGGCGAGTCCGGTCGGATCCAATGGTTAATGTAGGGGGCCCAAGACTCGCACTGGAAGCCCATGCGGTTCACCTGGCTCCACATGGTCCTATGACCGTCCATCATCATGTCCTGAGTGTCCTGGAGTTCCCGCTGATGTCCCAGGATCTCATCGAGCTTGGTTCCCCAACCTGCAAAATCATAAGCCGGGTAAGGGTTAGGCTGCTGCTCCATCTGGGGTGGCGACTCCACCCTCTGTCTCTGAGCCGGCGGCTCCTGCTCCTCATCCGAATGTAAATCTCTCGCGTTCGTACTCCTTATCAACTTTGACTTCTTCATCTCCGTAGTGTCGATCAGGGTGGTGTTCAAACAAAGAGTAATACCCGACCTACCCGCGGGTGTGTCGCAACCAAGCCTCTCCACCATCTGGGTCACAAAATGACCACACAAATACCTATGCTCCCGAGACTTATACATGTGTCTAGCCAAAATATACGGAGCACACCCGAACCAACCAGAAGAAGGGAGCTCCTGAAACTGCCTAAGCAACCACAAATCATCAGAGGTGAGCTTATCGGTTGCATTTCCCCGATGGAGAAATGAATAGGTGATCATTTTGTGAAGAATCCTTAGTCTCTTGGACCTAATGTCCGACACCTTGCTAACCCCCGAATAAAACCTGTCTTTCCCCGAAATGCTCATCCAATTTGCATCAAATGTCCCATCGTTCTCAAAATATGAGAGAGCAAATTGACTCCTGTTTATAAATGGATATACCTCCCCATCCTCGAACTCCTGAATCTAGAACATTCCACATAAGTATCCAAACTCGGCAACCGTACAGTGGCCCTGCTTACCTCCCAACCTAAAATGTATTACCCGATCCTCCATAGGATCCTGTATGGGTAAGTCTTGCACCTGCAGAGTGGAGTAGAACTCTTGACACCACTCCTTCACCACCTCCTTTCTTAATTCAAAAATTCTACTCCACATTGGAATACGGATCAACCGACCAGCCCTTTCATCCATAAACTCAGTCAAAAACCTCTGTTCAAAATAACCCAAGAGATCCGCCTCTCGAATCATCTCCCAATCCATGGTCCGGGGAGCGACCAATACATAATCCTGGATTTTACACAACCTTTTCAAGTAAGCCTGTCGCTCCCCTTTTGGAGCATTAGGGAACTTAAGCCATGGATGGGTTGTGGGTTTCAGCGACCTAATCATGCTGCTCTGTCTTGCAGAGGGTGCCCTGTAGGATTCATCCACGTAGTCGAACTCATAATCTTGTGGCCAAACATTGCCCTCATACCTTTGTGGTTCCTGTTGTCTCTGCAAAAACAACCAAAAATATACTTAATAAGTAAAAGGAGATACTAAGGAGTGATCACGAAAAACTAGGAAGTAGAAACGACAGAAACGGGTTATCTGCACAGAAACTCGCGCCGCGAGGTCTCCTGCTCGCGCCGCGAGTTTGTTCTATAATTTTTTTTTTATTTTTATTTTTTTTTTTCAGAATGGGTTTTATCACTAATTAACAATGCTTTAACTAATTTGAATTAAACTAGATTAAAGGTTACTAAATCTAGAAAAGCCCCGATTTAAAATTAAAAACCCTAATTGGATTTTTCAAGATTCTTGCAAAATTTATCATCACTAAGTATAATAACAACAATACAAACATAATTAAACAATGTACTAACAATAATTACAAGAGAATTAAAGAAAGTAAACGAAACCCTAAGTTAATTAAATTAAATTAGAAAGAAAAGAGTTGAGAAATACATACCCCTCTTGACATGGTGATGATGGAATGGAGATGGAGGAATGAAAAAGAGAAGAGAAAAGGTGAGGAATTACAAACCCTAAGTGTGTGTGTGATTTGGGGAGAAAGAAGTCAAGAAAAGAAAGAGAGGAAAGTGAGAATAAGAGAGATAGATCGGCCCTTGTGATGTTTAAGTTCCTATTTATTTAATTTTAAAGGAAAAGAAACTTACCTGGCCAGCATCACCTCGCGCCGCGAGTAACGCGGCTCGCGCCGCGACCTTGTCAAGTTGCTCGCGCCGCGAGCTAGTGATCTCGCTCGCACGAGAAAAGTTTCTGATCTCGACACCCCTACTCTCGCGCCGCGATACCCTATGGTCGCGCCGCGACACTACCAATTTGCTCGCGCCGCGATCATGTGACCTCGCGCCCGCGAGATTTTCTTCTGATCTCCCTGCCATCGAACTCGCGCCGCGAGCTCCTATGCTCGCGCCGCGACTTTTACCTGGTTCTCCAATTCCGAACTTTTCAACACACATTTTCTTTCATCGGTTCGACCTGACCGACTTATCACCTGTAAATCTCAACAAAAACACATAAAATAGAAAGAAAAGTACTGAAAACAATAAAAAATAATGAACACACACGGGTTGCCTCCCGAGAAGCGCTTTATTTATTTACGAGTCATTAGCTTGACTCGAGCAAACCTCATTTTCAAGCAAAAAGCTGAAGCTTCTCGACAAAAGCCCCCTCCCCGACTTCTTCTTCATGGTAGAGCTTTAACCGATGTCCATTTACAATGAACAAGCTCCCATCCTCTCTAAACAACTCAACATATCCCGAAGGATATACATGCTTGATGACAAACGGTCCATTCCACCTCGATGTAAGCTTTGGTTGGTGGATTTTGAACTTGGAGAGAAACAACAACACCTTATCTCCTACTTTAAAGTCCTTTCTCTTGAGCTTTTTGTCGTGCCAAACTTTTGTCTTTTCTTTGTACAACAACGAGTTGTCGTAAGCACCATGTCTAAGCTCATCAAGCTCATGTAGTTGCAACATTCTTGTTTTACCGACTTCAATCAAGTCCATGTTGCAATGTTTCAAGGCCCAATATGCCTTATGCTCAATTTTCACCGGCAAATGGCAAGTCTTGCCATAGAGAAGTCTATATGGAGTGGTGCCAATGGGAGTCTTGAAAGCGGTTCGAAACGCCCATAAGGCATCATCTAGCTTCTTGGACCATGACTTGGGGTTTCCATCAACGGTTTTCTCTAGGATTCTTTTCAAAGCATGATTCGTGTTCTCAACTTGCCCACTAGTTTGTGGGTGATATGAAGTTGAGAAACGATGAGTTACCCATATCTCTTTAAAACCTTTGCTAATTGATGGTTGGCGAAATGTGTGCCCCGGTCACTAATTAAGGCTCTTGGCATACCAAATCGGCTAAATAAAGCCTTCAAAAAGTCGATCACTACCTTGCCGTCATTGGTTGGCAAGGCCTTTGCTTCAGCCCACTTCGAGACATAATCAACCGCCACCAAAATATAGAGACATTTGTTTGATGGTGGAAATGGGCCCATGAAATCGATTCCCCACACGTCAAAGACCTCACACACTTGGATGGATTGTTGAGGCATCTCATCCCTTTTGGTGATAGTTCCTTGCCTTTGACAAGCGTCACATGTTTCAACAAGTGTTTGAGCCTCTTTGAAAATCATAGGCCAATAGAATCCCGCATCAAACACTTTCTTCCCCGTCACCGATGGCCCATAATGCCCACCGGTTGGTCCATGGTGGCATTCATCCAAAATTATTCTAGTTTCACCTCCCCAAACACACCTTCTAATCATGCCATCCGCACACACTTTGAACAATTATGGATCTTCCCAAAAATAGTGCTTGATTTCAGAGAAAAATTTCTTTCTTTGTTGCGAAGACCACCCCTTAGGCAAAATTCCTGCACACAAATAGTTAGCAATATCGGCGTACCAAGGGGCTTCTTCATCCTCCACCTGCATCAAAAACTCATCGGGAAAAGAATCATTAATCTCATGCTCTTTCAACACCTCAAGGTGAGGGTTTTCGAGCCTACTCAAGTGGTCGGCGGCAACATTTTCAGCCCCACTTTTGTCTTTGATCTCAATATCAAACTCTTGCAAAAGTAAGACCCAACGAAGCAAACGAGGTTTAGCATCTTGCTTTGAGAACAAGTATTTCAAATCCGAATGATCGGTGAACACGATGGTCTTATTCAACACCAAGTAAGGTCTAAACTTGTCAAAAGCATACACCACCGCCAACAACTCTTTTTCGGTCACGGTGTAATTTTGTTGGGCGGGGTTTAGGGTTTTGCTAGCAAAGTAAATAGGACGAAAATGCTTCTCATCTCTTTGGCCAAGAACGGCCCCCAAAGCATAATCACTGGCATCGCACATAAGTTCGAAGGGTAAAGACCAATTGGGTGAAGTCATTATTGGGGCATTTGTCAATTTGTCTTTCAAAAGAGAAAAAGCGTTTAGACACTCATCATTAAACTCAAAAGGGACGTCTTTTTCCAACAATCTAGTCATAGGCCTTGTGACTTTAGAAAAATCTTTGATGAACCGCCGGTAAAACCCGGCATGACCTAGAAAACTTCTTACCGACTTCACATTTGTTGGTGGAGGTAATGTAGTCATGACATCAATTTTAGCCTTGTCAACCTCAAGACCCGCCCTTGACACTTTGTGACCCAACACAATGCCCTCTTTGACCATAAAATGACATTTTTCCCAATTAAGCACCAAATGTGCTTTTTCACATCTCTCAAGCATTTTATCCAAGTTAACCAAACAACTATCAAATGAATTACCAAACACCGAAAAATCATCCATGAAAACTTCCATGGAAGTTTCAATCATATCTTGGAAAATTGCCAACATGCATCTTTGAAAAGTGCCCGGTGCATTACATAAACCAAAAGGCATTCGGCTATAAGCATATGTTCCAAAAGGACAAGTAAAAGTTGTTTTCTCTTGATCATTAGGATCAATGGGTATTTGGAAGTACCCGGAAAAACCATCTAGAAAACAAAAGAATTCATTACCCGCCAATCTTTCAAGCATTTGGTCCATGAAGGGTAAAGGGAAATGGTCCTTTTTGGTGGCCTCATTCAACTTACGATAGTCAATACAAACTCTCTAACCGGTGACCGTTCTAGTTGGGACCAATTCATTCTTCTCATTTGTTACAACGGTCATCCCTCCCTTCTTTGGTACACAATGTACCGGGCTAACCCATGGACTATCCGATATTGGAAAAATAATACCCGCATCAAGTAGCTTAACAATTTCCTTTTTTACAACATCTTTCATGTTAGGATTAAGCCTTCTTTGCCTTTGAATCACCGGTTTTACATTTTCAATTAGATTGATTTTATGTTTGCAAAAATCGGGACTTATTCCGGGTATATCGGATGTCTTCCATGCAAAGGCCTTTTTATGGGCCTTTAAAATGGACATGAGTTTAGCCTTCTCCTCACCCGAAAGTGATGAGGAGATAACAACGGGAAGAAGAGATGTACCTTCCAGAAATGCATATTCCAAATGATCGGGCAATGGCTTGAGCTCTAAATCCGTCGGAGGGTTATCAATGGAAGTGGGTAGCTTGTTACTTGGAATTCTTTCAATTTCTTCGAACCCTTCTTCCTCCAATGGAGTGTCATCCACGCTTAGTGCCATAATATCTTCAATCTCTTCCACTTGGTCACTAGTGACATCTCCCTCTCCAATGCTAGCCACACGATCATCGTTTCCCTCACCATCAATTCCAACAAGCTCCAACATCTCCAATTCAACCGCATTATCTATAACATCAATTTTAAAACAAGTATCATCGGAAGAATAAGAATGTTGCAAGGTCTTTTCAATTTTAATCACAATCCGGTCTTCCCCGACCCCCAAGGAAATTTCCTTGTCCTTTACTCGAATGATAGCATCCGCGGTATATAGGAATGGTCGGCCCAAAATGAGAGGCACCCTTGTGTCCTCTTCCATCTCCAAAATAACAAAATCGACCGAAAACACAAATTTGCCTACTTGCACTAGCAAGTTCTCGGCCACCCCCACTGGGTATTGAAAAGAATGATCCGCAAGGCGGATGCTCATTTTAGTGGGTTTCAATTTTCCCAAAGAAAGTTTTCTAAAAATGGAATAAGGCATCAAGTTGATGCTTGCCCCAAGGTCGGCCAACGCTTTATAAGACAATTTTCTACTAAAAGTGCAAGTGATAAGAAAACTCCCTGGATCCGAAAGCTTAGGTGGAAGCTTGTTTCGGATGACCGCCGAGCATTCTTCATTCAAGAAAGTCGCCTTTGCTTCATCAAGTTTTTTCTTGTCCGTCACAAGTTCTTTGATGAACTTGGCATAGTTAGGCATGCCCGAAATGAGATCAACTAACGGCACATTGATAGTAACCGTCTTGATCATGTCAAAGAACTTGTTGTATTGTTCCTAGATCTTTTCCTTCCTCAAGCGTTGAGGAAAAGGAATCTTGGGCTTGTATGGCTTTACTTCGGGTTCCTTGATTGGTGTAGCTTTAGGGACCGAAGTGGTCACCACCGGTGGTGACTCCATTTCTTCCTCTTCATCAACATCTTCTTCAAACTGCCCAACTCGAGGGGAAACATTAGAATCACAAGAATTATCTATAGGAGGAGTAACTACCTTCCCGGACCGTGTGGATATGGCATTAACGGTTTCATTCCGGTGTTTGGGTGCTTTGTACTTGTCATCCCCATTTCTCCATGATCCTCCTTGGCCTTGATTCGGGTTTTGTTGGGTATTGCTCGGAAGAGTACCCGGTTGCCTTTCTTGGTTCCCCATTCTATCAATCCTCTTTTCCAAGTTGGAGATCAAAGCATGGTTGTTGCGGTTGCTAATGTCTAACTTGTCATGCAACCCTCCAATCTTTTCATTCAAAAGCTTGGAGTAATTCTCCATTGAAGCATTTCGCTTCTCTTGAGCCTCCTCCCTCTTGTCTTGTTTATCGAGAAACTGGGCCATCATGGCCATGAGAGATGACCCTTCACCTTGATTTTCTTCCTTCCTAGGAGGTGATGGTGGTTGTTGTTATTGAGGTGCTCCATGAGTATCATCCTTTTGCCACCTACCTTGAAAATTACCACCACGATTGTTAGAATAAGAATTAAAAGAGTTAGAGGGGTTACCTTGATGTCGGCCTTGGTAATTACCACTACGTTGGAAGAGAGGTTGGTATTGGCCTTGGCGTTGATTTTGCACAAAATTTACATCTTCTTGAGCAACCGATTCACACTCATCGGGATGATGTGGACCTCCACAATGAGTACATCCCTCGGCCATAATCTTCACATCCCGCTCAAGTTCACCAAAATTGTTCTCCACCATTGAGAACCTTTCGTCCATTCGGTTTGAAAGTGCCCGAATTTCAGAAATTACCTCGGATGTTCCACCCTCATCAACTCTAGCTACTACCTTACGCGACCTCCTATCTCTATTTGAAGTCCTAGAAACTTGAGCTTTCGCCATATCCTCAAACATCTTCCAAAGCTCACTTGAGGTCTTGTAACTAATGCTACCTCCACACGTCATTACCATCTTCTCATAACTCTCCCTATTCATCCCATCCATGAATATCCCCACAATCTCGGTATCACTCACCCCATGCCCGGGACATTCCCACAATAGATCTTTCATTCTTAACCAAGCCTCAACTATCGACTCATCCTCATCTTGCCTAAAAGATCTAATTACAAGTATGAGCTCTCTTTCCCGATTAGCGGGGAAGAATCTCTCAATCAACGCTTCCCTAACCGCACCCCAAGTAGTCAAACTATCCGGTGCCAAACCTTTCAACCATTTGTGAGCCTCTCCCGTGAGAGACATGGGAAAAAGCTTCATTTTAACGTTGTTGGCCTGATTTTCCCCATAATTGAATAAGTTGCAAATCATCTCAAACTTGTCAAGATGCTCATGAGGGTCCCTTTTATGCCTTCCGTCAAAGCATAAATCCTTAACCATTTGCAAATGGTTGCCTTTCACCGTGAAAGTGTCAATCTCGGGAGAACGAATGGCCGATTGGCGAGAAGTGGGTATGGTTCGAGGAAGGTCTTCGATCTTCATGTTGAAAAGATCGGGAGGGTTTTGTTGTCCGGCCATGTTAACGGTTGTTTTCGGTGATTCGGGTGGGGTAGGAGTTTTATCGGAAAGTGGTTCTTCTTTTTCGGAATGGTAACCCCACTCGTTACTTCCCGACTCGTAATAAGTCTCGTGAAGTATGTGGTCGGATTTGGATCTAGGAGTGGTGTCTATCGTGAAGTATGTAATCGGATTTGGGTCTAGGAGTGGTGTCTATGAAAAATGGGTCGGAAGTTGATGGTTGTGATGTTTGTGTTTTGGTGCGCTTTTTGAGTTTTTCGGGATTGGATGTGGCTTTCACTAATGGTCTCCCAGAAGTTCGAGTGTTCATCCACTACCTGGAAATATTCTGCAAACACAACACAACAAACAAACCTTAATAGCACCTGGGGTACAATTAAAGCAAAATAAAATGAAATAAAGCAAGTAACTTCTCCGTGCAAAGCACGAAAAAGGATTGATTCACAGAATCTCAACCAAAAGTACTTAAAATCAATCCCCGGCAGCGGCGCCAAAATCTTGATGTGTGAAATCTAGTTTAAAATTTATAACAAGATCTACCGCTAACTTACTACAACACACTTACGGGCAGTGTACCCGTTCGTATGCAATATAGCTAACTGGCAAGACCAGGATCGAACACAAGGACTGATTGTTGTACTAAAGGTTGTTAAAATGTAAATCAAGAGAAAGGTTGGTTTGTGACTGAATTGTCACTTTGCGTTTCTGAAAGCTATTTAATCAACAAGTAAATAAAAGTACTCAACCGGCGTCAATCGAGAGCACACGAAAATAGTTTGAGTTGCGACAAATAATTAAAAAGCCATCTATGTCGAATCCGCTACGCAAAAAGTCTAGGTTGCATATGGGTTAAGCTCAAATTCTTTAATGTTGGTGATAATAATCGTGACAAGACAAAAACACAACCGGCGTGCACTCCGTTTGTAAAATCAACTCAATCACCTAGTCAATACAATTTCTTGCAACAAGTGGTACCACCAACCCTATTACAATTCCTTGAACTAACTAGTTTATTTGATTATTTAAATAACAATTTTTATCTATGTGAAAGAAACGTGGTAACACCATCCGTTAAATCCACTTAACAAAATAATTCCTATCAAACTTGTATCCTTTACTATCATACCATGACCTAGCAATAGTTATTCATAGACAAACAACTAAAATCATACTTGCATTCAACTAGTACCACTATCGAAAAACACAAATATCACCAAGGACATAAGATTAAGTAGAAGAAATCACTTCATTAAGGTCTTGACAAAATGTTAAGTAAAACCAACTTGAATTCAAAATATATGCAACCATAACTAATTGTTTCACTTCATCTTCATAGATGTATAGAGATTTAGCTACTCATAATGAAAATAACTAGAGATTCAATTACCAAGGAGAACATGGTTACCAAATATGACGTAATAATCCAAATCGAGGTTACAACCGATCTACAATCACTAATCAAGAACCAAAATTAATCTTCAAGTCTTCACAATATTTTGATGATGAAAAACCTTTGAAGGAACCTTAAAATCAGCTGGAGAGAGAGAGTGGAGGCTGGGGTGTCCAAGATTAAGATTAGGGTTGAGTGGGGGTTGGTATTTATACCCCAGGAGAGAGAAAAACATGTTGTCAGCTCGAAGTCGCGCCGCGACCCCCATTCCTCGCGCCGCGAGATCTTCCAAAATTCGAACAGAGGATTGCAGACAAAAAACTCGCGCCGCAAGGAATTCTGCTCGCGCCGCGACTTTTCTTGAGACATCGCGCCGCGAGGAATTCTGCTCGCGCCGCGAGTTTCACCTGGATTTGTCATTTCAGCTTCGTTTTCGACCATGCTTCATCCGTTAGTGCCTTTGGACCATTCCTAAGTCATTTTCTACCATTTGTGAGTGAAATACCTGCCTTAGACCTGAAATCACTAGCAAATACGATAAAGCACCATAAAACATGTATGAACGGCTATCAACCGTGCCTAAAACGTCCAAATAAGATGTGGGAAATATGTATATATCGAGACACATCACTGTCGAGACAAAAGTTGAAGTTGACTTTCCAGATTAACCAAAATATTATTTTCATCAGGCAGCTGAACCTTGGACCTTGGTTCAGCTGGAGTTTTTGTTTGTCGGGTCTTGGGCACCTTAGACTTTTGAGGTAAAGGCTTGTTACCAGTGGCCCTTTTAACTGGAGCATTATCCTGTTTGGCTCCAGGTTTAACCTCAATGGGGGTGGTCTCAATGGGTTCAGTTTCAACAGATTCAGGTTGATCATAAGGTGTTTCAACCCTGAGAGCTGGAGGCAATGCATGAAGATCTGGTATGAGAGCTGCCATCTCCAGATCTCCAGATTTCCATGCATTCTTCTGGGCATCGATAGTTCTTGAAAATGCATCATAGTTTTTACCAGATGCTTTTACCCATGACATGATAATCTTTTGTTCTTTTTCAAGATCAGAAAATAGTTTTTGATTATCAAGTTCCAAAGCCTCAATCTTAAAAACTGACTCCTTGAGAGCCAACTGGACACTTTGTAAATCATTAAGTTGTGGCTTAACATTGTTCAGTTCAATTAAGATAGTGTCAAGATATCTTTCACTATCAGCTCTTACAGTTTCCACAAAGCTAAATCACCACTTAATGATTCAGCCAGGTCCAGTTTCAGTTCAGGGTCAACTTGGTTGTCATAATCACATACCTTTTTCAAGATGATGTCCACCCATCTTCCAGTAATGACATCTTCTTTTGCCACGTGCTGCTGCTGTTGATCTTCCAAGGCCATGAAACACATGTCCCTTTCCTCTTCTTCATCAGCTGATGAGTCATCAGAGTACTCCCATTTTCCCTCAGTTTGTGCCATTAAGCACTGATCCTTTTCCTTTTCCATGGACAGGAGGGCAATCTGGGCCTTAAGCTTCTTCTATTTAGCTTTGTAGCTATCATCAGGCCGATTGAAATTAGGGACAGGGGGGCCAGTTTGGTTGTTCAACTGACTAGATCTGCATTCCTTCATAAAGTGACCTTTCTTACCACACTTATAGCAGGTAAGATTGGTTTTATCCAGAGAACTGGAGCTGGAAGCATTGTTTGGGCCATTAAATCTTTTAGATTTATGCTTAAACCTGTTAAAGGTTTTAGCAATCATGGCGACCAGATCATCATCGTCAGTTTCATCACAACCATCATTGATTTCAGTGGTCAGGCCAGAGTTCAAGAAACTGTTTAACATCTCCTTCATTGAGTGTGCCTGGACACTCTCTGCAGACATTAAGGCAGCACAAGGTCGCTCAGGTACACTAGCAACCTTGGAACTCTGGCATGGTTCATGGCATCTTGCTCAGCCACCAGTCTTGCAGCATTATTATCTTCAGTGAATCTGAAGGCTCCATAGAGCGATGCAAGAGTATGTGTGCAAGGTTTTACCTTGTCTCAAGACAAGAACCATGTTTTCCCATTTGAAGGAAGAATATCACAAAACTTCTCAAGAAGAATATCCTTATCCTTCTCTACACCCAAGCCTCTCAGCTGATTAATGAGGCTAGAAAATCTGGTGTATGTACCAGTTAGACTTTCATTAGGCAAGGCAAAGAAGGATTCATACTTCTTGTTCAAGGCAACTTTCCTGGTGACAATAGTGTCATCGCCTCCTTCAAACTGAATAACTAATTCATCCCACATTGACTTTGCACTGGGGAACAACACAAGTGTTGGAATTAGATCTTCAGGGACAGCTCCAAGGATCATGTTCTTGAGTCTGGTGTCCAGATCAACAAGTTTACGATCCTCATCAGGACCAATGGTCTTCAAGCTTTTCTCTTGAACTTCTTCTTCCAGTTGGATCTAGAAGAGGACTTACCCCAAGAGACATGGGTATATATGGTCCATCCTTAAGGATTTTCAACATATACCTCTCTATCCTATCGAAATGCAAAAGCATTCTGGCCTTCCATGTACCAAATGTCTCACTGTTTCCATCAAATTTTGGAACAGGAGTGTTAGAATAATGTACATGGACGTGATTTGGGGCAGTAGGAGGAGGAGGGTTTGTATTAACATTTTGAAAAGGTTGGGCATTAGTATTCAAGGGGGTTTCACCTGAACCAAAACCATCTCCACCTTCAGTAGTGTTCATCTTAGCAGATCTAGGCAAGTTTATCAGCCTTCAGCTCTGATACCACTTGTAAGTCCCAACTCAATAGATGGTACTACTGAAGACACCTCTATGTCGATGGTGGAGTTACTTTGCAATATATGCAATGAACTGGAGACGACCAGTTGCAGTGTGTATATACCAAGTTCTAGATAGATTACTTAATTAAAAGACAATAAGTAAAGAACAATGCAATAATACAAATACTTGTAAAATAAATTGATGAGACAATATGTAATTTTCAAGTGTAATTTATTTATTGATGTTAAATAAATTACAAGGTTGTTGCGGAACCAAGATAATACAAGAATGTAAATATCCTAACAACCTATGAACTACAATTGATCTACACTTGGAATTCTCTAAACAATCGAAACACTTAAAGTTGTGAAATGTTCCTTTTTACGATTGAGAGAATATTTCACAAGTTCACCAAGAATATTGCAGGTATGCAAAGTGTGAATTCCTTCGAAGTGTGTTCGAAGAAGTTATATTCTTGTTGTGCAATGACTTGTATTTATAGGCAAAGTTAACATTGGGATGTTAACTTTAGCCGTACAAATGTGGTTGAGAGCATTTAAGGAATAACATTTAATTCCTTAAAATGCAGTGTAAAGTTGCAGGATAAAGCAACTTTATTCAACCAGCTTTATGTACCTTTTAGTAATTAAATAATAAGATAAGTCTTATTATCCGGTAAAAGGACATAAAGCACAAAAGTCAATTCCTCGTAATCAGTGTAAAGCTTTGTAAGAGCTTTCCACTGATGGTCTCCAGTTTGTAACTGACTAGAATGTCAACTGGGCTTCGCTGCCATTGCCATTCTCTATCTTCCATTTGTTGTCTTCGACTTCAACTGGAATGATTCTTCAACTGGTCAGTTCTCAACTGGAGAAAGTCTTCAGTTGCGTTGACTGTACGATGCAACTGGACTTCAATATATTTCTGGACAAATCTTCTGGGTCTCCAGTTCACTGGACAGTTTCACTGGGTCTCCAGGTGCAACTGGAGACTGTCCAGTTTACCAGTAAACTGGTCCTAACAAGCATATTTACAAGAATTTCAACCTCACCAGTTCTTGATTTTAAAGAAGTCAACTCCCTCATAAATTCACACACAGAAAAATGACTTGTATCATAATCATACTGATTACCTAGAGCTCTTTTAAAAAACAAGTGACAGAAAACGAATATATGGAATATGAGGTTTTCTACCTTTCACTTTTAGACGCTCAACAAGGTCATCGAAGAAAATCTGAGCAAAGTCGACCCTGTATCCAAACCATAGGCAGTAAGCAATCTGGAGTTGCATTTGATTTATCTGGTCCAATCCTCCAGAACTGCCACCTAAACACTCAACAAGATGAGTGAAGAAGTATATCCATGAGTCTGTAAGCCTGCTCATGTAGATGGTGCCTTTTCTTGATAACTGGCCGCGCTCATCCAGTATTTCAGTATGTCCCATCAGCCTGCACACATCCCTGTAATTTAGACCAGTAGGGAGTGTAATGGCCATCTCATTTTCAGCCATGTAATTCATCCTAAGAGTATCTCGGAGAGAATCCACAGTAAGAGTGAAGGCCCTGGTGCCTTGTTTCAGAGTATAGTGAATGGATTCATCTCTGTCATTATATGTTGCAGTATACCATAATTCACACACGTATTCATGGTACATCTTTCCTGGATTTAGGGTAAGAGCACCATATAACGGACAGCTTAGAAAGAAAGCAGTTATTCGTCTAATGAGGGGAGTGAGTTCATGAGTGGTGCTTGAAAGTTTTGCCATCCAGTTGTTCATATTTATTCTGATTGCCTCCGCCTCTAAAGTGATGTGTGGTGCTTTTTCAACGG